>OX422212.1:78635857-79835857 GCA_949130495.1 Sambucus nigra | reverse complement strand
ATGTATGAGTGCACCGAAGTACAAAAGCAGTTTCTTTCAAGCTGGTGGGAGCCGCATTACAGTGGTGGGAGTCCACTACTACTTTGGAGGAGAGGGACATGATCCCTATTCAGTTGTTCTGGGCGCGGTTTGACCGTAAGTATTTTCCACCCGCAGTGCAGACTGAGATGAGGAGGAAATTACTAAATCTGAAGCAAGAGAACCTTACTGTAGCTGAGTATGAGGAGGAGTTCACGAGACTTCTCACTATTGTGCCGGATGAGGCACCCACTGAGGGCAAGAAGATTTTGCTGTTCGTCGACGGGTTAGCTTGGAGGATCCGTCAGCACCTTATTGGAAATTTATCCCTGAGTACTTTCACTGATGTACTCAATGTAGCGTTACTACATTGCCAGGATCACCGCTTCCACCTTCAGGGAAGCAAGAGAGCAGGAGAGTCCAGCCAGCAGGGCAGGACCGGGGGTAATAGTGCCGGTGGGGCACCAACTCATGGACAGACTCGTCAGCACGAGCAGAGTTCCCATCAGGGGGACCCTGCTAAGCGATTCCGTTCAGGTGATTCTAGGCAGGGATTCGGGGGATATAGGTAGGGCCATCAGGGTCAGCCTAGCCAGCAGGGCCAGCCTAATCAGCAGGGTCAGCACCGACAGTAGGGTCAGCAACAGGGCCAGCAGGGCCAACAGCGTGCACATCAGGGCCAACAGGGCCAATGGCGTGGAGGTAACGGCCAGCAGGGCCGTGGTCAGTAGGGACAGAGGGGAGGTAATTTCAGAGGCCGGTGTTTTGTGTGCGGAAAGCACCGCCATAAGCGTCAGGATTGCCCAGAGGGAGATAGGGCCCCACAGCAGCAGGGAGCCCGTAATGAGCGGCAGAGGCCACTCTTTCCACCTGCACTTCCAGCTCCAGCCCAGGTGCCAGCCCTACCAGCCATTCCAGCAACTTCAGTGCAGCAGGGGCAACTGCAGTATGGACGTGTCTATAACGTCCACCAAGCAGCAGCTCCACAGGCACCACCCGTGATTGAGGGTATGTTTCCTATCCATGGTACTATGGGTAAAGTTTTGTTTGATACGGGGGAAATGCATTATTTTATAGCTACGCATTTTGCGAAGTCCTTAGAGTTGTTAGCCACAGCAGAGAGCACCGTGACGTGTGTCGACTCACCACTGGGGAGTGGGTCACTTATATTCTTTATATGCCGGGGAGTAGGGGTAGAGATTGGTAGCTTGGTATTGCCTGCAGACATGCTAGTCTTAGACATGCACGAGCATGATGTGATCATTGGTATGGATTGGCTCGCATCTTATAGAGCCATGATTGATTGCTTCGGTGGGAGCATTGTTTTTGCCATTCTGGGGCAAGAGATGTTTGTAGTAGCGATGCCTCGCCTAGAGGGAGGTTCGACCGCTCATTTATATTACATTGAGGAGGATACCTCTAAGGAGGTTGTGATCCCTTTGGATTCGATCCCAGTTGTTAGGGAGTATTCCGATGTGTTTCGGGAGATACCAGGCCTACCGCCCAGTCGTGAGATAGACTTCATTATAGATTTTTTGCCGGATACGAGACCTATAGCACGCGCACCGTACCGTATGGCTCCGACAGAGATGCGAGAGCTACGAGATCAGATTGAACAACTATTAGGTCAGGGCTTCATTCGTAGGAGTACCTCACCTTGGGGCGCTCCAGTCTTAATTGTAAAGAAGAGATATGGTTCACTGAGATTGTGCGTTGACTACCGGGAGTTGAATAAGGTCACGATACGGAATAAATATCCGTTGCCTCGAATCGATGATCTGTTCGACCAGCTGAGGGGAGCAACTTTCTTTTCGAAGATAGATCTGAGGTCGGGGTACCATCAGCTACGTATTAGGAAGCAGGATGTTTCGAAGACTGCTTTCTTGACGAGATATGGGTCTTATGAGTTTCGGGTGATGCCGTTCGGACTCACAAATGCTCCAGCCGTTTTCATGGACTTGATGAACCGAGTATTCAGAGAGTTCTTGGATCAGTTTGTCATCATTTTCATAGATGACATTTTGATATATTCACACTCTGAGGAGGAGCATGCCGAACACTTGAGGCAGGTTCTTCAGACTCTATGAGAGCATCAGCTGTATGCTAAGTACGAGAAGTGCGGATTCTGGTTACGAGAGGTACAGTTCTTGGGGCATGTTATTTCTGAGCAGGGGATTGCAGTTGACCCGAGCAAAGTGTCAGCAGTGAGGGAATGGGGACAGCCCACGACATCGACGGAAGTGCGTAGTTTCTTGGGGTTAGCTGGTTACTACAGGAGGTTCATTCGGGGATTCTCCAAAATAGCGGGTCCGCTGACAAAATTGACTCGCAAAGGGGTACCGTATGTTTGGGATGATTCTTGTCAATTATCTTTCGACGAGCTAAAAGGCAAGCTTACTTCGGCACCAGTCCTTGCTTTACCGAAGCCGGGTGTAGAGTACCTGGTTTACACAGATGCATCCTTACGAGGACTTGGGGGAGTACTTCAGCAGGAGGAGAAGGCTATAGCTTTTGCTTCCCGCAAGCTTAAGCCGCACGAGAAGAATTACCCCACCCACGACCTGGAGTTAGCTGCGGTTGTCTTTGCATTGAGAATTTGGAGGCACTATTTATTGGGCGAGAAATTCTGTTTGTTCACAGACCATAAGTCACTGCAGTACCTGTTCACTCAGCGAGAGCTGAATATGCGTCAGCGCAGATGGTTAGAGTTTGTGAAAGATTACCAGTTCGATATACAGTATTATCCGGTGAAAGCCAACGTAGTTGCTGATGCGTTGAGCCGTAGACCGGTTGACGATGTAGCGAACATCTGGAAAGCAAAGTGGGAGGAGTTGGGTCACCAGGACGCAGTAGCACGTTCTTTCATATCCGTGATGTCAGTCACACCCGAGATTGTTACGAGGGTGATACAGGCACAGACCACTGACCCGTTTTGTCAGGAGCAGATTGTACGACTTCTAGCCGAGGGTGCTGAGTCCTATTCTGTTAGTTCGGATGGAGGGTTGCGGTTTAATGGGAGATTAGTGGTCCCAGAAGGAGCGGAGCTACGTCATGAAGTGATGACTCATTCTCATGGGTCCCGATTTGCAGTACATCCGGGAGGCGATAAGATGTACCAGGACATGAGACGACAGTACTGGTGGAGTGGGATGAAGAGGGACATCGCTGAATTTGTGTCCAAGTGTTCTACTTGCCAGCTGGTGAAGGTGGACCATCAGAAACCGTCGGGATTACTTCAGCCGTTGGAAATACCCGCGTGGAAGTGGGAAAGTATTTCCATGGATTTCATTACCGGGTTGCCTACATCACAGAGGGTCCACGATTCTATCTGGGTGATTGTAGATCGATTGACCAAGGTGGCTCATTTTCTGCCAGTAAGGACAGATTATACCACAAGTCAGAATGCCCAGTTGTTCGTCGCTGAGATTGTCAGATTACACGGGGTGCCCCTGAATATTGTGTCAGATAGAGACAAGATTTTTGTGTCACGTTTCTGGGAAAGCTTTCAGGAGGCTATGGGTACAGAGTTGAAATTGAGTTCAGCCTACCACCCACAGACAGATGGACAGACAGAGCGTACTAACCAGATGTTGGAAGATATGCTACGCATGTGTGTTCTCGATTTCGGAGGAGGTTGGGTCCCCTCCACCTTAGCGAGGGGACCGCATTTCTTCTTGTAATATCCAAGATCGCCTGCGTTATCTCCATTCTGCTCTCTTTTGGGATTCCCACTTGGTCGAAGAACCAAGTGAATTTTAGAGATTTTGAAACTGTGCTATATTCTATGACTGGGTCCGTTCCCTCGCCCTCAACGCTGTAGGCGTCTTCTACGTCCCTAGCACTTGCTTCATCATAAGATAGAACTACGTTAGCCATTCCCCTAGTGCAATGCTCCAGTGCTTTATCGAACTCCATTGTTGCCCCTCCCCCCTCCCGCTCTGCCTCCATATCGTAGGCCGTTACAACATTGGCCCCATGTGCCGGGAGTGGGTTATTGCTAACGTTCTGCGGGGGGATTTATAATGTTCCCGCCTTCATGTACTTGTCGATGATTCTTCGCAGCGTGAAGTAACTTTCTGTTGGATGCTGGACCCTTCGATGAACCTGACAATATTTGGGATTGGCCCTAGTTGCGGCGTCGGGCTCTTCCACCGGGACACCCTTTGGTTCGTAAACCGTTCCGCCTTGGACCATTGCGCTATAGCAACTCACAGCCTCCTCCACTGTACAGGGTAACGGTGGCGGGTCTTCTCTATCTCTTCCGAACTTTCTTTTGTTGTCCTTCCTCTGGGCCTTGCCCCCATCTTCCCTGTCGATATATCCCACCCGTGGGGCCTGAGACCTTCCCCCGATGGGTTGTATCGGCTGTCAGAACACCATGGGAGCTACTATCGGGCTAGGCCGCACCACCAAAGATATATTTCTTGTGGATTTTAAGAATGCTGAAAATGTTCCCTCGCGTGTCTCATTGATCAGGTGACAGATATACTCAGGAAGTAATCCCTCAGCGCAAATTTGTAGTAACCTGGCCTCCTTAGCTTCTTCCCTCACGTCGAGGGACCTTTCCCTAAACCTTTGGATATAGGCCACTACCTCTTCTCCTGGCCTTTGCCTCTCCCTGCCAAGTTGGGTTAGGGTGAACTCATCTTCTGCCAAGAACAACTTTCGAACAAACAATACATGCATCTCCTCCCACGTGGAGACACTATTGGGAGGCAGATGAGAGTACCGAGTGTATGCTTTATCAGTCAGGGATTTGGAAAACTCCCTCAGCCTAAGCTTTTTGTCATTGCAGTGCGCCCCCAAGTGTTCAACGAAATGCTTAATGTGTTCCTTCGGGTTCCCGCCCTTTCCTGAGTATTTTTCAAAGGTAGGGGGAATATAGTCCTTCGGGTAGGGTTCGTCGTTGTACTCCTGGGGGTAAGGTGTCCAGAAGTCATCGTAGACCGCTGCTACCTCGCCCACAGCCTGCAAGGAAGACTGCATGAACTTCAGCATCTCCTTCTGTATCTCTTTTCTCATATCTTCCAAGGGCGAGACTACTAGGGCCACCTGCAACGGGGCCGACGGTTGAGCGCTCGTTGCAACCGGAGCTAACGTTATCGGTTGTACGGTTGAAACTCCTGAGCCGCCCACAGTTGGGTTCACAACAGAGGGTACACTTGCTGGGACCGCTCCTATAATGCCTGCCCCTAGTGGGGCCCTTGGGGCCACTCTTGGTGTTACGAAGGCATTAGTATCCAATCCTCCCAGCATAGTTGAAGCCACTGGGCTTTGCAAAAACTCATAAAATTTGCTCATGAGGAGCGTAATCTGGGCAGGTCCTAACCCTGCGCTCGTGGAAGGTTGTGTAACCCCTAGGACGCCTATCGTTGTTGGAGCCAGCGGTACCTCTACTCGAGGAGCCCCATCTCTTAGGACCTCCTGCTCCCTTGCAGCCTGTTCTTCATTATGCTGTATGTCATCGAAATTGAGTCTTCTGGTAGCATTATCCTGCGCCATACTCCTTCTCTAGAAGGATGCCTCCCCAGCAGAGTCGCCAAATGTAAGAGGGTACTTTAGATTATAGATGGAGGCGTGACCCCCTATTGAGTATGGTAATGATAAGTCAGTTGGTCAAAGCTTAGGATTAATGACAGAACATATAAACATGAACCCAATGAGGGTAAACTCAGCTTAAACTCCCAAAGTCTCTCGTGTATAACTCAGGGAATAATAATGAACTTTAGAAGTGGCTTAGCTAGAGGGAGAGAGAAGTAAGCACCCTAGATACACCTTGGTGGGCAGGTAGAAAACACACAAAACACCCTCAAGAATCCATGTCAAATATTAAAAGCTTCGTAATAAATGACAATGGTGAGTCAGTGAACTCTCTAGTTTGCAATAACTCTTTTCAATTCTCAAAAGGATCCTCCCTTCTCAGAGGTGGTTGGGGTCCTTAAATAGCTCCCCACACCACCCCCGAGGCAACTCAGTCGTTTAAGACTGTGAAAGACATCCCTCATACTTTATGTCACAGCATTAAATGCCTGATGCACTAGTTGTCTCCATGTTATAAACATTAAATGCCAAGACATGCTTTTTACCTAACCACTGTGTGTCAGGGGGCTGTTGTCGCAGATGTGGCTTACCAACTGCCTGACAGCCCCAAATACCACGATGGTTTACTCAAGTGCAGGTCTGACATTGTTTAGCTGGCTAGTGACATCACCTATAGTAGATGTGACATTAAGTAGAGGGCTACTTGGTTTATGACTCAACGCCCGACGGAACTCCAAGCTGCTCCGCTTGTTGTTCCACGGTCAGGGTCCTTCGGTGTTTTACCAGGTGTATCTAAGATGGTCAGGACAAGCCCCAACGGTGCCTTACTTCTCAATCCTCCCAACCAGGTCCCTCTAAAGTTCCCACAGTGAGGTCATTCGATAGAGCATGAAAGCTCTCCCAGTCCCTGCCAAGCCTGGTCTCTCGCAAGTACCGTTTGACCTCATACAAACTCTTTTGTTATTATCGTTACGTCATTACAACCGTTAAAGCTTACAGAAATCAATAATGAAAATACAATGTGACTAAAACAACAAGCTAAAATATGAGCTGCCGCGCCAAACTGCCTTGCTGAGTTGCCATGCTTGAGCTGCCTCGGTAGCTTAATCTCGAACACTGTTGCTAATTGGGAACTTATCCCTAATCTCGGGGTTACCTTCAAGCCCCCTCTACAATTATAATCAAACTCTTGATGATAATGATTTTACAAATAAAAAATTCATTAGAAATCTTAATAAGGTTAATAACAAACAACATCACCGTATTCAAATTAATGAAGTTGAAACTGTTGTTATCAACCTCGGTTCTACTAGCCAATTGTACAAGATTAGGATAGGGTCCACTATTGACGAATATGAGCACGCATAACTCGATGAACTACTGAAGGAATTTGTTGACGTCTTTGTATGGTCCTACGGAGATATTCTCGACATTGATCCCAAGATAGCTCAGCACGAGATTCCAACTATCCCGGAATATAAACTAGTTAAACATAAATTACAAAAGCTCTGCACCAAATGGCCGCTCAAGGTTAAAGAGGAGGTGGTCAAACTGTAGAATGTAGGCTTCATCCGGGTGATCTAATATCCCACATGGCTATCCAATATTCTACCCATGCCAAAATATGGAGGAAAGGTCTGGATGTGCATTGATTACCGGGATTTGAACAATGCCTCTTAGAAAGGTGATTACCCACTACCCAATATCGACTTGATCGTGGAAAATATTGCCAGTCATGATCTCGTGTCATTCGTCGATGGGTTTCTCGAATATAATCAGATCAAGATGCACCTGGTCATCAAGAAAAAAATGTATTCATCACCCCTTGGGGAACCTTCTATTACACATTTATGCCATTTGCGCTCAAGAACGTAGGGGCTACCTACCAAATGGTTACCATAACCATCTTGCATAATCTGATAAATAAAGAGGTCGAGGTCTACGTGAATGATATGATCATAAATTCTGAGACTCGGGAAGGTCATTTTCTCGCTCTTCAGAAGTTCTTTAAATGGATAGAGCGATATCAGATGCGACTTAACCCATATATATGTGTTTTGGCATCACTAAAGGAAAACTTGTGGGCTTCATGGTTAGCGAGAAGGGAATTGAAGCAGATCTTGCCAAACCAAAAGCCATACTCGAAATGCCACCACCCCAAGCGGATAAGGAATCCAGTGGATTCTTAGGAAAGTTGTAGTATATCAGTCGGTTAATCATTCAGTTAACCCATCTTCAAACTCCTCCAGAAGGATTCAACCAAAGTCTCGAATGAGCCTTGTCAGTAAACCTTTAATAAGATCAAGCAATATCTAACTCGACCTCCGGTACTCATGCCACCGTAGCCTAGTCTCCCTTTACTCCTATACTTGACCATAACAGACACCGCAGCTAGGGCTTTACTAGCCCAATACCTTGAAGAATCCCGTAAAGAGAGGAACATATTCTATTCCAATCATAAATTTCTTGGGTAGGAACTCGATTACACTGCCTTGGAGAAAGCTTGTATCGCCCTTATATGGGTCACTCAAAAATTACAGCATTACATGCTCATTTTACCTATTAGACTTGTATCCCAAATCGATCCTATCAAATACTTGCTCAGAAAACCTGCCCTGTCTAGCCAAATGGCTCAATGGTTAATGATGCTATCCGAGTTCAATATTGTTTATGTCACGTAAAAATACATAAAAGGGAGATCCATCTTCGACTACTATGATGACTACCCCATGGAAGAAGTCGATGTTTGGATCTTCGAATTTGCAGATGAAAATATCCTTTGCAACTCTCTGGAAGACCTCCGATGGAAAATGTTCTTTGATTGGGTTGCCAACAAGAAAGGATAAGTCATTGGGATACTCCTGATCACCCCTGAGCTCTCTTATACTCATATTGCTATCAAGCTATATTTTCCCAACACCAATAACATGACCGAATACGAGGCATATACTGTAGGCCTCAAAGTCACTCTTAAGAAAGGTATCCAGTCCCTACATTTCTACGGGGATTCTAACATCATCATCGACCATGTCGTTAGAAGATGAAAAGTCAACGACAAAAATCTATTACCCTTCCGTGCTAACTTAGAAGAGATGGCCTCCTAATTCTGAGATATCACTTTCCAGTACCCGCCTCATGCAAAGAATAACCTGGCTGATGCCCTGGCTACCCTAGCCTCCATGGTTGACATGCTTGAGGGAATAACGATGTCCCCTTTGCTAGTTCAAAAATAAGCTAAACTAACCCACTGCTACCACATTGAGCTCGCCACAAAATAGAACTCGAATATGACCGAGTGTTGGTACTACGACATTTGGTGCCTTCTCAAGCATGGTAGGTCCCCCTAAGATGCCAACAAGAAATACCGAATAATCCTTTGCAAACTGGTTGCCCAGTACATCATATGTGATAAAGAACTATTCAAGAGAAACTTTGATGGAACCCGCTTCACTGCATCACATGGGCTAACACTAAAGAGATGATGCAGAAGATCCACAACGGGGGTAGACCCATATGAACGACTATATGTTTGTCAAAAGGATTATTTGATAGGATTACTATTGGACTACCATGGTTCAAGATAACACCGGCTATGTTCGAAGATGCCTTAAATGCCAATAGTTTTTTTTATCTCTAATACTTGCCTTTACGGGAGTTATACAACATGACCTCTCTATGGTCGTTCTCCACATGAGGCTTCGACATCATAAGAAAAGTCACACCCAAAGCCTCTAATGGGAACGAGTTGATCCTGGTTGCCAATGATTACTTCACCAAATGGGTCGAAGCCGAGTCATATGCAGTGCTGAATGACAAAAAAGTATCCAAATTCATCCGAAAGAACATCATCTATGATACAAAATTCTACATGAGTTTGTGTCAGACAACGAGTTACATTTCAGGGTAGATGTCACATAATTGGTCGAAGAGTATGGGATTCATAGAAACAAATATTCTCCCTACTGATCACAAACCAATGGGACAGTTGAAGCTGCTAATAATAACCTTAATGAAATCATCAATAATATGACTGAGAGTTATCGACATTAGGCCGATCGAATCCGTCACGCCCTTTGGGGCTACCTTACTTCAATCTGAGCATCAACTGGTCCTACCCCTTACTCTCTAGTATACGACATGGATGCATTCCTACCCGTTGAACTAGAAATACCTTCACTACGCGTCATGATTGAAAGCAAAACCAACGAATAAGACTGGCATCAAAGCCATTTCGACAAGCTGTCACTCTTAGACGAAAAGAGGCTAAGGGATCTATATAATATATAGGGTTACTATCATCGATTAGCGCAATCATTAGACAGGAGAGTCAAGGATCGTGGTGTCCGATAAGGGGACTTTGGCCTTAAAGAAATCATAGAAACCGTCTGGGACCCCAGAGGGAAATTAAATCCAAACTGGAGTGACCCCTACATCGTGAAGAAAATCCAATCCGATGGCGCCACTATTATAATTGACCTTAAAAAAGAAGAGATGGTGCGTCCAGTAAACCTAGACCATCCTAAGAAATTCTACCCCTAGTCCAAAATTTTGGTGCGCTACGAATCCTCTCACCCCCTTTTATTCTAATAAAATAAAAGTAATAATAAATCTTCATTTCCCTCTATTCATAACTACGTGGGCCTGATCTTCTAAAAAAGCTTTTTCTTTTAAAAATGAAACTAAAAAATATTTGAAACCCCCCAGAGGTACGAAGGCATCTCATATGCTTTACATGGGCACGATCCCCTTCTTTTTCATAAAATGCTATTCTTTTCTTATCTCCGAGAATGACAATTTGTTTTACCATTTACATGAATAAAAGGATTATGTATGCCTTAGTGATTGGTATAGATAATTCAAATATAAAACTCATCAAGAGGCACAATAATATAATTAAAATCCTTTCTTATTCCATAAATGGGAAAATTTGGCACAATTACCGAAAATATCAGCGTAGGGATTTAAATAACTTCCCCTGCCAACCAAATTTTCCTAAAACAAATCAAACCAAAATACTCCTAAAAAAAACTAACCAAACCTTCCCAAATTTTCCCACAAACCAAAGAATAACCATCACATTAGCTTCATAAATAAACACTAGCTTCATAAAAGACCTTATCCTGAGCTGTCGAAAGACTCAGCCCCATCACCATCCGCTCCTTGAGGCCCCCAAACTTACCCTGCTTGGATGGTATGCCGAAGATGCTCCATGGAATGAAAATCCCAGACTAGCCAAGAGAAAACCACTACGCTTCCCTCCATAGTGTCAAATATGGCAAAACCATCTCTGACCGGTATCCTCTACCAAGATCTTGGCCACTGCCCTCTTCTACAACCAATGCATATATTCCCTAAAAACATGTCAAACCTTGCCAACATATTGAAAAGGATGGATTGATGGCCGACAATTCTCCAATAAAAAGCCCAATCGCATGCACAAGCCTTTAATCAAATACACTACGGGAAAGAAATCCAGGGCACGGGAAGGCACAATTTGCTCCCATCTAACTTGACGCATGAGCTGCCAGGGGAAATAGAAGGAGGTATATTGAAGGCCAACTGACCAAATGTACCGTTATTCCCCCAGTTCTAGAATAGGCTATAGCTCTCCCTACCGGGGCACCAACCAATGCAAACATCAAGATATATTCTCCACGAACTACTTTACCCAATTCTCTACGGATGGGATAAGGCTGATGAAATAACGAGTGAAGAAATTTGGCACTGCTGCCAAGGGATATTCAGGGTGACCTTAAAAAAAAAATCTTTCGGCTAACCACATGAACAGCATAATCGATCTTCCTCTCCAAAAATCAAAATGGCCTTCCCGCCAAGCATCTAGACTTTTCAGAGTCTCTATCAGTATCACCACCATAGAATTATGATGATATGACATCCATGCTATAATAGCAGCCAATTGAGGATCCACCATCAAGTACCCTATCACCAGCAGTAGCTTTGAAGTTAATCCAAAAGCAACAACTCCAACAAAACCAACATTATTACTCAATACACTAGATTCATCACAATCCAATGAGGGAGACAAGCCCCACTTTACAATCAATATTTCTATCCCCTAATCCATATGCCAACTAAGCCGCCACATTTTCCTACTCTTTCTCAAAATAAAAACTCAATAGCAAATTAAAGTCCATGTAGAGTAAGCCACTAAATGAAGATAATCAAACAAAATATGCGTCTATTTTTATTTTTTTAAAGTCTCTTTTAAGGTGCAAATGTGATATCACTTCATCTTCCCCATAACCCTCTCTCCTAAGTACCAAATGTGCCCAAACTCACGTGCCATCAATTTTTGTATCAGAGCATGCTAAACCGTAACCCTCATATCCCGAGGATCCATACCTCAAGAGTAACATATCACTAACACCCCCAACAGAGATTCATCATTCCTACCCAATTCCGCTTACACCGCCTTCGACGTCACCATCATTATACGATCTACCTTTGTCTGAAAACCCTAGCAATCAATCCCCAGCAGCTGTTGAACCTCATACCGATTGACACATGCCTATTATCCTTTCCAAAGCATCCCAGAAGATCGTGCCACTACCGATTGGCAATTTCTTCCATACTTCGATCGACAGCACCCCTAAAATTTTATACAAAAAAATCCTAGAAAATCCCAAAAATTTCTCAAAAAATTCCTTAAATTGCCTAATGAATATTGGAACATTTCTGCACTAGAGGAAACCCATATACCTCATCCTCGGCAAAAATCAAATTCTTTCCCAGTAGTGTTCATAATATCCTATCCGTTTTCCTAGCTAGAATTCCGAAATTAAACTCTTTCCTACAAAAATTCTAATTTCCCCCAAGTAGAGATAGAAGCCCTGACCGAACATCTCTCCCCAGCAACACATTCCCCACTCGAATCCCAAAATCTAAAGTTATCATATGTTTCCTTGAGTGGAATTTTCAGTCTAAAAAATTTCATCTCTTTTCAAAAAGACATAATCCCCAAACAAATGTCTCTTCCCCAGTAGAGTCTAAAAAAAGATAAATTCCTTAGGAGAGATATTCCCCACGCCTCCACTTAAGGTCCTCAGAATTGACCTTTCTCCTCAGAATTGGTCGCTCCAACTTAAGGTCCTCAGAATTGACCTTAATCCTCAGAAGTGGTCGCTCCTACTTAAAGTCCTCAGAATTAACCTTGACCCTCGAAATTTGTCGCCTTTATTTAAGGTCCTCAGAATTGACCTCGACCTTCAAAATTAGTCTCCTCTAATTAATGTCCTCTGAGTTGACATCGACCATTAGATTTGGTCACCTCTACTTAAGATCGTCAAAATTAACCCCGACCCTCATAATAGGTCGCCTCTACTTAAGGTCCTCAGAATTGACCTCGACCCTCATAATTGGTTGCTCTAATTTAAAGTCCTCATAATTAACCTCGACCCGCAGAATTGGTCGTTCCCAAATTAAGGTCCTAAGAATTGACCTCGACCCTCACAATTAGTCGCTCCCACTTAAGGTCCGCAGAATTGACCTCGACCCAAAAAATTGGTCACTCCATCTTAAGGTCCGTAGAATTAAAGTCGACCCGCATAATTAGTCGCAACAACTTAAGGTCCTCAGAATTGATCTTGATGCTGCGAATTATTTCCCTCTACTTAAGGTTATAAAAATAGACCTCAACCCTTAGAATTAGTCGCTTTAACTTAAGACCCTCAGAATTGACCTTGACCCTCAGATTTGGTTGCTCCAACTTAAGGTCCTCAACATTGATCTCCACTCTCAAAATTGATCGCTCCAACTTAAGGTCCTCCGAATTGACCTGAACCCATAGAATTGGTCACTCCAACTAAAGGTCCTCGATATTAACCTCGACACTCAGAATTGGTCGCCCTTACTTAAGGTCCTTAGAATTGACCCTGACCCTCAAAATTGGTGTCCTCAACTTAAGGTCCTTAGAATTGACCTTGACCCTCAGAATTCGTTGCCTCTACTTAAGGTCCTCAGAATTAACCTCAACCCTTAGAATTGGTTGCCTCTACTTAATGTCCTCAGAATTGACCTCAACCCTTAGAAGTAGCCCCCTCTACTTAAAGTCCTCTGAATTGACCTCGATCCTCATAATTGGTCGCCTTATAATTGATCATGACCCTCAAAATTAGTCTTATCTACTTAAGGTCCTCAGAATTAGCCTCAACCCTCAAAATTGGTTGCTTCTACTTAAGGTCCTCAATTTTTACCTTGACCCTTAGAATTGGTCGCCTCCACTTAAGGTCCTCAAAACTGACCTCAACCCTCAGAATCGGTCTCTCCAACTTACGGTCCTCATAATTGACCTCAATCCTTAGAATTGGTCACCCCTACTCAAGATGCTCATAATTGACCTCAACCCTCAGAATTGGTTACCTTTACCTAAGGTCCTTAGAATGGACCTCGACCCTCATAATTGGCCATCCCAAATTGAGTACCTAGAATTGTCCATCCGCAGCATTACTTTAAGTCCTCAGAATCGACCTCGACCCTCTGAAATGGTCATCCTCGTTGCTTTGGTCCGTAGAATTAACCTCTTTCCCAAAACATCAGGTGGTGTCTATTTGATGGCTTTCACTTGTTCCAAGCTCATCCACCGAGGGGCTCTATAGACACCACATTTTAGGACCCACACCAGTCTTTCCTTAGGTCCCTAGCACCTCCCTAATTCACTACAAACCCTAGTTCATACTACGAGTACCAATCTAGAGGTAATCAGGCACTTTTGGTCCCGTTTGACTCTAGTTAACTCCATCATCAGAGCAAAAGATCAATGAATCTTTGAAGGTATCTCAATCCCCTTTCTAATGGTTCGCCTCATACACGAATCAACATAATGGTTTGAATGAATTGACCTTTTACTATTAAAACTGATCAGGAAGTCACCGGGCGTTCTCGAGCCCTAATTTAACCCAACTTCACCATCAGACCGAGAGCTCAATGGATATTGGAAAGGAACAAAAACCTCTTTCCAATGGTCCATCCTATATGTAAAATGGCATAATCATGCGGATAAACGATTCATTTTCCTCCAAAAAATGATCTGGAGGGAATCGGGCGCTCCTGGGATCCATTTGACCAAAGTTAACTCTTCATCTCGAACAAGAATGAATGGATCTTCCAAGGGCACTGAATTACCATTCCAATAGCCCACTCCATGTGCGAATCAGCCTAATGGTACAGATGAACGATCCATTTTATGCTGAAGGTCATCGGGCGTTTTCGGGCCCCATTTGACCAATGTCAACCCTCTAAGCCGAGCGAAGCTCTTTGGAATATCAAAGTACCTCACATAACATTTCCAACGGTCCACCCCATGCATGATTCAGACTTATGATTTGCATGAACGATCCATCGTCGTCGAACGACCTTTTATCCAAAGGATCGATGTGCGCTTTCAAGCCCCATTTGACCCAAAGTCAACTCCCAGACCCGAGAGAGGCCCAATAATTCTCAAAGGTATCTGAATTACCTTTCCAATGGTATTCCCCATGTGCTATTTGGACTTACATATTGCATTTTATGATCGTTTTTTCAAAAAATCTGCATAAGACTGACAAGTGGCAGGTCCATTTCCCTCCCTATCGGCAGTGTCCAGGGATACCTTCTGATAGGTAGTACACGAACAATGCCAATAGAAATTCCACCTACTCTATATAAGGAGATCATGAGCTCACTTCGAAAGGCACCTTAGAACCATCAATTTCAGTGATCTCAACAACATTCTTTTGCAATCAGCGAAGTTTGCTTGGGTGAAATTCTTATCCACCTTTCGTTACCATTACTTTCATACCCAATTTAGCAAAAATACCCTTCTCTCTCATCCTACATTCATCCCAACTTACAAGGAAGTTCATCAAGGTTCAAGATCAAGCTTCAAGTCTCCGAGGAAGATGCAAACATCCTTCTCTCTCTTTAAATTTTTTCATTTTCACATTAATTATATGAATTCTTAACTTAGCTTTTATTTTAGATCATACAAAATTAATATCTCATCCTTTATTAGTTATATTTATATTGCACATTGTTTATTTTTTATAAAAAAAATGAAAGAAAAGAAAAAGAGGGTTACACCTATAAATTCCGATGGCATTCTTCATCACATTTCCTGAAAACTAAAAATATTTTTGACACACCCACATATAGTAAACTCCCATTTGAATCTATGGGATAAACCCCAACCTTGTTCCACATATGAACTACGTGAACTTTGATGCTTTTATCGCCTACGTAGGCGTCTCGGGCTAAAACCTGAGACTTGAGTCCTATATTAATATTTTAATATTTTATCCATATATTATTCATATATATCATACTTGTGATTCATACTTGCATCTTATCTAACATATATTATCTTTTCATCATAACGATCAATATCTCGATAAGCGCACATATCATATTTTCTAATTATTATTTTGGGAGCATTCCTATGGATGACCTCACTCCATCTTTTCCGTGATGTGAGTCGAGTGAGTCCGATCTCCACTTATATATACATGAACAGACACTTCTCGGATAAATTAAGAAAAATAGTAACATAAGCCCATAAGAGATCGAAAGGGTAGGATGGGCATTTAACAACTTCCCATTCCGTAACTTATCCCCCTCCCCCCCCCCCCCCCCGGAACCTCTAAACTATTTGTTTTGCAAGCATCAGTTTGTCTTTGATGCCGCTATCTTGAGGCAACGACATGTTCTTTTGCTTGTCTTGTACAAAATAGGCTGGCGACTCTATCTTTTTACATCACCCCAAAATCGACGACGGTCGAAGTACCCCCCCCCCCCCCCAATGTAGCGAAGGTCGCAGGACCTTTATCCATTCTCTTCCCCACGAAGCATCAGGGAGGGGAAGATCTAGGGATGGCCATAACGAGATGAGATATAGAGCTTTCTTTGTCACTCTCACTAGCGCAACTCATATATGGTACACTTCTCTTTCTAAGAACTCCATATAGAACTGCAAATAGCTGACAGAGAAGTTCATTCATAACTTTTCCTTCGATATGAAGCCCCAGAAAGACGTTACCCATATCTTGTATGTAAAATAAGGGAAGATTGAGTCTCAGAGAGACTAAATCACACGATTCAATAAGGAGAATCTGGAGGTGGAGGATTACGTAGAAAACATTTCCATGACAGCCCTCATGGCTGGATTACAAAAAGGATAACTACTTTGGAAGCGGGTCGAGGATCCCCCCAAGTCCATGGCTAAACTTTTGTCTATGGACGGGAAAGTCATGAATACAGAGGAGGCCATAGCAGCCAAAGGAGAGGATGAGAAGGAAGTCGATGGGAGTAAACCTCATAAAGGAAAGGAAAAAGATGGTAAGAAGAGGTCAACTAACTACAAGTTTGCCAACTACACTCCATTGATAGTAATCTCAGACTTATTTTTGAATGAGATTAAACATGAAAGAGCTCTCAAGTGGCCTAAAAACCTTAAGTCCCCTCCCCACAAGAGGGCCAAAAGAAAGTGGCGCGAGTTCCACTAAGACCACGGCCATACGATAGATAAGTGTTTTGCTCTTAAAGAATAGATAGAGAAAATGTTGAAGTAGGGGAAGATTTGGAAGTATGTTGACCAGAGTGGTTCCAAGATGATGCTCGAAAGAAGCACGACAGACCAAGAGATGAGAGTCCAAGATGACAACATGAGGCCAAAAAGAAACATGATCAATTTAATAGCGATGAGGATGATCCAAACCTCCTACAAAAGATCCTTGATCCTAAGGGATATATGTGCATGATCTCATTATATGTGAAAATGACCAATGGAGGGGGGGGGGGGGGGGGGGGGGGAACGGAAGGACAGAGCCAGTTGATCGTAAAGAACACGTCGTAGAAATGAATTCGATGCCCAAACGGATGGAAGTAAACTTATTTGCTTCAGAGCCGAAGCCAGGGAAGACAAAATAGGTAGTGATGGACACATTGGTTGAGGGCTTCTCACGATTGGACTTCAATGCCATCTTATCCCCTCATGACGATACTTTGGTCATCATCACCAAGGTTCATGGGTATGATGTGCCTAGAATTCTGGTGGACGGTGGCTGCTCAGCCGATGTCATGTTCTGGGATTGCTTCAAAGGGTTGAAGCTCAGTAAGAAGAGGCCAATTCCTTATCATCAACCTTTGATAGGGTTCAGTGGAGAAAAGGTCCACTAACTTGGGGTGTTAGAGATGGATGTTTGCATGGGCATATGCACGAGGTTCCTATCCAAGAAAATTAGATTTTTCGTGATGGATGAGAATGTGTTTTGGGCCTACAACATCATCCTTAGTCGAGCGGCCATCAAAGAGTCTGAAGCAGTTCCCTCCACTGTTCACCAAATGGTAAAATTCTTGACCCCTTATGGGGTAGGGGAACTTCAAGGTGACCATGTAAAGGCCAGGGAGTGTTATTTCATATCATCAAAACATAAGGAGGCCCATAAAAAACTCACAACCTCCTATAATATTGATACTCTTGACCCTAGGGATGAGAGGAAACTGAAGAAGGGCGAGGCCATAGAGGAGGTAGAATCCACCATCCTCAACGAGGGTGAGATAGAAAAAAACATCCAAATTGTGTCATCACTAAAAAGGGAAGTGAAGGAAAGGTTGATAGTGTTGTTGAAGAAAAGGCAAAGCATCATCGCATGGAGCTATGGAGATATGCCGAGGATAAACACCGAAGTCGTTTGCCATAAACTAAACATTGATAAGGGTGCTAAGCCTGTGAAGTAAAATAGAAGGACCTATACAAGAGATAGGTACGAAATCATCGAGAAATAGGTAAAAAAGCGCCAACCAACTAAGTTTATCTGTGAAGTGCACTACCCTGATTGGCTAATGTTGTGATTATACCAAAAGCCAATGGAAAGTGGAGGATGTGTGTCGACTTCACTAATTTGAACAAAGCTTGGCCAAAAGGTAGTTTTCCTTTGCTCACATAAATCAAATGGTGGATGCCACAATTGAGCATGAGCTGATGAGTTTTATGGATGCATACTAAGGATACAAGTAGATTTTCATAAACGAATCCGCTAGAGAAAACACTTCCTTCATCACTGACAAGGGAACCTACTTTTACAAGGTCATGTATTTCAGCCTTAAGAATGTAGAGGCAACTTACTAGAGGTTGGTCAATAAAATATTCAAAGATCATATCGGTAAAACTATAGAGGTTTATATTCATGATATGTTAATAAAGAACCTCAAGGTCGAGGACCATGTGGCCGACCTTAAGAGGACATTTTCCATAATGGATCATTATAAGATAAAGTTGAATCTAGACAAGTGTGTATTCGACGTTGGTACAAGAAAATTCCTCAACTTCATTGTCAATCAAAGAGGAATTGAGGAAAACTCAGAGAAAATCAGGTGTTGATAGAGATAAAGACGTAAAAGACTATCAAAGATGTGCATAGATTGATAGAAATAGTCATTACTCTCAATAGATTTGTCTACAGGGTCATAAATAAGTGTCTAACTTTTGTCAAAATCTTGAGAAAAACATTTGTTTGGTATGAAGAGTGTCAGAAAGATTTTCAAGAACTTAAAGCTTATATAGGTTCTCCAATTCTCCTGTATCAACTCCTCCAAGGGAGAAGCTATTCATATACCGAGCGATGTCAGAATCGACCATAAGTGCAACTATTGTCTGAGATGATGAAGGGGTTCAAAAGACCGTGTATTTCAACAGCAAGGCTCTTCAAGGGACCGAACATAAATATCCAAAGATGGAGAAATTGGCATATTCTTAAACCCATACCTCCAGTAAAATGAAACCCTACATTCAAGCTCATAATATAGTGGTTCTCACCGATACCACTTTGAGGAAAGTTATCCATAAACCAGAGAAATCGGGTAGGTTGATGGCATAGTCAATTGAGTTAGGGGAGTTTGACACCGTATATCATCCAAGGATTGCAATCAAATGGAAAGCATTAACTGACTTCAAAATTAAGTTCACTTGGGCCTAGGTCGACGTTAAAGAAGATGAAGTTGAAGTATTGCCTGAGAAGATAACCATGGGTCCGTCTATAGCCACCCAAATGCAAAAAGAAATGTCGGAAGGGACCCGAGCCTGGAAAAAATTGGGTTTGAAACATGGTTTGAGTTGTTTCCAGGCTCATGGACATGGTCCCATTTTGGAAAAGGATGAAATCGGGCGAATATCTGGGCGGCATGCCAACCCGACATTTTGACACACTTTCGTGTAATAACCGACAAACTAAATATAAGTGCCCTAGGTTTGATGCCTATATGAGGGTATGCAATTATTAGGTTAGTAGAAAAATTCCCCCCTTGTCATGACTTCCATGATAGATGCCTTGCTTTTGAGGGAAACTAGTATATGTGGACAAGACATTTGATATACCTAAGTGTACGTGAATTTTCTCACTATATACCTCGTGGGGACAGTACGTGTGAGAGAGAATTCGATATACTCGACGTAAGTGAATGACTTCCCTGCTATATACCTCCTGTTATGACTTTGGTCAAACGGTACGATGCAAGGGGAATAATTCGATATATGTTGAAGGTACTTGGCCAATGGAAGGTTAAGGTCATATTTCTTAGGCTAACTGCGACTTGTCGGACCAGCACCAATCACAAAGTGACCCCCAAGTACAGGAGAATTTTTGGTCAATATAGCAATGCTCTTGGTGATGTAGTGTGCAAAATGTATGAATATTAATTAGTATATTATGGAGGGAGTATTTTAGTTGTCATGAAGAGAACTATACTATTAAGTAATAATGTACAACTATCACGAAAAGTAAATCTAGCATGGAGCATGAAGATTACACTAAGCATAGATATGTGAGAGTGAGTGATGTGTGAATATCTAGAAGTGAGTGTGTGCTAGTGAATCTCAACATGGATCAACTATGGGTGGTGTGTGATAAGTATGAGTAGGCATGGATATATAAAAGTGTGATAAGTGGAGGTGTGTGTTAGTGACACCTAATCATGGATATTCTAAGTGGTGTTTGTAACATGTGGATATAATTGAACCTATATACAAGTATAAGTAGTGTGAGGTGTGTAGAAACCACATTATAGGACCCCCTAAGTCTCTCCTTAGGTCCTTAGCACCTCTCAATTTCACTACAAACTCTAGGTCATACTCCGAGTACCAATCTTGAGGCCATCGAACTCTCCCGAGCCCCATTTGACTCCTGTCAATAATTTTGTTGACTGAATGCTCTTTGAATCTTCATAGGTCTCCGAATCCCCTTTCGAACGGTCTTCCTCGTGCACAAATTGGCATAAAGGTTCAGACAAATGAACCATTTTACTATCGAAAATCGATTTAGAGGCCACCGGGCGCTCCTGGGCCCCGATATGACCCCAGTCAACTTCAATGTCGGAGAAAAAGTTCTGAATCTTTGATGGGCATTAAAACCCCTTTCCAATGGTATGACCCATGAGCTAAATGGAATAACCGTTGGGACGAACGATCCATTTTCCCCTAAAAATTGATCCGAAGGTCACCAGGCACTCCCAAGCTTCGTTTGACCAAGGTCAAGTATTTAGCTCGAATGAGACTAAATGAATCTTCGAAGGGCACTGAATACCTTTTCCAATAGCCTGCCCCGTGTGCAAATCAACCTTACGGTACGGACTAATGTCCCCTTTTACTTCAAAAGATCACCTGGCACTTTTGATCCTCGATTGGCCAAAGTTAACTTTCCTAACCGAGCAAAGCTCTTAGGAATGTCTAAGTACCTCATATAAACTTTACAACGGTTCACCCCATGAGCGATTATGACTTACCATTTGGATGAACGATCCATTTTTGTCCGATGATCTCCCGTCCAAAGAACTGATGAGTGCTTCTGAGCTACGTTTGACCCAAAGTAAACTCTAGGACCAAGGAGAGTACTAAATGACTTTTTAAGGTCTCTGAATTACCTTTCTAATGGTATTCCCCAAGTGCGATTTGGATTAATGGATTGCGTTCTACGAGCTTTTTTTAGAAAAATCTGTATAAGACTGCCGATTGGCAGGTCCATTTCCCTGCCTATGAGAAGCGTGCCTAGGGTTACCTATCTATTGGCCAGGCTAGGGCTATGCTGATCGTCACCCCCTTACCCTATACATAGAGGGCATGACCTCACTCCCATGACACAACTTAGATCCATCAGCATTAATGATCTCAGAAACATTCTCTTGCGATCAACGAAGTTTCCATATGTAAAATTCCTTTCCATCTTACATTCCCATCCTTTTCATACCCAATTTGGCAAAATCTCATTCTCTCACATCCAACATTCACCTCAACATTCAAGGGAGTTCATCCAAGATCAAGATCAAGCTTCAATTCTTCAAAGAATGTCCAAAATACTTCTCTCTCTCTCTCTCTCTCTCTCTCTCTCTCTCTCTCTCTCTCTTATTAGTTTTTACTTTAGTTCATACATATTAACATCTCACCCTTTTATTATTTATATTGCCCATACTTTATTTTCTATAAAAAAACAAAACAAACAAACAAAAAGAGGGTTACAACTATAAATTTCAATGGGATTATCCATCATAATTTCTTAAAACTAAAACACATTTTCTACACACACACATATAATAAAATCCCGTTCAAATTTATGGGATAAACCCAACCCTTATGCCACATGCGAACTATGTGGACTTTGATGCCTTTATAGACTACGTAGGAGTTTCGGGTTCAAACCCGAAACTCGAGTCCAATTTTCCAATTTTCTAAAATCCCAATTTTCCCAATTCCCTCATTTCCGCATTTGTCTCCCTTTTATCTATACATTATTTTAATACATAATATGTTTCTGATCCTTATTAGCATTTTATCCAACATATATTATCGTTTCATCATAATGATCAATATTTAAATAAACGGATAAATTGTATTTTCTAACATATTATTTTGGAAATATTTCTATGGATGACCTCACTCTATCTCTTCCATGGTATGAGTTGGGCAACTCCAATCTCCATTTATATATACACGGACACACACTTCATAAAGAAATTAAGAAAAATAGCAATCCCATGAGAGACCGAAAGGGCGGGATGGGTATCTAATACCTTTCCATTCCGTAACTGAGCTCCTAGACTTTCGAACTAGTGGTTTCATAAGCATTAGTTTTTATTTGATGTCTCTATCTCGAGGCGACGACACGTTCTTTTGTCTGTTTTGTGCAAAATAGGATGACAACTCCATCTCTTTACATTCACCCCACACCAAGGACGTCCGAAGCACTCTTAGAGAGAAGAGAGGGCGCGAGACCTTCCCCCCTCCCCCCAGGAGAGGAGATGCATTCGGGAATGGACACAGTGGCGACTTTAATGGGGACTTTATTTTCATAAGAGTGCTAGACTCTGTTTGCATGGGTGTTTTGTCTTCTACTTGTGTACATATTCACCCACTTTATGTTCCCTTTTTTATCCTCTATTATTTCTTACACATATTCATGCTTATATCACTACTCACTCACACACTTATCGATACTATCTATGTACACTTCACACTACGTGCACCTAGGATCACTTATATCCACATGTTGCACACACCACTTAGAATATCCATGACTAGGTGTCACTAACACACCCTCCACTTATCACACTTGTATATATCCTTGACCACACACAGTTGTCGCCACTTGTATTTGATCCATACTTAGGTTCACTACCTTGTAGATATTCACACATATCCATGCTTCGTATAATCTTCATGCTCCATGTTAGATTTAATTTTTATACTTGTACATTCTCCCCTATTTATTATAATGCTTATACTCTCTCCATAATATACTAATTAAGAATCATGCATTTTGCACAATACATCACCAAAGAGCATGGCTATTGACCAAATTTTATTTCATAACTGGGGGGTCACTTCGTGATTGGTGCTGGTTCGATAGGTCGCAGTTAACTTAAGCAATATGACTCTAACCTTCCATTGGCAAAGTACTTTTGACATATATCGAACGGTTCCCCCCGCATCGTACTGCTTGACCGAACTCATGATGAGAGGTATATCATAGGGAACTCATTCATGTACATCAATTATATCGAATTATCTCTCACACACACTGTCCCCATGAGGTATATAGTGAGGCAATTCACGTATATTAAGGTATATCAAATGGCTTGTCCTCACGTACCGATTGCACTCAAAAGCAAGGCGTATATTGTGGAACTCATGCCAAAGGGGGGGACCCTTCCAATTAACCTAATAACTGCATACCCTCATATAGGTGTCAAACCTAGGCCATTCATATTTAGTTTGCTCTTTTTTATCCGAAACTCTTTCGAAATGATAGGTCGGCATGACGCCCAAATTTTCATTCGATTTCGTCCTTCTTAAAATGAGGCCCTATCCATGAGCCTAGCAACAAGGCCAACCTTATTTTTACTTATTTTTCAAACCCAACTTTCCAAGGATCGGGTCCCGTTCGTATTTCGTTTTTCATTTAGCTAAACCTAATACAAGTGAGAACATAATAAGCATAATAATAAATAATCATGCTACAAGACATTTTCCCATTTTTCCTCTTTCTTTACCAAAAGTGTGAAAGAAAAATTCCCCATCTTTTATCAAAAATATCAAAACATTTTCCTTCCTTATAACAAAATTATTTTTCCTCTTTTTTACCAAAAAATATTTTATCCTTGTCTTTTTCCAAAAAAATGTTTAAAATATTTCCCTCCCTTTTCAAAAACAACAGTTTTCCCCTTTCTTTTTCAAAAATAAATTTGAATTTTTCTCCTTCTCATGTCGATCACATACCTACACATGGCCTGGCTCTTTATTGGCTTCAATCTTTCATCGAATCACCCCGAGGCTTTGTCAGTTACCTCGCTACTTCCTCTGAGTCTCGAGTTCACCTTTATCCACTTTTCATGGAAAATGCAGAACAAGTACCGAATGTGTAGCCGAATTTGATGACTGTTCTAGCCCAACTCACTGCCAAGATCGACATCCTTCAAATCGAGTGTCATGCGATGCAGAAAAATTGAGGTCCCTTTTCTCAAAGATCCCGAGGTCCTCTTACCTCCCTCTATGGGTCCACTCGAACCCGAGCCTATTTGGGCCCCCGAGGAATATCAACACGTTCCACGTGACCCTCTTGCTAATGGGATGTCGCTAGCCCAACTCCCTATGCCCAACTAGGGGCTAACCTACATGTAACTGTTGATTCAAAGGAAGAAGAGTTGAACAAGGTCAATGAGGGCCTTAAGATGTTGACCAAGAAGTTTGACTAAGTTCGAATCTCTCGGAATTACATGGATTACACCCATACGTCTCCCTATACTAAAGCAAGTCTACCTAAAAAGTTCAATATGCCAAATATTGAAAAGTTCGGGGGTAGTGGACCCCCAATTGTTCATCTCCAAAGTTACCACCAAGCCATGAATCTCCTAGTGGCCTTCGAGGAAACAATGGCCCAAATGTTCCAACATAATTTGAAGGACAACGCTCTTTGCTGGTTCTTATCTCTCAAGGAGTCCAGAATCTGCAGTTGGGAATATGTTGCCCGAGAATTCATGTCACGGTACAAATATAACGAAGAGTTAGAGGTTACCCTCTATGATTTAGAACTTCTCAAATAGAACCTTGGGGAATTTTTCAGTAACTTCATAGTAAAGTGGAGAGAGAAAGTAACCACCATGACCAACTGGCCTTTTGGAGAGGATCAAGTCAGTGTCGTGATGGGAGGACATTATTACCCTCATTTTCGAGCCCTCCGAGAATAAGGAGTAGAGATCAAAGAAAGTCTTTCCAAGATAGAAGTTACGACGAAGAAAGTATCTGAATAGCTCACTCCTAGAAAGTATGAGAAGCCATCCAGTACCACAGTTTTAACTATCAACAACATCTCTCAGCTTGCCACCTCATGGGCACCAGAAAGCTGCTGCAACCTAGTCAAGAAGTAATACGCCGAGATTCATCCTTCCGTCTCCAAATTTTACTAAGCCCTTTAAGCCAAAATCTTATCAAGCCATTGGACCCTCGTCCATTACCAAACCCACTTCCAAAAAATTTCAAACCAGATGCCCATTACGACTTTCATCAAAGTGTCGACCACACCACTAATTAGTGTTTCCACCTTTGAAATGTTATCCAAGGTCTGATTGATTGGGTATCATCACCCCACCAACTAATCCTAAACAAAACAGTACCTATAATCCAATCCCAAATCATACAAATGCCATCTTCCTAGAAAAAGACCTAGAATTTGATCCCTTTACCTGGATTGTACCCAATAAATCACCCATCATACCTATACATTCCCCTAATTGCCCATATTTTATCCTATAGCCTACCAGTTTCATCGATTAGGCCCTATCACTTTATACTAGAGCATGTATTATTGTTCATACCTGCTTTGGAGGGAGAGATATGGAATTATCAGAAGTATTGAACCAGCTTCTAGAGTTCGGGCTGAAATTTCCCTAAAAAATGACCATTGACTATCAGAGATTCAGTACACTATTCTTAGAAGCTTGAAAATAGGCTTGAGAGTCAGATAATTGAGTAGTACTTATTGATGAAGTCAGTTTAGATGATTTCATCCGAATCATGGAAGACTTATTCAGATAGACCGATAAAATTTGTAGTATGTCTGAACTACTTGATGCTTTGAAACTATAAGGGCACTTGGTCCCTTCACTTCTACATATCCATGTTAAGTGGGAATATTTATACAAAGAAGTCGTTAAGGTTGTGGAGTGCATTGACTTGTTATGGAAAGATGATGTCGTTGCCACCAGATAGGGGGATAAATTCAATAGTTTAGATGAAGAGCAAAGCCCATAAAAGATTATCCTAATAGTCAACATATGTGGGACGATATATCATTTGAGGAACTGCTAGGAGAAATCAATAAGGTGGTTGAAAACCCCAAGATAAATGAGGAAATAGGGTTTCTATTTTATCCCTCTTCTGGAAACCATATAATTAGATTAGGAAGGCATTACCAGGTTCCAAACCTACAATCATCAACAATCGATAAGGAAAAATGACCATCGAGGAAAGTAAGATCCTCGATCAGTTGAAGAAGACCCAAGATAACATCACTCTAAGGGGACTTTTTATGTCTTTCCATCTGCACTGGAATGCCTTGATTAAACTACTTATCGAGCCCATCGTCCCTCCTTCCACCATGCCAGAAGAAATAGTGAATTTGGTCGAATCCCTAACCTTTACTAGAATGCTCTCCTTCTCTGAAGAAGAAATCCCTAAGACTGGTCAAAATCACAACTCTTCTATCAATATCTCTATTAAAGTCATGGGAAAGACCGACCCACTTTCTCTTGTCGATAATGGATCAGCTATTAATGTTTTCCCATTGAGAACCCTTAATTGCTTGGGACTAAAAATGAACGACCTTTCTCCAACCTCTGTCACGGTGCGCGCTTATGATAATACTCGTCGAGATGTGATGGGATCTATAACTCTTACAATAGGGACTAGCTCTATAAATCTTGTTACCGAGTTTACAAGTCATAGACATCTTGGCTTGTTTTAATCTGTTGGTCGAACGACCATGGCTCCATAGTATCAAGGGTGTGCCTTCTTCCCTACATTAAAAACTAAAGTTCTTCGCCAATGGGAAGGTCATCACCATCTTGGGCGATGATGATAACATTGAGAATGGAAGCACGAGTAATCTGGTACTAGAGATACATCATGGAATGAATGATATGCTTCTGTCCAATTTTTGAGATGAACCACTTTTACTCCTAGCAGGGGATTATTTTAAAGATAGAGTCTGTCTAGAACACAACCCTCATGGCAACGTCAATATAATACAGATTTAAAAAACATACACTTTATGCCCGAACTGGGGTTCGGATGACGAAAATAGGGAATACATGAACCCATCGTATTAAAAAGGCCTTTCGTCCTTGTGGTTTAGGTTATCAGCCATCAACAGGGGAACTCAGAATGCTATGCCAATCTCAGTTGAAAAGAAGGCTAGAAAGTGCCAAGACTGTCTCAATAGATTCCTTGAATGGAAGATTCATCTGAGAGGGTGAAGATTTCACCTTCTGCGACTTTCCCAAATCGTGGTATGATCATGTGGACAAGAAGATGAAACCAGGAATGGAGATTTTTTTTCTTAGACACTTATTCATGGGCCAAAAGTTCCTAGCATTATGTGCGACCAATCATTGAGAAGACCATAGGTTCTACCAAATATTTTGAGGGAAGAAACTCCAAGGATTCATTTAACTTGCAAACACTAGGGCTCACACTATGCATGATCCACTCAAATGCCACATCATTGAATCCATCTTGCCTGATCAAATTTATTGATGCACCTATCTTAAATTGGCACGCTATACCAATTACACCTACTGAAATTCAACCCAACTCTTATGTTTATCCCATTTCATCTTCTTTTGTTGTTCCTCCCTATTCTGATGTAATCTAGACCTCCTTTCATGAGGTTATCGATGTTGATTTTCCTAATAATGAAATAAACGAAGATTTTGAGTATCTTGCTTTGCCTTACATTAATTTTCTTGATTCTAATCCAACTCAAGATGATGATAATTTTGCGAACGAACAATTCTTAACTGATCTAAATAAGGTTAATAACAAACCACATAATCGCATTCAAGTTAATGAAGATGAAACCATTGTTATTAGTCTCAGTTTTAGTAGCCAATTGCGCAAGATTAGGATATGGTCTACCCTTGAAGAGCATGAGTGTGCTCAACTCGAGGAATTACTGAAGGAATTTGTGAATGTCTTTGCATGGTCCTATGACGAAATGCCCAATATTGATCCCGAGATAAATCAGAATGAGATTCCAACGATCTCAGAATGAAAACCGGTCAAACAGAAACTGCGAAAGCTCCGCACCGAATGGTCACTTAAAGTTAAGGAAGAAGTGGTCAAATAACTGAACGTAAGTTTCATTTGTGTGATCGAATATCCCACATGGCTAGATAATATCATAAGCGTGATAAAATTCGAAGGAAAGGTTCGCATGTGTGTTCACTACTGAGACTTGAACAAGACGCCCCCAAATGATGATTACCTGCTACCCAATATCGAGATGATTGTGGACAACACAACTAGTCATGCTCTCAAATTATTTATTGACGGTTTTGCTGATTACAATCAGATAAAGATGCACCAAGATCATCAAAAGAAAATCTCATTCATCACCCCTTGGGGAGCATTCTATTACACCATTATGCCGCTTGATCTAAAAAACACAGGCGCTACCTACTCGAGGGCTATTAAAACCAACTTGTATGATCTAATACACGAAGAAGTCAAGGTCTACATGCATGATATGATTATGAAGTCTAAGACTAGGGAAGGTCATGTTCCCCATCTCTGAAAGTTCTTTAAGCGACTACGGCAATACCAAATGCTACTTAATCCACATAAATGTGTTTTTGGAGTTACCAAAGGAAAGATCTTGGGATTCATGGTTAGCGAAAAAGGGATAGAAGCTGATCCTGCCAAGCTGAAAGCCATACTTGAAATGCTTCCACCCCAAATTGAGAAGGTAGTCCAGGGATTCCTTAGAAAATTACAGTATATCAACCGGTTCATCAACCAATTGACTTCTATTTATGAACCTATCTTCAAACTCCTCTGAAAGGATTCCACTAAGTCTTGGAATAAAGCTTGTCAATAAGACTTTGACCGAATTAAGCAATACCTAACCTGACCTCTGGTACTCATGCCACCACAACCTGGTCTTCCCCTTTTCCTATACCTGACTGTAACAGATACCGCACTTGGGGATTTTCTATCCTTATACCTTGAAGAATCTAAAAAAGAAAGAGCCATTTACTATACCAGTCCCAAGTTAGCCGGATACGAAGTTAACTACATACCCTTGGAGAAAGCATGTGTCGCCCTTGTTTGGGTCACCCAAAAATTACGTCACTACATGCTCATTTTTCCCATCAAACTTTTATCCTGAATGGATCCCATTAAATACCTACTCGAGAAACCTTTCCTATCTAGCCTAATAGCTCGATGGTTGATGCTGCTGGCCAAATTTAATATTGTGTATTTCATGTAGAAAGCCATGAAAGGAAGATCCATATCTGACTACCTAGATGACACCCTGTGGAAAAAACTGATGTTTGGATCTCCAAATTCCTGAATGAGAATATCCTTTGTACCTTACAAGAGGACCTCCAATGGAAAATGTTCTTTGACGGCGCTGCCAACAAGAAAGGGTATGGAATTAGGATAATCCTAAGTTTCCCCTTATGAATCTCACACTCCCATTTCCATCGAATTGGATTTTTCCTGCACCAACAATATGATCGAGTATGAGGTATACACGGTAGGCCTCAAAATCGCTCTCAAGAATGGAATCCGATGCCTAAATGTCTACGGGATTCAATCCTCATCATCGATCAAGTGCTCAAAAGATGGAAGTCAAGGACGAGAAACTCTTACCCTTTATGCCCACCTAGAAAGATATCATCTTCTATTACCTACCCCGAGAAAAGAACAAAATAGCTGATGCACTTTGCCTCCATGGTTGATATGCCTGAAAGGAATAATGATATCTGCCTTCCTAGTCCAAAAGCAACATAAACCTACCCACTGCTACCACATTGAGCTCGCCATAGAAGAAGATCCTGATATAGCCAATTATTGATACTATGATATTTGGTTCTTCCTTAAGCATGGTAAGTATCCCCAAGATTTTAACAAGAAAGACCGCGCAACCCTCCGTAAACTGGCTGCCCAATACATCATCTGTGATAAAGAACTATTGAAGAGAAACTTTGATGGAACCCATTTACATTACTTCACAGGGGCTGACATTGAAGAGATGATGCAGAAAATCCACAACTGGGAGTGAGGACCCCACATGAATGTCCATATGCTTGCTAAGAAAATTATCCGATAGGGTTACTATTAGACTACCATGGTTCAAGATTGCATCGCCTATTTTCGAAGATGTATTAAATTCTAGCAGTTTTCTAATCTCCGACACTTGCCTCCACGAGAATTATACAACATGACTTCTCCTTAGTCATTTTCCACATGGGGCATCGACATCATAGGGAAAGTTACGCCCAAGGCCTCCAACGGGAACAAATCTATCTTTGTTTCCATTGACTACTTCACCAAATGGGTGTAAACCAAGTCATACGCTGAATGCTAAGAAGGTGGCCGAGTTTATCTAAAAAAATATCATCTACTGATATGAGGTCCCACATGAGCTACTGCTAGACAACGGGTTGCATTTCGAAGCAGAAGTCACAGATGTGGTCAACGAGTATGGGATTAAGAGGCAAAAATCTTCTCCCTACCAACCTCACACCAACGGAGTAGTTGAAGCCGCTAATAAAAACCTCAAAGCCATCATAAGCAAGATGACGGAGAGCTGTCGAGATTGGGACGATCGGATCCTTTACGCCTTCTAGAGCTACTACACTTCAATTCAAACATCTACTTGGGATACCCCTTACTTTCTGGTATACGGCATGCAAACAGTCCTACCCGTGGAGCTAGAAATTACTTCACTACACATCATTCTTGATAGCAAAGTCAGCGAGGTAGACTGGCATCAAAGAAGTCTTGATGAGTTGTCACTCTTTGACGAAAGGAGACTAAAGGCTCTATATCATATACAAGGATACCATCTCCGAATAGCACGATCATTTAACAAGAGAGTCAAGGATCGTGGTGTCTGAGAAAGGGATTTAAACCTTAAAGAAATAGTATAACCCATATGGGACCCCAAAAGGAAATTCAAGCCTAATTGGAGCGACCCCAACATTGTGAATAAAATCCTATCTGGTGTAGTCGCAATGCTCACTCACCTTGACAAAGAATAAATGGCACGTCCAACCAACTTGGACCGGCTTAAGAAATTATACCCCTAGTCCTAAATCTCGTTGCGCCACGCTTCTTCTCATCTCCCTTCTATTCTATAAGAAAATTCTTCATTTCCCTCTACTCAGAACTATGAGGGGCCTGATCCTCTAAAAATATTTTAAAAATAAAACTCAAGTTTTTTTCAAAACCCCCGAGGTACGTGGGCAGCTCACACGCTTTACATGAGCACGCCCCCCTTATTTTTCACAAAATGCTTTTCTTTTCTTATCCCCGAGAACAACGGTTCATTTTTATCATTTACATGAACAAAAGGAGTATGTATGCCTTAGTGATAACTATTGATAATTCAAATGCAAAAACTCATCAAGAGGCACAACAATATAATTAAAATTTTCTTTATTTCATTGATGAAATTTCCCCGTTATAATTACATCGGCATAGGGAGTCAAATAGCTTCCCCCGCCAACATAACCCTATTTTCCTAAAAACAAAACAAAAACGATCCAGATTACTCCTAAAACAACTTTACTCCCATACATGACCAAACACCATCACAAAATTGTCATAAATAAAGTCCCCAGGGATCCTACCCATAGCTTCCAAAAGAACCGACCCCATCATCACCTACATCTTGGGGCCCCCAAACCTCCCCTGCCTGAATAGAATGCCGTGGGCACTCCATGGAATGGTAATCCTAAACCAACCAAGGGAAAATAACAATGCCTCCCTCCATGGTGTTAGATATGGCAAGCCACCTTTGCTCGATCTCCACAACTAGCATTTTGGCAACTACTCTCCTCCATAACCACTTTATGTAGTCCTCGAAAATATGCCAGACTCATACAATGGACTAGGAAGGAAGGGACGATGGTCGATGATTCTCCCATAGAGAGCATAACCTCATGCACATGCGTTCTGTAAAATCATCCATAAGAATGAAATCTAGTGTTCGAGGTGGCATAATCTGCTCCCAATTAAATTGGCGCAAGAGTCGCCAGGGAAAGTAGAAAGAAGTCTGACAGAAGCCAACTAACCGAACATACTAGTATTCCCCTAGTTCTAGAATGGGAAAAATTATCCTTACAAAGCACTGACTAATGCAAACCTTCGGCCTCGTGCTCCACAAACTAGTTATCGCAGCTCTCGATATCTAAGCCCGCACTGATAAACTAGTGAGAAAAGAAGTTTGGCACAGCTGCCATGGGATATTTAGGAGGGACCTCCATACTAAATATCTTTGACAAACACATGAAAAACATAACATAGCTACCCCTCACAAAGTCATAACAACCTTCCCACCATGTATCAAACCCATTTAGAGTCTTTGTCAATATCACCGTCGTAACATCCACGAAATGATGGATGCAAATTGTGGGTCCACCAACATCTCCCCAGTCACCAGTAGTAATTTTGAAATCAATCCAAGAACGAAGGCTCCCTCATAGACCGCATCACCAACATCCTACAAATTCATAGAATGCAGCACAATAGGGAGAGATATCATTCTTCTAGAAACCAATGACCGAGCCGCCGAGGGAGAGATATGGAGAGGTACTACCAATAACTCCCAAGGAGATCGAGAAAATTCAAGCATGGTCACCGCAACACTTGGATTTATCCCCAACATGGCAGAGAACTCTTCATAAGTCGGACAGACTTTTTCCCAGCCAAAGAAAAAGACATGGTCTTTCGGGTACCAGAACTCTTCCACCGCTATCAGCATGTTCCATTCAATAAGATGGTTGCGCTATAAGGAAACCCGATGCATGTCGAAAGCATCGTAGTCTACGTTATGAGCATATAACCTTTAAGTTTTCAAGGTAAGAGGCTAATTCAACACTTCCGGGAAGATCCATATTGAAAAATGAAGAGACAAGAAGCAAGAAGAATGTAAAGGAAAGGAAATGTGGATCAGTGAAGAAAATACTCCACCATTACCCCTTTTATACTTGAAAAACTTAGCCAAAGACAAAAATCCTGAAAATCCCGAAGGAAAACCTGCCCCACCAAGGACCAAGTAATTGAAGAAAGTGCAATAAAAGCCTTGCGTTGAGTAGACTAGACTGACCTGTCGATAGTCCGAAAAAGGGGCATGCCAATAGAAAACTCCCTATTTTTTGAAAGTTCCCTTTTTTCTTTTTTGTCAAAATAAAAAAACTCAATAAAGATAATATTTATTCTAAGGAATTCGGAATTTCCTTCTCCGTATATTTTTACCTATCCTGTTTTAAAATATATTTTCTCTTAAATCATTTTAAATTATTTTTATGCTCTTAGTAGCAAAGTAAAAAGTGCATATGCAATAAGTCACTAAAGCAAAAAACAGTTAACAAAATTCCATTCCATTTCATATATATTATTTATTACATTTTGCCTTGCAGAAAAATAGCAAAAATAACAGGACTTAGCCCTCCCCCCTCCCCCCAAAATACTGTATTTCTCTCACCTTCACCTATATTTTCTCTCTCTCTTCTCTCTCTCTCTCTCTCTCTCTCTCTCTCTCTCTCTCTCTCTCTCTCTCTCTCTCTCTCTCTCTCTCCCTACGGTAACATACACACTTTCCCCGACGATGATATGATGAGCCTCTGCTCCTCGAACCAGACCCCTCCCCAGATGAGGCAGATGACACCAAGAAAAATGAAACTGAAATTGACTCCCGAATATGAGTAGTCACAGAAGCTAACCATTCCCGAATATCGCTCAGCCCAATGGTCGACACCCAAAAAAATAGAAAAGAGAAAATTACTTAGTCTGAGGTAAAGAAATAAATAAAAAAATCAAAATGCAAAGAAATAAAAGGTATACCTCTAGATGAAGAACATCCTATGTCAGTCCTAGCTCCTTCGGGTCCATCGCATTGGAACGATGTAGCATATGCATCGACCCTCCATCAGATCGTCAAATGTTATAGGAAGGAGGATCCAACCATACAAAGGGAACCTTTGATGTCGTCGCCGTTGCTGATGTCGATGTACCACCCGTATTGTGGGCAGACCCCACTGGCCGACTCGTTCCCCTACTAGAGCCCGTGGGAGGATGATACATAACGTCCTATATGCTGGATGGCATCAGCTGTCTCGACATGAAATCCAAGTAATCATTTTTCACCACCGTGTCGGTATAAGACGAATAAGGCTCTCCAAGCATCGCCTCCACCCTCGCATCCTCCGACATCTCCCTCTCTCGCCTCATGTACATCAGGGGCCTTGCAGCTGGCACTATAACCTCATCCTCCACCACCTGTAGGACTATTATCTCCCTAGATACCAGGAGTATCCGAACTCATGTACCAGCAGACGACGAAGCTGAACGTTCCCCCCGGTCACCTCGTGTACTGGATGGCCATCCCCAAGGGATAGAAGGTCACCTACAAGATCCCCAATGGAAAATCAATATCTAAAAAATATCATCAAGTTGTATCAAAGGGAAAGAAGATTTACCCGATCACTAGTTAGGACGTTCAAGACCCGATGCACCACCCCTAAAGAGAGGGACCGCCTTGACTGTCGGTTGGAATTACGCCACTGGTACTTCTAGCAGAAGCCCCCAACAGACTCATTCTTCGAAGATATCAGTTGGGCATCAAGCCCAATCAACTCATAAAACCACGTTTTCATAGGACAAGGGTCATCAATCAAAAGAAGAAAATGCATGTAAGGAAAATTCAAATGCATAAAGAAAAAATCATAAAATAAAGAATACCTCCAAAACATACGTGGCACCAGTAAAGGTTAGCCGAAAGCACCGACTGAATGCGTCTAAAAAAATATAGGGTCACCAAAGTCAGGATCCCTTGGTAAAAAAGAGGGATATTTGAAAATACACTTAAAAATGGCAAAAACCACAGATGGATGATGTCGCCACTAAAACCCTCCCAATAATAATAGAATAAACAAATGGGCCATCTACTGTACCTACAGCCCGTCAATCTTTTCGATTTGTTGATTCAATAACACCTACCTCAAAAGAGAGAAATGAATGGAGTCCCCAGAGACTATCCTCTACATATCACCTAATGCTGCCTTCACTGTCATGGCGCCACTCATAAATTATGGTCCACCTCTATCTGGACCCATCACAATCTAGCCCCAACAACTACTACACATCGATGGGAGTAACCATCATCTTCCCAAAGTCAAAATACATGGTGTGGGTGGTGTCCCGCCACCTTTCCCCCGAAGCACAAAGGGCAGTCGTCGAATGAGGCATCTCATTCAGTGAAGATGCCAATCTACCAAAATTGGCTGATGACACCAGCTAATGTACCACTGATGGAAGGTGTCCCAAACATCCTTGAGCCCCGTCATCCCTCGAGAATGCATGTTTGACGTAGAGTTATCAGTCTGTTAAAGCCAAAAGTAATCAAAATTCAAGAAATAATGAAACATCACCAAGAATGAAAAAAAAATACCAAAGGTCATTAACACTTACATAGTAACTAGGTTTCACCGCCCTATAAGATTGATGACGCGCAGGCTCACACAAAAGAGTTCGCTCATCCGCAACTAGCTCGAATGAGTCGAAAGCATTCTCACTATCCAGTGCTAGGGGCGCTCTGTCCAGCCATTCCAAATTCACCCAGTCGTCGATATCCAACAACGCCATGTGGACCACACTTCTTGAAAAATTGGCCATTTCTTGTTTTTGGAATGCTAGAACAATTTTCAGAAAGAAAGAGAAGAAGAGAAAAAAAATATGAAAGCTATGAAATATGAGGAAATCTCACCCCTTTTTATAGGAGGTTAAGGGGCATGCCAATCGGTCGCTCCTAGAAACATACCGATCAACACTATCCTTTCACCTGCTCGAGGAAGCCCAAAAGACCATGCCACTACCTCTTGGCACCTCCTACACCCTACTGGTCGGCACCATCCCTAAAATTTTGTATAAAAATTACCACAAAATGCCGAATTTTTTTGAATAATCCACAGAATATTCCTAAAAATACGAAATGAATTTTATAACCTTTTTCACTAAGATTTTTTTTAATACCACACTTACTTGCCTATTGGAACATTTACTTCCCCAGCGGAACACTAATTCCCAAAAGTAATTATCTCCCCAGCAACATCTCCAAAGGACACTATAGAAATAAAAAAAATTCCCAGCAAGCCTACACCAAATCCTCAAATTAATACCTTTTGCCCAGTGTAGTCTACAATTTTTGATTAGAGAACTACATCTTAAAGCCCTGAGAATTGGCCAGAACTGGCAATCCCTACTTAAATCCTCAGATTTGGCTTCGACCCAAAGAATTGGTCACTTCAACTTAAAGCCCTAAGAATTAGATTCGACCCTAAGAATTGGTCATCTCTACTTAAGCCCTCAGAATTGGCTTCAACCCTCAGAATTGGTCACCCCTACTTAAGCCCTTAGAATTATCTTCGACCCACAAAATTGTTCACCTCTACTTAAGCCCTCAGAATTGGCTTCGATTCGCAGAATTGGTCGCTATAACTTTATCCCTCAGAATTGTTTTCAACCTGAAGAATTGTTCGCTCCCAATTAATCCATCAGAATTGGCTTCGACCCGCAAAATTTTTCACCCCTACCTTAATCCCTCATAATTGTCTTTGACTCTTAAAATTGGTCGCTCCATTTAAACTCTCAGATTTGGCTTCGGCCCACAGAATTGGTCACTCCCATCTTAAGCCCTCGGCTTCGACCCATATAATTTTCCATATCTACTTAATTCCTCATAATTGGCTTCGACCCTCAGAATTGGTCACCTCAACTTAATCCCTCAGAATTGGGTTTGACCAACAAAATTCGTTACTCTCACTTAAGCCCCTCAGAATCGGCTTCGACCCACTGAATTGGTCACTACAACTTAACACCTCAAAATTGGCTTCAACGCTATAAATTGGTCGCCTCAAATTAAGGTCCTTAGAAATAATCTTGTCCCTCAAAACTGGTCTCTCTCACTTCAGCCCTCTGAATTGGCTTCAAACTGCAAAATTGGCCCTCAGAATTGGCATTGACTCTCAGAATTGGTCTCTCCCATCTTAGGTCCTCAGAATTGACCTTACCTCGTAAAATTGGTCTCTCCTTACCCTAGGTCCTCAGAATATACCCGGGATCATAGAATCAAGCATCCCCAATATTTCCTTAGGTCCTTAGAATCGGCCTCAACCCTTTGAATCGACCCTCCTTATCCCTTAGTTCCGTATAATCAACCTTTTTCCAAAACATCATATGGTGTCTATTTAATGGATTTCACTTATTCCAAGCTCACCCATAGGATCTTTGTAGAAACAACATTCTAGGACCCCATACGTCTCTCCTTAGGTCCCTAGCATCTCTTCATTTCACTACAAACCCAAGGTCATATTCGAGTATCGATCTAGAGGCCATCGGGTGCTCCTGAGCCCTGTTTGACTCGAGTTAAATTTATCGTCATAGAGATAACTCTTTGAATCTTTGAAGGGCTCTTAATTTCCTTTCCAATGGTCCACCCCATGAAGAAATTGGCATAACAGTTCGGACGAACGAACCATTTTACTATCAAAAATCGATTTAGAGGCCACCGGGTGCCCCCGGGTCCCGATTTGACCCTAATCAACTTTAACGTGAGAGAAAAATCTCTTTGAATATTCAAAGGTCACTAAAACCCCTTTCCAACGGTTCAACCCATGTGAAAAATAGCCTAAACGTTTGGATAAACGATCCATTTTCCCTCAAAAATTGATCTGAAGGCCACCGGGTGCTCCCGAGCTCCTTTTGACCAAGGTTAACTCTTCAGATTGAATGATACTGAATGAATCTTTGAAGGTCACTGAATACCCTTTCCAACGATCTACCCCTTGCACAAATCAGCCTTATGGTACGAACAAATGACCCGTTTTACTCTTAAAGGTCACTAGGAACTTTCGAACCTGGTTAGCCAAAGTCAACTTTCCAACCCGAGGGAAGCTCTTTGGAATTTCTAAGTACCTTGCATAAAATTTCCAACGGTCCACCCCGTATGAAATTTTGACTTACCGTTCGGACAAATGGTCCATTTTCGTCCGACGATCTCCCATTCAAAGGACCGACGAGCTCTTCCGAGCCACATTTGACCCAAAGTTAACTCCTGGACCCGGGAGTAACCCAAAGTTATCTTGAAGGTCTCTGAATTACCTTTCTAACGGTATGCCCCATGTGCAATTTGGATCAACAGAATGCATTCTACGACCATTTTTTGGAAAAATCTTTACGAGACTGCTAATTAGCAGGTCCATTTCACTACCTATCAATAGTAAGTCTAGGGTTACCTTTCGATTGGCAGGGATAGGTCTATGTAGATAGGCACCCCTTACCCTATAAATAAAGGGCATGAACTCACTCCCAAGACACACCTTAGATCGATCAGCATCAGTGATCTCAGCTACATTCTCTTGCGAACAACGAAGTTTCCTTATGTGAAATTCCTTTCCATCTTGCATTCTCATCCTTTTCATACCCAATTTGGCAAAATCTCATTCTCTCACATACAACATTCACCTCAACATTCAATGAAGTTCATCCAATATCAAGATCAATCTTCAATTCTTTAAAGAAGGTAAAAGATCCTTCTCTCTCTCTTTAAATTTCTTATTTTTTCATTAATTACATAAATTAATAATCTAGTTTTTACCTTAGTTCATACACATTAAAATCTCACTTTTTTACTAGTTATATTGTAAATACTTTATTTTCTATAAAAATAACAAAACAAACAAAAAGAGGGTTACACCAATAAATTCCAACGAGATTATCCATCACAATTTCTCAAAACTAAAATACATTTTCTACACATAGACATATAATAAAATCCCATTCGAATCTATGGGATAAATCCCACCCTTATGCCGCAAGTGAAATGCGTGAACTTTAATGCCTTTATAGGCTACGTATCCATTTCAAGGTAAAACCCGAAACTCGAGTCCATTTTTCTAATTTCCCAATTTTGTAATTTTCCCAAATCCCCCATTTTCGCATTTGTCTCCTTTTCATCTATACATTATTTTAATACATATTATGTTTGTCATCCTTATTAGTATTTTATTCAACATATATTGTTGTTTCATCATAAAGATCAATATTTCAATAAACGTATAAATTGTATTTTCTAAAATATTATTTTGGGAACATTCCTATGGATGACCTCGCTCGATCTTTTCCATGGTATGAGTTGGGTAACTCCGATCTTTATTTATATATACACATACACACACTTCATGAAGAAATTAAGTAAAACTATAACATAAGTCCGTGAAAGACGAACAGGGCGGGATGGGTGTCTAACACCTTCCCATTCCGTAACTTAGCCCCCAGACCTTCGACCTATAGGTCTTGTAAGCATTAATTTGTCTTTGATGCCACTCTCTCGAGGAAAGAATATGTTCTTTTGACTATTTTGTGTAAAATAGGTTGGCGACTCCATCTCTTTACATTCACACCACACCGATGACGAATGAAGCGCTCCTAGAGAGCAGAGAGGGTGCGAGACCTTCACCCCCTTACCCCCGGGAGAGGAAATGAATCTAGGTATTGCCACAAGGTGTGCATGGAGATTATTTACACGTGTGTAAAGTGAAAAGTGATGTCACACCCCGCAAACTCCGACTGACGAGGTGGCCAGCCACCGCCGCTGAACTATGCCGGACGTGAACTAAATAAATACCATTCTTAGCATGAGACAGATATGAGACATAAATAAATCAGTCCATAAGATAAATAATTGAATCAATCTCAAATGATAACAACTAAGAGATAAAAGATCCATCACATGCTAACTCCGAATAAATCCAATCTCCAAAAATGATTAAATAAAATCTGAATAATAAAGATCTGAATAATCCAACATAAATCCTCTAAACAAATTTGGAACCGAATGGCCCAATAAAAATCCAATGAAGTCTCATAATTAAATACGACTGGAAAAGAAAGTCTAACTAAACTATCCCATAAAATAAATAACTCCAGCTGCACCTCCAAATGATAACTCCGATAAACTTATGCAGCTTCTCCAATTCTAATCCTGAAAAAGATTAGTCAATGCATGGGTCAGAGCTAAAGCCCCGAGCAACAATACACACTACTCCCCTCAAATAGGATCCTTGAATTCGGACAATAGCATTATACGCAATAAATATCATAATAGTATATTTTAAATTAAACGTGATGATTAAACGCGATAAATATAAAACACTAACTACCCGCAGAAATCCCTATTTATAAAGGCACACCAATTTGATTTTAAATTAGCAAGTACCACGATGTTAACTTAATTAAATTAACCAACTTTATAGTTCTCACTTTTTTAAAGTGTCACACTTCCCCTTGTCAATCGTCCTCTGACCCGTTTAAACTGTCGACCCCAACACATGACAAAGTTCCACACACGACACGACATAAATCGTCCTCTGATCCGTTTAAACTGTCAGCCCCGACACATTATGTCGCCATAAATTTTAATACCCATTTTTATCTTAGGCATTAATTCTCAATTTCTCAATTTATAATCACCCAACCCTTTTAATCGATGTGAGATCCTCAAAATATCCCTTAGTCTCATAACTAAGGGTCCCTAAGTTATTATTGAGTCCTACCCTATGTATATGAAGAATTTCTATCCTAAACTTTGACCTAGTCTCATGACTAGGCTAGCGTAACGATGAAAAGTACCAAAAATCAGATCACCCCAAAGATGATAAAATTGCGATAATATACCCTCACTAGTCCCATACCTAGAAGGAGTAAATCATCAAAAGGCCTACCCACTAGTCCCATACCTAAAAGGCATCCTAAAATATAGGGAGGGAAAAAATTACCCAACAACCCGTCATCATAAAGGCAATATATTAATACCAACAAGTCACACAAACAACCATAATTAATAAACGTATAAAACTACGCATGATAGTCCAATTCAATTAAAACTTAGTTTAATTATCACCTCAACATAAACATCCAATTAATCTCATTTAATTAATTAATTTAAATATGCCGCTATTTCATCATTTAAAGCATCAAAATTCTAATTTCATTCTTTCAACACAAATTACATGAGTTAAATGTCCCCAAATCCATTTATTTTAAAACTAGGGTTTTTCTACATGCAACCTACACCAATAAAATCCAAAATCACTCACGAATCCTACGTACCCAAAGGGTTATGAATATTATTGAGATTAAAAGATTTTATAAAAAACAAACCCATAGTTAGTGTCCACTTTTTCTAATTAAGTTACTAATTATTTTTTAGAAAACATGTAATTAAGTGTTTAGGAGACACTTAAAACACATAATACTAAAGGAAGAGAATAGAGTATTCATGCCTGTGAAGATTGTGTTGAAAATCTCATTAGAAATCTTGATTCCTCTCGAAAAATTAGTAAAGAAGTGTTCTTGAATCAATCTTGATTAAACCCCACTTAAGCCTCCCAAAACTTGTGACAAAAACTTGATTATGAAGATGGTTGATGATTATGAGTGAGAGGAAAAATATTTGCAAGTGTTCTCTGGTGAAAAACTGGAGAAAAAGTGATAATGAGAAGTCCCTCTACGGATTAACAAGGTTATATAGTGATTAGGAGTTCTAATCCTACACAAACTCTAATTAAAAAACAACTTCAGCGCACGTATTCTGAAGGCATCGATCAATCGATGCCCAGGCGTCGATCGATCGATTGCCTAGAAAAACTAACAGTTTGCCTTAAAAATTATAAGGGACAAATATTTAAAAATTCATATAAAATCCGTTTTATGTCCGATTTCAATTTCGCTTGAAGTTTTATTCTTCTAAAATCATAACAAACATATTTAGCCAATAAAAATTATTAAATCCAAAAATTTATTTTTCTCGAATATTCTAATTAATTAATTAAATTAATTAATAAAAACACAGGGTGTTACATACTTCCCCACTAGCAAAGAATTCCGTCCTCAAAATTAGACGAAACATACTCATCAACGCATAAATCTCGCAAAATAAAATACGGCTCACATATGCCTACCCTTAGAATGCCATAATTGGGCGCTCATACACCCAATCCTATGCGCACCTACCCCACGAACAACAAAATAATATCTATATTGCCAATATGCATACACATAACTATGAAAATAATGGCGTACCACACGCTCTCACAAATCCCCAACTCGATCCTATATCCGAAAGTCATCAAAATGCTAATGTCCTCAAATTAAATCTCAACATCAAAAATCGATATATACGATACCTAACATCCATACTAAAATCTCCAAAATAATTATCGTCTCCAAAATCCATTTTAAGGATCCTCACATTAAGCTTACCAATTCTAAACTCAATGTCTACGACGTCCTTAGCACAACGCTTCACCTCTCCAAGAAACACATCTAACACGTATGCTAGACCCTCTACCTTAAGAAATACGAATCAACAAATGGAATCAAAGATCAGCAACACGGAAGCTAGACGGGATCATAACCGACGAGATCTAAGACCATGCTCTGATACCATCTATCACACCCTGCAAAATACAACTGACGGGGTGGCCATCCACCGCTGCCGAACTATGCCGGGCATGAACTAAATAAAGACCATTCTTAGCATGAGATAGAAATGAGACATAAATAAATCAGTCCTTAAGATAAATAATTGAATCAATCTCAAATGATAACAATTAAGAAATAAAAGATCCATCACATGCTAACTCCGAATAAATCCAATCTCCAAAAATGATTAAATAAAATCTGAATAATAAAGATCTGAATAATCCAACATAAATCCTTTAAACAAATTTGGAACCAAATGGCCCAATAAAACTCCAATGAAGTTTTATAATTAAATACGACTGGAAAATAAAGTCTAACTAAACTATGCCATAAAATAAATAACTCCAGCTGCACCTCCAAATGATAACTCCGATAAACTTATGCAGCTTCTTCAATTCTAATCCTAGAAAAGATTAGTCAACGCATTGGTCAGAGCCGAAGCCCCGAGCAGGAATACACACTACTCCCCTCAAATAGGATCCTTGAATTCAGATAGTACCATTATACGCAACAAATATCATAATAGAATATTTTAAATTAAATGGGATGATTAAACGCGATAAATATAAATCATTAACTACCCGCAGAAATTCCCATTTATAAAGGCACACCAATATGATTTTAAATTCCCAAGTACTACGATGTTAACTTAATTAAATTAACCAACTTTATAGTTCTCACTTTTTTTAAGTGTCACACTTCCCCTTGTCAATCGTCCTCCGACCCGTTTAAATTGTCGGCCTCGACACATGACAAGGTTCCACACACGACACGACATAAATCATCCTCTGACCCGTTTAAACTGTCAGCCTTAACACATTATATCACCATAAATTTTAATACCCGTTTTTATCATTGGCATTAATTCTCAATTTCTCAATTTATAATCACCCCACCCTTTTAATCGATGTGAGATCCTCAAAATACCCCTTAGTCCCATAACTAAGGGTCCCTAAGTTATTATTACGTCCTACCCTATGTATAGGAAGAATTTATATCCTAAACTTCGACCTAGTCTCATGCCTAGGCTAGCGTAACGATGAAAAAGTACCAAAAATCAGCCCACCCCTAAGATGATAAAAACGCGATAATCGACCCTCACTAGTCCCATACCTAGAAGGTGTAAATTATCAAAAGTCCTACCCACTAGTCCCATACCTATAAGGCATCCTAAAATAAAGGGAGAGAAAAAATTACCTAACAACCCGTCGTCACAAAAGGCAATATAGTAATACCAACAAGTCACACAAACAAGCACAATTAATCAACGTATAAAACTATGCATGATAGTCCAGTTCAATTAAAACTTAATTTAATTATCACCTCGACATAAACATCCAATTAATCTCATTTAATTATTTAATTTAAATATACCGCTATTTCACCATTTAAAGCATCAAAATTCTAATTTCATTCTTTCAACATAAATTACATGAGTTATACACCCCCAAATCCATTTATTTTAAAACTAGGGTTTTTCTACATGCAACATACACCAATAAAACCCAAAATCACTCACGAATCCTACGTACCCAAATGGTTATGAATATTATTCAGATTAAAAGATTTTATAAAAACTAGCCCCATATTTAGTGTACGCTTTTTCTAATTAAGTTACTAATTGTTTTTAAGAAAACATGTAATTAAGCGTTTAGGCAACACTTAAAACGCATAATAGTAAAGGAAAAGAATAGAGTATTCATGCCTGTGAAGATTGTGTTGAAAATCTCATTAGAAATCTAGATTCCTCTCGAAAAATTAGCAAGGAAGTGTTCTTGAATCAATTTTGATTAAAACCCACTTCAGCCTCTCAAAACTTGTGACAAAAACTTGATTATGATGAAGGTTGATGATTATGAGTGAGAGGAAAAATATTTGGAAGTGTTCTTTGGTAAAAAATTGGAGAAAAAGTGATTATGAGAAGTCCCCCTAAGGATTAACAAGATTATATAGTGATTAGGAGTCCTAATCCTACACAAACTCTAATTAAAAAACAACTTCAGCGCACGTTTTCTAAAGGCATCGATCGATCGATGCCCAGGCGTCGATCGATCGATCGCCCAGAGAAACTGGCAGTTTGCCTTAAAAAATATAAGGGACAAATATTTAAAAATTAATATAAAATCCGTTTTAACTCCGATTTCAATTCCGCTTGAAGTTTTATACTTCTAAAATCACAACAAACATATTTAACCAATAAAAATTATTAAATTCAAAATTTTATTTTTCTCGAATATTCTAATTAATTAATTAAATTAATTAATAAAAACACGGGGTGTTACAAGTGAGTGAGAGGTGATTTAAACACGTTGTAAATATATACAAGAAGTAATGGAGGAGAAAAAGGAACATACAGGTAGGTGCATATGCACACAAGGAGAAAATGATAACACCCATGAAAACATAGTTTAGCCCTCTTAAGTACATTCCCAGCAGAGTAGCCACTATCTCCATCCCGAGATCTTCGCCTCCCCGCTGTTTTGAAAGAAAGAGGAAGGATAAAGGTCCCGCGGCTCTCTCTACATTAGGGGAGGTGCTTCAGCCGTTGTCGATTTTGGGGTGATGTAAAAAGATAGAGTCACCCGCCTATTTTGTACAAGGCAAGAAAAAGAACATGTCACCGCCTCGAGAGAGTGGCAGCAAAGACAAATTGATGCTTGCGAAACCAATAGTTTAGCGGTTCGGGGGATAAGTTATGGAATGAAAAGGTGTTAGGAGCCCATCCCTCCCTTTCTATCCCTCATGGGATTATGTTATTATTTTCCTTAATTTCTCCGTGAAGTGTGTGTACATGTATATATAAGTGGAGATCAAAATCGCTCGACTCATATCTGTAAGGCTGATTCACGCATGTGGTGGACTGTTGGAAAGGGTATTCAGTAACCTTTAAATATGCATTCAGTCTTGTTTGAGCTGAAGAGTTGTCTTTGGTCAAATGGAGCTAGGGATCCCCCGCTGGTATCTAGATCAGTTTTTAAGGGAAAATAGATTGTTCGTCCAAATGGTTATGCCATTCTATTCATGAGATGGACAGTTGAAAAGGGGTTTCAATGCCTTTAGAAGATTCATTAAGCTCTCACTCTGACGCTGAAGTTGATTGGGGTTAAATTGGGCCCGAGAGTGCCCGGTGGCCTCCAGATCAGTTTTGGTAGTAAAATGGTCCATTTATCTGAACCATTATGATTATTCATTGAGCTTTCTCTTTGATAATGGAGTTTATCGGAGTCGAACGAGGCTATAGAGCACTCTATGGCCTCTAGATCGATACTCGGAGTATGACCTAGGGTTTGTAGTGAATCTAGGAGGTGCTAGGGACCTAAGGAGAGACTTAGGAGGATCCTAGAATGTGGCGTATACACTCATTTGAGATAGAGTTGATGTCAGCTGCTGACTGATGCATCTCAATGTGATGTATCAGATTTACAATCCCATAATACTTGGGCATGGAAGTTGGAGGTTTGAACTTGGTTGGAGTGGGATAGTTCACAATCTTTTATACAAAGGGAGACCCTTCCACATATCCCCTTTAGATGGGGTCTCCGCATTTCAGAAGGTCGCCGATATTTTTTTCAAGACATTAAATTGAACTGTTCCATGGCTTCTCGATTGCCATGATATTATCTCCTTCTCCTTCTCTATCAGCTAGTTTAGGCACAGGCTCTCAGCCAACAATCCTTGATTCGGTATTTACTTCCCTCTGTTCCACCTTTCGACCTTATTGAGGATAACGATCGACACATCCTACATTCCCTCTGGATGCTGCAATGCTACGGGAATGTGAAATTTGGTCTCGCAGGTCTCCTACTGGGTCGATACAATCAAAAGTCGACCTTCTTCTTAGTTTGTTGAATGCCGAAGCCCTGCATCACCCTTCTAAAGTCGGCCTAATGCTTTTTCCCTTGTAAGTTGGTGCCGGGTGATCCCTGTTACCAGAGATTTCATACGGTTTCCAACAGTCGTCCTCATCACAATTAAGGTCATTTGAACCTTCTTGAATTTTTTTTCCCAGGAGGAGTCTCTTGGGATCAGCCATATCTCTTCGCCACTAGTGGCATTGCGCATCATTGTGTGAGGCTGAAGGAGGTCCCCTTATTACCTCGTTCACATCATCTCTGTCAGTTGGAGTGATCATATACGTTGCAATGCCTAAAGGTCTGACCATCATAGTTTGGCTAAAATCCATAAATTGTTCTTTCATTTTTCCCTAGCTGTCCATCAGCGAGCGTAGGACCGTCGCCACCTTATCCATTTCTGAATGAGGCGATGCCTGGATGGAGGTGGGGCAAACACCCAGAAGCAGATATGATGCTATTTTCTTTGACGCAATAACAAAAGAACTAGGTGAGCAGGAAAAAAGATTGTATATCCCAACAGGAGATATTTTAATGGTGATTCAGGTCCAACAAGGGTGGAATTGGATCACTACGAGAGAATCCAATGAGGCAAGCTGAAAAGGGGAGGAAGAATATGAACCTTAATTCCCACAGACGATGCCAAAATGATGGTGCTAAGAAATTAACATTTAAATTTTTATATGCAACTCAAGCTCAAAAACCTCACAATAATGGAGATATGCGAACATAACATATATGAAAATAAGAGAAGGTGATTATGTCACTTATAAGGCTCCCCTTTCAAAAGTCAAAACATTCCCCTCAAAATCAGTGCGTCAAAATTCTATTTTTCCAAACATTCTCTCCACCCCCTTACATAATTATCCTCCATTTTCAACCTACTTTCCATACTTACCTCACCACCATCAAACCTTACTAAAATCAGCCTTGTACTATTGCAAAAATAGAACTAAAGTTCTCTAGAAGGTCTACCGTTATTCATTTATAACTCACTCAATTAGTTGTAGTTGTTTACATTTCTTTCCAATTTTGGTATATCTTTATTTAATTTCCTTCACGTCAAAGCTAATTTCACTTTTTATTATTTGTAATACCCCGCGCAATCAGGACAATGGGGTGGCCAACCACCGCCGTCGAACTACGTCGGGCGCTATTAAATAAATACCATTCTCAACATGTGACATATATGAGACATATAAAATCAATCCACAAGAAGAAGAAGAATCAATCCCAAAGAATAATAGTACTGTAAAATTCATCACATGCTAAACTCCAATTAAATCCAATCTCCAAAATATGAATTAAATTAAAATTTGAATGATAAACTAACTATAAATAATCCAACTGAAATCCTCAAACAACTTTGGAACCGAATGGCCCAATAAAACCCAAGTGAAGTCTCATAATGAAATACGATCGAAACGAAAATTAAGCTAAATAAAATAGTAAAGTAAATCAACTCCAACTTCACCTCCAAACGAATATCTCCAAATAGTCCGATGCAGTTTCTCCAAGACTTACCCTGAAAATATTAGTCAACGCACGAGATTAGAGCCCCGAGAATGAATACACATTACTCCCCTCAAATAGGGTCTGTGAACCTAGTCAGCAGCATTATACACAATAAATATCACAATAGAGTATTTTAATTAATACGAGATAATTAAATGCGAGAAATATAAATCACTAACCACCCCCAAAGATTATTTATAAATCCACACCAATATCATTTTAACTATCCCACAGTCCCAAAGAGCTAATTTAATTAAAATAACCTAAATTATCTTATTTCTCAATTCTTACTTTAATTAACTATAGCGATCCTCCCGCCTCGTGTGATTTCTCCACCAAAATACACATCCCATCGTCAAAATGCTGGCTGATCCGTTTAAATTCTCGACCCCTGCTGATTGATGAGGTTCCACACACGAGACAATATAAAACGTCGGTTGGCTCATTTAAACTGTCAGCCCTTGCTGATTATGTCGCCAATATATTTTAATACCCGTCTTATTATTTTAGGCATTAATTCTCAATTCTCAATTTCACAATTTTTAAATTACCCCATCCTTTTAATCGATGTGAGATCTTCAAAATACTCCGTAGTCCCATACCTAAGGGTTAATAAAGAACACATACATCCTATCCTACATATAGGATGAATTATCCACATTTACCATGTCCTAGCCTCATGCCTAGGTTAATGAAATGACAATAAAGCGTAAAAATCTGTCCCATCCTGGAATATAAAATCCATACAAATTTACACTAACTAGTCCCCTACCTAGAAAGTGTAAATGATAACTAAGGCCTACCCACTAGTCCTATACCTAGTAAGCATCCCAAAATAGGGTTGATCAAATTACTATAAAAAATCCCCCCCGCGATGACAAAAGTGACTAAAACAATTCACACAAAACAAAATTCAATATGCACAACATATCGATTTAATCATAAGGGTACCAATATAATTTAAATCAATTAATAACACCGTCGTCGTTTTCAACACAATTATTTCCATTTAATAATATTAAATTAATCAACATGCAAGAATATTCAATACATCATAATCGTCCTCTTTTATAAGACACGTAATTTTATAAGTGTGTACGCGTCCCCTTTTATCATTTGAATAACTCCAAAAAAATCTACATGCGAACCTACACCCAAAACCAAAAAAATCCAGAAATCTAACGTACGCTCCCAAGGGTTTAAAAGATTAATTCATATTAAAAAAATTCACAAAAACAGTTCCATACATAAGTGTCCACTTTCTCTAATTAAGTTACTAATTAATTTTATAAAAAATACACGATTAAGGATATAGGCGACACTTAAAATCCATAATACTAAAGGAAATGAATAGAGTATTCATGCCTGAATAAAAATTGATTGAGAATTCTAATTTCAAAGAAGTACTCTTCTCAAAAAGTTGATAAAGATCCGTTCTTAACGCGTCTTGAGAAAACCGAGTTAATCTTGACAAATCTTGAGATGAAAGCTTGAAAAAAATTGGGACAAAGGTTTGTAGAGGAAAGGGAAATATTTTGAAGAATTCTTCTTGATGAAGAATTGTGGAAAAAGCTATTTGAAGTAACCATCCGCGGATTATTCTTAATTTATGTTGATTAGGAGTTATAATGTGAATAGAGTTCTATTTAAACTAAAAAAGAGTTTCGCCGTTAGTCATGGCCCAAAATCGTGACAAACATATTTTTTTAAATTCCCATTTTCACTCCGATTTGAATTTCAATTAAAATTCAAATTTTCAAGATTAAAACTCAACATTTTAAATAAATAAAACTTTATAAATTTCAAAATTTTACTTTACCCCAAAATTCCTAATTAATTTAAATAATAACTACTAAATTCACAGGGTGTTACATACTTCCCCACTAGCATAGGAATTTTGTCCTCGCAATTCGACGAAGCATAAATGTGTAAAATAAAATAAGGCTCACATATGCCTACCCATATAGTACCATGATTAGGCGCCCATACACCCAATCCTACCCGCACGTAATCCCAGGATTGAAAATACAATATATATATATATATATATATATGCATAACCATGAAAATAGCGGCATACCACGAGATCTCATGAATCAACACTCGATTCCATCTCCAAAAGTCATCAAATTTCTTCACATCACCAAAATCGATACTTACGATGCCTATCATCTGCACACGATTTCCAATATTATCCTCATGTTCCAAAATCACTTCTAAGTCTCCTCTCACAAAGATTATTATTTCTAATCGCACTGCTCACAACGTCCTTGACACCAGACATCCTATCTCCAAAAACACTGTTAACACGTATTCTAGACCCACTACCTTAGAGAGTACGAATCAACAAATGGAATAAAAGATCGGTAACGCGAAAAACTATAGCGGACTCACAACTTACGAGACCTAAGACCATGCTCTAATACCATATGTAACACCCAACGCAATCCGAACAACAGGGTGGCCAACCACCACCACCGAACTACGTCGGGAGCTACTAAATAAATACCATTATTAGCATGTGACAAATATGAGACATATAAAATCAATCCACAAGAAGAATAAGAATCAATCCCAAAGAATAATAGTACTATAAAAAACATCACATGCTAAACTCCAATTAAATCCAATCTCCAAAATATGAATTAATTTAAAATTTGAATGATAAACCAACTTTAAATATTCCAACTGAAATCCTCAAATAACTTTGGAACCGAATGGCCCCATAAAACCCAAGTGAAGTCTCATAATGAAATATGACAGAAAGGAAAATTAAACTAAATAAAACAGTAAAGTAAATCAACTCCAGCTGTACCTCCAAATGAATATCTCCAAATAATCCTATGCAGCTTCTCGAAGACTTACTCTGAAAATATTAATCAACGCACTGTAACACCCCGCTTAAAATAATAACGGGTGGTCAGCCCTATACTACATTAAATCACGAATTTCAGATGGTCCAGTCTCAACACCAACTGTTGGTACAATATAATATAGAACTAACTACTCGGTATCATACAAGCGGGATGTTAAAATTAAAAAAAATATGCAACAGACAATAAACCAACACTATTACACTACTAATAAAGAAAAGAAAGATGCATGAAAGAACTAAGATAAATGAAATGCTAGAATAAAACAAAATAAATAACTACAACAGAATGTACTACAGAAAGTAGACCCGAATAAGCTGTCAGGTCACAGCCAATACAATAACTGGAATGGAATAAATATAAACATGTATATAAATACCCCTTGGGTACAAACCCGATATACAACATGAATCCTACCTAGAATTTTTCAAGGAGGAAGCGACTACATTCTACATCCCGCAACAATCCGCACCTGTCACAGCTCCCAAGACTCTGGATAGAAGGTCATCCGGTATCCATGCGGTAGGACACCTGTAATAATATATATATATATATATATATATATATATATATATATATATATATATATACATACATGCAGGAGTGAAAAGTAAACGGGTCAGAGCCCGAGTTGTGAAAAATATTTAGCAAATGTGTTAACTGTGCATAATAAATATCGGTGCACTTATTTCATACTTAAAGTGGAATCTCACTCTCGTGGAACCCCAACTCACCTCTCATCTAAAGGCGTGCACCTATTCGCGTCCTCAACTTTTAGTTAAATTACCCCCATTTATTAGGACAACCTAACTTATCATAGGCCTAGCCTATACCCACGAGATCTACCTTCTTGTCATAACCCAAGAATCCACCCCTTTTCTAAACACAGTTAAGTATTTATTTTCAATCATATGTACCTTATTAGGCTTAGTGGATTCCAATTTATAATTTAACCATTTATAAATTTAATAAGTTACCCAAGATGCATTTGGGTTGAAACATATGGTTTAATTTCTAATTAATAAGCATGCACAATTATTATTGACACAACTTCCCTCCAATTTCAACGTTGCGCCGCGTTTCGTGCGTGGGGTGTCTCACAAAGAGAAATCCAAATAAGGAACCACCCCGTTACACTACTCCTTGTCAACGTTGATCCTGGAGATCCATTATGCCACACATAAATATCGACAGAACTTCTCTCTAATCTCAACAAGGTACCAAGTTTTCTTGCGTGGGGTGTCTCACAAAGCGAAATCCAAACAAGGAACCACCCCGTTACACTACTCCTGAACAATGTCGATCCTAGAGATCCATAATACCATGTATAAAATATTATACTACTACTACAACTAACATCTCCAATAATATCCTTGGGATGATGTAACCGAAATATTCCTTAAATGCGATACATCAACCCCCATCAATCTAGTACACCATAATCATCCAAGATGTACTCCACAAAGATTCTATATCCTTTCATCTATAGGATATATTAATATATATATAGGCATTTTATTCTCACCATATAGATACATATACCAATCATCCATACCCATGACCAAGTGTACATATCATATCTGATGTATAATGGATATGCACATAATCCACCAGGCTATATATATATCTCCGATAAAACTGCATCAATGCTATCATCTTCCCAGTTCCCGGCTCACGTAGCAACTGGGGACCACCTGGTGGGGATCAACAACACCCACCTCATGATAACACACACACACGACGTCCCGGGAAGCGATCATAGCTCCAACTGGCAATGAGATGAAACATACCCACCACGTCTCATCCCAAAAATATATCTATCGTATAATAACACACGGGATGACTATGACCTGGGGAATATCCACACCCTGCTCTATATGCCGAGATGCTCACCCTTTGAGCGAAAACTTCCCAATGATAGCATGAGCGGGGTATGATTAACCACATAAGTATATATGTCGCTCACATGCGCAATATACATACATCCATATGATCCCATCATATGATCAAATAGTAAACCATCATATACGGTTTAAATATCCATACCATGTATGTCCAGATCATAAATATATCCATATATTCATATTTATATATATATATATATATATATATATATATATATATATATATATATATATATATGTACATATATTCACACATCGTTATATCTATAAGTACAAACTAATTCTCGTTCATATGTATAAGATATATAAACTCGGCTATAAGTATACATAATCCTCAATATACAAGCCGTCACCATAATTTCCTTTAATTTACCTCGATATGTGAATACAATCCCTCACTTGAAACATATTCAATTATTTTTCCTATGATGAATAGTCTCCCAAAATCATATGTATTTATATCTATACATATATATTCAACATTTGGGTTATCACCCAAAATTTTGTTTAAGAAACCATCACTACACATACCATCTATATCCGAGAGCACATTAAAGAATCCAGTAATACACATAACTAATAGTCTATAAACCTCAAACTCAGTCTTATTGTCATAAGATAAATCCCATTTCTTAGGGAAAATACCCGTTGTAAATCACCCATCGATAGACAACATCTACCCCAACCAGATTTACACACTCTACCCTAGTTGGTGATATAATCCCATCGCTCTCGATTTTGACTATGGTTCAATCACTTTTGTGAATCCCCTAGTCTAAGATCTCTCGGATTTATTCCTTAAAGTTTATCATTTCTAAGGGTAGACAATCGCTCTCTTCCATTTGGCCCCAAATTGTATGTTAACAATATCCTATCCTTATAAGGATTTGACATAAATGTCGACCTAGAAATTTCACAACATACATGGATATATTCTTCTCCAATTATTCCAAGAAGTCCCCACTATCATATACTAAGTGAGAGACCCCCTATAAGTCTCCAAAATATCTCTTACTTCATAAGAGAAAGCCTCAAATTAATAAACCCAACCAAAAAGGGGCTAGAGGTCATCCTAGAAAAACCCCATAAAACAGCCCATTAAGGAAGCCCCTAAGAATAAACTCCAAAAGAAAAAGGAAAAAAAAATATTTCCCATTATAGGGATAAAAATAGGGGACCAGTCGACCATTCCCAGACCCCCGGTCGACTGCGGCTCCAAATTTTGCCTACGAAGAAATGCAGTAGGCTTTTTCCCTAAGGCGCGGTCGATCGGTCCGCAGACCGCGGTCGACCGGCCATACCCGATATCTGGCCGATTTCCCTTTCTCAACAAAACCCACGAAATTAATACCCTAAAATCTCCATTCTAACGTCCAAATCTTTATCACAGCATGATTCTAAGACAAATAAATCAACCTAAAGTTTATCCCAACCATTTCTATTCCATTAAATCCATATTTAAGCATTGATTTCAAAATTTAAACCCAAAAATCTAGGTTTTGATATTAATACCCAAAAATCCATTACTTTAACCCACAAATTATGAAATGAAATACACAAATAGCTATTTAGCAAGATTAAACACTTGCCTCAGATTTGTAGAGGTTGGATCGTCCTCGATGTCACGTTTGGGCTGGAAATCTCCAAGATTTTCTTCCTCTCTCTCTCTTCTCTTCTTCTTTCCTTCTTCCTTTCTCTTTTCTTTCTATTTCTCTCTTTCTCAAATGAGAAGGCTTCATCCGTAAGCCTCTTAAGCCTATAAAACATAAGTCCCAGTTTTTAAATGTTAATACACACTTTAAATGACTCGTTTACTCCAATTCGAGTCAAACTAACTTAAAATATTCCGGAGTCAAAATACAACCCAATGACAATAATTTTGGCTATCTTGACCCTTCTGGGATCAATGGCACCCTCAAAATCATCATCCCGAATACTTTAAAACGTCCTTTATTTTTGGACTTAAATTCCCAATTTTAGAATTCACCAATCTAATTAAATTTTATTTTCCCAAAATTTAATTTCTAAGTCTCCAAAAATCGTGGGGTGTTACACGCACGAGGTCAGAGTCCCGAGCATGAATACACACTACTACCCTAAAATAGGGTCCGTGAACCCAGACAGTAGCATTATATGTAATAAATATAACAGAAAAGTATTTTAATTAATACAACATAATTAAACGCAAGAAATATAAATCACTAACCACCTCCAAAGATTCTTTATAAAGTTCACACCAATATCATTTTAAATATCCCATGGTCCTAAAGTGCTAATTTAATTAAATTAACCTAAATTATCTTATTTCTCAATTCTTACTTTAATTAAGTATAGCGGTCCTCCCACCTCGGGTGATTTCTCCAACAAAATACACACTCCCTCGTCAAAACGCCAACTGATCCGTTTGCTGATTGACGAGGTTCCACACACGACATGCCATAAAATGCCGAATGGCCTGTTTAAACTGTTGGCCCTTACTAATTATGTCGCCAATATATTTTAAAACCCGTCTTATTATCTTAGGTATTTGCTCTCAATTCTCAATTTCACAATTTTCAAATTACCCCACTCTTTTAATTGATGTGAGACCCTCAAAATACCCCTTAGGCCCATACCTAAGGGTTCACAAAGTACACATACGTCCTATCCTACAAATATGATGGATTACCAACATTTATCATGTCCTAGGCTAATAAATTGACGATAAAGTTTAAAAATCTGCCCCACCCCGGAATATAAAATCTCCACGAATTTACACTAACTACTCCCAAAGCTAGAAAGCGTAAATTATAACTAAGGCCTACCCACCAGTCCCGTACCTAGTAAGCATCATAAAATAGGGTTGAGCAAAATACTAACCAAAAACCCATTGTCCCCGAGATGAAAAAAGTAGCTAAAACAATTCACACAAAACACAATTCAATATGAACAACATATCAATTTAATCATAAGGGTCCCAATATAATTTAAATCAATTAATAACACCATCGTCATTTTCCACACAATTATTTCCATTTAATAATATTAAAATAATCAACATGCAAGAATATTCAATACGTCATAATTGTCCTCTTTTTTAAGACACGTAATTTTATTCGTGTGTATGCGTCCCCTTTTATCATTTAAATAACTCCATAAAAATCTACATGCGAAGCTACACCCAAAACCCAAAAAAACCAAAAATCTAACCTACGCACCCAAGGGTTTGAAATATTAATTCATATTAAAAAATTTCACAAAAACAGTACCATACTTAAGTGTCCACTTTCTCTAATTAAGTTACTAATTAATTTTATCAAAAAAACACGATTAAGGGTTTTGGCGACACTTAAAATGCATAATACTAAAGGCAAGGAATAGAGTATTCATGCCTGAATAAAAATTGATTGAGAATTATGATTTCAAAGATGTACTCTTCTCAAAAAGTTGATAAATATCCGTTCTTAACGCATCTTGAGAAAACCCAGTTAATCTTCACAAATCTTGAGTTGAAACCTTGAAGAAAATTGGGACAAAGGTTTATAGAGGAAAGGGAAATATTTTGGAGAAGTCTTCTTGATAAGGAATTGTGGAAAAAGCGTTTCGAAGAATCCATCCACGGATAAGTCTTAATTTATAATTATTAGGAGTTCTAATGCTAATAGAATTCTATTTAAACTAAAAAAAGAGTTTCGTCGTTAGTCATGGCCCAGAAACGTGACAAACATTTTTTTTAATTCCCATTTTGACTTTGATTTGAATTTCGATTAAAATTCAAATTTTCAATATTAAAACTCAACATTTTAAATAAATAAAACTTTATAAATTCGAAAATTTTACTTTACCCCAAAATTCGTAATTAATTTAAATAATAACTACTAAATTCACATGGTGTTACGTTATTTAGTAGGCACATACCTTATTTTCATAAAGATATAAAAAAGATAAAAAGAATTTTTTCGTATAAACCCTAAATTTGAATTTCCTCAGTTTTCACGCTTTCTACACTTTCACACATTTTCTAAATATAAACTAGAGGAAGTTCTAAATTACGATTTATGGGTTAAACCTCACCCTTGCATGTTATCAAACTGCGTGGACCTTGATTCCCTTTAAGATGCGTAGGCGCCACGAGCCAATATTTGGATTCGAGTCCTATTTATTCCTTTATCCATTTTGTGTTTTTCTTTTATTTATTACTATTGTGAGTGCGCGTACCCCTACATATTCGTGTTTCGCTCGATATACACATTCACTTCTTTATATTGATGTGTGATTTGAGGGACACTTACATTATGTTTTCATATTATTTCTTTTGTACTCTCCTTACGATGATTCTTCTCTATCATTCTCATAATGCGAGTTGGATGATTCTTTTCTCTTGTTATTCACACCGCACGCATGTACACACGTATCATATTTGGGAGAAAAATAGATTATTACCATCGCTCATGAGAGACTGAAAGGGTGGGATGGGTGATTAACACCTTACCATTCCATAACTTAATCCCCAAACCCTTGACTCATTTGGTTTCGTACGCATCAGTTTGTCTTTTTATGTCATTTTCTCCGGACGGCTACATTTCTTTTGCCTATTTTGAGAAAAATAGGCCAGTGATTCCATTTCTTAGTATTTCTTCTATTTTGATGATGATTGATTTATATCTAAGGCAACCGGTGAGGATCAGCGCAGCAGGATAAAAGAGGACTCATTTTATCCTTGAATCCCCCCGTACGTGTGGAGAGAGTGATTTCTTAGATTTTCTCTTCCCTCTAATTTTGGTACTGGCTCACGCCAAAGGAATTTGACCCGAATTTCCACTATAGAGACTCCATTAGAGATTATTTTTAGCGGACTTGACTCTACTTCATGTAGGCTATGTTCCCTTTGCAATTCTCTCTCTACTTTTATAGATGTATATATATGCCTCCACTTATATGTTCTTCTTACATGTTGTATATATGACTTGTTCATATCATATATCTTTTTTCTACCATGATATTTTCACATCACATATATATATCATCTTCTAATTACATGTTTCTCCCTTTGCTCACTTGTATATAGTCACCATGTTTCACTCTTTACTCACTTGTATATATTCACCATGCTTCACTCCATTTGTTTGACTTTCACATTATTCACATCACTTGTAGATATCCATGTTTACTCTCACTAGTATGCACTCTCACATTTTCTCACTTATATATAGCTTTATGCTTACTCACACATTTCACACACCACTTATAGATATTCATGCTTATTCACTTATATATATATATCCATGTACTATCTTCCCTCACACATATTCACATGTCACTCTCTCACTTGTGTATATGCACATGTCCAACACTTTATATCTATCACCATGCCTTTTATAGTGTCCATAATCCATGTATATACATGCTTGTTTCACTCTCCTTTTTTATTCCCCTTATCCCATGCTACTTGTATATATTATGCTCTACCTAATAGTGGAAGTATTTATCTTATTTAGCATATATAAAACTCACCATAAAATACTAATTAAGACTCATTCATTCTTGCACACTACATCACTTGAGCATTGCAATATTGACCAAATTTTTTTCCTGTACTGGGGGGTCACTTCGTGATAGGTGCCGATCCTGCGAGATGCAATTAACCTAAGCGGTATGATTCCCACATTCCATTGGTCTAGTACCTTTGATATATATCGAACTGTCCTCCTCGCATCATATTTCTTGATAGAACTCATGACAGTACGTATATAGCAGGGAACTCGTTCACGTACGTTGAGTATATCAAACTCTCTTTCACACATACCTTCTCCATGAGGTATCATGAGGCCATTCACGTATACTCAGGTATATCAACTGGATTGTCCACATGTAACGATGAAGATATCCCTTATAGGCAAAAGTTATATCATATGATTCATGCCAAAGGGAGGAACCCTTCCACTAACTCGCCAATTGCATCAACCTCATATAGTTTTCTACCGTAGGATACTCATACTTAGTTTGTCGGTTCCAACACAAAAATCTCTCGAACCCCGGGTTGCCTTACCAGTCTATACGTCTCTCGACGTGCCTTTATGGCAAGCAAAGATTCATGGATTAGTCCATAAGGAACTCCTTAGTTGTAATTAGAATTGGCGGTAATCTCGTTCTAATAGAAGATGAGCTGATTCTTTACCCTTTGCATCTTCGTCTTTTCGAAGGCCCAGACCCATTCTTCTAAATCTACATTAGTCCTATTTCAAGTGCAAAGCCTCTTCAATAAAGACCTATTTATCTCTTTCTTTTCTTTCTCCCTATGGAATGAGATACCTGAGGCAAGTAGCTCCTTGCTAAGGTTTAGAACAAGATAAGACCTAAAAGAACAACCCCTTTATAGGAGACCAGGATAGTAGTTATCCTTTTTCCTTTGAGCTCTATCCCTCCTCCCGGGGGTTCAAGATTGGGTTGGTTAAACTTCCTCCCCTAGGGGTTTGTTCAAATCACTAAGCATGATCCCTTAAGGTGACTGGTAGGTTAGCTCTTGAAGTGAGTTTGCTTCCCCTGCCCGGCATTCCATACTTTTTGAAGTAATGGTCAGCGATATACTTGAAAGTGCGATTCTTCTTGGAATAAGCCATACGGAAGATAGGGCATTCAAAAGTCGAAAGGCAATCTGCCTAAGAGAGACAACCATTCAATCAATCTGACTCATGAGGCATCAGGAGTCTAAAAACAAGTCTAACCATGTCTTGCATCATGTACCCTATCTTTTCCCTAGACTCGGGTCCTATCCGACATTTTTATTGAATCCTCATCAAAACATAATACAAGTGGAACATAATAATAATAACCATGCTGAGGCTTTTTATTTTTTCCCCTCTTTTAAAAAAATAAAAATATTTTCCCGCTTTTAAAAACACAAAAATACCAAAAATATTCCTCTTTCCCTTAAAAGAAACCCAAAAATCATTTTTCTCTCACATGTGATTGCGTACCCTAATTTTTTGCCTAGCTCCCTATTAGATCCGATCTTCCGTCAAACCAATCGAAACTCTACTGCTTCCTCCAAGTTCGAGATATCTCTCTGAAGGTTACTCACGAAAAATATTGACCAGACTGCGAATGCTCAACCAGATCTAATGACCATCCTTGCCCAGCTCAGTGTTAAGATTGATAACCTCTAGGTAGAAGTCTAGGAAATGCAGCGACACCAGATTAGACTCGTAAGGCTCTTGAGCCCCAAATCCTCTTTCCTCGTGCCATGGGTTCACCTTTTCCTGAACCAGTATGGGTTCCATAAGAATATCAACATGGTCCACGTTCCCTACATGTTGATGGGCCATCGTCAGCTCAGTTATCGATACCAAATCTGTCCTAGCCAAGGGATAATCTACCAGTGCCCATTGATTCCAAAAAAGAGGAACTGAACAAGGTCAAGGAGGACCTTAATTTATTGTCTAAGAAATTCGACGAGGTCAAGATCTTAGGGAACTACGTGGACTATACCCACATGTCTCCCTATCCCAAGGCCAGATTACCAATGAAATTAAAAATGCCAAAAAATGAGAAGGTCGGAGGTAGCGGCCCTCCAATTACTTACCTACACACCTATCATCTCACCATGACTCTTCTTGGGGCATCAAAGAATATAAAGGCCCAAATGTTTAGTAAACCCTTAAGAAAGGTTCCCTCAGGTGGTTCATGTCCCTCAAAGAGTCTTGAATCCACAATTGGGTGGTTATGGCTAGGGAGTTCTTATCATAATATAAGTATAATGAAGATTTAAAAGTCACTCGCAAAAACATAGAACTTCATAACAGAATTTGTGGGAGTCAGTCAGTAGCTTCATCGGGAGGTGGAAAGAGAAAGCATCTACCATGACTAACAGACCACCAAAAGAAGAACTAGTGAGGATAGTAAAGAAGAACTTATTTCCCCATATTCGAGATTCAATGGAAGGTTAGTACTAGCCTCACTTTAGATCCCTTCAGGAGGCTGGGGTAGAAATTTAAGCAGGGGTCGCGAGCCAGAAAGTAGATCCTGAACTAAAAAGGATGACCATACATTTCATGCCACAAAAGTATGATAAGCCAAGTAGCACATCAGTTTCAACCATCAATAATATATCCTAACTTGCTACTTCTTGGTAACCTGAAAGTCGTCCTAACCATGACAAAAAGGAGTATACTGAACTTCATGCTCCCTTTTCAAAAGCGTATTAAGACCTTCTTTCCCTAAATCTCATTAAAATCTTAGAACCCCAACTGTTGCCAGATCCTCTTCCCAGAAACTTAAAACATAACTCTTATTGTGATTTCCACCAATTCATTGGGAACACCACCGATCAAATCTTTAACCCAAAGAATGTGATCCAAAGTCTCATAGATAGGGGTAACATCACCCCACCAGCTAATGATAAATTCAATACCATTAATAATCCTCTCTTAGCATACAAAACTGGAGTGAAGGCCATCCTTTCTGAAGGAGATCCAGAATTTGACCCCTCAACTAGAATTAGCCCCTTGAAACACCTAATCTACTTAATATCTCATTAAAACCTCTTAAAATATGCCCCTCCTTTCGTATTCATCCTACAAGCTCTGCCGATCAAGCTTTATCAGTCCTCACTTGAGCCTGAATTGCCAGGTATGGAATTACCCGCAGTTCTAAACCAACTTTAGAATTTTTAGCTGAAATTGCCCTCAGGAAAAACCATTGACTATGAGAAGTCTAGTGATTCATTTATGGAAGTTCAGAGGTGGTCTTGGGAATATGATGAATGGGTTATGACCATGAAAAAATTAATCCTAGTTAACATCGTGAGGGTTATGTCCGATATGCTTCTCCAAAAGGGAGAGATATGCAGGTCTATGAATTACACATGATCCTAAAGCTTCAAAGCCGCCTCATCCCTTCATTTCACCACTTCCCCGCTGAGTGGGAAGATATGTATAATGAAGCCATGGAAGATATTGAATGCGTTTACTACTCTTGGAAGTGGTGAAATGAAGGGATGAGGCGGCCTTGAAGCTTTAGGATCGTGTGTAATTCGTAGACCTGCATATCTCTTGGTATGATCCTGCTGATAAGAAAATGAAATTGGGGCTATAAATTTTCTTCGAGGGTGACATTGCCTGGGGTGAAGGACAAAAACATGAGGTGGATCCTCCAATAGATAAATCCATAGATTCTCTAAAAATTCTTGGGATAGTTATACTGATAAGTCGGTTGACCTACACACACTAGGGATGGACCTCTGCATCATCCACCAAGAAGTCGTGCTGTCTGACCCATCCAAGGAGATCATTATTGCGAATGAACCCCTCCTCAACTAGCATATAATTCCTATTTAACCTGTCCAAGTCAACCAGAAGCATGCGATACATTCTCTTCAAGAGATACCTAAATCCACTATTTTCTCTCCTATTTTTGATGTAATTGTGAACGAGGTCTCTTTTGAGGAGGTTCTCACTGTTGTATTCCTTATGAACTTTTTTAATGAAATAAACAATCATTTTAAGTATGTTGTTGTGACTTACCTTAATTGTCTTGATTCTAATCATTCTATTAATGAAGATTATTTTCTAAATGAACAATTCTTAACTGATCTCAATTAGGAAGAAAATAAATAACATAGTTGCGTGCAAACAAATGATGATGAGACTGTTGTTATTAATCTCGATTCTAGTATCAATCCATATGAGATTAAGATAGGGTCCAACCTTAACAAGCATGAGCGGTCACAGTTTGAAGATATTTTGAAAGAGTTCGTGGATGTCGTTTTGTGGTCCTATGATGATATTTCGGGCATTGACCTAAAAATAGTGCAGCATGAGATCTGTACATTCCTAGAGAGAAAAATTTGAGAAAACAACGGACAGAGTGGTCCCTCAAAGTAAAAGATGAGGTGGTGAAATAATTAAATGTAGGCTTCATTCACATGGTCGAATATCTTATGTGGCTGGTGAACATCATCCCAATCTCAAAATTAGGAAAAATCCGCATGTGTGTCGACTATTAAGAACTGAACAAGGCATCCCCTAAGGATGATTATCCTCTACCTAACATCGACATGAGTGTAGATAACTCTACTAGTCACGCCCTCAAATCATTTATTGACGATTTTATTAGGTATAACCGAATTAACACTACACCAAAAATAGGAATCTGGCACAGTCTAAAAAAGTGCGAGACGCAATCTGGCATGATTCAAAAAAGTGCCAGAATCAGGCGTGCCAGATTTTCTGGCGTAGTTTAAAACCGTGCCAGATTTCCCAAACTGGCACGCTTTTAAACTGTGCCAGTTTTTTTATCTGGCACGCTTTTGGCACGCTTTTAAATCGTGCTAGATGTTAAATCTGGCACGCTTTTGGCACATGCCGAAATTGTGCCAAATTGTCTATTTTCTGGCACGCTTTTAGCACGGTAATAAAGCGTGCCAAATTGTTTTATAAGCTTCTCATTTTTATAATTTGGCACGATTTTGGCACGGTTTAAAACCGTGCCAGATTTTTCAATTAATAAAAAAAATAATAATAATAGGAAACAAATTTGAAAAATTTGCAAATTCCAAATCTGATAGGATAAATATTTATTATTTGCAAAAAAAAAATCAAGAAAATTCACAAATTAAGAATATCGCATGTTATTGATAAACTAATGTGCATACAAAATTCAAACAATTACAAGAGCTAATAGTTCCTAGATTAAAAAAAATTCGGCAGAGTTTCCTCTATTTTTTGAGCATTCCAAAACCTGCTAACATAAAATCTCCCATATAAAGCCCGCACGGCCATAAAAGTCGACAATAAAACTACTATAGCCAGTACGGCCATAAAAGTACACAATAAAACTACTAAAGCCTGCTCAGCAATAACACAAAAAATAGAATCCAGAATATTAACGACACTAAATAAATAATCCCCTTGTTGTAAAGCATTGACTTCTTCGTGCGTTCCAAGTGGATAAAAGCTAGCGATCAAATGTCATCCTACAAAAAAAATAAGACATAAAAAAAATACGATATTAGGAACCAAGTCATTTTTAAAAAAATCGTATTCAAGTAGAAAAATTGCAATACGAGTCACAATTATCATTATATTCTCAACGGCCTGTTTGAGGATTGGTTTGAGTTTTCACCCGTTAATGACCTCTTTTTAAGTTTAAGTGTTAATTTTTCGTTTGGGGGCTGGGTTGGGTTTTCACCCTTTAACGACTTGTTTTTAAGTCAAGTGTTAATTTTGCAAACTATCGTCATACTCTCAAAACAGGAGACTCGGGACTACGCGGTCAGTTCCTACAAGTTACATTGGTCCCGTGCAAGATGTTTGTGCCCCTTACGGGGTCGTTTGGGGGCTAGTTTGGGTTTTCACCCTCTAACGGCCTGTTTTCAAGTCAAAGTGTGCTTTTTTCAAATTATCGTCCTACTCTCATACCGAGAGACACGAGACTACGCGGTCAGTTCCTATAAGGTACAATTATCCCGTGCGAGGTGTTCGTGCCTCCTACGGGATCGTTTGGGGGATGGTTTGGGTTTTCACCCTTTAACGATCAGTTTTTCAAGTCAAAGTATGATTTTTGCAAATTATCATCATACTCTCAAATCGGGAGAACCAGGACTACGCGGTCAGTTCCTACAAGTTACATTGGTCCCGTGCGAGGTGTTCGTGCATCCTACGGGGTCTTTGGGGGTTGGTTTGGGTTTTCACCCTTTAACGACTTATTTTTAAGTCTAAGTGTGATTTTTGCAAATTATCATCCTACTCTCAAACTGGGATACCCAGAACTACGTGGTCAGTTCCTACAAGTTACATTGGTCCCGTACGAGGTGTTCGTGCTTTTTATAGGGTCGTTTGGGAGCTGGTTTGGGTTTTCACCCTTTAACGGTCTGTTTTTAAGTTAAAGTGTGATTTTTGCAAACTATCATCGTACTCTCAAACCGGAAGATTCGAGACTACGCGATCAATTCCTAAAATTTACTTTGGTCCCGTGCGAGGTGTTCGTGCCTCCTACGGGGTCGTTTGGGGGATGGTTTGGGTTTTCACCATTTAACGGTCTATTTTGAAGTCAAATGTGATTTTTCCGAATTATCGTCATACTCTCAAACTGGGAGACTCGGGACTACGCGATTGGTTCCTACAAGTTACATTGGTCATGTGCGAGGTGTTCGTACCTCCTACGTGGTCGTTTGGGGGCTAGTTTTGGTTTTCACCCTTTAACGGTCTATTTTGAAGTCAAAGTGTGATTTTTGCAAATTATCATCGTACTCTCAAATCGGGAGACCCGGAACTACATGGTCAGTTCCTACATGTTACATTGGTCCCGTGTGAGGTGTTCGTGCCTCCTACGGGGTCGTTTGGGGGATGGTTTGAGTTTTCACCCGTTCACGACTTGTTTTTAAGTCAATGTGTGATTTTTTCAAATTATCATCATACTCTCAAACCCGGAGACTCGGGACTATGCGGTCAGTTCCTACCAGTTACATTGCTCCCGTGCGAGGTGTTCGTGCCTCCTACGGGGTCGTTTGGGGGTTGGTTTGGGTTTTCACCCTTTAATGACCCGTTTTCAAGTCAAATTGTGATTTTTGCAAATTATCGTCATACTCTCAAACCAGGAGACCCGAGACTAAGCGATCAGTTCCTACAAGTTACATCGGTCCCGTGCGCGGTGTTCGTGCCTCTTTCGGAATCGTTTGGGGGCTGGTTTGGGTTTTCAGCCTTTAACGGCCTATTTTCAAGTCAAAGTGTGATTTTTGCAAATTATCGTCATACTCTCTAATCGGGAGACCCGAGACTATGCGATCAGTTCCTACAAGTTACATTGGTCCCGTACGAGGTGTTCGTACCTCCTACGGGGTCGTTTGGGGCTGGTTTGGGTTTTCACCCTTTAACGGCTTATTTTAAAGTCAAAGTGTGATTTTTGCAAATTATCGTCATACTCTCAAACCGGGAGAGCCAGGACTACCCGGTCAGTTACTACAAGTTACATTGGTCCCGTGCGAGGTGTTCGTGCCTCTTGCGGGGTTGTTTGGGAGCTGGTTTGGGGTTTCACCCTTTAACGGTCTATTTTGAAGTCAAAGGGTGATTTTTGCAAATTATCGTCCTACTCTCAAACCGGGAGACCCGGGACTACGCGGTCAGTTCCTACAAGTTACATTGGTCCCGTGCGAGGTGTTCGTGCCTCCTACGGGGTCGTTTGGGGGTTGGTTTGGGTTTTCACCCTTTAATGACCCGTTTTCAAGTCAAATTGTGATTTTTGCAAATTATCGTCATACTCTCAAACCAGGAGACCCGAGACTAAGCGATCAGTTCCTACAAGTTACATCGGTCCCGTGCGCGGTGTTCGTGCCTCTTTCGGAATCGTTTGGGGGCTGGTTTGGGTTTTCAGCCTTTAACGGCCTATTTTCAAGTCAAAGTGTGATTTTTGCAAATTATCGTCATACTCTCTAATCGGGAGACCCGAGACTATGCGATCAGTTCCTACAAGTTACATTGGTCCCGTACGAGGTGTTCGTACCTCCTACGGGGTCGTTTGGGGCTGGTTTGGGTTTTCACCCTTTAACGGCTTATTTTAAAGTCAAAGTGTGATTTTTGCAAATTATCGTCATACTCTCAAACCGGGAGAGCCAGGACTACCCGGTCAGTTACTACAAGTTACATTGGTCCCGTACGAGGTGTTCGTGCCTCTTGCGGGGTTGTTTGGGGGCTGGTTTGGGGTTTCACCCTTTAACGGTCTATTTTGAAGTCAAAGGGTGATTTTTGCAAATTATCGTCCTACTCTCAAACCGGGAGACCCGTGACTACGCGGTCAGTTCCTACAAGTTACATTGGTCCTGTACGAGGTGTTCGTGCCTCCTACGGGGTCGTTTGGGGGCTAGTTTGGGTTTTCACCCTTCTCGGCTTATTTTCAAGTCAAAGTGTGATTTTTGCAAATTATCATCATACTCTTTATCCGGGAGACCGAGACTACGCGGTCCATTCCTATAAGTTACATTGGTCCAATGCGAGGTGTTCGTGCCTCCTATGGGTTCCTTTGGAGGCTGGTTAGGTTTTCACCCTTTAACAACCTGTTTTTAAGTCAAAGTGTGATTTTTACAAATTATCGTCACACTCTCAAACTGGGAGACCCGTGACTATGCGATCAGATCCTACAAGTTACATTGGTCCCGTGCGAGGTGTTCGTGCCTCCTACGGGGTCGTTTGGGGGCTGGTTTGGGTTTTCATGCTTTAACGGCCTGTTTTCAAGTCAAAGTGTTATTTTTGCAAATTATCATCATACTCTCAAATCGAGAGACCCGGGACTACGCAGTCAGTTCCTACAAGTTACATTGGTCCCGTACGAGGTGTTCGTGCCTCTTACGGGGTTGTTTGTGGGATGGTTTGGGTTTTCACCCTTCACGGCTTATTTTCAGGTCAATGTTTGATTTTTGCAAATTATCGTCCTACTCTCAAATCGGGACACGTGTGACTACCCGATCAGTTCCTACAAGTTACATTGGTCCCGTGCGAGGTATTCGTGCCTCCTGCATGGCCATTTTGGGGCTGATTTGGATTTTTACCCTATAACGACCTGATTTCAAGTCAAAGCGTGATTTTTAAAAATTATTGCCATAATCTCAAACCAGAAGACCCGGGACTATGCAATTAGTTCCTATAATTTACATTGGTCCCGTGCGAGGTGTTCGTGCCTCCTACGGGGTCGTTTGGGGGCTGGTTTGGGTTTTCACCCTTTAACGGCTTGTTTTCAAGTCAAAGTGTGATTTTTGCAAATTATTGTCATACTCTAAAACCGAGAGACCCGGGACTATGCGGTCAGTTTCTACAAGTTACATTGGTCCCGTCCGAGGTGTTCGTGCCTCCTACGGGGTCGTTTGGGGGCTGCTTTTGGGTTTTCACCCTTCACGGCTTGTTTTCAAGTCAAAGTGTGATTTTTGCAAATTATCAGCATACTCTTTATCCGGGAGACCCAAAACTAAGCGATTAGTTCCTACAAGTTACATTCGTCTCGTACGAGGTGTTCGTGCCTCCTACAGGGTCGTTTGGAGGCTGGTTTGGTTTTCACCCTTTAAGAACCTGTTTTTAAGTCAAAGTGTGATTTTTGCTAATTATCATCATACTCTCAAACTGGGAGACCCGTGACTATGTGATCGGTTTCTACAAGTTACATTGGTCCCGTGCGAGGTGTTCGTGCCTCTTACGGGGTCGTTTGGGGGCTGGTTTGGGTTTTCACTCTTTAACGGCCTGTTTTGAAGTCAAAGTGTGATTTTTGCAAATTAACATCATACTCTTAAACCGGGAGACCCGGGACTATGCGGTCAATTCCTACAAGTTATATTGGTCCCGTGCGAGGTGTTCATGCCTCCTAAGGGGTCGTTTGGGGGCTGGTTTGGGTTTTCACACTTTAACGGCCTGTTTTGAAGTCAAAGTGTGATTTTTTCAAATTATCATCCTACTCTCAAATCGGGAGACCCGGGACTATGCGGTCAGTTTCTACAAGTTACATTGGTCCCGTGCGAGGTGTTCGTGCCTCCTACAGTGTCGTTTGGGGGTTGGTTTGGGTTTTCACCCTTCACGGTTTGTTTTCAAGTCAAAGTGTGATTTTTGAAAATTATCATCATACTCTCAAACCGAGAGACCCGAGCCTACGCGGTCAGTTCCTAGAAGTTACATTGGTCCCGTGCAAGGTGTTCCTGCCTCCTTTAAGGTCGTTTGGGGGTTGGTTAGGATTTTCACCCTTTAACGACTTGCTTTCAAGTCAATGTGTGATTTTTGCAAATTATCGTTATACTCTCAAACCGGGAGACCCGTAACTATGCGATCAGTTCCTACAAGTTACATTGGTCCCGTGCGAGGTGTTCGTTCCTCCTACGGGGTCGTTTGGGGGCTAGTTTGGGTTTTCACCCTTTAACGGCCTGCTGTAAAGTCAAAGTGTGTTTTTGCAAATTATCATCATACTCTCAAACCGGGGGACCCAGGACTACACGGTCAGTTCCTACAAGTTACATTGGTCCCGTGCGAGGTGTTCGTGCCTCCTACGGGGTCGTTTAGGGGCTGGTTTGAGTTTTCACCCTTTAACGACCTGTTTTGAACTCAAAGTGTGATTTTTGTAAGTTACCATCATACTCTTAAACCGTGAGACTCGGGACTACGCGATCAGTTCCTACAAGTTATATTGGTCACGTGCGAGGTGTTCGTGCCTCCTAAGGGGTCGTTTGGGGGCTGGTTTGGGTTTTTACCCTCTAACGGCCTGTTTTGAAGTCAAAGTGTGCTTTTTGCAAATTATCGTCCTACTCTCAAACTGGGAAACCCGGGACTACGCAATCAGTTCCTACCAGTTACATTGGTCCCGTGCAAGGTTTTTGTGCCTCCTACGGGGTCTTTTGGGGGCTGGTTTCGGTTTTCACCCTTCACGGCTAGTTTTCAAGTCAAAGTCAGATTTTTGTAAATTATCAACATACTCTCCAACCGGGAGACTCGGGACTACGCGGTGAGTTCCTACAAGTTACATTGGTCCCATACAAGGTGTTCGTGCCTCCTACGGGGTCGTTTGGGGGCTGGTTTGGGTTTTCACCATTTAACGACTTGTTTTCAAGTCAAAGTATGATTTTTGCAAATTATCGCCATACTCTAAAATCGAGAGACCCGAGACTACGCGATCAGTTCCTACAACTTATATTGGTCCCGTGCGAGGTGTTCGTGCCTCCTAAGGGGTCATTTGGGGGCTGGTTTGGGTTTTCACCCTTTAACGGCTTGTTTTGAAGTCAAAGTGTGATTTTTTGAAATAACCATCATACTCTCAAATCAGGAGACTCGAGACTATGCGATCAGTTCCTATAAGTTATATTGGTCCCGTGCGAGGTGTTCGTGCCTCCTAAGGGGTCGTTTGGGGACTAGTTTGGGTTTTCACCCTTTAACGGCCTGTTTTGAAGTCAAAGTGTGACTTTTGCAAATTATCGTCCTACTCTCTACGCGGTCAGTTGCTACAAGTTACGTTGGTCCCGTGCGAGGTGTTTGTACCTCCGACAGGGTCTTTTGGGGGCTGGTTTGGGTTTTCACCCTTCACAGCTTATTTTTAAGTCTAACTGTGATTTTTGCAAATTACCGTCCTACTCTCAAACCGAGAGACCCGGGACTATGATGCCAGTTCCTACAAGTTACATTGGTCCCGTGCGAGGTGTTTGTGGCTCCTACGAGGTCGTTTGGGTGTTGGTTAGGTTTTCACCCTTTAACAACCTATTTTTAAGTCAAGGTGTGATTTTTGCAAATTATCGTCATACTCTCAAACTGGGAGACCCAAGACTATGCGATCAGTTCCTATATGTTACATTGGTACCGTGCGAGGTGTTCGTGCCTCCTACGGGGTCGTTTGGGGGCTGGTTTGGGTTTTCACCCTTTAACGGCCAGTTTTCAAGTCAAAGTTTAATTTTTGCAAATTATCGCCATACTCTCAAACCGGGAGACTCGGGACTACCCGGTAAGTTCCTACAAGTTACATTGGTCTCATGCCAGGTGTTCTGCCTCTTACGGGATTATTTGTGGGCTTGTTTGGGTTTTCATCCTTTAATGGTTATTTTTAAGTCTAAGTGTGATTTTTACAAATTATTATCCTACTCTAAAACCGAGAGACACAGGACTACGCGATCAGTTCCTATAAGTTACATTGGTCCGTGCGAGGTGTTCATGCCTCCTACAGGGTCGTTTGGGGGCTACTTTGGGTTTTCACCCTTCACGGCTTGTTTTCAATTCAAAGTGTGATTTTTGCAAATTATCCTCCCACTCTCAAATCGGGAGATGTGGGACTACGCGATCAGTTCCTACAAGTTACATTGGTCCCGTGCGAGGTGTTCGTGCCTCCTACGGGGTCATTTGGGGGTTGGTTTGGATTTTCACCCTTTAACGACATGTTTTCAAGTCAAAGTGTGATTTTTGCAAATTATCGCCATACTCTCAAACCGGTAGACCCGAGACTATGCGATCAGTTCCTACAAGTTACATTGGTCCCGTGCGAGCTGTTCGTGCCTCCTACGGGGTCGTTTGTGGGTTGGTTTGGGTTTTCAGCCTTTAACGACCTGTTTTCGAGTCAAAGTGTGATTTTTGCAAGTTATCGTCATACTCTAAAACCGATAAACCCAGGACTACCCGATCAGTTCCTCCAAGTTACATTGGTCCCATGCGAGGTGTCCGTGCCTTCTACGGGGTCGTTTGGGGGTTGGTTTGGGTTTTCACCCTTTCACGGCTTGTTTTCAAGTCAAAGTGTGATTTTTGCAAATTATCATCATACTCTCAATCCGAGAGATCCGATACTACGCTGCCAGTTCTTATAAGTTACATTGGTCTCGTTTGAGGTGTACGTGCCGCCTACGGGGTCGTTTGGGGGCTGGTTTGGGTTTTCACCCTTTAACGACTTGTTTTTGAAGTCAAAGTGTGATTATTGCCAATTATCGTCCTACTCTCAAACCGGGAGACGCAGGACTACGCGGTCAATTCCTACAAGTTACATTGGTCCCGTGTGAGGTGTTCGTGCCTTCTATGGGGTCTTTTGGGGGCTGGTTTGGGTTTTCTCCCTTCACGACTTGTTTTGAAGTCAAAGTGTGATTTTTGCAAATTATCATCATACTCTCAAATCGGGGGCCCCGGGACTACACGGTCAGTTCCTACAAGTTACATTGGTCCCGTGCGAGGTGTTCGTGCCTCCTACGGGGTCGTTTGGGGGCTGGATTGGGTTTTCACCCTTTAACGGCCTGTTTTGAAGTCAAAGTGTGATTTTTGCAAATTACCATCATACTCTCAAACCGGGAGACTCGGGACTACGCGATCAGTTCCTACAAGTTATATTGGTCACGTGCGAGGTGTTCATGCCTCCTAAGGGGTCGTTTGGGGTCTGGTTTGGGTTTCCACCCTTTAACGACCTGTTTTTAAGTCAAAGTGTTATTTTTGCAAATTATCATCATACTCTTAAACCGGGAGACCCGAGACTACGTGGTCAGTTCCTACAAGTTACATTGGTCCCGTACGAGGTGTTCGTGTCTCCTACGGGGTCGTTTGGGGGCTTGTTTTTGGTTTTCACCATTTAACGGCTTGTTTTTAAGTTAAAGTGTGATTTTTGCATATTATCGTGATACTCTCAAACCGGGAGACCCGGGACTACGCGATCAAGTCCTAGACGTTATATTGGACCCGTGCAAGGTGTTCGTGCCTCTTAAGGGGTCGTTTGGGGGTTGATTTGGGTTTCACCCTTTAACGGCTTGATTTTAAGTCTAAGTGTAATTTTTGCAAATTATCATCCTACTCTCAAACCGGGAGACCCGGGACTACGCGGTCAGTTCCTACAATTTACATTGGTCCCTTGCGACGTGTTCGTGCCTCCTACGGGGTCATTTGGGGGTTGGTTTGGGTTTTCACCCTTTAACTACCTGATTTCAAGTCCAAGTGTGATGTTTGCAAATTATCATCATACTCTCAAATCGAGGGACCCAGGACTACATGGTCAGTTCCTACAAGTTACATTGTTCCAGTTCGAGGTGTTCATGCCTCTTACGGGGTGGGGGTGGTTCGGGTTCTCACCCTTTAACGGCCTGTTTTGAAGTCAAAGTGTTATTTTTGCAAAATTACCATCATACTCTCAAATCGGGAGACCCAGGACTACGCGATCAGTTCCTACAAGTTATATTGGTCCCGTGTGAGGTGTTCGTTCCTCCTAAGGGGTCGTTTGGGGGCTGGTTTGGGTTTTCACCCTTTAACGACCTGTTTTGACGTCAAAGTGTGATTTTTGAAAATTATCATCCTACTCTTAAAACGAGAGACCCGGGACTACGTGGTCAGATCCTACAAGTTACATTGGTCCCGTGCGAGGTGTTTGTGCCTCCTACGGGGTCTTTTGGGGACTGGTTTGGGTTTTCACCCTTCACGGCTTATTTGTAAGTCAAAGTGTATTTTTTGCAAATTATTGTCATACTCTCAAACCGGGAGATCCGGGACTACGCGGTCAGTTCCTACAAGTTACATTGGTCCCGTACGAGGTGTTCGTGCCTCCTACGGGGTCGTTGGGGGACGGTTTTCGGTTTTCACCATTTAACGGCTTGTTTTCAAGTCAAAGTGTGATTTTTGAAAATTATCGACATACTCTCAAACCGGGAGACCCGGGACTATGCGTTCAAGTCCTAAGGGTTGTATTGGTCCCGTGCGAGGTGCTCGTGCCTCCTACGGGGTCGTTTGGGGGCTGGTTTGGGTTTTCACCCTTTAACGGCTTGTTTTGAAGTCAAATTCTGATTTTTGCAAATTATCATCATACTCTCAAACCAGGAGACCCGGGATAACGCGATCAGTTCCTATAAGTTACATTGGTCCCGTGTGAGGTGTTTGTGCCTCTTACAGGGTCGTTCTGGGGCTGGTTTGGGTTTTCACCCTTCACGAATTATTTTCAAGTCAAAGTGTGAAATTTGCAAATTATCGTCATACTCTCAAATCGTGGGACCCGAGACTACACGGTCAGTTCCTAAAAGTTACATTGGTCCTGTGCGAGGTATTCGTGCCTCCTACGGGGTCATTTGGGGGCTGGTTTGGGTTTTCACCCTATAACGGCCTATTTTGAAGTCAATGTGTGATTTTTGTAAAATTACCATCATACTCTCAAACCGGGAGACACAAGACTACGCGATCAGTTCCTGCAAGTTATATTGGTCCCGTGTGAGGTGTTCGTGCTGTTTGGGGGCTGGTTTGGGTTTTCACCCTTTAACGGTCTGTTTTGAAGTCAAAGTGTGATTTTTGCAAATTATCATCCTACTCTCAAATCGGGAGACCCGGGACTACGTGGTCAGTTCCTACAAGTTACATTGGTCCCGTGCGAGGTGTTCATGCCTCCTACGGGGTCTTTTGGGGGTTGGTTTGGGTTTTCACCCTTCACGGCTTATTTTCAAGTCAAAGTGTGATTTTTGCAAATTATTGTCATACTCTCAAACCGGGAGACCCGGGACTACGCGGTCAGTTCCTACAAGTTACATTGGTCCCGCGCAAGGTATTCGTGCCTCCTACGGAGTCGTTTGGGGGTTGGTTTGGGTTTTCACCCTTCACGGCTTATTTTCAAGTCAAAGTGTGATTTTGGAAAATTATCGTCCTACTCTGAAATCGGGAGACGCGGGACTACGCGATCAGTTCCTTCAAGATACATTGGTCCCGTGCGAGGTATTCGTGCCTCCTACGGGGTCATTTGGTGGTTGGTTTGGATTTTCACCGTTTACTGACCTGTTTTCAAGTCAAAGTGTGATTTTTGCAAATTATCGTCATACTCTCAAACTAAGAGACCCGCGACTATACGATCAGTTCCTACAAGTTACATTGGTCCCGTACGAGGTGTTCGTGCCTCCTACGGGGTCGTTTGGGGGCTGGTTTGGGTTTTCATCCTTTAACGGCTTGTTTTAAAGTGAAAGTGTGATTTTTGCAAATTATCGTAATAGTCTCAAACCGGGAGACCTGGGACTATGCGGTCAGTTCCTACAAGTTACATTGGTCTCGTGCGAGGTGTTCGTGCCCCTACGGGGTCGTTTGCCGGCTGGTTTGGATATTCACCCTTTAATGACCTGTTTTCAAGTCAAATTGTGATTTTTGCAAATTATCGTCATACTCTCAAACGAGGAGACCCGAGACTAAGCGATCAGTTCCTACAAGTTACATCGGTCCCGTGCGCGGTGTTCGTGCCTCTTACGGAATCGATTGGGGGTGGTTTGGGTTTTCAGCCTTTAACGGCCTATTTTCAAGTGAAAGTATGATTTTTGCAAATTATCATCATACTCTCAAATCGAGAGACCCGAGACTATGCGATCAGTTCCTACAAGTTACATTGGTCCCGTACGAGGTGTTCGTACCTCCTACAAGGTCGTTTGGGGTCTGGTTTGGGTTTTCACCCTTTAACGGCTTGTTTTAAAAAAGTGTGATTTTTGCAAATTATCGTCATACTCTAAAACCGGGAGAGCCAGGACTACCCGGTCAGTTACTACAAGTTACATTGGTCCCGTGCGATATGTTCGTACCTCCGGCGGGGTTATTTGTGGGCTGGTTTGGGTTTTCACCCCTTAATGGCTTATTTTCAAGTCTTAGTGTGATTTTTGCAAATTATCATCCTACTCTCTAATCGGGAGACCGAGGATTACGCGGTCAGTTCCTACAAGTTACATTGGTCCCGTGAGAGGTGTACGTGCCTCCTACAGGATCGTTTGGGGGATGGTTTGGGTTTTCACCCTTTCACGGCTTGTTTTCAAGTCAAAGTTTGATTTTTGCAATTTATCGTCCTACTCTCCAATCGGGAGTTGCGGGACTATACAATCAGTTCCTACAAGTTACATTGGTCCCGTGCGAGGTGTTCGTGCCTCCTACGGGGTCGTTCGGGGGGCTGGTTCGGATTTTCACCCTTTAACGACCTTTTTTCAAGTCAAAGTGTGATTTTTACAAATTATCGTCATACTCTCAAACCGGGAGACCCGGGACTATGCGATCATTTCCTACACGTTACATTGGTCCCGTGCGAGATGTTCGTGCCTCCTACGGGGATATTTGGGGACTGGTTTGGGTTTTCGTCCTTTAACTGTTGTTTTTAGTCTAAGTGTGATTTTTATAAATTATCGTCCTACTCTCAAACCGGGACACCCAGGACTACGCGGTCAGTTCCTACAAGTTACATTGGTCGCGCGTGAGGCGTTCGTGCCTTCTACGGGGTCGTAAGGGGGCTGGTTTGGGTTTTCATCCTTTAACAGCTTATTTTTAAGCAAAGTGTGATTTTTTCAAATTTCGTCATACTCTTAAATTCGGAGACCCGGGACTATGCGATCAGTTCCTACAAGTTAAATTGGTCCCGTGCGAGGTGTTCGTGCCTCCTACGGGGTCGTTTGGGGGCTGGTTTGGGTTTTCACCCTTTCACTGCTTTGTTTTAAGTCTAAGTGTGATTTTTGCAAATTATCGTCATACTCTCAAACCGGGAGACCTGGGACTACGCGGTCAGTTCCTACAAGTTATATTGGTCCCGTACGAGGAGTTCGTGCCTCTTACGGAATCGTTTGGGGGCTGGTTTGGGTTTTCAGCCTTTAACGACCTATTTTCAAGTCAAAGTGTGATTTTTGCAAATTATAGTCATACTCTCAAAACTGATAGACCCGGGACTACGCGGTCAGTTCCTACAAGTTACATTGGTCCCGTGCGAGGTGTTCGTGCCTCCTACGGGGTTGTTTGGGGGCTGGTTTGGGTTTTCAAGCTTTCACGGTAGTTTTTAAGTCTAAGTGTGATTTTTGCAAATTATCGTCCTACTCTCGAACCGGGAAACCCACGACTACGCGGTCAGTTCCTACAAGTTACATTGGTCCAGTGAGAGGTGTTCGGGCCTCCTACGGGGTCGTTTGGGGGCTGGTTTGGATTTTCACCCTTTAACGACCGGTTTTCAAGTCAAAGTGTGATTTTTGCAAATTATCATCATACTCTCAAACTAGGAGACTCGGGACTATGCGATCAGTTCCTACAAGTTACATGGGTCCCGTGCGAGGTGTTTGTGCCTCCTACGGGTTTTCACCCATTAACGGCTTATTTTCAAGTCAAAGTGTGATTTTTGCAAATTATTGTCATACTCTCAAACCGAAAGACCCGAGGCTACGCGGTCAGCTCCACCATGTTACATTGGTCCCGTGCGAGGTGTTCGTACCTCCTACGGGGTTGTTTGGGGGTTGGTTTGGGTTTTCACCCTTTAACGGCTTATTTTTAAGTCAAAGAGTGATTTTTTCAAATTATCGTCATACTCTCAAATCGGGATAGCCGGGACTACCTAGTTAATTCCTGCAAGTTAAATTGGACCCGTGCGAGGTGTTCGTGCCTCCTACGGGGTCGTTTGGGGGCTGGTTTGGATTTTCACCCTTTAACGACCTGTTTTCAAGTCAAAGTATGATTTTTGCAAATTATCGTCATACTCTCAAACCGGGAGACCCGGGACTATGCGATCAGTTGCTACAAGTTACATTGGTCCCGTGCGAGGTGTTCGTGCCTCCCACGGGGTCCTTTGGGGACTGGTTTGGGTTTTCACCCTTTAACGACCTGTTTTCAAGTCAAAGTGTGATTTTTTCAAATTATCGTCATACTCTCAAACAGGGAGACCCGGGACTATGCGATCAGTTCCTACTAGTTACATTGGTCCCGTGCGAGGTGTTTGTGCCTCTTACGGGGTCGTTTGGTGGCTACTTTTGAGTTTTCAGCCTTTAACGGCCTATTTTTAAGTCAAAGTTTGATTTTTACAAATTATCATCATACTCTCAAACCGAGAGACCCGGGACTTCGCGGTCAGTTCCTACAAGTTACATTGGTATCGTGCGACGTGTTCGTGCCTCCTACGGGGTTGTTTGGGGGCTGGTTTGGGTTTTCGCCCTTTAACGGTTGTTTTTAAGTCTAAGTGTGATTTTTGCAAATTATTGTCCTACTCTCAAACCGGGAGACCCAGGACTACACGATCATTTCCTATAAGTTACATTGGTCCCGTGTGAGGTGTTCGTGCCTCTTACGGGGTCATTCGTGGGCTAGTTTGGGTTTTTAGCCTTTAACGGCCTATTTTCAAGTCTAAGTGTGATTTTTGCAAATTATCATCATACTCTCAAACCGGGAGACCTGGGACTACGCGTTCAGTTCCTACAAGTTACATTGGTCCCGTGAGAGGTGTTCGTGCCTCCTACGGGGTCGTTACGGGGCTGGTTTGGGTTTTCACCATTTAACGGCTTATTTTTAAGTCAAAGAGTGATTTTTTTAAATTATCGTCATACTCTCAAATCGAGAGACCCGGAACTATACGATCAGTTCCTGCAAGTTAAATTTGTCCCGTGCGAGGTGTTCGTACCTCCAACGGGGTCGTTTGGGGGCTGGTTTTGATTTTCACCCTTTAACGACCTGTTTTCAAGTCAAAGTGTGATTTTTGCAAATTATCGTCATACTCTCAAATCGGGAGACCCGAGACAATGCGATCAGTTCCTAAAAGTTACATTGGTCCCGTGTGAGGTGTTCGTGTCTCCTACGGGGTCGTTTGGGGGCTGGTTTGGGTTTTCACCCTTTAACGGCTTGTTTTTATGTCTAAGTGTTATTTTTACAAATTCTCATCATACTCTCAAATTGGGAGACTCGGGACTACGCGATCAGTTCCTACAAGTTACGTTGGTCCCGTGCGAGGTGTTCGTGCCTCCTACGGGGTCGTTTGGGGGCTGGTTTGGGTTTTCACCATTTAACGGTCTATTTTGAAGTCAAATGTGATTTTTCCAAATTATCGTCATACTCTCAAATTGGGAGACTCGGGACTACGCGGTTGGTCCCTAAAAGTAACATTGGTCGTGTGCAAGGTGTTTGTACCTCCTACGGGGTCGTTTGGGGGCTAGTTTTGGTTTTCACCCTTTAACGGTCTATTTTGAAGTCAAAGTGTGATTTTTGCAAATTATCTTCATACTCTCAAACCGGGAGACCCGGGACTACATGGTTAGTTCCTACAAGTTACATTGGTACCGTGAGAGGTGTTCGTGTCTCCTACGGGGTCGTTTGGAGGCTAGTTTGGGTTTTCAGCCTTTAACGGCCTGTTTTCAAGTCTAAGTGTGATTTTTGCAAATTATCATCATACTCTCAAATCGGGAGACTTGGGACTATGCGGTCAGTTCCTACAAGTTACATTGGTCGCGTGCGAGGAGTTCGTGCCCCTACGGGGTCGTTTGGGGGCTGATTTGGATTTTCACCCTTTAATGACCTGTTTTCAAGTCAAAGTGTGATTTTTACAAATTATCGTCATACTCTCAAACCGGGAGACCCGGGACTAAGCGATCAGTTCCTACAAGTTACATCGGTCCCGTGCGAGGTGTTCGTGCCTCTTACGGAATCGTTTGGGGGCGGGTTTAGGTTTTCAGCCTTTAACGGCCTATTTTCAAGTCAAAGTGTGATTTTTGCAAATTATCGTCATACTCTCAAACGGGGAGACCCGGGACTACGCGGTCAGTTCCTATAAGTTACATTGGTCTCGTACGAGGTGTTCGTGCCTCCTACGGGGTTGTTTGGGGGCTGGTTTGGGTTTTCAAGCTTTCACGGTTGTTTTTAAGTCTAAGTGTGATTTTTGCAAATTATCGTCCTACTCTAGAACCGGGAGACCTAGGACTACACGGTCAGTTCCTACAAGTTATATTGGTCCCGTGAGAAGTGTTCGTGCCTCCTATGGGGTCGTTTGGGGGCTAGTTTGGATTTTCACCCTTTAACGACCTGTTTTCAAGTCAAAGTGAGATTTTTGCAAATTATCGTCATACTCTCAAACCAGGAGACCCGGGACTATGCGATCAGTTCCTACAAGTTACATTGGTCCCGTGCGAGGTGTTTGTGCCTCCTACGGGTGTTCACCCTCTAACGGCCTGCTTTCAAGTCAAAGGGTGATTTTTGCAAATTATTGTCATACTCTCAAACCGGGAGGCCCGAGACTACGCGATCAGTTTCTACATGTTACATTGGTCCCGTGCGAGGTGTTCGTACCTCTTACGGGGTTGTTAGGGGGCTTGTTTGGGTTTTTGCTTTTTAACGGTTCCTTTTAAGTCTAAGTGTGATTTTTACAAATTATCGTCCTACTATAAAATTGGGAAACCCAGGACTATGTGGTCAGTTCCTACAAGTTACATTGGTCCCGTGTGAGGTGTCCGTGCTTCCTACGGGATCGTTAGGGGGCTGGTTTGGGTTTTCACCCTTTAACGACTTATTTTTAAGTCAAAGAGTGATTTTTTCAAATTATCATCATACTCTCAAATCGGGAGACCCGGGACTACCCGGTTAGCTCCTACAAGTTAAATTGGTCCCGTGCTAGGTGTTCGTGCCTCCGACAGGGTCGTTTGGGGGCGGGTTTGGATTTTCACACTTTAACGACCTGTTTTCAAGTCAAAGTGTGATTTTTGCAAATTATCGTCATACTCGCAAACCGGGAGACCCGGGACTATGCGATTAGTTCCTATAAGTTACATTGATCTCGTGCGAGGTGTTCGTGCCTCCTACGGGGTTGTTTGGGGGTTGGTTTGGGTTTTCAAGCTTTCACTGTTGTTTTTAAGTCTAAGTGTGATTTTTGCAAATTATCGTCCTACTCTCGAACCGGGAGACCTAGGACTACACGGTCAGTTCCTACAAGTTATATTGGTCCCGTGAGAGGTGTTCTTGCCTCCTATGGGGTCGTTTGGGGGCTAGTTTGGATTTTCACCCTTTAACGACCTGTTTTCAAGTCAAAGTGTGATTTTTGCAAATTATCGTCATACTCTCAAACCAGGAGACCCGGGACTATGCGATCAGTTCCTACAAGTTACATTGGTCCCGTGCGAGGTGTTTGTGCCTCCTACGGGTGTTCACCCTCTAACGACCTGTTTTCAAGTCAAAGGGTGATTTTTGCAAATTATTGTCATACTCTCAAACCGGGAGGCCCGAGACTACGCGGTCAGTTTCTACATGTTACATTGGTCCCGTGCGAGGTGTTCGTACCTCCTACGGGGTTGTTAGGTGGCTTGTTTGGGTTTTCGCCTTTTAACGGTTCCTTTTAAGTCTAAGTGTGATTTTTGCAAATTATCGTCCTACTATAAAATTGGGAAACCCAGGACTATGTGGTCAGTTCCTACAAGTTACATTGGTCCCGTGTGAGGTGTCCGTGCCTCCTAGGGGGTCGTTAGGGGGCTGGTTTGGGTTTTCACCCTTTAACGGCTTATTTTTAAGTCAAAGAGTGATTTTTTCAAATTATCGTCATAATCACAAATCGGGAGACCCGGGACTACCCGGTTAGCTCCTACAAGTTAAATTGGTCCCGTGTTAGGTGTTCGTGCCTCCGACAGGGTCGTTTGGGGGCGGGTTTGGATTTTCACACTTTAATGACCTGTTTTCAAGTCAAAGTGTGATTTTCGCAAATTATCATCATACTCTCAAACCGGGAGACCCGGGACTATACGATCAGTTGCTACAAGTTACATTGGTCCCGTGCGAGGTGTTCGTGCCTCCCACGGGGTTCTTTGGGGACTGGTTTGGGTTTTCACCCTTTAACGACCTGTTTTCAAGTCAAAGTGTGATTTTTTCAAATTATCGTCATACTCTCAAACAGGGAGACCCGGGACTATGCGATTAGTTCCTACAAGTTACATTGGTCCCGTGCGAGGTGTTTGTACCTCTTACGGGGTCGTTTGGGGGCTAGTTTGGGTTTTCAGCCTTTAACGGCCTATTTTTAAGTCAAAGTTTGATTTTTACAAATTATCATCATACTCTCAAACCGAGAGACCCGGGACTTCGTGGTCAGTTCCTACAAGTTACATTGGTATCGTGCGACGTGTTCGTGCCTCCTACGGGGTTGTTTGGGGGATGGTTTGGGTTTTCGCCCTTTAATGGTTGTTTTTAAGTCTAAGTGTGATTTTTGCAAATTATTGTCCTACTCTCAAACCGGGAGACCCAAGACTACGCGATCATTTCCTATAAGTTACATTGGTCCCGTGTGAGGTGTCGTGCCTCTTACGGGGTCATTTGGGGGCTAGTTGAGGTTTTTAGCCTTTAACGGCCTATTTTCAAGTCTAAGTGTGATTTTTGCAAATTATCATCATACTCTCAAACCGGGAGACCTGGGACTACGCGGTCAGTTCCTACAAGTTACATTGGTCCCGTGCGAGGAGTTCGTGCCCCTACGGGGTCGTTTGGGGGCTGGTTTGGATTTTCACCCTTTAATGACCTGTTTTCAAGTCAAAGTGTGATTTTTGCAAATTATCGTCATACTCTGAAATCAGGAGACCCAGGACTAAGCGATCAGTTCTTACAAGTTACATCGGTCCCGTGCGAGGTGTTCGTGCCTCTTACGGAATTGTTTGGTGGTTGGTTTGGTTTTTCAGCCTTTAACGACCTATTTTCAAGTCAAAGTGTGATTTTTGCAAATTATCGTGATACTCTCAAACCGGGAGAACCGGGACTACGCGATCAGTTCCTACAAGTTACATTGGTCCCGTGCGAGGTGTTCGTGCCTCCTACGGGGGGTTTGGGGGCTGGTTTGGGTTTGCAAGCTTTCACGGTTGTTTTTAAGTCTAAGTGTGCCTTTTGCAAATTATCATCCTACTCTCGAACCGGGAGACCCAGGACTACGCGGTCAGTTCCTACAAGTTACATTGGTCCCGCGAGAGGTGTTCGTGCCTCCTACGGGGTCGTTACGGGGCTGGTTTGGGTTTTCACCATTTAACGGCTTATTTTTAAGTCAAAGAGTGATTTTTTTAAATTATCATCATACTCTCAAATCGAGAGACCCGGGACTATGCGATCAGTTCCTGCAAGTTAAAGTGGTCCCGTGCGAGGTGCTTATGCCTCCTACGGGGTCGTTTGGGGGCGGGTTTTGATTTTCACCCTTTAATGACATGTTTTCAAGTCAAAGTGTGATTTTTGCAAATTATCGTCATACTCTCAAAACGGGAGACCCGAGACTATGTGATCAGTTCCTACAAGTTACATTGGTCCCGTGCGAGGTGTTTGTGCCTCTTACGGGATCGTTTGGGGGCTGGTTTTGGTTTTCAGCCTTTAACGGCCTATTTTCAAGTCAATGTTTGATTTTTACAATTTATCGTCATACTCTCAAATCGGGAGACCCGGGACTACGCGATCAGTTCCTACAAGTTACGTTGGTCCCGTGCGAGGTGTTCGTGCCTCCTACGGGGTCGTTTGGGGGCTGGTTTGGGTTTTCACCATTTAACGGTCTATTTTGAAGTCAAATGTGATTTTTCCAAATTATCGTCATACTCTCAAACTGGGAGACTCGGGACTACGCGGTTGGTTCCTACAAGTTACATAGGTCGTGTGCCTGGTTTTCGTACCTCCTACGGGGTCGTTTGGGGGCTAGTTTTGGTTTTCACCCTTTAACGGTCTATTTTGAAGTCAAAGTGTGATTTTTGCAAATTATCTTCATACTCTCAAACCGGGAGACCCGGGACTACATGGTCAGTTCCTACAAGTTACATTGGTACCGTGAGAGGTGTTCGTGTCTCCTACGGGGCTAGTTTGGGTTTTCAGCCTTTAACGGCCTGTTTTCAAGTCTAAGTGTGATTTTTGCAAATTATCATCATACTCTCAAATCGGGAGACTTTGTTACTATGCGGTCAGTTCCTACAAGTTACATTGGTCGCGTGCGAGGAGTTCGTGCCCCTATGGGGTCGTTTGGGGGCTGATTTGGATTTTCACCTTTTAATGACCTGTTTTCAAGTCAAAGTGTGATTTTTGTAAATTATCGTCATACTCTCAAACCGGGAGACCCGGGACTAAGCGATCAGTTCCTACAAGTTACATCGGTCCCGTGCGAGGTGTTCGTGCCTCTTACGGAATCGTTTGGGGGCTGGTTTAGGTTTTCAGCGTTTAACGGCCTATTTTCAAGTCAAATTGTGATTTTTGCAAATTATCGTCATACTCTCAAACCGGGAGACCCGGGACTACGCGGTCAGTTCCTATAAGTTACATTGGTCTCGTGCGAGGTGTTCGTTCCTCCTACGGGGTTGTTTGGAGGTTGGTTTGGGTTTTCAAGCTTTCACGGTTGTTTTTAAGTCTAAGTGTGATTTTTTCAAATTATCGTCCTACTCTCGAACCGGGAGACCTAGGACTACACGGTCAGTTCCTACAAGTTTTATTGGTCCTGTGAGAGGTGTTCGTGCCTCCTATGGGGTCGTTTGGGGGCTAGTTTGGATTTTCACCCTTTAACGACCTGTTTTCAAGTCAAAGTGTGATTTTTGCAAATTATCGTCATACTCTCAAACCAAGAGACCCGGGACTATGCGATCAGTTCCTACAAGTTACATTGGTCCCGTGCGAGGTGTTTGTGCCTCCTACGGGTGTTCACCCTCTAACGGCCTGTTTTCAAGTCAAAGGGTGTTTTTTGGATATTATTGTCATACTCTCAAACCGGGAGGCCCGAGACTAAGCGGTCAGTTTCTACATGTTACATTGGTCCCGTGCGAGGTGTTCGTACCTCCTACGGGGTTGTTAGGGGGCTTGTTTGGGTTTTCGCCTTTTAACGGTTCCTTTTAAGTCTAAGTGTGATTTTTGCAAATTATCATCCTACTATAAAATTGGGAAACCCAGGACTATGTGGTCAGTTCCTACAAGTTACATTGGTCCCGTGTGAGGTGTCCGTGCCTCCTACGGGGTCGTTAGGGGGCTGGTTTGGGTTTTCACCCTTTAACGACTTATTTTTAAGTAAAAGAGTGATTTTTTCAAATTATCATCATACTCGCAAATCGGGAGACCCGGGACTACCCGGTTAGCTCCTACAAGTTAAATTGGTCCCGTGCTAGGTGTTCGTGCCTCCGACAGGGTCGTTTGGGGGCGAGTTTGGATTTTCACACTTTAACGACCTGTTTTCAAGTCAAAGTGTGATTTTTGCAAATTATCGTCATACTCTCAAACCGGGAGACCCGAGACTATGCGAACAGTTCCTATAAGTTACATTGGTCCCGTGTGGGGTGTCCGTGCCTCTTACGGGGTCATTTGGCGGCTGGTTTGGGTTTCAGCTTTTAACGGCCTCTTTTCAAGTCAAAGTTTGATTTTTACAAATTATTGCCCTACTCTCAAACCGGGTGACCCAGGACTAGGCGGTCAGTTCCTACAAGTTACATTGGTCCCGTGTCAGGTGTATGTGCCTCCTACGGGGTCCTTTGGGGGTGGTTTGGGTTTTCACCTTTTAATGACCCGTTTTCAAGTCAAAGTGTGATTTTTTCAAATTATCGTCATACTCTCAAATAGGGAGACCCGAGACTATGCGATTAGTTCCTACAAGTTACATTGGTCCCGTGCGAGGTGTTCGTGCCTCTCACGGGGTCGTTTGGGGGCTGGTATCGGTTTTCCGCCTTTAACGGCATGTTTTTAAGTGTAAGTGTGTTTTTTTGCAAATTATCGTCCTACTCTCAAACCGAGAGACACGGGACTACGCGGTCCGTTCCTACAAGTTACATTGGTCCCGTTTGAGGTGTTCGCGCCTCCTACGGGGTCGTTTGGGGGCTGGTTTGGGTTTTCACCATTTAACGGCTTATTTTTAAGTCAAGGTGTAATTTTTTCAAATTATCATCATACTCACAAATCGGGAGACCCGGGACAACACGGTCAGTTCCTACAAGTTAAATTGGTCCCGTGCGAGGTGTTCGTGCCTCCAACGGGGTTGTTAGGGGGTTGGTTTGGGTTTTTACCCTTTCACGGCTTGTTTTCAAGTCAAAGTGTGATTTTTGCAAATTATCGACATACTCTCAAACCAGAAGACTCGGGACTACGTGGTCAGTTCCTATAAGTTACATTCGTCCCGTGCGAGGTGTTCGTGCCTCCTTCGGGGCCGTTTGGGGGCTAGTTTGGATTTTCACCCTTTAACGACCTGTTTTCAAGCCAAAGTGTGATTTTTGTAATTTATTGTCATACTCTCAAACCGGGAGAACCGAGACTATCCTATCAGTTCCTAAGTTCTACATTGGTCCCGTGCGAGGTGTTCCTGCCTCTTACGGGGTCGTTTGGGGGCTGGTTTGGGTTTTCAGCCTTTAACGACATGTTTTTAAGTCAAAATGTGATTTTTGCAAATTATCATCATACTCTCAAACCGGGAGAGTCGGGACTACGTGGTCAGTTCCTACAAGTTACATTGGTCCCGTGAGAGGTGTGCGTGCCTCCTACGGGGTTGTTTGGGGGCTGGTTTGGGTTTTCGCCCTTTAACGGTTCTTTTTAAGTCTAACTGTGATTTTTGCAAATTATCATCCTACTCTCAAATCGAGGGACCCGGGACTACACGGTCAGTTCCTACAAGTTACATTTGTCCCGTGCGAGGTGTTCGTGCCTCCTACGGTGTCGTTTGGGGGCTGGTTTGGGTTTTCAGCCTTTAACGGTCTATTTTTAAGTCAAAATGTGATTTTTTGCAAATTATCGTCGTACTCTCAAACCGGGAGACTCGAGACTACGCGTTCAGTCATCCTACTCTCAAATCGGGAGACCCGGGACTACGCGGTCAGTTCCTACAAGTTAAATTGGTCCCGTGTGAGGTGTTCGAGCATCCTACGGGGTCGTTTGGGGGCTGGTTTGGGTTTTCACCCTTTAACGGCTTATTTTTAAGTCAAAGTGTGATTTTTGTAAATTATCGGCCTATTCTCAAACCAGGAGACCCGGGACTATGCGATTAATTCCTACAAGTTACATTGGTCCCGTGCGAGGTGTTCGTGCCTCTTACGGGGTCGTTTGGGAGCTGGTTTGGGTTTTCACCCTTTCACGGCTTATTTTTAAGTCAAAGTTTGATTTTTACAAATTATTGTCCTACTCTCAAACCGGGAGACCCAGGACTACGGGGTCAGTTCCTACAAGTTACATTGGTCCCGTGTGAGGTGTTCGTGCCTCCTATGGGGTCCTTTGGTGGCTGGTTTGGGTTTTCACCTTTTAACGACCTGTTTTCAAGTCAAAGTGTGATTTTTTTCATATTATCGTCATACTCTCAAACAGGGAGACCCGGGACTATACGATCGGTTCCTATAAGTTACATTGGTCCCGTGCGAGGTGTTCGTGCCTCTTACGGGGTCGTTTGGGGGCTGGTTTGGGTTTTCAGCCTTTAACGGCCTGTTTTCAAGTGTAAGTATGATTTTTTGCAAATTATCGTCCTACTCTCAAACCGAGAGACATGAGACTACGCGGTCAGTTCCTACAAGTTACATTGGTCCCGTTTGAGGTGTTCGCGCCTCCTACTGGGTCGTTTAGGAGCTGGTTTGGGTTTTCACCCTTTAACGGCTTATTTTTAAGTCAAAGTGTGATTTTTTCTAATTATCGTCATACTCTCAAATCAGGAGACCCGAGATAACACGGTCAGTTCTTACAAGTTAAATTGGTCCCGTGCGAGGTGTTCGTACCTCCTACGGGGTTGTTAGGGGGCTGGTTTGGGTTTTCACCCTTTCGCGGCTTGTTTTCAAGTCAAAGTGTGATTTTTGCAAATTATCGGCATACTTTCAAACCGAAAGACCCGGGACTACGCGATCAGTTCCTACAAGTTACATTCGTCCCGTGCGAGGTGTTCGTGCCTCCTTCGGGGCCGTTTGGTGGCTGGTTTGGATTTTCACCCTTTAACGACCTGTTTTCAAGCCAAAGTGTGATTTTTACAAATTATTGTCATACTCTCAAACCGAGAGACCCGGGACTATGCGATCAGTTCCTAAGTGTTACATTGGTCCCGTGTGAGGTGTTCCTGCCTCTTACGGGGTCGTTTGGGGGCTGGTTTGGGTTTTCAGCCTTTAACGGCCTATTTTTAAGTCAAAATATGATTTTTGCAAATTATCGCATACTCTCAAACTGGGAGACTCGGGACTACGTGGTCAGTTCCTACAAGTTACATTTGTCCCGTGCGAGGTGTTCGTTCCTCCTACGGGGTTGTTTGGAGGCGGGTTTGGGTTTTTGCCCTTTAACGGTTGTTTTCAAGTCTAAGTATGATTTTAGCAAATTATCATCCTACTCTCAAATCGGGGGACCCAGGACTACACGGTCAGTTCCTACAAGTTACATTGGTCCCGTGCGAGGTATTCGTGCCTCCTACGGGGTCGTTTGGGGGCTGGTTTGGGTTTTCAGCCTTTAACGGCCTATTTTTAAGTCAAAATATGATTTTTGCAAATTATCATCATACTCTCAAACCGAGAGACTCGGGACTACGTGGCTAGTTCCTACAAGTTACATTTTTCCCGTGCGAGGTGTTTGTGCCTCCTACGGGGTTGTTTGGGGGCTGGTTTAGTTTTTCACCCTTTAACGGTTGTTTTAAAGTCTAAGTATGATTTTTGCAAATTATCATCTTACTCTCAAATCGGGAGACCCAGGACTACGCGATCAGTTCCTACAAGTTAAATTGGTCCCGTGTGAGGTGTTCGAGCCTCCTACGGGGTCGTTTGGGGGCTGGTTTGGGTTTTCACCCTTTAATGGCTTATTTTTAAGTCAAAGTGTGATTTTTGCAAATTATCATCATACTCTCAAACCGGGAGACCCGGGACTACCCGGTCAGTTCCTATAAGTTAAATTGGTCCCGTGCGAGAAGTTCGTGCCTCCTACCGGGTCATTTGAGGGCTGGTTTGGGTTTTCATCCTTTCACGACTTATTTTCAAGTCAAAGTGTGATTTTTGTAAATTATCATCATACTCTCAAACTGAGAGACCCATGACTACGCGGTGAGTTCCAACAAGTTATATTGGTCCCGTGAGAGATGTTCGTACCTCCTAAGGGGTCGTTTGGGAGCTGGTTTGGGTTTTCACCCTTTAACGACTTATTTTTAAGTCTAAGTGTGATTTTTGCAACTCATCATCCTACTCTCAAACCGAGAGACCCGGGACTACGCGGTATGTTCCTACAAGTTACACTAGTCCCGTGCGATGTGTTCGTGCCTCCTACGGGGTTGTTTGGGGGCTGATTTGGGTTTTCACCCTTCACGGCTTAATATCAAGTCAAAGTGTGATTTTTGTAAATTATCATCATACTCTCAAACCGAGAGACCCGGGACTACAAGGTCAGTTCCTACAAGTCACATTGGTCCCGTACGAGGTGTTCGTGCCTCCTACGGGATCGTTTGGGGGATGGTTTGGGTTTTCACCCTTTCACGGCTTGTTTTCAAGTCAAAGTGTGATTTTTGCAAATTATCGTCATGCTCTCAAACCGAGAGACTTGGGACTACGCGGTCAGTTCCTACAAGTTATATTGGTCCCGTGCGAGGTGTTCGTGCCTCCTACGGTGTCGTTTGGGAGCTGGTTTGGGTTTTCACCCTTTAATGGCTTGTTTTTAAGTCGAAATGTGATTTTTGGAAATTATCGTCCTACTCTCAAACCTTGAGACCCGGGACTACGCGGTCAGTTCTTATAAGTTACATTGGTCCCGTGCGAGGTGTTCGTGCCTCCTACGGTGTCGTTTGGTAGCTGGTTTGGGTTTTCACCCATCACGGCTTGTTTTCAAGTCAAAGTGTGATTTTTTCAAATTATCGTCATACTCTCAAACCAGGAGAGTCGAGACTATACGGTCAGTTCCTATAAGTTACATTGGTCCCGTGTGAGGTGTTCGTGCCCCCCATGGGGTCGTTTGAGGGCTGGTTTGGGTTTTCACCCTTTAACGGCTCATTTTTAAGTCAAAGTGTGATTTTTGCAAATTATCGTCATACTCTCAAACCGAGAGACCCGGGACTACCCGGTCAGTTCCTATAAGTTAAATTGGTCCCGTGCGAGGTGTTCATGCCTCCTACGGGGTCGTTTGGGGGATGGTTTGGGTTTTCACCCTTTCATGGCTTATTTTGAAGTGAAAATGTGATTTTTTTAAATTATCATCATACTCTCAAACTGAGAGACCCGGGACTACGCGGTGAGTTCCTACAAGTCATATTGGTCCTGTACGAGGTGTTCGTGCCTCCTAAGGGGTCGTTTGGGAGCTGGTTTGGGTTTTCACCCTTTAACGACTTGTTTGTAAGTCTAAGATTGATTTTTGCAAATTATCATCATACTCTCAAATCGGGAGACCCGGGACTGTGCGATCAGTTCCTACAAGTTACGTTGGTCCCGTCCGAGTGTTCGTACCTCATACAGGGTTATTTGGGGTTTGGTTTGGGTTTTCGCCCTTTAATGGTTATTTTTAAGTCTAAGTGTGATTTTAGCAAATTATCATCATACTCTCAAATCGGGACACCCGGGACTATACGGTTAGTTCCTACAAGTTACATTGGTCGCGTGTGAGGTTTTCGTGCCTCCTACGGGGTCGTTTGGGGGATGGTTTGGGTTTTCACCCTTTAACGGCTTATTTTTAAGTCAAAGTGTGATTTTTGCAAATTGTCATCATACTCTCAAACCGGGACACCCGGGACTACGCGGTGAGTTCCTACAAGTTAAATTGGTCCCGAACGAGGTGTTCGTGCCTTCTACGGGGTCGTTTGGGGGTTGGTTTAGGTTTTCTCCCTTTAACAATTGTTTTAAAGTCTTAGTGTGATTTTTTCAAATTATCATCCTACTCTCATATTGGGAAACCCAGGACTACGGGGTCGGTTCCTACAAGTTAAATTGGTCCCGTGTGAGATGTTCGAGCCTCCTACGGGGTCGTTTGGGGGCTGGTTTGGGTTTTCACCCTTTAACGGCTTATTTTTAAGTCAAAGTGTGATTTTTGCAAATTATCATCATACTCTCAAATCGGGAGACCCAGGACTACCCGGTCAGTTCCTATAAGTTAAAATTGTCCCGTGCGAGGTGTTCGTGCCTCCTACGGGGTCGCTTGGGGGCTGGTCTGTGTTTTCACCCTTTCACGGCTTATTTTCAAGTCAAAGTGTGATTTTTGTAAATTATCATCATACTCTCAAACTGAGAGACCCGGGACTACGCGGTGAGTTCCTACAAGTTATATTGGTCCCGTGCGAGGTGTTCGTGCCTCCTAAGGGGTCGTTTGGGAGCTGGTTTGGGTTTTCACCCTTTAACGTCTTGTTTTTAAGTCTAAGTGTGATTTTTACAACTAATCTTCCTACTCTCAAACCGGGAGACCCGGGACTACGCGGTCTATTCCTACAAGTTACACTGGTCCCGTGCGAGGTGTTCGTGCCTCCTACGGGGTCGTTTGGGGGATGATTTGGGTTTTCACCTCCACGGCTTAATTTCAAGTCTTAGTGTGATTTTTGCAAATTATCATCATACTCTCAAATCGAGAGACCCGGGACTACAAGGTCAGTTCCTACAAGTCACATTGGTCCCGTACGAGGTGTTCGTGCCTCCTACGGGATCGTTTGGGGGATGGTTTGGGTTTTCACCCTTTCACGGCTTGTTTTCAAGTCAAAGTGTGATTTTTGCAAATTATCGTCATACTGTCAAACCGAGAGACTTGGGACTACGCGGTCAGTTCCTACAAGTTATATTGGTACCATGAGAGGTGTTCATGTATCCTAAGGGGTCGTTTGGGGCTAATTTGGGTTTTCACCCTTTAACGGCTTGTTTTTAAGTCTAAATGTGATTTTTGGCAATTATCATCCTACTCTCAAACCGGGAGACTCGGGACTACGCGGTCAGTTCCTACAAGTTACATTGGTCCCGTGCGAGGTGTTTGAGCCTCTTACGGGGTCGTTTGGGGGCTGGTTTGGATTTTCACCCTTTAATGGCCTGTTTTCAAGTCAAAGTGTGATTTTTGCAAATTATCGTCATACTCTCAAATCGGGAGACCCGGGACTATGCGATCAGTTCCTACATGTTACATTGGTCCTGTGTGAGGTGTTCGTACCTCCTATGGGGTTGTTTGGGGTCTGGTTTGGGTTTTCGCCCTTAAATGGTTATTTTTAAGTCTAAGTGTGATTTTTGCAAATTATCGTCCAACTCTCAAACTGGGGGACCCAGGACTATGCGGTTAGTTCCTACAAGTTACATTGGTCTCGTGTGAGGTTTTCGTACCTCCTACGGGGTCGTTTAGGGGATGGTTGGGTTTTCACCCTTTAACGGCTTGTTTTTAAGTCAAAGTGTGATTTTTTCAAATTATCGTCATACTCTCAAATCGAAAGACCCGGGATGACCCGGTCAGTTCTTACAAGTTAAATCGGTACCTTGCGAGGTGTTCGTGCCTTCTACGGGGCCGTTTGGGGGCTGCTTTGGGTTTTTACCATTTCACGGCTTGTTTTTATGTCAAAGTGTGATTTTTGCAAATTGTCATCATACTCTCAAACCGGGACACCCGGGACTACGCGGTCAGTTCCTACAAGTTATATTGGTCCCGTGCGAGGTGTTCGTGCCTCCTACGAGGTCGTTTGGGGGCTGGTTTGGGTTTTCAGCCTTTAACGGCCTATTTTTAAGTCAAAATGTGGTTTTTGCAAATTATCGTCATACTCTCAAACCGGTAGACTCGGGACTACACGGTCAGTTCCTACAAGTTACATTGGTCCTGTGCGAGGTGTTCGTGCCTCCTACGGTGTCGTTTGGGGGCTGGTTTGGGTTTTCAGCCTTTAACGGTCTATTTTTAAGTCAAAATGTGATTTTTGCAAATTATCGTCGTACTCTTAAACCGGGAGACTCGAGACTACGCGGTCAGTCATCCTACTCTCAAATCGGGAGACCCGGGACTACGCGGTCAGTTCCTACAAGTTAAATTGGTCCCGTGTGAGGTGTTCGAGCCTCCTACGGGGTCGTTTGGGGGCTGGTTTGGGTTTTCACCCTTTAACGGCTTATTTTTAAGTCAAAGTGTGATTTTTGTAAATTATCGGCCTATTCTCAAACCGGGAGACCCGGGACTATGCGATCAATTCCTACAAGTTACATTGGTCCAGTGCGAGGTGTTCGTGCCTCTTGCGGGGTCGTTTGAGAGCTGGTTTGGGTTTTCACCCTTTCACGACTTATTTTTAAGTCAAAGTTTGATTTTTACAAATTATTGTCCTACTCTCAAACCGGGAGACCCAGGACTACGCGGTCAGTTCCTACAAGTTACATTGGTCCCGTGTGAGGTGTTCGTGCCTCCTATGGGGTCCTTTGGTGGCTGGTTTGGGTTTTCACCTTTTAACGACCTGTTTTCAAGTCAAAGTGTGATTTTTTTCATATTATCGTCATACTCTCAAACAGGGAGACCCGGGACTATACGATCGGTTCCTACAAGTTACATTGGTCCCGTGCGAGGTGTTCGTGCCTCTTACGGGGTCGTTTGGGGGCTGGTTTGGGTTTTCAGCCTTTAACGGCCTGTTTTCAAGTGTAAGTATGATTTTTTGCAAATTATCGTCCTACTCTCAAACCGAGAGACATGAGACTACGCGGTCAGTTCCTACAAGTTACATTGGTCCCGTTTGAGGTGTTCGCGCCTCCTACTGGGTCGTTTAGGGGCTGGTTTGGGTTTTCACCCTTTAACGGCTTATTTTTAAGTCAAAGTGTGATTTTTTCAAATTATCATCATACTCTCAAATCAGGAGACCCGGGATAACACGGTCAGTTCTTACAAGTTAAATTGGTCCCGTGCGAGGTGTTCGTACCTCCTACGGGGTTGTTAGGGGGCTGGTTTGGGTTTTCACCCTTTCGCGGCTTGTTTTCAAGTCAAAGTGTGATTTTTGCAAATTATCGGCATACTTTCAAACCGAAAGACCCGGGACTACGCGATCAGTTCCTACAAGTTACATTCGTCCCGTGCGAGGTGTTCGTGCCTCCTTCGGGGCCATTTGGTGGCTGGTTTGGATTTTCACCCTTTAACGACCTGTTTTTCAAGCCAAAGTGTGATTTTTGCAAATTATTGTCATACTCTCAAACCGAGAGACCCGGGACTATGCGATCAGTTCCTAAGTGTTACATTGGTCCCGTGCGAGGTGTTCCTGCCTCTTACGGGGTCGTTTGGGGGCTGGTTTGGGTTTTCAGCCTTTAACGGCCTGTTTTTAAGTCAAAATATGATTTTTGCAAATTATCGCATACTCTCAAACCGGGAGACTCGGGACTACGTGGTCAGTTCCTACAAGTTACATTTGTCCCGTGCGAGGTGTTCGTTCCTCCTACGGGGTTGTTTGGAGGCTGGTTTGGGTTTTTGCTCGTTAACGGTTGTTTTCAAGTCTAAGTATGATTTTAGCAAATTATCATCCTACTCTCAAATCGGGGGACCCAGGACTACACGGTCAGTTCCTACAAGTTACATTGGTCCCGTGCGAGGTATTCGTGCCTCCTACGGGGTCGTTTGGGGGCTGGTTTGGGTTTTCAGCCTTTAACGGCCTGTTTTTAAGTCAAAATATGATTTTTGCAAATTATCATCATACTCTCAAACCGAGAGACTCGGGACTACGTGGTTAGTTCCTACAAGTTACATTGGTCCCGTGCGAGGTGTTTGTGCCTCCTACGGGGTTGTTTAGGGGCTGGTTTAGTTTTTCGCCCTTTAACGGTTGTTTTAAAGTCTAAGTATGATTTTTCCAAATTATCATCCTACTCTCAAATCGGGAGACCCAGGACTACGCGATCAGTTCCTACAAGTTAAATTGGTCCCGTGTGAGGTGTTCGAGCCTCCTACGGGGTCGTTTGGGGGCTGGTTTGGGTTTTCACCCTTTAACGGCTTATTTTTAAGTCAAAGTGTGATTTTTGCAAATTATCGTCATACTCTCAAACCGGGAGACCCGAGACTACCCGGTCAGTTCCTATAAGTTAAATTGGTCCCGTGCGAGAAGTTCGTGCCTCCTACCGGGTCATTTGAGGGCTGGTTTGGGTTTTCACCCTTTCACGACTTATTTTCAAGTCAAAGTGTGATTTTTGTAAATTATCATCATACTCTCAAACTGAGAGACCCGTGACTACGCGGTGAGTTCCAACAAGTTATATTGGTCCCGTGAGAGATGTTCGTGCCTCCTAAGGGGTCGTTTGGGAGCTGGTTTGGGTTTTCACCCTTTAACGACTTATTTTTAAGTCTAAGTGTGATTTTTGCAACTCATCATCCTACTCTCAAACTGAGAGACCCGGGACTACGCGATATGTTCCTACAAGTTACACTGGTCCCGTGCGATGTGTTCGTGCCTCCTACGGGGTTGTTTGGGGGCTGATTTGGGTTTTCACCCTTCACGGCTTAATATCAAGTCAAAGTGTGATTTTTGCAAATTATCATCATACTCTCAAACCGAGAGACCCGGGACTACAAGGTCAGTTCCTACAAGTCACATTGGTCCCGTACGAGGTGTTCGTGCCTCCTACGAGATCGTTTGGGGGATGCTTCGGGTTTTCACCCTTTCACGGCTTGTTTTCAAGTCAAAGTGTGATTTTTGCAAATTATCGTCATGCTCTCAAACCGAGAGACTTGGGACTACGCGGTCAGTTCCTACAAGTTATATTGGTCCCGTGCGAGGTGTTCGTGCCTCCTAAGGGGTCGTTTGGTGGATAGTTTGGGTTTTCACCCTTTAACGGCTTGTTTTTAAGTCGAAATGTGATTTTTGGAAATTATCGTCCTACTCTCAAACCGGGAGACCCGGGACTACGCGGTCAGTTCCTATAAGTTACATTGGTCCCGTGCGAGGTGTTCGTGCCTCCTACGGTGTCGTTTGGTAGCTGGTTTGGGTTTTCACCCATCACGGCTTGTTTTCAAGTCAAAGTGTGATTTTTTCAAATTATCGTCATACTCTCAAACCAGGAGAGTCGAGACTATATGGTCAGTTCCTATAAGTTACATTGGTCCCGTGTGAGGTGTTCGTGCCCCCCATGGGGTCGTTTGAGGGCTGGTTTGGGTTTTCACCCTTTAATGGCTCATTTTTAAGTCAAAGTGTGATTTTTGCAAATTATCATCATACTCTCAAACCGAGAGACCCGGGACTACCCGGTCAGTTCCTATAAGTTAAATTGGTCCCGTGCGAGGTGTTCATGCCTCCTACGGGGTCGTTTGGGGGCTGGTTTGGGTTTTCACCCTTTCACGGCTTATTTTCAAGTGAAAATGTGATTTTTTTAAATTATCATCATACTCTCAAACTGAGAGACCCGGGACTACGCGGTGAGTTCCTACAAGTCATATTGGTCCTGTGCGAGGTGTTCGTGCCTCCTAAGGGGTCGTTTGGGAGCTGGTTTGGGTTTTCACCCTTTAACGACTTGTTTGTAAGTCTAAGATTGATTTTTGCAAATTATCATCATACTCTCAAATCGGGAGACCCGGGACTGTGCGATCAGTTCCTACAAGTTACGTTGGTCCCGTTCGAGTGTTCGTACCTCATACAGGGTTATTTGGGGTTTGGTTTGGGTTTTCGCCCTTTAATGGTTATTTTTAAGTCTAAGTGTGATTTTAGCAAATTATCATCATACTCTCAAATCGGGACACCCGGGACTATACGGTTAGTTCCTACAAGTTACATTGGTCGCGTGTGAGGTTTTCGTGCCTCCTACGGGGTCGTTTGGGGGATGGTTTGGGTTTTCACCCTTTAACGGCTTATTCAAAGTGTGATTTTTGCAAATTGTCATCATACTCTCAAACCGGGACACCCGGGACTACGCGATGAGTTCCTACAAGTTAAATTGGTCCCGTGCGAGGTGTTCATGCCTTCTACGGGGTCGTTTGGGGGCTGGTTTAGGTTTTAGTCCTTTAACAATTGTTTTAAAGTCTAAGTGTGATTTTTTCAAATTATCATCCTACTCTCAAATTGGGAGACCCAGGACTACGGGGTCGGTTCCTACAAGTTAAATTGGTCCCGTGTGAGGTGTTCGAGCCTCCTACGGGGTCGTTTGGGGGTTGGTTTGGGTTTTCACCCTTTAACGGCTTATTTTTAAGTCAAAGTGTGATTTTTGCAAATTATCATCATACTCTCAAATCGGGAGACCCAGGACTACCCGATCAGTTCCTATAAGTTAAATTGGTCCCGTGTGAGGTGTTCGTGCCTCCTACGGGGTCGCTTGGGGGCTGGTCTGTGTTTTCACCCTTTCACGGCTTATTTTCAAGTCAAAGTGTGATTTTTGTAAATTATCATCATACTCTCAAACTGAGAGACCCGGGACTACGCGGTGAGTTCCTACAAGTTATATTGGTCCCGTGCGAGGTGTTCGTGCCTCCTAAGGGGTCGTTTGGGAGCTGGTTTGGGTTTTCACCCTTTAACGACTTGTTTTTAAGTCTAAGTGTGATTTTTACAACTAATCTTCCTACTCTCAAACCGGGAGACCCGGGACTACGCGGTCTATTCCTACAAGTTACACTGGTCCCGTGCGAGGTGTTCGTGCCTCCTACGGGGTCGTTTGGGGGATGATTTGGGTTTTCACCCTTCACGGCTTAATTTCAAGTCTTAGTGTGATTTTTGCAAATTATCATCATACTCTCAAATCGAGAGACCCGGGACTACAAGGTCAGTTCCTACAAGTCACATTGGTCCCGTACGAGGTGTTCGTGCCTCCTACGGGATCGTTTGGGGGATGGTTTGGGTTTTCACCCTTTCACGGCTTGTTTTCAAGTCAAAGTGTGATTTTTGCAAATTATCGTCATACTGTCAAACCGAGAGACTTGGGACTACGCGGTCAGTTCCTACAAGTTATATTGGTACCATGAGAGGTGTTCGTGTATCCTAAGGGGTCGTTTGGGGGCTAGTTTGGGTTTTCACCCTTTAACGGCTTGTTTTTAAGTCTAAATGTGATTTTTGGCAATTATCATCCTACTCTCAAACCGGGAGACTCGGGACTACGCGGTCAGTTCCTACAAGTTACATTGGTCCCGTGCGAGGTGTTTGAGCCTCTTACGGGGTCGTTTGGGGGCTGGTTTGGATTTTCACCCTTTAATGGCCTGTTTTCAAGTCAAAGTGTGATTTTTACAAATTATCGTCATACTCTCAAATCGGGAGACCCGGGACTATACGATCAGTTCCTACATGTTACATTGGTCCTGTGTGAGGTGTTCGTACCTCCTACGGGGTTGTTTGGGGTCTGGTTTGGGTTTTCGCCCTTAAATGGTTATTTTTAAGTCTAAGTGTGATTTTTGCAAATTATTGTCCTACTCTCAAACTGGGAGACCCAGGACTATGCCTTTAGTTCCTACAAGTTACATTGGTCTCGTGTGAGGTTTTCGTACCTCCTACGGGGTCGTTAAGGGGATGGTTTGGGTTTTCACCCTTTAACGGCTTGTTTTTAAGTCAAAGTGTGATTTTTTCAAATTATCGTCATACTCTCAAATCGAAAGACCCGGGATGACCCGGTCAGTTCTTACAAGTTAAATTGGTACCTTGCGAGGTGTTCGTGCCTTCTACGGGGCCCTTTGGGGGCTGCTTTGGGTTTTTACCATTTCACGGCTTGTTTTTATGTCAAAGTGTGATTTTTGCAAATTGTCATCATACTCTCAAACCGGGACACCCGGGACTACGCGGTCAGTTCCTACAAGTTATATTGGTCCCGTGCGAGGTGTTCGTGCCTCCTACGAGGTCGTTTGGGGGCTGGTTTGGGTTTTCAGCCTTTAACGGCCTATTTTTAAGTCAAAATGTGGTTTTTGCAAATTATCGTCATACTCTCAAACCGGTAGACTCGGGACTACGTGGTCAGTTCCTACAAGTTACATTGGTCCCGTGCGAGGTGTTCGGGCCTCCTACGGGGTTGTTTGGGGGCTGGTTTAGGTTTTCGACCTTTAACGGTTCTTTTAAAGTCTAAGTGTGATTTTTGCAAATTATCATCCTACTCTCAAATCGGGAGACCCAGGACTACGTCGTCAGTTCCTACAAGTTAAACTGGTCCCGTGTGAGGTGTTCGAGCCTCCTACGGGGTCGTTTGGGGGCTGGTTTGGGTTTTCACCTTTTACGGCTTATTTTTAAGTCAAAGTGTGATTTTTACAAATTATCGTCATACTCTCAAACCGGGAGACCCGGGACTACCCGGTCAGTTCCTATAAGTTAAATTGGTCTCGTGCGAGGTGTTCGTGCCACCTAAGTGGTTGTTTGGGAGCTGGTTTGGGTTTTCACCCTTTAACGACTTATTTTTAAGTCTAAGTGTGATTTTTGCAACTAATCGTCCTACACTCAAACAGGGAGACCCGGGACTACGCGGTCTGTTCCTACAATTTACACTGGTCCCCTGCGAGGTGTTCGTGCCTCCTACAGGGTCGTTTGGGGGCTGATTTGGGTTTTCACCCTTTAACGGCTTATTTTTGAGTCAAAGTGTGATTTTTGCAAATTATCGTCATACTCTCAGACCGAGAGACCCGGGACTACCCGGTCAGTTTCTATAAGTTAAATTGGTCCGGTGCGAGAAGTTCGTGCCTCCGACCGGGTCGTTTGGGGGTTGGTTTGGGTTTTCACTCTTTTACGACTTATTTTCAAGTCAAAGTGTGATTTTTGTAAATTATCATCATACTCTCAAACTGAGAGACCCGGGACTACGCGGTGAGTTCCAACAAGTTATATTGTCCCGTGAGAGATGTTCGTGCCTCCTAAAGGGTCGTTTGGGAGCTGGTTTGGGTTTTCACCCTTTAACGACTTATTTTTAAGTCTAAGTGTGATTTTTGCAACTCATCATCCTACTCTCAAACCGAGAGACCCGGGACTACGCGGTATGTTCCTACAACTTACACTGGTCCCGTGCGATGTGTTCGTGCCTCCTACGGGGTTGTTTGGGGGCTGATTTGGGTTTTCACCCTTCACGGCTTAATATCAAGTCAAAGTGTGATTTTTGCAAATTATCATCATACTCTCAAACCGAGAGACCCGGGGCTACAAGTTCAGTTCCTACAAGTCACATTGGTCCCGTACGAGGTGTTCGTGCCACCTACGGGATCGTTTGGGGATGGTTTGGGTTTTCACCCTTTCACGGCTTGTTTTCAAGTCAAAGTGTTATTTTTGCAAATTATCGTCATGCTCTCAAACCGAGAGACTTGGGACTATGCGGTCAGTTCCTACAAGTTATATTGGTCCCGTGCGAGGTGTTCATGCCTCCTAAGGGGTCGTTTGGTGGATAGTTTGGGTTTTCACCCTTTAACGGCTTGTTTTTAAGTCGAAATGTGATTTTTGGCAATTATCGTCCTACTCTCAAACCGGGAGACCCGGGACTACGCGGTCAGTTCCTACAAGTTACATTGGTCCCGTGCGAGGTGTTCGTGCCTCCTACGGTGTCGTTTGGGAGCTGGTTTGGGTTTTCACCCATCACGGCTTGTTTTCAAGTCAAAGTGTGATTTTTTCAAATTATCGTCATACTCTCAAACCAGGAGAGTCGAGACTATACGGTCAGTTCCTATAAGTTACATTGGTCCCGTGTGAGGTGTTCGTGCCCCCCATGGGGTCGTTTGAGGGCTGGTTTGGGTTTTCACCCTTTAACGGCTCATTTTTAAGTCAAAGTGTGATTTTTGCAAATTATCATCATACTCTCAAACCGAGAGACCCGGGACTACCCGGTCAGTTCCTATAGGTTAAATTGGTCCCGTGCGAGGTGTTCATACCTCCTACGGGGTCGTTTGGGGGCTGGTTTGGGTTTTCACCCTTTCACGACTTATTTTCAAGTGAAAATGTGATTTTTTTAAATTATCATCATACTCTCAAACTGAGAGACCCGGGACTACGCGGTGAGTTCCTACAAGTCATATTGGTCCTGTGCGAGGTGTTCGTGCCTCCTAAGGGGTCGTTTGGGAGCTGGTTTGGGTTTTCACCCTTTAACGACTTGTTTGTAAGTCTAAGATTGATTTTTGCAAATTATCATCATACTCTCAAATCGGGAGACCCGGGACTATGCGATCAGTTCCTACAAGTTACGTTGGTCCCGTGCGAGGTGTTCGTACCTCATACGGGGTTGTTTGGGGTCTGGTTTGGGTTTTCGCCCTTTAATGGTTATTTTTAAGTCTAAGTGTGATTTTAGCAAATTATCATCATACTCTCAAATCGGGACACCCGGGACTATACGGTTAGTTCCTACAAGTTACATTGGTCGCGTGTGAGGTTTTCGTGCCTCCTACGGGGTCGTTTGGGGGATGGTTTGGGTTTTCACCCTTTAACGGCTTATTTTTAAGTCAAAGTGTGATTTTTGCAAATTGTCATCATACTCTCAAACCGGGACACCCGGGACTACGCGGTGAGTTCCTACAAGTTAAATTGGTCCCGTGCGAGTTGTTCGTGCCTTCTACGGGGTCGTTTGGGGGCTAGTTTAGGTTTTCGCCCTTTGACAATTGTTTTAAAGTCTAAGTGTGATTTTTTCAAATTACCATCCTACTCTCAAATCGGGAGACCCAGGACTACGGGGTCGGTTCCTACAAGTTAAATTGGTCCCGTGTGAGGTGTTCGAGCCTCCTACGGGGTCGTTTGGGGGCTAGTTTGGGTTTTCACCCTTTAACGGCTTGTTTTTAAGTCTAAATGTGATTTTTGGCAATTATCATCCTACTCTCAAACCGGGAGACTCGGGACTACGCGGTCAGTTCCTACAAGTTACATTGGTCCCGTGCGAGGTGTTTGAGCCTCTTACGGGGTCATTTTGGGGCTGGTTTGGATTTTCACCCTTTAATGGCCTGTTTTCAAGTCAAAGTGTGATTTTTGCAAATTATCGTCATACTCTCAAATCGGGAGACCCGGGACTATGCGATCAGTTCCTACATGTTACATTGGTCCTGTGTGAGGTGTTCGTACCTCCTACGGGGTTGTTTGGGGTCTGGTTTGGGTTTTCGCCCTTAAATGGTTATTTTTAAGTCTAAGTGTGATTTTTGCAAATTATCGTCCTACTCTCAAACTGGGAGACCCAGGACTATGCGTTTAGTTCCTACAAGTTACATTGGTCTCGTGTGAGGTTTTCGTACCTCCTACGGGGTCGTTAAGGGGATGGTTTGGGTTTTCACCCTTTAACGGCTTGTTTTTAAGTCAAAGTGTGATTTTTTCAAATTATCGTCATACTCTCAAATCGAAAGACCCGGGATGACCCGGTCAGTTCTTACAAGTTAAATTGGTACCTTGCGAGGTGTTCGTGCCTTCTACGGGGCCGTTTGGGGGCTGCTTTGGGTTTTTACCATTTCACGGCTTGTTTTTATGTCAAAGTGTGATTTTTGCAAATTGTCATCATACTCTCAAACCGGGACACCCGGGACTACGCGGTCAGTTCCTACAAGTTATATTGGTCCCGTGCGAGGTGTTCGTGCCTCCTACGAGGTCGTTTGGGGGCTGGTTTGGGTTTTCAGCCTTTAATGGCCTATTTTTAAGTCAAAATGTGGTTTTTGCAAATTATCGTCATACTCTCAAACCGGTAGACTCGGGACTACGTGGTCAGTTCCTACAAGTTACATTGGTCCCGTGCGAGGTGTTCGGGCCTCCTACGGGGTTGTTTGGGGGCTGGTTTAGGTTTTCGACCTTTAACGGTTCTTTTAAAGTCTAAGTGTGATTTTTGTAAATTATCATCCTACTCTCAAATCGGGAGACCCAGGACTACCCCGTCAGTTCCTACAAGTTAAACTGGTCCCGTGTGAGGTGTTCGAGCCTCCTACGGGGTCGTTTGGGGGCTGGTTTGGGTTTTCACCCTTTACGGCTTATTTTTAAGTCAAAGTGTGATTTTTACAAATTATCGTCATACTCTCAAACCGGGAGACCCGGGACTACCCGGTCAGTTCCTATAAGTTAAATTGGTCTCGTGCGAGGTGTTCGTGCCACCTAAGGGGTTGTTTGGGAGCTGGTTTGGGTTTTCACCCTTTAACGACTTGTTTTTAAGTCTAAGTGTGATTTTTGCAACTAATCGTCCTACTCTCAAACAGGGAGACCCGGGACTATGCGGTCTGTTCCTACAATTTACACTGGTCCCGTGCGAGGTGTTCGTGCCTCCTACAGGGTCGTTTGGGGGCTGATTTGGGTTTTCACCCTTTAACGGCTTATTTTTTAGTCAAAGTGTGATTTTTACAAATTATCGTCATACTCTCAGACCGAGAGACCCGGGACTACCCGGTCAGTTTCTATAAGTTAAATCGGTCCCGTGCGAGAAGTTCGTGCCTCCGACCGGGTCGTTTGGGGGCTGGTTTGGGTTTTCACCCTTTTACGACTTATTTTTAAGTCAAAGTGTGATTTTTGTAAATTATCATCATACTCTCAAACTGAGAGACCCGGGACTACGCGGTGAGTTCCAACAAGTTATATTGTCCCGTGAGAGATGTTCGTGCCTCCTAAGGGGTCGTTTGGGGGATGGTTTGGGTTTTCACCCTTTAACGACTTATTTTTAAGTCAAAGTGTGATTTTTGCAAATTGTCATCATACTCTCAAACCGGGACACCCGGGACTACGCGGTGAGTTCCTACAAGTTAAATTGGTCCCGTGCGAGGTGTTCGTGCCTTCTACGGGGTCGTTTGGGGGCTAGTTTAGGTTTTCGCCCTTTGACAATTGTTTTAAAGTCTAAGTGTGATTTTTTCAAATTACCATCCTACTCTCAAATCGGGAGACCCAGGACTACGGGGTCGGTTCCTACAAGTTAAATTGGTCCCGTGTGAGGTGTTCGAGCCTCCTACGGGGTCGTTTGGGGGCTAGTTTGGGTTTTCACCCTTTAACGACTTGTTTTTAAGTCTAAATGTGATTTTTGGCAATTATCATCCTACTCTCAAACCGGGAGACTCGGGACTACGCGGTCAGTTCCTACAAGTTACATTGGTCCCGTGCGAGGTGTTTGAGCCTCTTACGGGGTCGTTTGGGGGCTGGTTTGGATTTTCACCGTTTAATGGCCTGTTTTCAAGTCAAAGTGTGATTTTTGCAAATTATCGTCATACTCTCAAATCGGGAGACCCGGGACTATGCGATCAGTTCCTACATGTTACATTGATCCTGTGTGAGGTGTTCGTACCTCCTACGGGGTTGTTTGGGGTCTGGTTTGGGTTTTCGCCCTTAAATGGTTATTTTTAAGTCTAAGTGTGATTTTTGCAAATTATCGTCCTACTCTCAAACTGGGAGACCCAGGACTATGCGTTTAGTTCCTACAAGTTACATTGGTCTCGTGTGAGGTTTTCGTACCTCCTACGGGGTCGTTAAGGGGATGGTTTGGGTTTTCACCCTTTAACGGCTTGTTTTTAAGTCAAAGTGTGATTTTTTCAAATTATCGTCATACTCTCAAATCGAAAGACCCGGGATGACCCGGTCAGTTCTTACAAGTTAAATTGGTACCTTGCGAGGTGTTCGTGCCTTCTACGGGGCCGTTTGGGGGCTGCTTTGGGTTTTTACCATTTCACGGCTTGTTTTTATGTCAAAGTGTGATTTTTGCAAATTGTCATCATACTCTCAAACCGGGACACCCGGGACTACGCGGTCAGTTCCTACAAGTTATATTGGTCCCGTGCGAGGTGTTCGTGCCTCCTACGAGGTCGTTTGGGGGCTGGTTTGGGTTTTCAGCCTTTAACGGCCTATTTTTAATCAAAATGTGGTTTTTGCAAATTATCGTCATACTCTCAAACCGGTAGACTCGGGACTACGTGGTCAGTTCCTACAAGTTACATTGGTCCCGTGCGAGGTGTTCGGGCCTCCTACGGGGTTGTTTGGGGGCTGGTTTAGGTTTTCGACCTTTAACGGTTCTTTTAAAGTCTAAGTGTGATTTTTGCAAATTATCATCCTACTCTCAAATCGGGAGACCCAGGACTACGCCGTTAGTTCCTACAAGTTAAACTGGTCCCGTGTGAGGTGTTCGAGCCTCCTACGGGGTCGTTTGGGGGCTGGTTTGGGTTTTCACCCTTTACGGCTTATTTTTAAGTCAAAGTGTGATTTTTACAAATTATCGTCATACTCTCAAACCGGGAGACCCGGGACTACCCGGTCAGTTCCTATAAGTTAAATTGGTCTCGTGCGAGGTGTTCGTGCCACCTAAGGGGTTGTTTGGGAGCTGGTTTGGGTTTTCACCCTTTAACGACTTGTTTTTAAGTCTAAGTGTGATTTTTGCAACTAATCGTCCTACTCTCAAACAGGGAGACCCGGGACTACGCGGTCTGTTCCTACAATTTACACTGGTCCCGTGCGAGGTGTTCGTGCCTCCTACAGGGTCGTTTGGGGGCTGATTTGGGTTTTCACCCTTTAACGGCTTATTTTTGAGTCAAAGTGTGATTTTTGCAAATTATCGTCATACTCTCAGACCGAGAGACCCGGGACTACCCGGTCAGTTTCTATAAGTTAAATTGGTCCCGTGCGAGAAGTTCGTGCCTCCGACCGGGTCGTTTGGGGGCTGGTTTGGGTTTTCACCCTTTTACGACTTATTTTCAAGTCAAAGTGTGATTTTTGTAAATTATCATCATACTCTCAAACTGAGAGACCCGGGACTACGCGGTGAGTTCCAACAAGTTATATTGTCCCGTGAGAGATGTTCGTGCCTCCTAAGGGGTCGTTTGGGAGCTGGTTTGGGTTTTCACCCTTTAACGACTTGTTTTTAAGTCTAAGTGTGATTTTTACAACTAATCGTCCAACTCTCAAACCGGGAGACCCGGGACTACGCGGTCTATTCCTACAAGTTACACTGGTCCCGTGCGAGGTGTTCGTGCCTCCTACGGGGTCGTTTGGGGGATGATTTGGGTTTTCACCCTTCACGGCTTAATTTCAAGTCTTAGTGTGATTTTTGCAAATTATCATCATACTCTCAAATCGAGAGACCCGGGACTACAAGGTCAGTTCCTACAAGTCACATTGATCCCGTACGAGGTGTTCGAGCCTCCTACGGGATCATTTGGGGGATGGTTTGGGTTTTCACCCTTTCACGGCTTGTTTTCAAGTCAAAGTGTGATTTTTGCAAATTATCGTCATACTGTCAAACCGAGAGACTTGGGACTACGCGGTCAGTTCCTACAAGTTATATTGGTACCATGAGAGGTGTTCGTGTATCCTAAGGGGTCGTTTGGGGGCTAGTTTGGGTTTTCACCCTTTAACGGCTTGTTTTTAAGTCTAAATGTGATTTTTGGCAATTATCATCCTACTCTCAAACCGGGAGACTCGGGACTACGCGGTCAGTTCCTACAAGTTACATTGGTCCCGTGCGAGGTGTTTGAGCCTCTTACGGGGTCGTTTGGGGGCTGGTTTGGATTTTCACCCTTTAATGGCCTGTTTTCAAGTCAAAGTGTGATTTTTGCAAATTATCGTCATACTCTCAAATCGGGAGACCCGGGACTATGCGATTAGTTCCTACATGTTACATTGGTCCTGTGTGAGGTGTTCGTACCTCCTACGGGGTTGTTTGGGGTCTGGTTTGGGTTTTCGGCCTTAAATGGTTATTTTTAAGTCTAAGTGTGATTTTTGTAAATTATCGCCCTACTCTCAAACTGGGAGACCCAGGACTATGCGGTTAGTTCCTATAAGTTACATTGGTCTCGTGTGAGGTTTTCGTACCTCCTACGGGGTCGTTTAGGGGATGGTTTGGGTTTTCACCCTTTAACGGCTTGTTTTTAAGTCTAAGTATGATTTTTTCAAATTATCTTTATACTCTCAAATCGAAAGACCCGGGATGACCCGGTCAGTTCTTACAAGTTAAATTGGTACCTTGCGAGGTGTTCGTACCTTCTACGGGGCCGTTTGGGGGCTGCTTTGGGTTTTTACCATTTCACGGCTTGTTTTTATGTCAAAGTGTGATTTCTGAAAATTGTCATCATACTCTCAAACCGGGACACCCGGGACTACGCGGTCAGTTCCTACAAGTTATATTGGTCACGTGCGAGGTGTTCGTGCCTCCTACGAGGTCGTTTGGGGGCTGGTTTGGGTTTTCAGCCTTTAACGGCCTGTTTTTAAGTCAAAATGTGGTTTTTGCAAATTATCGTCATACTCTCAAATCGGTAGACTCGGGACTACGTGGTCAGTTCCTACAAGTTACATTGGTCCCGTGCGAGGTGTTCGTGCCTCCTACGGGGTTGTTTGGGGGCTGGTTTAGGTTTTCGACCTTTAACGGTTCTTTAAAAGTCTAAGTGTGATTTTTGCAAATTATCATCCTACTCTCAAATCGGGAGACCCAGGACTACGCGATCAGTTCCTACAAGTTAAATTGGTCCCGTGTGAGGTGTTCGAGCCTCCTACGGGGTCGTTTGGGGGCTGGTTTGGGTTTTCACCCTTTACGGCTTATTTTTAAGTCAAAGTGTGATTTTTCAAAATTATCGTCATACTCTCAAAACGGGAGACCCGGGACTACTCGGTCAGTTCCTATAAGTTAAATTGGTCTCGTGCGAGGTGTTCGTGCCTCCTAAGGGGTTGTTTGGGAGCTGGTTTGGGTTTTCACCCTTTAACGACTTGTTTTTACGTCTAAGTGTGATTTTTGCAACTAATCGTCCTACTCTCAAACCGGGAGACCCGCGACTACGCGGTCTGTTCCTATAATTTACACTGGTCCCGTGCGAGGTGTTCGTGCCTCCTACGGGGTCGTTTGGGGGCTGATTTGGGTTTTCACCCTTCAGGGCTTAATTTCAAGTCAAAGTGTGATTTTTGCAAATTATCATCATACTCTCAAATTTAGAGACCCGGGACTACAAAGTCAGTTCCTACAAGTCACATTGGTCCCGTACGAGGTGTTCGTGCCTCCTACAGGATCATTTGGGGGATGGTTTGGGTTTTCACCCTTTCACGGCTTGTTTTCAAGTCAAAGTGTGATTTTTGTAAATTATCGTCATACTCTAAAATCGAGAGACTTGGGACTATGCGGTCAGTTCCTACATGTTATATTGGTCTCGTGCGAGGTGTTCGTGCCTCCTAAGGGGTCGTTTGGGGGCTAGTTTGGGTTTTCACCCTTTCACGGCTTGTTTTTAAGTCTAAATGTGATTTTTGGCAATTATCATCCTTCTCTCAAATCGGGAGACCCGATACTACGCGGTCAGTTTCTACAAGTTACATTGGTCCCGTGCGAGTTGTTCGTGCCTCCTACGGTGTCGTTTGGGGGCTGGTTTGGGTTTTCACCCATCACGGCTTGTTTTCAAGTCAAAGTGTGATTTTTTCAAATTATCGTCATACTCTCAAACTAGGAGAGTCGAGACTATGCGGTCAGTTCCTATAAATTACATTGGTCCCGTGTGAGGTGTTCGTGCCCCCTTGGGGGCTGGTTTGGGTTTTCACCCCTTAACGGCTTGTTTTTATGTCTAAGTGTGATTTTTGCAAATTATCATCCTACTCTCAAATCGGGAGACGCGGGACTACACGATCAGTTCCTACAAGTTACATTGATCCCGTGCGAGGTTTTCGTGCCTCCAAACGGGTCGTTTGGGGGCTAGTTTTGATTTTCACCCATTAATGACCTGTTTTTAAGTCAAAGTGTGATATTTTTAAATTATCATCATACTCTCAAACCGGGAGACCCGGGACTATGCGATCAGTTCTTACAAGTTACATTGGTCCCGTGCGAGGTGTTTGTGCCTCTTACGGGGTCGTTTGGGGGCTGGTTTGGATTTTCACTCTTTAATGGCCTGTTTTCAAGTCAAAGTGTGATTTTTGCAAATTATCGTCATACTCTCAAATCGGGAGACCCGGGACTATGCGATCAGTTCCTACAAGTTACATTGGTCCCGTGCGAGGTGTTCGTACCTCCTACGGGGTTGTTTGGGGTTTGGTTTGGGTTTTCGCCCTTTAATGGTTATTTTTAAGTCTAAGTGTGATTTTTGCGAATTATCGTCCTACTCTCAAACCGGGAGACCCAGGACTATGCGATCAGTTCCTACAAGTTACATTGGTCTCGTGTGAGGTTTTTGTGCCTCCTACGGGGTCGTTTGGGGGATGGTTTGGGTTTTCACACTTTAAAGGCTTATTTTTCAATCAAAGTGTGATTTTTGCAAATTATTGTCATACTCTCAAATCGAAAGACCCGGGACGACCCGGTCAGTTCCTACAAGTTAAATTGGTACCTTGCGAGGTGTTCGTGCCTCCTATGGGGCCGTTTGGGGGCTTCTTTGGGTTTTCACCATTTCACGGCTTGTTTTCATGTCAAAGTGTGATTTTTGCAAATTGTCATCATACTCTCAAACCGGGACACCCGGGACAACGCGGTCAGTTCCTACAAGTTATATTGGTCCCGTGCGAGATGTTCGTGCCTCCTAAGGGGTCGTTTGGGGGCTGGTTTGGGTTTTCACCCTTTAACGGCTTATTTTTAAGTCTAAGTGTGATTTTTGCAAATTATCATCATACTCTCAAACTGGGAGACCCGGGACTATGCGGTCAGTTCCTACAAGTTTCTTTGGTCCCGTGTGAGGTGTTCGTGCCTCTTACGAGGTCGTTTGGGGGCTGGTTTGGGTTTTCACCCTTCACGGCTTGTTTTCAAGTCAAAGTGTGATTTTTACAAATTATCGTCATACTCTCAAACCGGGAGACCTGGGGCTATGCGATCAGTTCCTACAAGTTACATTGGTCCCGTGCGATGTGTTTGTGCCTCCTACGGGGTCGTTTGGGGGCTAGTTTGGGCTTTCACCCTTTCACAGCTTGTTTTTAAGTCTAAGTGTAATTTTTGTAAATTATCGCCCTTCTCTAAAACTAAGAGACCCGGGACTACGCGATCAAGTCCTACAAGTTGCATTGGTCCCGTGCAAGGTGTTCGTGCCTCCTACGAGGTCGTTTGGGGGATGGTTTGGGTTTTCACCCTTTAACAGCATGTTTTGAAGTCAAAGTGTGATTTCTATAAATTATCGTCATACTCTCAAATCGAGAGACCCGGGACTACGCGGTCAGTTCCTACAAGTTACATTGGTCCCGTGTGAGGTGTTCGTGCCTCCTACGGGGTCGTTTGGTGGCTAGTTTGGGTTTTCACCCTTTAACGGTCTGTTTTGAAGTCAAAGTGTATTATTGCAAATTATCATCCTACTCTCAAATTGGGAGATCCAGGACTAGGCGGTCAATTCCTACAAGTTTCAATGGTCACGTGTGAGGTGTTCGTGCCTCCTACGAGGTGGTTTGGGGGCTCAGCCTTTAACGGCCTGTTTTTAAGTCAAAATGTGGTTTTTGCAAATTATCATCATACTCTCAAATCGGGAGACTCAGGACTACGTGGCCAGTTCCTACAAGTTACATTGGTCCCGTGCGAGGTGTTCGTGCCTCCTACGGGGTTGTTTGGGGGCTGGTTTATGTTTTCGCCCTTTAACGATTCTTTTAAAGTCTAAGTGTGATTTATGTAAATTATCATCCTACTCTCAAATCGGGAGACCCAGGACTACGCGGTCAGTTCCTACAAGTTAAATTGGTCCCGTGTGAGGTGTTCGAGCCTCCTACGGGGTCATTTGGGGGCTAGTTTGGGTTTTCACCCTTTACGGCTTATTTTTAAGTCAAAGTGTGATTTTTGCAAATTATCATCATACTCTCAAACCGGGAGACCCGGGACTACCCGGTCAGTTCCTATAAGTTAAATTGGTCTCGTGCGAGGTGTTCGTGGCTCCTAAGGGGTCGTTTGGGAGTTGGTTTGGGTTTTCACCCTTTAACGACTTGTTTTTAAGTCTACGTGTGATTTTTGCAACTAATCGTCCTACTCTCAAACCGGGAGACCTGGGACTACGCGGTCTGTTCCTACAATTTACACTGGTCCCGTGCGAGGTGTTCGTGCCTCCTACGGGGTTATTTGGGGGCTGATTTGGGTTTTCACCCTTCAGGGCTTAATTTCAAGTCAAAGTGTGATTTTTGCAAATTATCATCATACTCTCAAATAGAGAGACCCGGGACTACAAGGTCAGTTCCTACAAGTCACATTGGTCCCGTACGAGGTGTTCGTGCCTCCTACAGGATCATTTGGGGGATGGTTTGGGTTTTCACCCTTTCACGGCTTGTTTTCAAGTCAAAGTGTGATTTTTGTAAATTATCGTCATACTCTAAAATGGAGAGACTTGGGATTACGCGGTCAGTTCCTACAAGTTATATTGGTCTCGTGCGAGGTGGTTGTGCCTCCTAAGGGGTCGTTTGGGGGCTAGTTTGGGTTTTCACCCTTTCACGGCTTGTTTTTAAGTCTAAATGTGATTTTTGGCAATTATCATCCTTCTCTCAAACTGGGAGACCCGGTACTATGCGGTCAGTTCCTACAAGTTACATTGGTCCCGTGCGAGGTGTTCGTGCCTCCTACGGTGTCGTTTGGGGGCTGGTTTGGGTTTTCACCCATCACGGCTTGTTTTCAAGTCAAAGTGTGATTTTTTCATATTATCGTCATACTCTCAAACCAGGAGAGTCGAGACTATGCGGTCAGTTCCTATAAGTTACATTGGTCCCGTGTGAGGTGTTCGTGCCCCCTTGGGGGCTGGTTTGGGTTTTCACCCCTTAACGGCTTGTTTTTATGTCTAAGTGTGATTTTTGCAAATTATCGTCCAACTCTCAAATCGGGAGACGCGGGACTACACGATCAGTTCCTACAAGTTACATTGGTCCCGTGCGAGGTGTTCGTGCCTCCTAAGGGGTCGTTTGGGGGCTGGTTTGGGTTTTCACCCTTTAACGGCTTATTTTTAAGTTTAAGTGTGATTTTTGCAAATTATCATCATACTCTCAAACCGGGAGACCCGGTACTACGCGGTCAGTTCCTACAAGTTTCTTTGGTCCCGTGTGAGGTGTTCGTGCCTCTTACGAGGTCGTTTGGGGGCTGGTTTGTGTTTTCACCCTTCACGGCTTGTTTTCAAGTCAAAGTGTGATTTTTGCAAATTATCGTCATACTCTCAAATCGGGAGACCCGGGACTATGCGATCAGTTCCTACAAGTTACATTGGTCCCGAGCGAGGTGTTCGTACCTCCTACGGGGTTGTTTGGGTTCTGGTTTGGGTTTTCGCCCTTTAATGGTTATTTTTAAGTCTAAGTGTGATTTTTGCGAATTATCGTCCTACTCTCAAACCGGGAGACCCAGGACTATGCGATCAGTTCCTAAAAGTTACATTGGTCTCGTGTGAGGTTTTCGTGCCTCCTACGGGGTCGTTTGGGGGATGGTTTGGGTTTTCACCCTTTAAAGGCTTATTTTTAAGTCAAAGTGTGATTTTTGCAAATTATTGTCATACTCTCAAATCGAAAGACCCGGAACGACCCGGTCAGTTCCTACAAGTTAAATTGGTACCTTGCGAGGTGTTCGTGCGTCCTATGGGGCCGTTTGGGGGCTTCTTTGGGTTTTCACCATTTCACGGCTTGTTTTCATGTCAAAGTGCGATTTTTGCAAATTGTCATCATACTCTCAAACCGGGACACCCGGGACTACGCGGTCAGTTCCTACAAGTTATATTGGTCCCGTGCGAGGTGTTCGTGCCTCCTAAGGGGTCGTTTGGGGGCTGGTTTGGGTTTTCACCCTTTAACGGCTTATTTTTAAGTTTAAGTGTGATTTTTGCAAATTATCATCATACTCTCAAACCGGGAGACCCGCTACTACGCGGTCAGTTCCTACAAGTTTCTTTGGTCCCGTGTGAGGTGTTCGTGCCTCTTACGAGGTCGTTTGGGGGCTGGTTTGTGTTTTCACCCTTCACGGCTTGTTTTCAAGTCAAAGTGTGATTTTTGCAAATTATCGTCATACTCTCAAATCGGGAGACCCGGGACTATGCGATCAGTTCCTACAAGTTACATTGGTCCCGAGCGAGGTGTTCGTACCTCCTACGGGGTTGTTTGGGTTCTGGTTTGGGTTTTCGCCCTTTAATGGTTATTTTTAAGTCTAAGTGTGATTTTTGCGAATTATCGTCCTACTCTCAAACCGGGAGACCCAGGACTATGCGATCAGTTCCAAAAAGTTACATTGGTCTCGTGTGAGGTTTTCGTGCCTCCTACGGGGTCGTTTGGGGGATGGTTTGGGTTTTCACCCTTTAAAGGCTTATTTTTAAGTCAAAGTGTGATTTTTGCAAATTATTGTCATACTCTCAAATCGAAAGACCCGGAACGACCCGGTCAGTTCCTACAAGTTAAATTGGTACCTTGCGAGGTGTTCGTGCGTCCTATGGGGCCGTTTGGGGGCTTCTTTGGGTTTTCACCATTTCACGGCTTGTTTTCATGTCAAAGTGCGATTTTTGCAAATTGTCATCATACTCTCAAACCGGGACACCCGGGACTACGCGGTCAGTTCCTACAAGTTATATTGGTCCCGTGCGAGGTGTTCGTGCCTCCTAAGGGGTCGTTTGGGGGCTGGTTTGGGTTTTCACCCTTTAACGGCTTATTTTTAAGTTTAAGTGTGATTTTTGCAAATTATCATCATACTCTCAAACCGGGAGACCCGGTACTACGCGGTCAGTTCCTACAAGTTTCTTTGGTCCCGTGTGAGGTGTTCGTGCCTCTTACGAGGTCGTTTGGGGGCTGGTTTGTGTTTTCACCCTTCACGGCTTGTTTTCAAGTCAAAGTGTGATTTTTGCAAATTATCGTCATACTCTCAAAACGGGAGACCTGGGACTATGCGATCAGTTCCTACAAGTTACATTGGTCCCGTGCGATGTGTTTGTGCCTCCTACGGGGTCGTTTGGGGGCTGGTTTGGGTTTCACCCTTTCATAGCTTATTTTTAAGTCTAAGTGTAATTTTTGTAAATTATCGCCCTTCTCTAAAACTAAGAGACCTGGGACTACGCGATCAAGTCCTACAAGTTGCATTGGTCCCGTGCAAGGTGTTCGTGCCTCCTACGAGGTCGTTTGGGGGATGGTTTAGGTTTTCACCCTTTAACGGCATGTTTTGAAGTCAAAGTGTGATTTCTGTAAATTATCGTCATACTCTCAAATCGAGAGACCCGGGACTACGCGGTCAGTTCCTACAAGTTACATTGGTCTCGTGTGAGGTGTCCGTGCCTCCTACGGGGTCGTTTGGCGGCTAGTTTGGCTTTTCACCCTTTAACGGTCTGTTTTGAAGTCAAAGTGTATTATTGAAAATTATCATCCTACTCTCAAATCGGGAGATCCAGGACTAGGCGGTTAGTTCCTACAAGTTTCATTGGTCACGTGTGAGGTGTTTATGCCTCCTAAGGGGTCGTTTGGGGGTTAGTTTGGGTTTTCACCCTTTAATGGCTTATTTTTAAGTCAAAGTGTGATTTTTGCAAATTATCGTCATACTCTCAAATCGGGAGACCCGAGACAATGCGATCAGTTCCTAAAAGTTACATTGGTCCCGTGTGAGGTGTTCGTGTCTCCTACGGGGTCGTTTGGGGGCTGGTTTGGGTTTTCACCCTTTAACGGCTTGTTTTTATGTCTAAGTGTTATTTTTACAAATTCTCATCATACTCTCAAATTGGGAGACTCGGGACTACGCGATCAGTTCCTACAAGTTACTTTGGTCCCGTGCGAGGTGTTCGTGCCTCTTACGGGGTCGTTTGGTGGCTGGTTTGGGTTTTCACCCTTCACGGCTTATTTTCAAGTCAAAGTGTGATTTTTGCAAATTATCATCATACTCTCAAACTGAGAAACCCGGGACTATGCGGTCAGTTCCTATAAGTTATATCGGTCCCGTGCAAGGTGTTCGTGCCTCCTAAGGGGTCATTTGGGGGCTGGTTTGGGTTTTCACCCTTTAACGGCTTGTTTTAAAGTCTAAGTGTGATTTTTGCAAATTATCATCCTACGCTAAAGCCGGGAGACCCAGGACTACGCAGTCAGTTCCTATAAGTTACAATGGTCCCGTGCGAGGTGTCCGTGCCTCCTACGGGGTCGTTTGGGGGCTGGTTTGGATTTTCACCCTTTAATGGCCTATTTTCAAGTCAAATTGTAATTTTTGTAAATTATCGGCATACTCTCAAATCGGGAGACCCGAGACTATGCGATCAGTTCCTACAAGTTACATTGGTCCCGTGCGAGGTGTTCATGCCGCCTATGGGGTCGTTTGGGGGCTGGTTTGGGCTTTCACCCTTTCACGGCTTGTTTTTAAGTCTAAGTGTAATTTTTTCAAATTATAATCCTTCTCTCAAACCAAGAGACTAGGGACTACGCGGTTAAGTCCTACAAGTTGCATTGGTCGCGTGTGAGGTGTTCGTGCCTCCTACGGGGCCGTTTGTGGGCTGGTTTGGGTTTTCACCCTTTAACGGCTTGTTTTGAAGTCAAAGTGTGATTTTTTCAAATTATCGTCATACTCTAAAACCGAGAGACCCAGGACTATGCGTTCAGTTCCTACAGGTTACATTGGTCCCGTGCGACGTGTTCGTGCCTCCTGCAGGGTCGTTTAGGGGCAAGTTTGGGTTTTCACCCTTTAAAGGCCTGTTTTGAAGTCAAAGTGTATTTTTGCAAATTATCGTCCTACTCACAAACCGGGAGACCCAGGACTGCGCGGTCAGTTCCAACAAGTTTTATTGGTCCCGTGTGAGGTGTTTGTGCCTGCTACGGGGTCGTTTGGGGGCTGGTTTGGATTTTCACCCTTTAATGGCTTATTTTTAAGTCAAAGTGTTATTTTTGCAAATTATTGACATACTCCCAAACGGGGAGACCCGGGACTACACGGTCAGTTCCTATAACTTACATTGGTCCCGTGCGAGGTGTTCGTGTCTCCTACGGGGTCGTTTGGGGGCTGGTTTTGATTTTCACCCGTTAACGACTTGTTTTTAAGTCTAAGTGTGATTTTTGCAAATTATGGTCATACTCTCAAACCGGGAGACCCAGGACTACGCGGTCAGTTCCTACAAGTTACATTGGTCCCGTACGAGGTGTTCGTGCATCCTACTTGATCGTTTGGGGGATGGTTTGGGTTTTCACCCTTTCACGGCTTATTTTCATGTCAAAGTTTGGTTTTTGCAAATTATCATCATACTCTCAAACCAGGAGACCTGGACTACGTGGTCATTTCCTATAAGTTATGTTGGTCTCGTGCGAGGTGTTCGTGCCTCCTACGAGATCGTTTGGGGGATGGTTTGGGTTTTCACCCTTTAACGACTTGTTTTTAAGTCTAAGTGTGATTTTTGTAAATTATCGTCCTACTCTCAAACCGGGAGACGCGGGACTACGCGGTCAGTTCCTACAAGTTACATTGGTCCCGTTCGAGGTGTTCGTGCCTCCTACGGGGTCGTTTGGGTCCTTGTTTCGGTTTTAACCCTTTCACGGCTTGTTTTCAAGTCAAAGTGTGATTTTTGCAAATTATCGTCATACTCTCAAACCGGGAGACCCGGGACTATGCGGCCAGTTCCTACAGGTTACATTGGTCCCGTGCGAGGTGTTCGTGCCTCCTACGGGGTCGTTTGGGGGCTGGTTTGGGTTTTCACCCTTTAACACCTTGTTTTTAAGTCTAAGTGTGATTTTTGCAAATTATCGTCCTACTCTCAAATCGGGAGATGCGGGACTAAATGGTTAGTTCCTATAAGTTACATTGGTCCCGTGCGAGTTGTTCGTGCCTCCTACGGGGTCGTTTGGGGGTTGGTTTGGATTTTCACCCTTTAGCGACCTGTTTTCAAGTCAAAGTGTGATTTTTTCAAATTAATATCATATTCTCAAATCGGGAGACCCGGGACTATGCGATCAGTTCCTACAATTTACATTGGTCCCATGCGAGGTGTTTGTGCCTCCTACGGGGTCGTTTGGGGGCTTTTTTGGGTTTTCACCCTTTCACAGCTTATTTTTAAGTCTAAGTGTGATTTTTGCAAATTATCATCCTACTCTCAAAACAGGAGACCCGGGACTATGAGGTCAAGTCCTACAAGTTACATTGGTCCTGTGCAAGGTGTTTGTGACTCCTATGGGGGCGTTTGGGGGATGGTTTAGGTTTTCACCCTTTAACGGCCTGTTTTGAAGTCGACGTATGATTTTTACAAATTATCATCATACTCTCAAACTGGGAGACCCGGGACTACGCGGTCAGTTCCTACAAGTTACATTGGTCCCGTGCGAGGTGTTCATGCCTCCTACGGGGTCGTTTGGGGGCTAGTTTGGGTTTTCATCCTTTCACGGCTTGTTTTCAAGTCAATGTGTGATTTTTGTAAATTATCTTCGTACTCTCAAATCGGGAGACCCGGGACTACGCGGTCAGTTCCTACAAGTTACATTGGTCCCGTGCGAGTTGTTCGTGCCTCTTTCTAGGCCTACTATGATAAATAGGTCCCCAAATGCAAAACCATTATTTAACTAAATAAAATGTACTGTTTATATGCATAGGAAATGGAAATTAATATTTCATAATTATGTTATACGTTACCTTGATGAATTCTTAATTAAATATAACCTCTACCTCAAAATGAATTTCCAACTAGTTGAAGTTCCCCCTCTACAAAATGATTAGAAAATTCAACATGAGCACCGAATTAACATACCAATAGTATCTACTAAATTAATCAAATGTAACTGTACTATCCAAGGAGAAAAGCACAACCTGAATGACCACATGAATGCACCCTTGCAAAACACTATCTTCCCTTTGACCACTCCACCTATCTCCAGGCATAACACCACGTCTTCTGCATGTTGTTCATCCTTTTCACCATTTTGGATCCACCTAGAGCAGCAAAATCACAATTAGAGAGACAATACATTAGAACAAGATATATATGTAAGAAATTTAGCAAACATTAAACATAAACACTATAAGAACTCATCCATCCAAAAAGATCCCTGTTCATTAGAGATATCTATTCTTCATTATGATGTTCAATGATGAACTCCTTAAAATAATTAAACATTTTCTAATAGTATAAAAATATAGTTTGAAAACATACACCAAAAATATTGTCTACAAAGGGAAGAACTAAATGAAGGCATGCCTTACCCAATCAAGAAGATACGCGAACTCCTCTTTGGGCCTATAGTTTGTGTTGCTTTTTCCCATTAACAATCTCTAATGAAACAATTTCAAAGCTGTAAACATCTGCTTTGTTTTTCAAGTATCCTCTCATTGCATAATCTTGTGCCATATATCCTCTGGAAAAGTAAAATTGCACAAAGTAATGAACCAGTAAATATTTTTCCATAAGCAAACAAAAAATAACATCATTGTATCATATAGTATATATGGAATATGATCAAGGAGAAAATAACAAAATATGATAACCATATGATTAGTGACCTTCTTATGAGCAATTGCAGTAACATAGACTAATTCATTTGTTTTCAGCACTAGCCACCAACATTTAGTAGTTACTTAAAAATGCAGGAAACCCCTAATAACCTTAAGATGTTTCCATTATGATTTCAACCTAAAATAAAACAAGGTTTAAATACCTGAAAAACTAGAACAAATAGCGCATGACTTGTTTACAGGAGGAACCACTGGAGGGTTATAAGGGATGAAATAGTGAACACTTGCCTAGAGGGTATCACATTCATCTGGGGGAGGTATAGATGGATAATGTGAGAGAGCAACATTTGAGGAGGTAAACTCCAAAGTAGGCAACTCCTTCATGAAAAATTTGACACGATAAGTTAGATATAACGAACATAACAATGAACATTTATGACATATAAAGATTGCAATGTCTTTTCTACACTTTTTTCTATGAAACTTCTAATATGTTTTGTTGATATTTCTACAACCGTTGTTTGTCAAACTTGTATTTAACTCTTGGTTTTCTGTAATTTTTAAATTTGTAAATGTTTTTCTGTAACTTCCAAAATTTAAAAAATATATGGTAACTTGAAGTTCTAGAGGTGTTCCAACTAGGCTTCAAAAGCCTTGGCACAAAGAGCTATGTTTTTCACCCACTACAAACATCAAATTCAACTTGAAAAAAAATTCCTAACAGAGATAAAAATGAAATACAAACATAACTTTGATTGATCTGCACATAATGTATCGAACCAAAATTCAGGAATCTGCAAATATAGGAGAAAAAAAAAGTTAGGCTTTAACTTACACATATTCTACTCATAATACTAAGATAAACTAGTAAACATTTAGTCATGATATGACAAGCCAACCTCCAAAGTCCAAACAAAGCTACCAAAGTCTCAAAAAATGTATGCCACTAAACAATAAGAACAATATCAAAAGTCCAAAAAAATTTTATAGCCATGCCTAAGTCTAATTCTGGCCGGTATCAAGGTACCCAAGTCTAAAAACTGTGGCATCAATAAAAGGGTTGCTAAATAAGTATATTTCACTGAAAAAATAGATTAAAAATAAGCATATTTCCTTGAAAAAGAGTAAAAATAGTTATATTTTGGCCACCAACAGTTAAACACAAAAACAGAGTAAAAATAAGTATATTTCCTTGAAAAAATATCTGAACCCAATCAAACACACCCTATGAGACTAAGAGAAGTAAATCGTGATGAAAAATAACTATGTACATTAACAATTAAGAAAGTATGGTTTTTTGTCGCCGGACTGAACAATCAATGCAGACTTTGCATGGTTTATGTTGTTCCAATCATCGTGTTGATGGTACAAAGGATTAAAAATTATAAATAATAAAAAAAGTAACATGTAAAAAGATACCTCTATTTTTTGCATACACCCTACACTTTCTTAATTTTAACATTATTTTCAGTAATTAGATGTCTCAATGTTCTATTATCCAACCAAGATTAACTCAACATCCAATTGCATGAAACCCATACTTGTCAGGTTTGAACAATATGCATATTTAAGTCTGACATGTATAAAAAGATCATCGCCAATCAAAACAATCTGCATTAAAAATGAACACTTGCCTAAAAGTAAAACATAAAAAAAATCAATCAGAACATAACATTAAAAATAGGGAAGAGATAAAAAGATATACCTCTATTCAAGATTGTCGAAGCCGGCGCCAAAAGAATCAGAGAAATCAACGGGAACAGTGGTGTGGTCGGAGCTATAGAGATCTTTGCTGGTAACATCTAGTGTTTGGCTGGGAAACTCGACGGAGCGAACTCAATGGAGCTATGAAACTCGACCGAGCAGAACTCGCATTGATGTGGCTGCAGTGTGGCTGGGAAGATAACAGGTCACCCCCGAGAGAGAGAGAGGGTGAGTGGATGTGGGGTGGCAGCTAGTCATCGAGGAGGGGGCGGGTAGCGGGTCTCGTAGAGAGAAGGGGGAGAGAAAAACGTGTAGATAGGGTTTATGATTGGGAATGAAATTTGACTTGGCATGACTTAATTAAGCGTGTCACGATTTGGCACGGTTTAAAATCGTGCCTGATTTTGGCGCAGTTTTAAAGCGTGCTAAATGAGGCATAAACCGTGCTAGATTTTGGCACGGTTTAGAACTGTGCCAGATTTTCCTTGTATCAGTGTGCCAGATTGGTGTTTTTAGTGTAGTGTAATATGCACCTTAACCCATAGGAAAAGATTGCCTTCATCACACAGTAGGGAACCTTTCGATAGACAGTCATGCCATATGGTCTCAAGAATGATGGAGCTACCTACCAAGGGGCTGCTACAACCATCTGGTCAACCTTATCCATAAGGAAATTGAAGGTTATGTTGATGATGTGGTCATCAAATCTAAGACTTGATAAGGTCACATTCCTTCCCTGAGAAATTTTTTCAAGCGACTACGATAGTACCAAGTACGACTCACCCCATAAAAATGTGTCTTCAATTTCACCATGGGAAAACTCCTAAATTCATGGTCAGTAAAAAAGGAATTGATTCCAACCTTGCCAAACTAAAAGTACTCGAGATGCCACCACCCTGGACGAAGAAATAAGTACATGGCTTCTTGGGTAAGCTCCAATACATCAGTCGATTCATCATCCAACTGACCTCTATCTGCGATCCCATCTTCAAAGTTCTATAAAAGAGTTCGACTAAAGTTTAGAATGAGTCATGTAAGGAAGCCTTTGATCAAACCATATGATACCTCACTAGATCTTAAGTACTCATGCCTCCGCTATAAGGTCTCCCTTCTTCCTATACTTGATTGCCATAAACACTACAGTAGGGGCCATGCTGGCCCAATATATTAAGGAATCTCGTAAGGAGATATAAATCTACTACGCTATATGAAATCTAATTGGGTACAAGGTAAACTACACCGCATTAGAGAATGTGTGTGTCCCCTTGATTTGGGTCACGTAAAACTCCGACACTATATGCTTGCATTTTTATCAAACTGGTGTCCCGAATGGATCCAATGAAATACCAATTAGAAAAGCCCACTTTGTCTAGCTGCATGGCTCACTGGATAATGTGGCTAGCTGCATTTGTAATCACTTATGTCTTATAGATTACTGTGAAAGGGAGAGACATATTTGATTACCTTGTCGACAATCCCATGGAGGGAGCTGAGCTCTGGATTCTGAATTCTAAAGCGAAAACATGCTCTGCACCTCTCATGAGGACCTTAGATTGCATATATTCTTCGATGAGGCTGCAAATAAGAAATGGTGTGGTATTGGGATATTCCTAATCACCCCTGATGATTCTCACACCCCCATTGCCATCAAATCGGATTTCCCCAGCACAAAAAAACATAACAGAATACGAGGCACATACCGTAGGGCTTAAGATCATTATTGGGAAGGGAATAAAATGCATGGATGTCTATGGAGACACATCTCTCATCGTGGGGAAAATCCTTAGAATATGTATAGTCAAAGATGAGAAGCTCCAACCTTCCACGCTCACCTAGAAGAGATAACCTCCCAATTTAAAGATGTTTCCTTTCGTTACCTTCCTCACTTAGGGAATAACCTAGCTGGTGTACTGGAGACATTAGCCTTTATGGTCGACGTGCCTGAGGGGATAATAATAACCTACCCATTCTAGTTCAGAATTAAGTTCCACCCTCTCACTATTACCACATTGAGCTCGTTATAAAAAAAAAAGACATGACAGGATTGTGGTATTATGACATTTGGTGCCTCCTTAAACATGGTAGGTATCCCTGAGACACTGTCAAGAAATACTGTGCGACTCTTCTCAAGTAGTCTTATTAGTACATCATCTGCGAAAAGGCATTCTTCAAAAGGAACTTTGATAGAATCTACTTACACTTCATAGCAGGGGTTGTATTTGAAGACATGATATAGAAAATACATAGTAGGGAATGTGGACCCCATATGAACAGTCATATGCTTGACAAAAAGATCATCCGTCAAGGTTACTACTGGACCACCACGGTTCAAGACTACAATGTTTATGTTCAAAGATGCCTAAAAGTCCATCAATTTTTCCAACCTCTAGCACTTGCCTCCTCGAGAGATGTAAAACATGACCTCTTCCTACCTCTCCTCCACTTAGAGCATGTACATCATCGGGAAAGTCATTACCAAAGCTTAAAATGGGCATGAATTCATCCTAATCTCCATTGACTACGTCACAAAATGGATTAAAGTTGAGTCATACACGGTATTGAATGCGAAGAAAGTATCTAAATTCATCAAAAAGAACATCATCTGCCTCTACAGAGTTCCCACGAGAAGGTATAATACAATGGGATCTATTTTAAAGCTGAGGTCACATAACTAGTTAACGAGTATGTAATCCAAAGGCATAAGTCTTCTCCTTATTGATTGCAAACCAATGGTGTTATCGCAGCTGCCAATAAAAGCATTAAGACCATCATTGGCAAGATGATAGAAATCTGTAGAGACTGAGCAGAATGGATCTCATATTATCTACGAGTCTATCGCACCTCCATCAGAACACCCACTGGGGATACTCCTATTCTCTGGTATATGATGTGGAAGCGGTTCACCCTGTCGAACTTAAAATACCTTCTCTACGGGTTATGCTCGAGAGTAAAGTCAATGAAGAAGAGTGGCATCGAAATCGCTATTATTAACTAGTGCTCTTACATGAAAGGAGGATAAAATCCCTATATCATATACAAGGATACCATCACCATATTGCGTGATCATTCAATAAAAAGGTCAAGGATCACGGTGTCTAAGAAGGAGAACATGTCCTCAAGGAAATCGTAGAACCCATTTGAGATTCAAGAGAAAAATTCAATCCCAATTGGAGTGGCCCCTACATCATGAAGAAAATTCTATCTAGTGGTGCCTCTATTCTCACAAAACTCAATGAGGGAAGTAATGGCGTGTCTAGTCAACCTAGACCATCTCGAGAAGTTTTACCCTCAATTCGAACTCTCTTCGCACTACGAATTTTCTCATCCCGCTTTTATTCTTAAAAAAAATCTCTTACTTTCTCTCTAATGAGAACTACATCGGATCTGATGCTCTAAAAAATTCCCTTTGTAAAAAAGAGAACTTCACTAATTTTTAAACACCATAGAGGTACATAGGCAGCCCATAAGATACACATGGGCGCGGTCCTTTATCCTTCTCAAAATGATATTCTTTCCTCCCTTCGAGAACGATGATCTCCCTGATCATTTAAATGAACAATGGGATTATGTATGCCTAAAGATTGGTATAGATAGTTCACACAAAATTCATCAAAGACGCAACAAAATACGTTTAAATCATCGTTCTTTTATTAAAAACAAAGAATATAACTATTACATGACATATCAGCGATGGGAATGAAACACAATACACTCCCTTACAAACCCCATAAAATATCAAAACCTAAAAAAAACATTATTACCAACTTCGTAAAAAACAAACACCTTTCGAAGCCTACACAAACTTCTCACAAATTTTCACTGCCCCTTCTCACACCTAAGACCTTGTTGTCATCATTTGTCCATGAAGGGAACCAAGAATCCCACTCCTTGATCCATCTCCTAATGCGCTCCATGCAGTGATAGACCTTTATAAGCTTAAATGAAACCATGACACCCTTTTCTAAAGTGTTGGACATTATAAGACATCTCTGACTAATCCCCCCCGCTAAAATCTTCTTAACCACCTGCTTCCACAACAACTTCTGGTAATCTTCCATAAGGGCCACAATATCATTCTCAACAATTCAATCATGTCCTCCACAAGAAATAAATTGGTCATGCATGGTGGAATGATTTTCCCCACCCCTCTTAGCACAGAAGCCGCTATGGAAAGTAAAAAGAAGTTCGATGAAGGCCCACCAATCGCACGTACCGGTAATCACCTAGTTGTAAAATAGGCTGGGAATTCCCCCACCACGGTATAGACCAACGAAGTATCTGGCCCCATGATCTACAAGATAGTTCACTCAGTTCTCTATCATTGAGCTCAAGCTAAAGAAAGTCCTACATTAAAAGTTGGGAATTCCCGGCAGAGGGTGCTCAAGAGGGGCCACTAAGCAGAGTCTCTTAGACAACCACATGAATAGCATAATAGGTCTCCTCCATAAAAAATCAACCGGCCTTTTTTCCAAGAATCCAAACCATTCATAGTCTTTACTAGTATTACAACATCTGGATTACATTGTTAAAACATCCACATCAATATCGTGGCTACCTGAGGGTCAGCCATCATATCACCTATCACCAAAAGAAGCTTATCAGTCAATCCCAGGATTACGACACCAACGAGCCATTATCAGTGAAATTTCTCTGGCACTCATAGATCATTACCATCAGGAGGACGATATTCCCTCCGTACACTAACGGTCGAGAAGTCGTAAGAGAGACATGGAGCAACTTTGCTAGTGACACCCTATGGGAATGGGATAAATTTGTCATAGTTTCTTCCATACTTGGGTTAACACCCAACATAACAAAAAACTCTTCATAGGTGGGAGATACCTCATCCATGCAAAATCGAATGACATAATATTAAGGGTACCAAAATTGTACCACCGCTTCTAGAAGATTCCAGTCTATAAGGCTATTATGCCACAAGTAGACATGGTGCAAGTTGAAAGCTTCATAATTAATGTTATAGAGTCACATGACCTTTAAGACTTTAAGGTAGGCTGAGAAAGTTTTGGACATAGGAAGTGCTTTTACATAAGAAGAAGAAAGGTTGCAAAGGAAAAAAGTTGAGTTGTGGTGTTGAAAACCACCACCAAAGTCCCATTTTTATACTACAAAGATCCATAAAAGATAAGCAATTCGAGATATTGCTAAACCTTTTGATTCCAAATACCAAGAAGTACAGAGGAAGTGAAATCAAAGATAAGAAAGTGATTTTGACTTTACCCTTATGCCGATAGGAAAGCCGAGGGATATGCCGATCATCAACCCCCATTTTTTGGAAATTTTTCATCTTTTGTATATATAATTTCCAAAATAAAGATATCTATTACTTATGAAAAATCAACCTTCAAGTTTTTCTTTTATACATTCCATTTTATCTTATATTTGTAATAAAACTCTCAGTAACAAATTAAAGTCCATGTTGAGTAAGTCACTAAAACAAGATAATAGAACAAAAATGCCTCTTATATTAACTTGTCAAAAATAATTACATTATTTTTACAGGTACAAGAAAGAAAAAAAAAACAAAGATAAATTGAGACGCAGCCTGAACCCTCCAAAAAACCTCCATAAAACCCCACACATCAAGAGACTCGACAAACATGCTTCCCTAGAGAATGTACGACAGGCCCTCTACTCTCGGAATCGAATCTCTCCTCGAATGTAGTTAGTGGCACCATGAAGGAATTGAATGACTTTCTCATATAATCAGAAACTAATGCCATCCAGTCCGGAATATCCCGTAGCCAGATCATCGACACGCAGATAGTCTACGAAAGAATAAAAAAGTCAAGTGAATCAGTAATGAGAAGAAGATAATTAGAAGGTAGAAATAACAAGAGAAGAAGAGTCATACATCTATCTGAAAAGCCTCCTCAGGAAGTCCCTCAAAGCCGTATCTCTTAGCATGAGGGTGATGAGTCACTGATACTACCTCTCAATTGTGAATCCGAATATAATAAGAAGGGGTGGAAATGTAGTGGAATGAAACCTCTTCTCTACAGCCATCATGCCTCCCACGTGCTATGGGCAAAAATCGCCAGTACGCTAGTACCCTCCCAGATCCTGATGCAGGTGGAGGCATATTCATCACATCATTAATGCATGATGACATTAACTAGCTGGTCGCAATGTCTAGGTTGTCATAGCCCACTGTCATATCTTTATAGTGCATATAGGGCTCATTCTCTACCACCGCTGCCCTAGCCTCATCAGATATCTCCTTCACTCTCTTTATATAATCTTTGGTAGCTGATGGTGGGACCTCCACCTCAGCCTCCATAAAATGTTGCACCATTTTCTCTCCTAGGTACCAAATGTACCTAAACGCATGCGCCAATAGCCTCCTCATATGGGCATGCATACTCGTAACCCCCGCAACCCTCGAAGACAAACACTGGGGGTAGAAAGTCACATGTTTCCCTCGATAAGAGTCAGTAATATACCAAGTGAAAAATAAGGTATTAAAACCAAAAAAGATAAAAGAAGCCTAACTTGATTTCTCACCTGCACATCCTTCAAAGATTGGGATTCGTTCTTTTGCCTGTTCAACTTCCTCCAACTGTACATTCAGGAGAAATTCCCCTAATCACTTGCCTTCAGGGATATTAACCCGGTGTTAAGACCTATCACCTCATAAATCTACATCTACAGAAAGCATTTAATATGTCAAAAAGTATGAAAACATAAAGACAACAAGAAAATAAGAGGAAACTGATTCTAAAAATTACCTCTGAAAGATATGTGGGTTTCGTAAAAGTCCATCGAGAGCACCAATTGAAACTATCCAAAGATGCATAGTGGGACACCAGCGTAAAGCTCCCCCAGTCATACAAATGAATCTCCGAAACAATACTCAGAAATGGAAGAAACCATAAGTTGATTACATAGCTACTTGTCGCCACCATAAACCCTGCTAATAGAAGAAAAAAAATAAATGGGTTGCCTACCTCACCTGCTGCCCATCGATCTCATCGATTTTCTTAGCCAACAAAGTCTTCTTCAGCACGAATATACAAACGGAGTCCCCTGACACAATCCCCCTATATCACCTAAAGAAACCTGCATTGCCTCCTCTAAAATGCACAAGGTAAGTCCACCACTATCATCTAGCCCTCGCACTCTAGCCTTGTTAGCTGATAAACATCCAAAGGAGTGGTTGTTATCTCCCCAACACACAAATGGAATGTGTGGGTTGTATCCCACCACCTCTCGCCCAAGGCCCATAATATCGTCATGGAACGCGGTGTCTCATCTAAAACCCCTACCAACGGGCCCAATTCCGTGGCCTCTAACATCAATAGAATAATATCACGAAGGTGTTCCCAGACTTCCTTCATCCTAGTCAATCCCTGGGAGAGAATTCTCGATGAAGTTATGTCAACCAATACAAAAATCAATAAAAAACCTTCAACATCCCATGGATAAAAAGGAAAAAAAAAAGAAAAATGGAAATAAAGGGCAAGCACTTACATAGTCGTTAGGGTTCTTCACCTAGAATAAGGGTGATGTGTTGGACCCATAAGCAGAATCCTCTCATCCATCACATGCTCAAAGTTATCGTAAACATTCTCATTCCCCAACAGCAACACATCAACACGCCATTCCAAACTCTCCCAGTCATCAGTAGCCATCTAGATGTTATTGCTTGAGGTACCCTCCATGATTTCTTTTAAAGAAAATAAAGTCGAAACTGATTTGTATAGAGAGAAATCAAGAGATTCAAACAAATAAAGGTATAAAAATATGAGGAGGGTTGCCCCTTTTTATAAAGGACTAAGGGGTATACAAATCTAGAGTCCCCTAGACCTTCCTATCAATAGTTCCCTTTCATCTCCCCCAATAATCTTAGGATTATGTGTCATATGTCGATAGGCACCTCCCCAACTCTGCTTATCGGCAACCCCCTAAAATTTTGTTACAAAAATTTAAGAAAATCCAAAAATTGCTTGAAAATTCAAAATTTTTTTCTAAAAATCCCCCCTATGGTCAAATTCTTCATAACTCAAAGAAAAGTCATTACGAAGCATCGAATTGTTTACAAAGTACTCATTAAAACCCATTGGAACCAAAATCCACAGTGAGCCTACACTCGCAATACCCAATCTCTCCCCAGCAAAACTAAAATCCAAGTGTGCCTGATATGCCAATGTATGACCTCGTCTACACTCAAGCCTGACTCGGCCTGAGCTAAACTTGCGGAATGGACTCTCTCAAGGAATCTGTTAACAGTTGTCTCAGTTTCATCCTACAACCTAGGCGAGATAACATACCATCATAGTGGGCTTACTATCTCGTCTCATCTACCCTCAGAAAGTCAAGATCTCATCAGACTGATCATACATTAGTCTTGGCCTGATTCCAGTCAATCGAGACTCTACTCGATAGTTACCAACATGTGATCCTACAGTATCTAGGTGGTATCTTACTCAGATAAGCCTACACCTTCATCACAGTAGGGTACATTAAACACCTGGCAGGGCATGTGGAATGTATCATGCGTAGGAGAGTGTGCATGGGTTGCGATCCCCACATGGACAAAACCGTTGCAATAATATCTTCCTCATGTGTGAAGAATATTACTCAATCATGACTTACATGCACAGATGACAGGTGGATGCATTGTATTAGCCACTCCATATTGTACATGCCTCCTGCAAGCATGGGGTGCGCATGACACCACCCCAACCATATAAATATTCACATTCTCCTACCTCGAAAAGTACCTTAATTATAAACCCTACTGAAACTCTTATAAAGTTACAACATAGAGAGAGAAATCTTGAGTGTTCTATATCCCAAGGCCATTAGAGCCCTTTCTTAGTGGATTTCACACACACTCACAAGTAGATTAAGCCTAGATAGGCTGAACCACTTATATTTTATCTTATCTCCCTCTTTGCCTCACCTCCTTCTGTATTTATATATCTGTTTACACTCCATTAATATACTAGTTTGAGCTTCCATATTTACATTGATTTGGTGATACCATTTTTGGTGCCATCAATCTGGCATTGTCTGTGGGAAGGAGATTATCATATTCTTCCTCTCATTTGCAGCAACCTCATATAGGATTCTCTGGTGGTGGATCAACCTCACACTTGGTTAAGATTGAACCATCATTGAAAGAGTTCTGGGTTGAGTTCAAGATCTCTTACAGATCAACCATCTCACTTCCAGTATATCTCTTGATTTTTTTGACCATCGGGATTCAATGGCATCAGACTTCCCTTAGGAGGAGGTCTGATACGACGCAAATATTGCGTATTTCACCCGTTAACCTACGCGTTATTAGCCCCCTCGGGTATCTTAATCCCTATATTTATGCTCGTTACCAGACAACCTCGGATTTCGATGTTAACATGTTTTGCAGGGGTTAATTGAGCTTTTGTAGGTATTTGGATGCTTAGTATGAAGTTCGGACGCGTTCCGCTCGATTCCCGTACACAATCGCACGTTCAAGGGCATTTTAGTCATTTTACAGATTGGGCACCTGGAGCAACATCTTCATGGAAGTTGTAGCCATCCTCGCAAGCTTCGCGTGTCCACAAACGGTGCGGGATTCCAATTCATAACGAAGAAGTTACGGCGATTTTATCGGAGGAGAAATGCAAGCCAAAACAGGGGAAAATGCATTCTGCCCCTGCTTGATCGATCGATCGACCAAATGGTAGATCGATCGACCCTTCCCATTTTTGCCCCGTCTTATATGGTAGATCGATCGACCCCCTGTTTTTCAGCAGATATTTTTCTTTTCTTTTCTCTTTTCTTTTCTAATTTAATTCCCACTTGGTATATAAGCCAATTTTGTTGTAATAAACAAGGGTGAACGTTTTTAGGTTAGTTTTAGTTAGGGTTTGAGGGTTTTGGATGGTTCTTCTTCCATTCTTCTTGGATTGACACACCATTTGGATTGTATGTTAATTATTCATCTCCCCTACCAATTAATATAGTTGTATTTCATTATTTCCTTGCTCTCTAATAAGATTTACATGCTTTCATAATTAGTTTATTGTGTTTATTTATTGCTTTTTTAGTTTAATTAGTTTATTCATGCTTAGACCTTAGATAAATAGGGTCGGGATTTCATTTCCGCCATTTTCGGGCCCCGAGCTCCGAAAACTAGGTTTCGTGCAAAATCGCGTTTAATTGAAATCGCGTGTATTAAAGTTGGATTGTTATGCGTTTAACTTTATTTGTCACGCAACTTTAGTTTTTATAGCGACAATCCGAATTTAATCCACGTGTGACCATTTTTCAGTTAAATGTTTTATCTCGCAACTTTGGGTTAAATTCCTTCTTGTGTGATGTTTAAGCTTAATTAAAAATGCTCGATTAAATACTTTGGAGCCTTAATTCTAATTAGTAGTTGTTTCGATCCGTTTGGTAGAATGCGATCCCGATCCTCGCTTTACTTTTGTGTAGCATAACTTATTCTTTTGTTTTGTCACCATAACCACCCTATCACCTTTTCTTATTTCTTTTACACCATTTTTATTCTTGAAGTTTTAAAACAATTAACATCTAAAATTTAATCACTCCCTGTGGATTTCTTACGATACCCGACTTACCGCTGTGCTTGCTTGTCAAGTGTAGTAGTAGCTTAGGTTTTCTTTTGTATCGCGGCGGTGAAACACACAACGATTGTGTCCTCACACGAACACACTTTTTCCGCGCGGTCACAAAAATGGCGCCGTTGCCGGGGAGTGTGTTTTAGGTTGTAATTGTTTTATTATTTCCGTAGTATTTCTTTCATTCATATTTGTATTCTTTATTTTCCCCTTTCTTTTTGACTTGTGCTAGATTGTTTCGAGAAGTTGAAATCTCGGTGCTTGTCGCTTTTGTTGAATAGCTCATTTTGAAATGTCTCGCTATTACGCTTTAGATAACCTTAATTGTTATGAGAATTATTTTCCAAGTTATAATCCCAAAACAATGAGAGAATGCCTACAAATTCTTGAAAATGAGAGCATTGAGCGTGAAATTCTAGCGTATGTAAGTAATTCCTCATTACCTTGTGAGAGTAATTTGGAATGCGGGGGATCCGTTAGCTATGAGCAACCCGCACAAGATGATGAAATGTCTTCTTGTTCGTTTGATTATGAGTTAATGATAAAGGAAATTAATGATCGATCCGAAAGTTCTCAAGCTTGGTTTCTAGAAACTGATGCCATGCTCGATGAGATTATTTCTTTACAAAATCGGGTCGAGGTTGAAACTTGCGTTTCATCTCCACCCCTTTTTGTTGAAGAAATAATTGAGAGTGAGCCAAGCTTTAGCACTTTCTATTTTCAACCTCTTATTAATTCTTCCGATTGTATTGAGGTTGTTGGTCCTTCCTTTCCTTTACTCCCTACTATTCCCAAACAATTAAATTTATCTCAAGAATCGGTTGAAAGTCTTGAGGACTTTGACCCGATTCTTGAAAGACAATGTTATTTTGAGATGCTTCATCTCATGGGCTTTTCACTTGCACTTGCCCCACCTCCCCTTCCAATTGAAGAATCTTGGGGATGTGATTCTGATTTTTCTGAGACTAATTTAGTCTTGTCCCCCGTAGTATCCAAATCCCCCATCGTCCCTCCAAAACTTTTAATTTACGATGGTTCATTTCTTTCGCCTTACACATGCCTTCCGTTGTTCAAACGGAATTCATATTTTTTGGAAGGCATGCTTGTATGTGAGGGTACACCGGTTATCCTCCAAAGTCAAATCGTTCTTATGGTGGACCCTCAACTATTTAGACTTCTAGTGTATAGTTAGTGTGAAGTCTAAATAGTAGGTTGTAAATAGTTAGCTTTTTAATTTTCTTTCTTTTTTACTTTTCTTTCCTTTTAATTTACTAGGGTAATTAGTTAACTTTTTGTTATTTGTTTTTGCTATGCTCGGTACTAACTTGTTTTGTAGATTTCATTGGACTCGTGCTTATGGAGATCGCTCCAATTTTGGGTAATATCGTTCTTTTCCTCTCTTTGTGTTGTGTTCTTAATGCGCATTGAGGACAATGCAACATTTAAGTTAGGGGGTGTAGGATATTCTATCCATTTTATGTGTAGTCCATTGATTTGCTTACTTTTAGTTACTAAGTATGCCTTTTTGCGAAAATTTTGAAAAATTTCAAAAATATTTTCTTTCTTTTTTCTCCTTTGTTGGGTATTTTGCCTTGTTTTCGATGATAAATTTCAATAATTTCCCGATCCAATTGACAACTCAATGATGCATGTTCTCGATTTTAGAAGTTATTATACTTTAGTCCTCAAATCATTGATATTGTGAATAACTTCATGAATTAAACTTTATCCCATGAGCATATGCACTTTCCTTGTTATATTGATTTGATTTAAGATTTTTATAACTCGGTAATCTTTTGTTGCATTGTATATACTTACACCGAGTAAGCTTTGTACCTTTCATCGTTTGTGAGTGTTATACACTATTCTTTTCTCTTTGAAGACGTTGAATTCGTTGGTAATCTCACTATTCTTTCATTTGACCGTTCATTAATTGAGTTCATGCTTGAAATGTGTTACTTGATCTTGATTTTCATATATTGTTTTGACTCGAAAATTGCATAAACTTTGTGAAATGATCATAGGCAATCTTTGTTATATCACCCATATTAGCCTTGGCTTCACCATATATGTTTCCCTAGTCAACCCCTTTGAGCCTAAATACTAGCCTTTCGTTTCATTACCCAAAATCCCATAACCAACTCCAAATTGGAGTTTTAAGCCATACATACACCTTACATACCTTTGTTTGGAATGTTACTTGGGATTGAATGTTGTTGTTGTATTGCGGTTGCAATTTTAGGCATATGAGAGTTTGATAAGTAAAGAAAAGAAAGTAGTGAAAAAAGTGAAGAAAAAGAGAAAGAAAAAAGCAATAGAAAACAAAAGAGAAAAATGAGAAAAAGAAGAAAAGAAAAGAAAGAGAAAGTTGTAAATGTTGTGTATAGTGTTCAATAAGCTTTGATTACTCTCCCCGATGATATATCTAATGCTTGTTTTGGAACTTGTTTTCCAATTTTTGATATTGCCCGCATTTTTCCATTATCCCGAGTTTTCATCCCGAACACTTTGAATCCGTACATACATTCCTTCATTTCGTACCCTAGCCTATCCTACATTACAACCCTATTACAAGTCCTATGTGATCTTAGGTTGTTGTAATTCAAAAGTTTAAATAGTTTTGATAATCTGTGAAAATGCATTTCGCCTCTTTTAGTGTGCGGTATCCTTTCATTGAGATTGCAAGTTTTTCATTTCCTATATAGCTTTCCTCATTTGTGACATGTGCGCGGCCTAGTTTCCATTTACATTTACTCTTTAGCCCGCATGTCCCGTGTATTACCTCCCTTTTCATAGTGAATTCATTTGTTGAGCGTAATGCCCGTGAGGATTGAATGTATGCTTTCTTTGATTAGTATCCGGTTTATATAAGTTTTTCACCAAATCACACTATGCATGTGCTTTCCCCCCTCCCACTTTTAAAGTTACAATTCTATGAGGTGCAATCAACTTGTTAATAACAACGGACTTTAGCTTAAATTCGTTCAATATGCTAATAACATGTTTGAAATCTTTTTCGTTGTTATTGAGTTTGTCGCATGTTGGGTTGGGCATATTTTGAGGAAACCATGTGATGTTTGTGGGTTTCATCCCTGAAAACCCTCACGAGATGACACTCGTCCACTAGGGTAACCTAGGGGTTTAACGGCTTATTGCATACGCTAAATGCAATCGAATCGCCCGCGAAAGTGGCCTTACCTTTTTATTGCTTTTATACCATACTTTTGTACTCTCTCCTGTGTTGGTTTACATGTTCTTCTTGTTGCATCCTATTTCATTGCTAGGGACTAGCAATGTGTAAGTTAGGGGGTGTGATACGACGCAAATATTGCGTATTTCACCCGTTAACCTACGCGTTTTAGCCCCCTTGGGTATCTTAATCCCTATATTTATGCTCGTTAACCAGACAACCTCAGATTTTGATGTTAACATGTTTTGCAGGGGTTAATTGAGCTTTTGTAGGTATTTGGATGCATAGTATGAAGTTCGGATGCGTTCCACTCGATTCTCGTACACAATCGCACGTTCAAGGGCATTTTAGTCATTTTACAGATTGGGCACCTGGTCCAACATCTTCATGGAAGTTGTATCCCTCCTCGCAAGCTTCGCGTGGCCACAAACGGTACGTGATTCCAATTCATAACGAAGAAGTTACGGCGATTTTAGCGGAGGAGAAATGCAAGCCAAAACAGGGGAAAATGCAGTCTGCCCCTGCTTGATCGATCGATCGACCAAATGGTAGATCAATCGACCCTTCCCATTTTTGCCCCGTCTTATATGGTAGATCGATCGACCAAATGGTAGATCGATCGACCCTGTTTTTCAGCAGATATTTTTCTTTTCTTTTCTCTTTTCTTTTCTAATTTAATTCCCACTTGGTATATAAGCCAATTTTGTTGTAATAAACAGGGGTGAACGTTTTTAGGTTAGTTTTAGTTAGGGTTTGAGGGTTTTGGATGGTTCTTCTTCCATTCTTCTTGGATTGACACACCATTTGGATTGTATGTTAACTATTCATCTCCCCTACCAATTAATATAGTTGTATTTCATTATTTCCTTGCTCTCTAATTAGAATTACATGCTTTCATAATTAGTTTATTGTGTTTATTTATTTCTTTCTTAGTTTAATTAGTTTATTCATGCTTAGACCTTAGATAAATAGGGTCGGGATTTCATTTCTGCCATTTTTGGGCCCCGAGCTCCGAAAACTAGGTTTCGTGCAAAATCGCGTTTAATTAAAACCGCGTGTATTAAAGTTGGATTGTTATGCGTTTAACTTTATTTGTCACGCAACTTTAGTGTTTATAGCGACAATCCGAATTTAATCCGCGTGTGACCATTTTTCAGTTAAATGTTTTATCTCGCAACTTTGGGTTAAATTCCTTCTTGTGTGATGTTTATGCTTAATTAAAAATGCTCGATTAAATGCTTTGGAGCCTTAATTCTAATTAGTAGTTGTTTCAATCCGTTTGGTAGAATGCGATCCCGATCCTCGCTTTACTTTTGTGTAGCGTAACTTATTCTTTTGTTTTGTCACCATAACCACCCTATCACCTTTTCTTATTTCTTTTACACCATTTTTATTCTTGAAGTTTTACAACAATTAACATCTAAAATTTAATCACTCCCTGTGGATTTCTTACGATACCCGACTTACCGCTGTGCTTGCTTGTCAAGTGTAGTAGTAGCTTAGGTTTTCTTTTGTAACGCGGCGGTGAAGCACACAACGATTGTGTCCTCACACGAACACACTTTCTCCGCCCGATCAAGGTCGTAGTTCCAGTCAAGCACTGTCACAATCTGAGAAGAAAGATGTCACGATAACATTGCTCTCTCTAGTAGTCAGTTAGGCCAAGATGCAAGAGCAACTGGTTGCCTTCAGTCAGAACATTATACCCAGGCTCACTGGAGCGATGTAAGAGATGATAACTCCGGCCACCAGGGAAGGCGCACAATAGGTGACAGGGGGACCACCCCTGGCCCCACAAAGGCATGCACCACCATAGTAGAGGTGGAGAGACATTACTGACCCCAGGTGTCTATGCCTGGGGAGGTAAGTTCATAAATGTGAAGGTGATGAGTATATTGATGATGAGGATAAATATTGATAACCATATGAAATTTCTAGGAATATTATGTGCCCTATCCAAATTAGTATAGGAAACCCCGCAAGACCGAGTCAAGAGGGAAGAGATCATCCATTAGCACTTGATAGGCTTAGTAGGGGGTCTACAGTTGACAGACTTGGCCCTGTACATGACCTCCTAGAATGACTATCCAGGTCTCATAGTAGGATAGGATCCAAAAGGAATGGCAGGTGTGCCGCAAGACAACCTTACTATGGAAGAGATGAGAAGAAATGATAAGTTAATAGCCATAAGAGGATGACAGACCTAGAGCCCATCCAATGCCAGGTCGAGAGGGAAGGGGATGACGAGAATGACGCTTAGGTTAAGGGAAATAATTTCATAGTGGTCGCAACTAATAAACCCTAGTATAGCTCTATTCAGAGGTTAAAGGACAAAATTGAAGACTTGCTGAAGACATGAGATCCTCTATAGAGAGGATATAATGAAGGGTTGCCTTTTTTTCTAGGATTGTGAACTACCCTACCCCGGATAAGTTCAAGCCACTAGTGGTGCCCCGAGGTATGATGGGAGTACCAATCCTGTTCATCATGATAAGATGTACCAATTTACTAAAGATATCTTTTCGGCCTCAGACGAGATGATATGTAGAGCATTATTAAGAACTTTGACAGGTGTTGCACATACCTGGTACACTTCCCTTCCAAGAAACTCAATTGAGAACTTTAAGTAGCTTGCAGAAAGATTCATACATAACTTCTGCTTTGGGGTTAAGCCAAGAAAGAAGACTACTCACTTGCTATATGTAAATCAAGGTAAGAACAAATATTTGTAGGATTACATAACCCATTTCAATAAGGAGAAACGGGAAGTGGAAGACTACGAATATAATATAGCAATGACTAACTTGATGGGTGATCTGCAGAAAGAAAATCTTTTGTGGAAATTAGTCGAGGACCCTCCGAAGTCCATGGTAGAACTCTTAGCTACGGCCAGGATAGTCATGAACATTGAGGAGTCCATGGAGGATAAATATGAGGATAAGAAGGGAGCCAGTAGTGGAAGAAAGTTTCAGAAGTCAAAAGGCAAAGACGATGAGAAGAGGTCGATGGGCGATAAGTTTGACGACTACACCCCAGTAATAATCAGCTCAGATCAAATCCTAAATTAAATAAAGAGTGACCGGTCTCTTTGGTAACTTTTCACAAGGGGTACAAAAGTAAATGGTGGGAATTCCACTAAAACCATGCCCATACTAATGACAGATGATTCGCACTGAAAGATGAAATAGAAAATATATTGAAGCAAGGAAAACTGAGAAAGTGTGTGGATAAGAGGGGAGGCCGAGACGATGGTTGGAAGAGAAGAGATGACAGGTGTAAACCTGATGCACCAGTGAATAAGAATGATGATGTATCAGACGATGACGAAAAGGCCGACCCTAACCTCCCACCAAAGATAACTGATCCTAATGGTCGGCAAAATATGATCTCTCTAGGGGTGAAAATGATCTTCGGAGGACTTGCAAGTGGTGGAAAAGAAATTACTGATAGGAAGGCTCATATGGGAGAAGCCAAAGATCTTCCACTAAAACCCAAAGTGGTGCACTCGCCAGATATTGAGCCGAAAAAGGTTAAGAGAATAAAATTTTATATAAATACTTTGGTAGTTGGATTTTCGAGGTTGCATTTCAAGGGGATCCTAGCCCCACATGATGACCCTTTGGTACATGGGTATGAAGTCTCCAGGATATTGGTCGTTGGTGGTAGCTCGACTAATGTGATGTTCTGGGATTACTATAAGGGCCTAGGATTGAGCAAGAAGAGACTTATCCCGTATCACTAACCCCTGATTGAGTTTAGTGGAAACAAGGTAAAACCTCTTGGAGTCTATGAAATGGAGGTCAGAATAGGGAATCGTTGGCCAAAATGCCTCATAAAGAATATCAGTTTCTTTGTCATGGACGAGAACGTCTACTCGGCTTACAACATAATCATGGGACGAATATCCCTCAAAGAGTTTGAGGCCATACCCTTAACAGTTCACCAAATGATTAAATATCTGACTCCTTATGGAGTAGGGGAAGTTTAGGGCGACTAGGTTGAGTCACACGAATGCTACTTCAATTCGGCTGAGGTTAAAAAGGCGAATAAGAGGGCCACTACTACTTATAGCATAGACACTCTTGACCCCAAAGACGAGACAAAAATGAAAAGGAGTGAAGATGACGAGGAGGTAGAATCCATCATCCTTAATGAGGAAGAGCCAAAAAAATGTCCAAGTCATCAAAGACCTAGAGAGAGAGATTAAAGAAAAGTTGATTAAACTGCTTAGGGAGAGACGAAGAATTTTTTTCTTGGAGATACGAAGATATGCTGGATTAATTCGGGAGTCCTCTACCATAAGGTCAATGTGGCTGAGGGGGAACAGTTAGTCAGGCAAAGGCGAAGAGTGTACTTAAGGGATAAGTACGATGTTATTAGAGATGAGGTGAAGAAGTTAGAGAAAGCTGACTTCATTAGGGAAGTTATCTACCCATAGTGGTTAGCCAATGTTGTCACCGTATCGAAGGCCAACAACAAGTGGAGAATGTGTATTAATTTCATAGACTTTAATAAGGCGTGCCTCTATGACAACTTCCATTTGCCGAGAATAGACCAAATTGATATGCCACGGTCGACCATGAATTGATGAGTTTTATGGATGCCTATTCAGGATATAATCAAATATTCATCGACCTGATCGACGCCGAGAAGACCTCATTCATTACGGATAAAGGCACATACTGCTATAAGGTAATGCCCTTCAACCTTAAGAATACTGGGGCCACATACCAGAGGCTCGTAAACAAAATGTTCAAGGATCAGATAGGTGATACCATGGAGGTGTATATTGATGACATGCTTACTAAGAGCCTTAAAGTCGAGATGCATGTGATCAACTTGAGCACAGCTTTAACACTATAGATAATATCATATGAAGTTAAATCCTTTAAAGTGTTTCTTCAGAGTCAGAGCAGGCAAGTTTTTGGGTATTATTGTCAATCAATGAGGGATAGAAGCTAACCCAGAAAAAATCAAAGGCTTGTTGGTGATCAAGACTCCTATGATGATAAAGGAGGTCCAGAGGTTGACCAGACGAGTGGAATCACTGAACAAGTTCATATCCAGAGCTACTGATAAGTGTCTCCTATTCTTCAAAGTGTTGAGGAAAGCCTTTGAGTGTAATGAAGAGAGAGAGAATCCTTTCAGGAATTGAAGGCATATCTCGACTCCCAACTCCTATTATCACGATCTGATCAAGGGGAAAGGTTATACTTATACTTGGCCATGTCAGAGATGACCATCAGTGCGATAATTGTAAGGGATGATGAGGGTGTTCAGAAGACAGTATATTTTAACAACAAGGCTCTTCAAGGGGCAGAGTAAAGATATCCAAAAATAAAGAAACTGGCTTACGCTCTTATTCATCCATATAGAAAGACGAATCCCTACTTCCAAGAACATACCATGGTTATCCTAACATACTCTCCTCATAGGAAGGTCATCCATAAACCCGAGAAATCAGGTAGGCTGATGTCCTGGTCTATAGAGTTGGGAGAATTTTACATCATCTACCAGCCATAAAAGGTAAATCACTAGCTGATTTTGTAGCTGAGTTCACGTGGGATGAGTCCGATAAAGAAGAAATTGAGACTCCATCTTGTGAGCTAAAAAGAAGAACATGCCTTCCACGGGCTGAGGCCGAGATAAGTACGTCTAGGAGAATAGTGGATGACAACGAAGAAGAAAGATTTGAGTTAAAGAATGGAGTATTAGAAAAGGGCATCTTTTCTAAAAAAGGCACTGTGTGGAGCCTCTTTGTTAATGGTTCGTCCTGTGAGGCAAGGAGTGGAGTTGGCCTAATAGTGTCAGCTCCAGACGAAAATGATATAGAGTATACTTTGAGATTTAAGTTCAAAGTATCCAATAATGAATCTAAGTAAGAGGCCCTTCCTACTCTTATCTCCCTCACCAAAGCATTGAATGTAAGTCAGTTATTAGTCCACAGTGATTCTAAACTGGTAGTAAACCAAATCCTGGGAGTGTACGAGGATAAAGATGAAAGGATGACTAAGTATCTATCCAAGGTAAAAGTAATGCTGAAGTACTTCGATGAGATAAATCTCAAAAGGATACCTTGACTAGATAATGGTCGAGCTTATGCCTTAGCTAGATTAGCATTAGCAACCAAAATCGAGATAAGAAGGTTGGTGCCTATCGAGATTTTACATCGGTCGACCATTGAAGAAGAAGGCACTACGATTGAGTTTTGCTTAATCCTTGAGATTGGAGAATCTTGGATGGATCCTCTCATCTGATATAAAAAAGATGGTGAGCTACCAAACTCCAAATTGGAAAGAAAGAAGCTCAAATACAAAGTTGCTAAATTCTCAATCATTGGGATGTCATGTACAAAAGGATTTCTTCTCCCCCTGCTCTGATGTGTCCATTCGATAGAGATAGAGTATATTTTGAGAGATATACATGAATGTTCCTATTCCAGCCATATAAGGGGGAGATCTTTGGCGAAAAGGGTGGTCACCCAGGCATATTGATGGCCGACCTTGGATAGAGATATTGCTAGTTATGTCAAAAGATGTAATAAGTCTCATAGGTTTGCCAGCATCCCTCATCAGCCTTTATCTTCTATCACCTCTCCCTGGTCATTTGTTATTTGGGCAATTAATTTGGTGGGGACCTTGCCTAGGGAAACTGGCACCTACAGATACCTCAGAGTGGCGATCGACTACTTCTCAAAATAGGTTGAGGCAGAGGCCATGATCAAAATCAATAAGACAAAGACCTTTAAGTTTATTTGAAGGAACATTATTTGAAGATATGGTCTACCTCATACCCTGATCTCAGGTAATGGAAAGAAGTTCAAAAATGATTCATTAAAAGCTTACTATAAAAGGGTCGGCATCAAGAAGTTTTTCCCAGCCCCAGGCCGACCTCAGGAAAATGGTCAAATAGAGGTAACCAACCAAACCATATTGTATAGGATAAATAAAAAGTTAGAAGACTTCAAAGGTCTTTCGATCGATGAAGTGCAAGCTATCATGTGGGCCTACAAGTTGACAGAGAAAACATCGACAGGAAAAAATCCTTTCATCCTCACTTACAGCTCAGAGGCAGTATTCCCTACAGAAATTGGTTTGCCAAGCCATAGGGTTCAAACCTACGATCCAAAAGAAAATGATTAAGACTAGAAGTTGGATATAGACCTTATTGAGGAGATAAGAGAAGACGCGGAAATTAGGCAAGTAGCCTATCAGCAAAGAACTGCCATGTTTTATAACAAAAGGGTGAAGGCCATACCACTAGCAATATGAGACTTAGTATTGAAGAAGTCTTGGAAAAATCTAAATAAAAAACATCATAATTGGCATGGTCCCTACAGGGTAACAAAAGACGTAGTTCCTCACCCATATCGGCTCGAGAATTTGGAAGGAGTGTTATTCTCTAATCCTTAGAGCGTCGACGATATAAAGAAGTATTATAAGTAGGACTTTGTATAAGTTTCTTCCATAATTATATCATTGTACGAAGAGAAAAGTTATGAATGAAAAATTACAAGTGTTCTCTCCTATTCTTTCTTGTATGATTAGTTCGGATTGTATGTTTCAGTTCATCCTAAGATATGGAACATCACTCATGTGGTGAAGTAGCTTTACCTTTCTCTCAGTGAGATGAAAGACCGGACGGGGCTAACCTCATCCATGGACTCCCAATAACACCGAGAGGAGGGATCAATATCTTAACATCATTAATTTGGTGAAAAGCTCTCTCAGCCGAGACGATAGTGTTGGATTAGATAACTCTCATTCATACTCTCTCTAAACGATGAAAGGGTAATTATCATATAACACCATAATTTGGTGAATTCAAAATAAAAAATCATTCTATTATGGTTCATCTTAACATCATTAATTTGGTGAAAAACTCTCTCGATCGAGACGAAAGTGTTGGACGAGATAAATATCGTTCATACACTCTCAAAATGATGAGAGGGGACTTGTGATATAAAACCATAATTTGGAAAATTCAAATTCAAAAATCATTATTTTATGGTTCGTCTTAACATCATTAATTTGGTGAAAAACTCTCTCAGTCGAGACGACAGTGTTGGATGAGATAACTCTCGTCCATACACTCTCAAAACAACGAGAGGGGACTTGTGATATAACACCATAATTTGGTGAATTCAAATTCAAAAATCCTTCACTTGGTTATATTTATCTCGTCTAAGGACGAGACGATGTGCGAGAAGAAAAATGGTTAGCTGGTAATCTCAAGTTATAAACGATTCAACTTTGGTTACTTGTTAAAAATTAGTAGAATTTTTCAGACATGATGCAAAGCTAAAATAAAAAGTATGCAATAACAAGAAGATATGACAGAAGTAAGTAACAAAAGCAATATCATTCATCATTTAAAGGTATAACAAAAGTGTTCAGACAGATGTGTTACAAAACCATCTCAGAAGTACAAAATTATAAAAATAATGTTTCAAGTGTTACATCAGAAGGGACTAACATAGCCCCACACGACCACCCAGAAATAAAATTAAGCTTGGGTACCTTCGATAGGAGCCTCAGAGGAAGAAACACTAACATTTTGTGCAGGGATCTGGGTGTCATCCCCTTTACCGTCGACATCACCTTTGGCCATGTCATCGAAATTCTCGATCAACTCCATAGGATTAACATCGAGAGTTTCTGTCAGATTTTCAACCTCAACCAAGGAAGTCCTGATCAGGGGGTCGTTGAAGTCAAGACCTTCAAAATATTGAGGGTTCAAAGTCCCTGATGTAGCATGATTTAGGGCGACCCATCGTTCGGCGGTTTATATACCTCTTTTAAGGTACTCAAATGCGTAACTCCCAAACTCGTCAAATGCTTTAAACTCGGCCACATCTTGATACCTTTCCTCTTCCAAAGCATCTTTGACTGTCGTATCTATCTCGGCCTACTTATTGTTATCGAGCCTCTTCAAGGTCTTCTCATGATCGTCCTTTAAGTTGTCTAACTCTCGGCCCTTCTCTTGCAGAGATGATGTTGCCTTTTGAATCTCCTCCTTATGATCCCCCTCCATCTTCTCTACATCTCTTCCCTTTTGGGTTAGGGGAATATTCTTTTCAACCCAGTCTCCTAGGTGGTAAAAGGAAAGTAGAGACTATAAAAGTAGTGAAGAATCAGATTAATATGAGATCACACTTGGAAAAAATTAAAAACTGTCAAAGTTTGAGGAAATACCTGAACGGTCATGTAAAGGCCGAATTCAGTAAGGAATGAGGAGTTCATGGAGCACAAAAAGCACTTGTCGGCATCAAATATTAGGTAGGCAACAGAGTTAATAGATTTTTTGGCACACCTGATTAGGCTCTCGTTATTTAGTTTTAGCTGGGCAAGCCGAGTAGCAAGGACGTCATCAATTGAGACGGGGATTTCCATGTCCATCCCTTTGTCCTTTCGATTGTATTTTTATCGATTTTAGGTGACGATGTCATCCACTTATTCCTTCCTGTTCTTAGTCTCATCGGCTCAGCTAGGGCCACCCACGGTTGATTTTTTTTGTTGATCGCTAGTGGCTGTTGGTTTCTTTTCTGAATTTGTTCACCATATTTAAAAGATTGGGAGCCACCATTTTCCTAAGAGCTTCGGCGACACCAGATGGATGACCTAAAAAAATTGAAAATTAAACATAAGATATGTTAAAGTAGAAACTACAATTAAAGATGAGGATGCAATCAAAAATGAAAAACAAACTTACAAATTTCAGTAAAAGGACCAATATCCTGTCCCGTCTTGGCCAAGATGTCAAGGGTCATAAGGTCCTCATATTTTACAAGGCCACCCTCCTCACCTTGGACTATAATCATCCTAATCTTCTCTTGGTCATCCAGACTCAATACGGGTTCAATCTTTGCAATCATATACAAATTACCCCATTTTTGGGGAACCCTCAGCTCGGAGAAAGAACAGACGTGATTGGTGGGGAAATCCCATGATCCAGATACGAAGAAATATTTGGGCTTCCAATCATGATTGGATGTCTGGTTGATGAATATCACCTTTTTGGTCGTCTTCCTAGATACAAATGGTAGTATCCAGGTTGAGCGCTCATACAGGAAACATTGAAGCATGCCTTAAACACCCTAATTGGTGCCATGGAAAAACTTCCAGAGGAAGATAAAACTGAGAAGGATTCTCCAAGCATTTGGATAATGTTGAGAAGTGGATAAATATATATTAGTGAGGATGGAATGCACAACAGGATGTATGGGTAGACGAAAGCCTAGCTTGAACATCTGCTCATATATTGCAACCTCGCCAGGTTAGCTGATAAAAGCTCTCACGAACTCGTTGGGATATCTCATCATGATATCGGAGTTGACTCCATATATATGCCTACAATACAGTAGGTATAAATCACTAATGGAACTCTGAAGTGATTGAGCGTAATGGTAATCCAATGGTTCCTCGACCTCATCTCCTGAGTTGACGACATCGACAGTCGGTACCCTATATGGAAATCTATTTTAAAATTCCCCCTTTGTCATAGCCAATACAGGGATATTCGTCCGGATGGGGGGATGAAAAATGGTGACTCTCGTCTCTTCAATGATTGATTCATTAGCAGGCAGGTCCGCCTGATCTGATTGAGAGCCAGCACTGTCAACCCTATAAGGATCGTTGGAAAGTACCTCTACCTCATTGGAGTTTGTTGCTCCATTCTCGACAGTACAAGAGGAAGACACTCTTATGGCATGGGTAAAAGAATCAACTTTATCTGAAGCCCAAACTGAGACCTTAGAAGCTAAAGGACTGTAACCATCCGAAGATAAGACGTCAATAGCGTCATCACTCGCACACGAGTTTGCACTCATCGTATCTCCACCTATGACCATTGTTGGAGGACGGGATGGTGGAGGATCATTTATTCTCTCAATTATAGGAGATCAGAAAAAAATAAGAAGAATTAGAAATATTGGGTTCAAAGAAAATGCCTTGGCCTGGCATTTAGCCTCAGCTTCGGCCTCATATTGGCATATCTCACTGAAAAGTCTTTCCCTAAGATTTAGGAAACTATCTATTAGATCATACAGTGTCCTCAACATTCAAAGGACAACCTTAAACTTAGATGGTGAAAATAATAAAAAGTGAAAATAGTTTAATGTGTTGATTGGGTTTGACAAAACGATTGAAACTTGGAAGGTGAATGGTTTTCACCAAGAACAGCTCAAGAATAAAATCAAGCCCCCCACCCCCGGACAAGAAGACCAAAGCTTGATCGAAAAAATCAAAAGTGGAATAAATGACCCAAAAATAAATAGGGGGACCCCTAATCATATACCAAACCCTAAAAACACCACACTCAGCCCTCAAATAGCCTTAAATCGGCAAAAAAAGTCATAAAAAAAACCAAGACAATTGCCGAAAAATAAAAAATTCTTGAAACTAATACAATCAAGGGAAAAGCTGACATAGAAGAGGAAAATGGAGTATCTGGGTGAGATTCTCACTCAAAGTCACTAAGAAGAACCCTAAGGATGGACGAAAAGTGCTCGAATAGTAGAGAGAGAAAAAGCTCTAAAAAACTTTGGTTCTAGAGAGAGAAAGAGGAATGGCGTGCAAATGAAGAAAGAGAAATAAAAAAGGGTTTTGAGTTTTTTAAACCGTTTGAAATCATTTGGGCACTAAGCCCTAGGCACCCTAGCCGTCACATATGCTTGGGAGATACGCTACCCAATGGGAACTAGGGCATGTGTCACCTCAAGTCTGCCAAACCATAAATCAAGTGCCAGATGTCCCATCATCATGCTCATCAGTCAATCAATATTTGACAGGTCAGAAACGCTATATTATCGATTGAAATCTAATATTTTCCCCCTCGTTCAACTATTTATACGGAAGACTAAGGGCTAAGGGGTGCTTGATATGCCAATGTATGACCTCGTCTAAACTCAAGACTAGCTCGGCCTGAGATGACCTTGTGAAATGCACTCTCCTAAGGAATATGGTAATAACTATCTCAGTATTATCCTATAACCTAGATGATACACATACAATCATAGTGGGCCTACTGTCTCATCTCGTCTACCCTTAGGAAAGTCGATATCTTATCAAACTGATCATATGCTCATCTTGACCTGACGCCAATCAACCGAGACACTACTCGGTAGTTACCAACATATGATTCAGCAGTATCTTGGTGGTCTCTAACTCTTCCAGGCTGACACCTCCGTCACAACGGGGTACATTTGACACCTGGTAGGACGTGTGGAATAGAGCACGTGTGGGAGAGTGCAGTGGGCTGCGAGCCCCACCTGACCATTTTAAATTCTTTACACACCTTGCACTCCACCAAAATTGAGGAGTTAGTACATGATTTGCAAACCTATGAACTTGATATGTTTCCCTCCAAAAATGAAATGAAAATAGATAAGGGCATCACTTTGAAAGCCCGAAAGGAGGAAAAACAAGTTGTGGATGATAAGAGTGATAGTGACTTGGAGGATATGGCTATGTTTGCTAGGAAGTTTTGAAAATTTCTTAAATTTAACAAAGATAAGATTAAAAATGATTATAAGAAATTTGAAACATCTAAGCATGACAAGGCCGAAAAGATTCCTAAAATTTATAATGAAAATCTAAATAGGGAAGAGTCAAATAGGTGCTATGGTTGTGAGGGTTATGGACATAGGGTGAGAGAGTGCCCCATTAAACTAAGGAGGGAGGGTAAACAACCAGTTTCATACAATGCCACCCTTAGTGATGATAGTGATAAGGAAAAGGAGCCCGAATCCCCCATTTGGCGCAACTTTACCGCGTTCATGGCAAGTCATGTGAGCACCGATAATGAATCTTCCCATGAAGATATACATTTACATGATCCTTATGAGCCCTTTGTTTGTGAATCCCAAAAACATGATGGTTGTGAGAGTGGATAAGGCAGAGAGTGAAAATAATGAAGAGTTTGATGAGAGTGAACTTCAAATAGCTTTTCAAGAATTTTATACTGATTCAATTAAATTAAAAAGGGAAAATTTGATGTTAGAAGCTAGTTTAAGAGAGCATGCCAAGGTCATTGATGAGAGTGACTTAGTGGAAGACCTTAGAACACGTGAGAGAGATCTTCGAAAGAATCTTGAATATGTAGAAGGAGAGAGAGATAGCCTTAGAGGTTTGATGCAGTCAATGAAAAAGGAGCTTCTTGTGTTTTAATAGAGGAAGGTTTTGTTAAAGTCTAGGATTTTAGAGTTAGAAGAAAAATTGAGAGACTCTAGTGAGGTCAAATTTGATTTGGAATGTAGGTCCGCTAAATTAGACAAAATATTAGGAACGGTCCAAGTAAAAAATGACACTTGTTGTTTAGGTTCGATTCTAGTAATGCTTCCACTAAAAAGCTAAAACCACTATTTTAGGAGAATCTTCTAGGAACAAGGTTAAAGGTCATTCCTTAGGTAAGTATTTTCATCAAGTCTTTACTTGCTCACATTGTGGTCAAAAAGGTCATCTTAGGAAGTTTTGTTTTGATCTTAAACGAGGTCCTAGGAAATCCAAAAGTAAGGTTATTGAGGTAGCCAAGATTCCTAATTCCCAAGATTGCCACTCTTCACTAATTTGGGTTAGGAGATCCGACTTGGTAGCTTTACAAAACAAGATTTTTTATTCTTATATGCTTTCACATGATTCCTACCTTGCAAAATCTAAGGGTTGAATGTGTTATCTTTGTTTTTCATACTCTAGCTTTTGTTCTTCATGCTATATTTTCATGCTAGTTGCTTGCTTGTTTGTCATTTTCTAGCCTATGTCTCATTATATATGTGTTGCTAGATTTATGAATTTTTTATCTTTTGTATTATACTATTTTCATTTTTGTCTGCATTAAATGAAAAATACAAAAAGATTTTGTTTATCATTTGTATTTTATCTTTATGAGTAATTTAGGCTTATTGAAAAATACAAAATGATTGCTGTTTGTCTTTTGAGTAAATTTTTGTTTGTTTGGTTAAAATTTTCAAAAAATCAAAAAGATTTTGTTTTTTGTGTGTATTTTAGTTTAACACACTTTATGTGGCATATACTTGTGCTTGAATCCTTTCCAATCTACTTCCATGTGTCTATAACTTTTGATTAAGATTGGAAATCCTTAAAATGTCATTTGTCATGGTTGCATGGAGTAGTTGGATTTTGTGTTTCTTAATGGATTCTATTTTTATATGCCTTGATTCACACATGCACGAGCTCCTTTGAAATTTAACTTCTTATGTATATTTAAGCTAAGTGAGATGTTCTCCTATCAATTTAGTCATCTACATGTTGCTATGACTATGGAGAATTTGTGCATGTAATAACTGTTTCCCGGATTTAGAATAAAAAAAATATGTTGGTCAAGTGTAGTTGTTTATCAATGGAATCGGGCTGCGAAAGGAAAAATTACTTTGAGTGAAAAGCCACCATTGAGCATTAGGCCTTAAATAATGTGTCATTAAAAAGAATATTTGCCACGGCCAAAAATAGTTTAGTTAATATGTTTAAAAGGAAAGGACAAATAATGAGGAGTTTGGTTGGATGTATTAATGGGTTTGCACAATGACTTTTATCCTAGTTAAGCTTTTATTATCATGACTCTATTGGTTTATAGAATCATAAAAATTCTAGGCTTGTGTGCATTGCATATGTTTGTTCATTGAGTTAAATTTATATTGTCACATGAGGCTATATCTAACTGTGATAAAGTTTTGCAATCAAATGAGAACTCCGTGAACATGTTTTAAGTGATTGGGTCTAAATTTAACTGTTACTAGTTCACACCTCTACACTTCCGTTTACCACATGTATTTGGACACATTTTTTCCATACGAGTGTGAAAAGCTTAATGTATTTTGTGTTATTTGTGAGTTTATATCTATATATGTGTGCTTGTGCATATTGTGTATCTATTTTGAATTCATATATATGATATTTATTTGTTTTGAGTCTTCGCCTTGATCGATAGTACATATATACTTTAATTCATAATTGGTATCTATCTTGTTGCGAATTTTGGTTGATATCCCATGTCTATATTGAATACTTTTTCATTGGTATCATTTTTTTATTGCATCATAAGTTGGTATCTATGTACCCATGTTGTTGATTGGTTTATTTTTATTGTTGCTCATATGCTTTAATGTTCGTATCACTTTATTCACCATCATGTTTTACTTTTTTCCCCATATTTAATTCTTTTCATCTTACTTGTATAGTTTAAAAGGGGGGAAATGGTATTTAAAATAGTATATCCTTTAATTGGGGGAGAAAAAAGTAATGTTTTAATTCTTTAACCTTTGTCTATTCCTGAACAAAAAGGGGAGAAATGGTATCTAAACCTTTAGTTTAGGAGATTTATCGTAGAGGGAGACTTCACCTTTTAAGTAGGTCATTGTTAGAAAAAAAGGGGAGAATTAATTTAGGGGGAGTATTTATTTAAATTCCATTTAATATTTTGATATTACCTATGTGTTTAATGGTTTGCTTACGTGTGTAGGATTTATTCTTTTAGCGAAATTTATTTAAAGTGGCAAAGCATCCTTGGGTCGTGTCAATAACGTCTGTAATTTTTTTTTTTGGGGGTGGGATTTCGAGTATAGACGAGCTTGACGGCCCTTTCGAATTTTCGGTTTGGTTTTGTCCCGGAATAGCCAAAGGGGGGAATTTGTAAGGACAAATTTTAAATCGAGTCCATTTGTAGTATTGGCTTAATTCCACACAAAATGATTTGAGTCATAGGATAGAGTGTCAAGTTGTATCCATCCAAGCCTATGACGAGTTTGTTTTGAAGACGTAGCGGCCCAGAATTTAAAGCTTCGTCATTACCGAGTTTAGTGCCTAGTTTCTGCATTATCAAGTTGAGGATTCCATAGTCTCCAAAAGGTATGAATGCATTTAATATATATAGGAGACTTGGAATATTTTTATGGGTGTTATTTTAGTTTAAACGAATTTTTATTTTCAGAAAAATATTTTAGAACTTTGCATAAAAGTTTTGGGCTTAAAAATGTAAAATAAAAGTTTCTGTTTTTTTCGTTCAAATTGTCGTTCAAGCTAGATTGTTGTTCGAAAGAGTTCGTTTGAACGAGTCTTCCAATGAGATTTTAGAAACATTCTCTTTAGTAAAAGTCGTTTGAATGAGATTTTATTTTCTCTTTAAATGACATTTCGGAGTATTTCTATTTGGAAAATCATTAGAACGACATCGTTCGAACAACCTCGTATGAGCGACCTGAGCGGATTTTGAAATTTTTTGACAGTTTTTATTTTCATCCACCCACTTGTCCATTAACCTTTTTCCTGATTACAAAGTGTGGGAAATATCATTTATAATCTAACTTTTGACATATTGTCACCTACATTTTGAGAGCAAGGATAAAAAGTTCATGTTTTGAGCTTTTGAATTCATGGATTAAAAATCTTCCAAAACTCTACACACCCATAGTTTGTTTACTTCCAAGTACCCTCATATATATTTTTTGCTTAGAGAGTTTATTTGGCACCTGGTTTTCTTTACTCAATCAAAGAAGAGAGTTTGGGTTCTTCTCCACTCTTAAAGGAGTTCGGTTTGCGTGTTGTAGTGTTCCCACTCGAAGAAAGTCTTTGCATGAAGGTGACGGTGACCAAAATCCTCATTGGTGGATTCTAATATTCCGGTGGAGTCCGGGGTTGTCGACTGGGCGGAGGTATTTACAAGAAGAAGTGTCAAGGCTTGGATGGAGTCAAGTCAAGGAATTAAGTCGTCTGTCTTGTAATTATAAAACCACACTTAGTGGACTTTAGGAAAGGGGCATCTGAGGTTTTTCCCATTTGGGTTTTCCTCGTACATTGTCGTGAAGTGGTTGTGATTTATTTTTTATCTTGCAAAAATCACTTAGAATGCATGCTTAGGTTAAGTAAGATAAAATTGGGTTTAAATCTCACACTAGTGTAATTTGGTGCTAAAAATTGTTTGGGTGATGTTTAATTAATTTAACTCAAGTCGAATAATTTTAATTTGATAAATTTTGGTTTGGCCTATATAGCAAAATGAATTAAACTTGTTAGGCAAATTTTTAGAACTTGGGTTGAATTAATTTGGTTTAAGTGAAAATTTATTTGTTAAATGGTTTAATTTCACTTTGAGCTAAGTTTAATTTTAACTATAAAGAAATTAAAATTCGAAGTTTGTGTTGTTTAGAATTTGAACCATCCTATTCTACATTAAAGGAAATTAATAATTAAAAGAATTTTAAAATTTGGGGGATCGTGTTACAACATATATATATATATAGTCATATAAATTAATTGAGATTAATTAATTATCTAGTGACGCTGACAATCAGTTATGAACCTAATACTATGTATATGCGTAATAGATGGTCATGCTACTTTTGTGGGTAGTATTTTAGGTGTACTCTGGAAAATGGGAATACATTTATGGATAATTATGTAGACAATTGGTAATGAACCTAATACTACGTAAATGGATAATGGATAATATGTCATTTCTTATGGGTAGTATTGAAGGGGTTATTCTTGGGACTAGGAGCATATGTATAAATGATCTTCTTACGTTAAAGACTTGTGTTAGGTTCATTAAAAGTAGTATCTTTTAGTGGTAATTATCAACCTGTATAACTTGGACTTGGCTTAATATGCGTATATAAATGCACTTAGGTGAGGGTTGAGGTACTTATCGCATGTGAGTGCCTATGGGCGATACTTACTTTGACTTAACTGTACTATTGCATCCTAATTTTAGTAAGTCAATTCTTACAACTCTAGGGCACTTCCCCTAATTATAAATGTTTTCTCTCCACAGTTTTTCCTAGATTGGGATAACGGGACTAAGGAGATATCAGACTTGCTGTCATTCTTTGTTTCTCGGAGATCAGTTCATTGTATCTAGTTTAGGTTTCTACTTCCTTTAGTCCTTTCATTTTGGATTATTATATGGTAATAAGCCCGAAGTTTATTGTATTTCAATCAGATGAGACAATCGTGTTTATGTTGGGATTTTATTTATTTAGATGTGAATGTTGGACTTATTACTATTTCTTGGTTATTGATTCAATTCAGTTTTGAATCGAATGTGGTTTAAAATATAAATGTTTTATTATGGTTGGCGTTGAGAATGATATGAATTGACAAGAAAGCCCCATTTTTGGCATATCATATCTAGCCAACCATTATGTGAGAAAAGGGGGGTTTTTATAGTTGGTATCATAGCATCCAGGTTTAATTTTCCTTAGGATCTGTGATGTGTTCATTACATTATATGTTGTATCCTTTGATGTGTAGAGCCCTATGATTAGGAATTGTTGTATTCTTTGCAATTCATTACTAAGATGGACCTTAGTTTCTTTTAGATGGAAAATGGTAAGAGAGGCAGACCACGATGTGTCATCACACCGGCTGTAGAGGAGGGGGCTCAGTAGGAGCCGTAATCGCACCCATAGCCACCACCAACCCCATTCATGGTTGGTTCATCGGAGATAGCCTCTATTATGACCCAGGAAGTTTCTATAGTGTTGGTCGCTATACTACAAAATTTTTAAACACCATAGCAGTAGTAACCAGCACCACCATAGTACGTTGTGCTACCAGTACAAATACCTAGTTCAGTATGGGATAGAGCTAAGGAGGTTTTCACTAAGGGCCACCCATCAAAGTTTTCAGGTAGTTACGACATTTTGATGGCTAGTCAGTGGAAAAAAGATATATAGTGACACTCGAGAATGGTATAGTGTACTCTAATTTAAAAGATGATGTTAACCTCATTTCAACTGGTTAGGTTAGCTGTATAGTGGTGGGAATCTATCACCATGTTGAAGGAGAGAGATAGTTTGTCGATTGATGAGTTCCGGGGCAAGTTTGAGGGGGAATATATTATACCAGTAATAAAATGTGAGATGGGAAGAATTAAACAAGAAGGTAACACAATATTTGAGTACGAGGAAGAGTTTATCGTACTGTCCTATTTTATTGGGGATGAGGTAAATAGGTAAGAGAAAAAGATGGAGAATTTTGTGCCAGAGGTAACCCAACACATCGAAAGTCATTACTGGGGAATCTGACTTTCACCACCTATACTCAGATGGTGAATGCCATTATACTGCATTGCTAGGATCATAGGGCATTCCAAAAAATGGGAGAAAAGAGACACATCTTCGAGATGTCGAACTAACAGGGTAGGATGAGTGGGTGCAGTAGCCAGGGAACCAAACAGTTTAATGGTCCACAATTTATTGATCATCATAAGAAATTAATAGGTTTCAATGATCGGGACAGACATGCTTAGGGCCAACAGTGCCAATAGAAGTAGGGATAAGGCCAACGGGGGCAACAACCAGATAGGCATCAGTTTCAAGGGAACTGTTATGTCTGTGGTTATCAGGGACATTTCACAAGGAAGTTCCCTTAGGTAAATTGGGTGGCATAAGAGTTAGGGTCAACGAGGTTACCAAACACCTTAGGGGTAGCATCAACCATTGTCATCCCAACCAGTGGTAGCAGTGCTAGCCTTACCAGTACTACCCTCCCCACTTCAAGGATAGCAGCCGGAATCATAATATGGATGTGTGTACCACATCGTACTTGGAGAGGGACTTGTGCCAGTATAAGCAATAGATGGTATGTTCCCTATTCTTAATCATGTAAGGCATATTTAGTTTGGTACTAGTGCATAGTACTCAATTGTTAATACTACCTTGTTACTGCACCGAGGATGATAGACTTAGATTTGACACAGTGTTGTACATTCTTTCACTTACGAGTTGAGGGGCACTTATATTACTTCATGTGTAGAGGTATAGGTATTAACATTGGTAGACTTAGGTTTGGGGTAAAACTATTTGCATTAGATATATCGGAGTAGGATATTATCTAAGGTATTGTTTGGCAAGCCACTTATAGGGCTTATGTTGACTTTTATGAGACCGTTAGCATTAATAGTCAAATGTGTAACGACTAGTTAAATAATGGTGTTCACCATAGCTGTAAGAACTATTATGGGAATTATAAAATTTTGGGTCTAGATATGGTAAAATGGATGATGTAAACTTGTATGAGGACTTTATGGAATTTAGTACTCAAGAGAGAGCAAAGTAGTGATGTGATTGTGAAAACCTTGAGGAAAGATTTTAGGGGAGGAAAAAATCCTATTTAAGAACATCAAATTAGTGGTATGCTCATATTTGGGCAAGATTTTTGTGTTGTGAAAATCGTTCATGATTTCAATGAGAATAATGTGCCAGTTTTGGGGCCTAGGAGTAGGGTCACCATGTAATTTCGAAATATGAGAGCGATGACTCAATAGAAAAGTTTGTACGAGGATGTTGTGAATTGTGCATCATAGACAAGTGTTTTGTTGGTGTACCAATGATGGGTGAAGTTAACGGACAAGCAGGTGTAAAATTATGAAATTATGGAAATAGTATCTTAGTACCAATGATGGTTCGAAGGATATATAAGTCCGGTATAGTGAAAGGTTATACGGGCACTGAGACAATAATTAAGGGATCCGCATGAATCAGGAAGTGTTGCCTTATCAAGAATAGGTACACCAATGTAAAGATTTAAAAAAATTTTAATGATGTATTTCTTGAATTAGGGATACAATAAATGTTTGACTCGGGATACGAATGTAGACTAGATGCTAATCATGGCATACTTTGAAGGATGAATAAATGCGATGGTTATACGGATGCGGATTTATTTTTTGTAGGCGTGAATATGCAAAATGAGAATTATTCGTATTGTAAAAGTATTTGGTTACTTTGGGAACTATATGACTAATGATAGTCTCAGTTACATGAAGAAGTGTACGGTCACAAAAAGTGTTATAATGATGATGACGATGTCATTGAAAATGGGCAGTAGTAACCTTTATTGGGGTGAGTAGGTTTCTGAAGGTTTAAAAAATTTTAATCTCTCTACTAGACTTAAGAATGGACAGAGGATGTCTTATCATATGTGTAAAAAGGAACATGATGTCCTTGTCATTATTGGATTGAACGGGATTTAGTGTATCCCTTGTAAGTAATGAGCCTTTTTGGTTAAAATTGGCACAAGTAGAAATCTATGTGCTTAGAATAATTTTTTTTCCTTCCAGTTTGGGATCGACGGATCTCAATAACTGGCTAAGCTATATAGTAATATATCGATAGGGTTCCTTATTTAGATTTCGCTTGCGAAACGTCCCATGCACAAATATGGCAAATGTTAGGAGTTGAGAGATGTTGGATTCTAGAATGTTTTATTACTACATTTTACATGGGTGGAGGTATAATGCATCGGGTGACGTTATATTATACAAGTTAAGGTCAATGGGAAGAGAAATACATTGATGAGTGCACTTAGTAATATTATACCACTAGTGAAATAAGTGGAACAATCTTTAGACGAATTGAGTCACGGTTAACAGGTTATTTGAGTATACTTTACTTTATAGATATACATGGTATGTGAGGTTCCGGTTGGAGTTATAGGTATTATGCATAATGATGTTTGTGAGTGTGTGTAATATGTGATGCATGGGCATCCCAATAATATTCTGATAGTTGTAGATGAGCCTTTTTATTTTATATCATGAGATATGAGTATGGACTACTTGAGTATAAAACTTATGATATTTGTGTGGACTATGTTTTGATGTTATACTTCAGTGAATTTCAAGGATGAAATTCCATTATTGGGGGGAAGAATGTAATGCCCCATGCTTTCGAAATAATATATTGGGATAAAATTTAATTAAATAAATTTAAGAATAATTTAAATTGGAGAGAATCAAATTAAATTGGTAAAATTTAAATTGAGAATAAATGCTTATTCATTATTACATGTTTATTTGATTCAATTGGGCCTGGGTTTACTCGTAAAAAATAAATGGAATGTTAATTAACTTATGGTTATTTAGTGATTAAAACCTAATAAAAATGTGTAAGTTGGGTAAGAATAATTTGGGTACATTCTGGGATGTTTTGGGGACTTATGTAGGTGTTTCAGAAATCTAAAATTGGGCCCGGAGTATAGGTATATCATTTGCAGAGTTGTTAGGCCATTCTGGTTACGCATTTGGGGGCCGAAAAATAGGCATTACGGCTTAACTCGGGATTAAAGTCTTTTATAAGTTAACTGGGAGTTTAAGAAACTCATTTCACTCATCTATAGAAACCCTAGTAGCCCCATCTATAAAGAGTAGATACTAAAGTCAAGGGAGAGAAGGAAATTGGGGATTCAAGAAGACAAACTTCAATCTTCATCATAAGGCAAGAATTGTTTTACTTAAATTAACTTCCAATTTATTTCTTAATTCATTTATGTAAACTCTCATGTAGAATTTTGGGTCTAGCATGCAAAATTGAAGATGATAGGATGAGATTATATCTCTTGCATATAGAGGATAAAATCTCAAATGTTAGGAAATTGAGAATTGATGAATTGATGAGAACCCCGAAAAAAAAATGGATGATTATATTGATTTAGACATGAATCTTATGATCATATATTGTAGTAGTGTAAATCTGACGTAAATCCATAAGAAAGAATGTTTCCTAATTCAATTTAATGAGAAAAGTGTATCTTGAAAATTAGGCCTTACACATTTTTTTTATTTTTGAGATAATTGTAACTATATGAATTGGATATGTTTTAGAGACTTTTTTATGTTGAAAAATTGTTATTTAATGATGGGAAATTGTTTGGGTATCATATATGATGTTTGGGTGAAGAATAACATGCTTATGGTGTAAGGGTACTTGAGAACTTTCATCAAAACTCGTAATAACCCGCCCAGGCCAGAACTAGGGGCCGAACCTATAGGCCCCTTTTTCTTTCGTGTGTGTTTTAAGGATGTAAAAAAAATTCTTTTTGAAAACCTCTTTTCCAAATTTTAAACCGAACCAAGTATGTGAACCAATTTTAGTTAAGCACAATTTTATCTTGTTTAATCCTAAACATGCATCGAGGTGATTAAAGTAAGTAAAATAAATAAGTTTACATAGGCGATTTCGGATGTACGAGGAAACCACTAAGGGGAAAAACCTTGGACGGCCCAAGTCAAACAATCACTATGATGTGGTATTACAAAGTACAGATGATAGACTTACTCAACGACTAGATCACCCACAAGACTCGACGCTCCTTTGATACTTCAAACACTCCCCTATAGTGCCCACACAGAATTCCTTATGTGATACATGTCCACAGCACACGTATCCACGAATTCCTCGGTGTCCGCCAATACATCTTGACAACGTTTACGATATTAAACATGAACTCCTTCACTTTTTCACTGTGAAACCCAACAAAAAATTCTTCAATGATGGAAGAACGAAACAATGGTTCAAACCAAGATCTCTATAGCATATGTTAATGAAATTTCGGATCTTGAAACTCTAAAGATGTTTTTAGACTTTGAAAACCTTAGAAAACTTGGGCAGAAAATGTACTGTTTGTAAACTATTTTTTTGGTTCTTCCACTTACAAAATTCTGAGTAAAACACACCTTAAATAGTAAACTTAAGTCAGTGCACCGTTCGAACGAGATAAGCATGTTTCTCGAACGAAATGGTCATGTTTCTTCTCGCTTGAACGACATGTAAAGTCGTTTCAACCACTAAACATAAGAGTTTTTTATATACACAACTCTAAATGATCCTTATCTAAGAATAAACGAAGTTTGACATTTTAAAAACATTTTTTTAATAAAAATAACATCCTAAAAATATTATTTGAGTCCCATAAATATTACGCATTCATACCTGAGAGATCGAAATGCAATGAAGACGTGAAAACGTGCACCAAAATAATCTCTGTATGATAAATCTTTAAAGCTTGGCCGCAACGTCTTCAATAAACATTATATCATAGACTGTGTGGGATCGTGACAATAAAAAATCTATATATAACTCAAAAATAATGTTTTGCTCCAGGAATAAGTCAAATACTTACAATGGACTCAATTGGAAATGTTCTCCCTACAAATCTCCCCCTTGACTATTCTGGGACAAAACGCAAATAGTGAAATGCCTAAGTCGGGTCGTCAATTCGTATGATGCCTAAATCCCATCCCATAAAACCCAAAATCAAAAATTAGACAAGACTAGTAACTTATGGTCCAACAAGCATGAGCCATCTGAATGTGATGTAGTCTCAAAATCTCGCATCGCTGAAGAATACCTACACACATGAAAGAGGCAAATACCTAATGAAGTATGGAGGAACAAAAGATATAACCATTATGATACCAATATGAAATATCAATACCAATTTGTAAAATTAAAATCAAATCATTAGTTAAAAATGTGAGCAAAATATTTTGATACCAATTGTGAAAACAAACATCGAAAAATCAGGGTATCAATTTGAGCAAAAATTATGTGCTCATCAAACAAACTCTCCCCCTACATCACATACATTTGTCCCCCTTTTTTGTCTTGGATATATAATAAGTGAAAAATATAAACAAACATCAAATCTAGGAAGAATAATCAATGAAACATATCTAGATAAACATAAAGCGCCAGCTAAATATAATCACGATGTACTAAGTAGTAGCTAGCAAACAGTAGTCATGGGAAATAAATCATCAAAATCAGTAATGGTGTGACTAAATAAATAATGCAGTAAAATTCATCAACATAATCAACCTATAGTGCATAAAAGCTGCTCAGAAGTACCTAAAAAGGAAGAAAATAATCATTAATATGAAACAGGTGCGAAATCAGAAGAATCCAAAATTTTCTCCTAGTGGTCGCTCGAATGACAATGCATTGTCAAATTCCTGAAAATGTTAACTGGAAACACCAAACCGTAGTAAAACAAAATCAAAACAGAAAAATAAAACAAGTAAAACAATGTGAGTTTCATTCCAACATAGATATAATGTTCTCAAACATGGATATGGAGTGAACGGGCATGGACTACAATAAATGAATCATAACTCCAACACATTGAAGTGATAAAGAAGCTCTAATTGATAGCTAAATGTCATCAAACTTAGTTTTAGCCATATGAAACAATTAATATAATGATATAAATGAACTACACAGTCAACATACACACAAATCCATAATATTGACGATTCTACAAATAATAGCATCATGGTACGATTTTCAACATAAGGATTCGTGGTGCAAACCCGTTTAAATTTTTCCATCCAAACTCCCTCATATATATATATATATATATATATATATATATATATATATATATATATATATATATATATATATATATATATATATATATATATTCTTTTTCAAGATCTTTTGAGGTCTCTAATTTTTTCAACTTAGAGAAATCCGATTAGCCCTCTATTTGGAATATGAATCTTTTTATTGCCTTAATTTTTTCTTGGGCTCTTTTAAACGGTGGCTTTCACGACATGATTATTATTCACTCGCAGCCCTTTCCCGTGAATACTCATCATTTTTACAATTTATGCAATATCAATCCTCACGGTAAACATTTCTTACATGCACACCTCCTCCTAAGTCTTTTTATGCATAGATGATAAAATTGAGATAACAACGTCTCACCAAACTCCAATATTCATGAGATGTCAAATATTCAAATAAACGCATGCATGTGTGTAAAGATGGCATATATACAAAGTTGAATTTAAATGCATATCAACTTCAAAACAACCCCAATAAAACAATGGTTAAGATCATTCAACGCATCAACAATTATGACCAAATGTCCTAGACACATGGATAATGAAATGATGGGGGTCCAAGCACACCAATATGCCACATCAAACATGAAAAGTCATAACACAAAAAAACAAATCGAAAATCTTTTTGTGTTTTTCTAAAAATATTTTTGACCCATTTTTCAATTAAAAATATAATACAAAAGATAAACAAGTCATAACACTATCAAAATATGTAACTTGATGCAAAGACTAGCGTGTGGCAAACATATCATGCATGCAATCATCCATAAGAAATAGCATGTGACGCATCATGTACAAGCATGTGAGAATGAATCAATGGAGCAATTAGCATCTCTAAAATAGATGTCCTAACTCAAATAGGTGTATAGCTAATAAAACGGGTTTTGGGAACCGATGGAACACTACGTTAAAACTTTCTAGGGTCTTGTCTATTATCATAGCAAAAACGGCTAAGGTGACCTTTCCTACCACAATGCGAACATGTGTAAACTTGACAAGGAACGGAACCTTTAGATCAAACTTTTTTAACACCCTCGGATGTGGTTGACGCTCTAAAACACACGATGGTTTTGTCTTTGACATTCAAATCACTAAAAAAAGATAAGCCACTAACATCACTACTTGAATCACTTAAATAATTTTTCAACTTTAAAATTTTGGACTCAAGCAAAGAATTAGAATCCTCAAATTTTAGGGACTCTTTCTTCAAATTTTCAATTACTCCTAGAAAGTTATCTCTCTCCCCCTCAATTTGAATAATCTCATACCTAAGAGTCTTCTCATGTGCCTTAAGTTCATTTATCAAAATACCTTTTCAACAGTACAAACCCTAGAATTCTTAAAGTTCTCTAACTCTTTTCCTAAAACAAGGACTCTATACTCACTCTATTTCTTGGCCAAAATTAATGATTTAAAGTTATCAAAAGAAGCCACAAACTTATCATGAGTGATATCTATTTGAGTTTGAAATGTTTGCAAATATTCAATCATATGTTTAAAATGAGAATTTTCTTCTTCAAGAATTTCAATTCATTTTGCAACCTTCAAATTCAAAAGATTTAATTTGTTAAAACTTTATGAATCCATCGAGATAAAAATAACCCAACAGTGATAAACAAACATGACTACAAAAAAAATAAGGATTTACACAATAAAATAGTGTTTTTAGCTATAATACCAATTTGTAGGCCCTTTTTTTCTTTCGAATGTGTTTTAAGGATGTCAAAAAAGCATTCTTTTTGAAAAAATCATTTCCAAATTTTAAACCGCACCAAGTATGTGAACCAAGTTTAGTTTTTATCTTTTTTAATCCTAAGCATGCATCTAAGTGATTAAAGCAAGTAAAATAAATAAGTTCACAAAGGCAACATCGGATGTACAAGGAAGCCACTAAGGAAAAAACCTCGGACATCCCTAGCCAGACAATCACTATGATGTGGTATTACAAACTAGAGACGATAGACTTACTCAACGACTCGATCACCCACAAGTCTTGACTCTCCTATGATCCTTCAACCACTCCTCCATAGTGCATATGCAAAAGTCCTTCTACGATACCTATCCACAATAAACGTGTCCAAGAATGCCTCAGTGTCCACCAATATAGCTTAGCAACGTCTATGATCTTGAACACGAACTCCTTCGCTTTTTCACCGCAAAACTCAACAAAAATTTCTTCAATGATGGAAGATCAAACCAGCAAACCAAGATCTCTATAGCATATGTGAATAAAATCTTGGATCTTGAAACTCTAAGGATATTTTTAGACTTTGAAAACCTTATAAAACTTGTGTAGAAAACGTACTGTTTGTAAACTGTTTTTTTGGTTCGGCAACTTACGAAATTCTGAATAAAACACTCCTTAAATAGAAAAATTAAGTCATCGTATCATTCGAACGAGATAAGCATGTCGTTCGAACAAAATGGCCATGTCGTTCGAATGACATGTTCATCTCGCTTGAACGACCTGCAAAGTTGTTTGAACCACTAAACATAAGAGTTTATTTTATACACAACTTTAAATGATCCTTATATCAGAATAAATGAAGTTTAACATTTTAAAAACATTTTTTTATTAAAAATAACAGCCTAAAAATGTAATACCCCGTATTTTTGTGATATTTATTTATGGGACTAATTGAATTAAATGGGTATTAATTGAGAATTAATCCGGATAAAATACTAACGAGATGTGAGTTGGTATTTGATTATAATGGGTATTATTTGATTATAATGAATATTGAATATATTGAATTTGTCGTGAAATTGAAATATGGCAATTTGGAAATTTTGTTAGGACGCGTGTGACAGTCGCGTCGGGAATATAATTATTTTAAATTAAAAAAATGGATTTTATTTTTATCAAACGTATGGTCATTTTGAGTGCGCCAACACGTCCGGGAGGGTCGAAATAGTCAGAAAACACTAGCCGGGGGTTTAATTTGGGTCCCGGGGCATTTTTAGGCCATACCGGCAACTTAAAAGGGTATTTTGGTAATTTTGGAATTTTAGGAATTTTGACCAACGAATTTTGGGAGTTTAAAATAGGGAATTAAATGACCCACTAACCCATTACCATCAATTAACTGATTAGAGGGCTACGGGGGTTTCATGAGAAGTTAGGAGAAGTTCCCAAAGAGAGAACCATAACCCCATCTTCAACCTTCAACCTTGGGAGAAAAGGAGAGAGCAACCTACATCCAAGATTCAACATCAAATTCAGATAAAGATTAGAGGCAAGTGGTTTAATTACGTTATTTTCAACGAATGTCTCTTCCATGCGTAGAAATTTAAATAATCGCATTGTTTTGGGAGAATAACAAAAACCCATGAAATTGGAATTAGAAACTCATGTTTTGATAAAGAGATTGTACGTAGAATTGTGTTTGGGTGATTATAATGTTAGAAATACATCTTTCATGTTACAAAAACGGGTTTAATTATGGTTATTGATAACTCTAAATTTCTAGGGTTCATGTTCATGAGATTTGGGGAAAATTGGGGGGGATTTGATGATTAGATGTGGTTTAGGATGATTTGATCCCATATAAATGTTGTAATACGATTTAAGTATGTTTAGGAATGTTTAAAAACCTTGAAATACTGTTGGAATGACGTTTAGATGAGATTAGAGGTGAAGAAAATTGGGAAAAACGTAGTAGGAGAATTCTGGGCTCGAACTGTCACCTCGTTAGAAGACCTGCCCAGGTCGTTCGAACGAGCTTCTAACGAGTTGACAGTTTGACTTCTAACGAGTTGAATGTTCATTCGATACCTTTCATTCGAACGAGACCTCGTTAGATGCCCACTTCGTTCGAACGAACTCTCGTTCGAACGACCTCGTTCGAACGAGACTTCTAACGAGTTGACAGATTGGCCTTTTTGGCCTGATTTGATTTCTAATGTCCCGTAACCTAGTTTAATTGTAGAGATAACATTCCCTTGATGACTAATTGATATAGTTGGGATATTTGGGATATATTGAGGAGTAAAACATAGAAGTGTGATTTGAACCAAATGAAAATTATGGATTAGGACGTGAGTGACTAATTACGATGTGAGAATAATTGACGATTTAAATGTTAGTATTAACCGGGGATATGTGAATTGCGTAACATTATAAGTTGGAATAAGAATGAGAAGTATACCACTAATAAATTATAGTAATTACTAAGATGTGTGCATGCTTAGTATATGTATATGATTTTATGTGTATGACATACCTACCATACTTGCTATCACGGGAGGTTTGCGTTCACTTAGGGCCATCTAATCTTTGTGTGCCTACGGGGGGATTTAAATTGGTACCTCGAGGACATAGGTCAGAGAAGGACTTATTGGGAAGTTAATAAGACTGCTGATCGTGGGAGCGTAGGTATGTGCGTGACCCATGTGATGTGACTGTGTTCGCCTCCATTGTTTGTGATTGTTGTTATCTAAGAATGATTCCTGAGAGATTCGGAATGCGTGATCCTTATGTACGTGATGTACCGGGATGGATAGCAGAGTATGTGTGCACCGCAGCTTAGTCTAGGGGTGCTTGTATTGTATATTTATGACGTGAATAATACACGCTTAAATAATGAGAATTTTCATGTTGGTATTGTGAGTATAATTATGGCCACGCTTTGAGAAAATAAAAAGGGATAACCTGTAGTGAATTGTATTGCTAATAATTGAGAATCCTAGTTTAAGTAAGGTCCTCTATTTAATTGATAACGTTAGAATGTATAATGGGAATCGAGTAGAAAAGGGTAGAACTTAAAACGGTTTAGTTAGATATGAATGTCATTTAGATGGGTACGGTACGTTAGGAGTGCACAATTAGTCGAGAGTTGAGTATTTCATGTGAGTGCACGTCCTAACATGTATTTTTCATTCATTGTTTTAATGTTATTAAAACACTTGCTATTTTTAAAATACTCTCCACTTTCGGGCTCTGACCTGTTTGCTTTCAAATCATTTTTTGTAAAAACCTTTTAGGTGCCCAGCCACAAGGACACCATGCATAGGATTTCCATTCAGGTGACGAGTTGTAGCTGTTGTGGAAGTTACATGGCCTTGCTAGTAGACGCTTATGTGTCTTGACTCCATATTCAGTTTCATCATTTGTAGGGCATGTCGCCCATTTCTATTATAGACATTTCTTATTTCAGATATTCAGATCTTTGGCATGTAATTTAATTCAGGATACACTGTTTTATTTATTTCAGTTATGGGATTGTTGCGAGGACTTTTCCTCCGAACTTACTATTATTTGTTGGTTACCTTATTGAGACTCTATAGTGTATGATTATGTTACTCTTTCATTGTTCTTTCAATGCATGTTAATTAGACTTATTTTAAAATTTGACATCTTACTTTTTAAATACTACGTGGTTAGTAATTATTAAAATATTTTCGACAGTGATGCTATTAACTGAACCAACTTGGCATTTTGTATTAGTTTAATAAAGGAGTAGCTACCCGGTATTTAATTAGTCGGGGTGTCACAAAAAATATTTTATGAGTCCTATAGACATTACGCATTCATACATGAGAGATCAGGATGGAATGAAGACGTGAAACGTGCACCAAAATAATATTGACATGATAAATCTTTGAATCTGGGACGCAACGTCTTCAATAAATATTTTGTCATAGATTGTGTGGGATCGTGAAAATAAAAAATCTATCTATGACTAAAAAACAATGTTTTGTCTCGAAAATAAGTCAAATACTTACGATGAACTTTATTGGAAACTTTCTCCTTACAAATCGGTTCGGACCACATGTTCAGCCCCGGTTGATCCTTTTCTATCCTTAATAAATCGTCCGAGGTTCGAATCAATTTATAAGGTCCGTAATGATATTTCGGGCTTCTGAGAAAAATTTAGAATATTACATTACCTTGGGTTAATCAGGAATAAAATTTGGGGTACGAAAACATGGGGGTGACTTGTTATACAGAGTCTAGGTATTAGGATGAAATTTTTGAAAATAAAATGGGAAGGTTAGTGTAACACTCCGCGTAATGGCGTCGGTCGCCACCAAAACTATATCGGGCATTAATTAAATAAAATATCATTCTTAGCTTGTGACATATATGAGACATATTAAATTCATTCCATAAGACAATGATGAAATCAATCCCAATAAATAATAACCATTCATGCAATACAAAAATCCATCACCATGCTAATCCCCAAATTAATCAAATCTCCAATAAATATAAAACTGAATAAAAGATCCAACTATGAATATCTGAATAAAAATCATAACAATTGTGGAACCGAATGGCCCACTAAATCCATATACTAAGTCTCTATATAAATGCGAAGGAATGGAAATAAATCTAACTACTAAAGCATCTAAAATAAATCACTCCATCTGCACCTCCAATGTGTATCTCCAAATAGTCCTATGTAGATACTCCAGCACTATGACCTGGAAAATGTTAGTCAATGCATAGGGTCAGAGCCCCGATCATGAATACACCCTACTCCCATCAATTAGGGTCTGTAAGACCATATTGTAGCATTAAATATGATAAATATCACAATAGAATATTTTAAATTTTAACGAGATGATTAATAATATTGCGAGTAAATAAACGACATATGCTAAAATATACAACTATGCTACCCTAAAGTCTAACTCCAATTACTCATTTATCAAAAGCAATCCATCTAATTTAATTCAGTTCATTCAATTAGTTATTTTCTTCATTAATATCAGTTGCGGGACTCCCACCTAAAGTTTTACTCCATTTTATTCGTGGGACTCCCACTTAAAGATTTATCTCATATTATTTGTTTGGTTGTAGAACTCCCGCTGTTCTAGACCACACCCATTCCCCTAACTATTGCCAGGCATCCCGATTCACTGTCAGATCAGCACACACTCATGAGGTTCCACGCATGACACGTCATTATAGCCCGTCAGCCCGTTTAACTGTCAGATCACAAATACTCATGATGTCAACACACACCCACAATGATATAGCCAGTCGGTCCGTTTAACTGTCAATCCTGCACATACTCTTACCCCAAATATATTTTAATACCCATTTTATTATCTTAGGTAATAATTCTAAATTTCTCATTTTCTCATCATCATATTTTTATTTACCCCACCCTTATTATCAACGTGAGATCATCAAAACACCCTCAGTCCCATACCTAAGGTCTTCAAAACACAAATACGCACTACCCCATGATATAGGATGAATCTCTATTCATTATTTTTCCCTAGTCTTAAGCCTAGGTCAACGAATCAATTGAACGATGTAAAAATTAGCCCTACCCCGAAATATCCCATCCGTGAAAATCTACACTAACTAGCCCCATACCTTGGAAGTGTTAACCGCGACTAAGGCCTACCCACTAGTCCCATACCTAGCGAGCAACCTAGAATATATTTGAGATCATACTAATCAACAACCCCTTCATCCCCGAGATGGCAAATATGAATAACAATCAAGAACACAATCCAAGTATAACAATATGGAAATTTCCTCATAAGATCACAATTTAATTATTAATTTCATTAGTAACACCATCGTCGTTCTTAGAATCATTATTATCATCTAATCAATTTTAGATTAATCAACATGCAAGTTTATGAAATATATAATAATCATCCACTTTCTTTAACTACAAAATTTTTTTGAGTGTGTACGCGCCCCATTTTCATTTAAATATACTCTATAAAATTCTATATGCGATTTTACACCCATAATAACCAATAACCAATACCCAATACTATATCCTATACACCGAAGAGTTTGCAATATTAATTCATATTAAAAAAATTCATAAAAACAGTACCAAATTAGTTTTCACTTTTCCTAATTAAGGTTGCTAATTTATTTTAAGAAAAATATGTAATCATATGTTTAGGCGACACTTAAAATGCATAATAGTAAAGGAAGATAATAGAGTATCTATGCCTGACTAAAAGTTGAATGAAATTTCTTAATAGATGGTTGAAATATTCTTGAAAAATTATGAAATATCCATTCTTGAACAATCTTGAGAAAACACGTTTTATCTTGAGAAATCTTGAGTTGAAAGTTGTGTAAAATGGGGCTAGGGTTTGTAGGAGGAAGAAGATGACAATTATAAGGGTCTAATACTCTTAGAGTTTGTGAAAATATATTTGAAAATTCCTAAACCCATATTAATTTAAGTAGAGATAGATTAGAGAATTTAAGTGGCATTAGAATCCTATTAAAACTAAAATAGTTCGCCTGTTAGTCAAGGTCCCGAACCGTGACAAACATTTTTTTTCAAGAGTTTTATGTTATAAGGACTCTTCTAAATGATCCTAGACTTATATATTCTCATATTAGGAGTGTTTTAAGATAGCTTTCCGAATTCCGAATTCCGAATTCCGAATTCCGAATTCCGAATTCCGAATTCCGAATTCCGAATTCCGAATTCCGAATTCCGAATTCCGAATTCCGAATTCCGAATTCCGAAAGCTAATATGAGTATATATAAGTATATACTCATAATCCTAATATAAGTATATTAATACTATATTTGGCTCTGTAAGTTTAATCTAAACTTTTTTTTCGTATATTTTACTTTTTTATGATAATGATGTTTTTCTTTTATGAACCTAGGTGTATTCTAATGTTCATAGATCTATAAGGATACATTTTCCTTTAAAAATTACAATTAATATATTATTCATATACATCAAAGTTTTATATCATTTGTGTTCACTATCGTAGGTTCAATTGTTGCAGCACCAAAACCTGGGGCTGGTTATTCGAGATGAATCTGAATTAAACGCCATTCATATTGAGGTATATAGTTTCATCACTTAAAATTACTTTTTTTATTCAATTATTTAATTATGATTATGTGTAGGCTCAATTTATTTAATTATATTTCAATTATAATTCCATTTATTTAATTCTGATTATGTGAAGGCTCAACGCAATCAATACATTGCAAATAGTTCCAGCCAAGAGAATGGGAAGAGAAAAGGCAAAAACAAAGTTGTTTATGATGTGATATATTTTATTTATTTATCTTCATAATATTCAATGTACACATGATGCATAGTTTGACAAAATCTAAATTTATTGAGCTCGTTTGTTGATATTTAGGATCCAAATGAAACTGGCATCTCGAAGGCAGCATTTGCATAACGTCGACGTCGTGAACATGAACGAATTGAACGTGCATCATTGGGCCATCATCAACCAATGCCCTTCCCTAACCTACCCCCAATTAGGTTGGTCCCGAGGTAGTGCTCTTTGAGAGGCCAATAGGGCTGCTTTATCCCAAAATCCATCTCTTCAAAAACTTTCCCATGTCGAGCGTATTATTCGTAGTTCAACTCCACTCACCAATAATTTTTCAATTGATCAATCTCTATACAACTACGCTCATTAATTACTCCACAAAATCTTCACCATGAATTTGCTTCACATGATGTGTATGTTAGACATGAACAAATACCAGGTCCAGTTGATCAGGTTTCATATAGTGGTGGCGAGGAAAATGTTCACATGCCTCCAGAAGATAATGGTGTTGTAGCTCCTGAAATTAACCAGTAATATTTTTTTACTATATTTATTACATTCATGATATTATAATTTCTTTGATATTATAATTTCTTTACACTTTCATTTGAGAATTAAATAATAATTGACATTAGAATGGTTACTAACTTTTTACAGGGCACATCCCCTTGATTTTGGTAGACATCTTCACCACGAATTTGCTTTACATGATGTGGGTGTCAAATATGAACAAATAGCAGATCCAGTTGATCAGGTTTCATACAGTGGCGGCGAGGAAAATGTTCACATGCCTCCAAAAGATAATGGTGTTGTAGCTGCTGAAATTAACCGGTAATATTTTTTACTATATTTATTACATTCATGATATTATAATTTCTTTACACTTTCATTGGAGAATTGAATAATAATTGACATTAGAATGGTTTCTTACTTTTTATAGGGCACATCAACTTGATTTCGGTAGATATCTTCACCACAAATTTTCTTCACATGATGTGGGTGTCATATATGAACAAATACCAGATCCAGTTGATCAGGTTTCATACAGTGGCGGCGAGGAAAATGCTCACATGCCTCTAGAAGATAATGTTGTTGTAGCTCCTAAAATTAACTGGTAATATTTTTTTACTATATTTATTACATTCATGATATTATAATTTCTTTACACTTTTATTTCAGAATTGAATAATAATTAACATTAAAATGGTTTCTAACTTTTTACAGGCACATCTAGTTGATTTCAGTAGACATTTTCTTGGAGCGATGAATGTTGAGTGTCCTCATTGTTCAGCGTTACATTGGATTACTGAAAAGTCAAGCATATCGGCCATCAGACGTCCTGTGTTTGGTAAATGTTGTTTGCAAGGAAAGATCAAGCTACCAACCTTAAATGAATCGCCATCCAATATAAAAGCTTTATATGATGGTAATGATTCCTAATCACTATCATTTCGATGTTTTACTAGACAATACAACGCTGTTAATGCATTCACCTGTCATGTGAATAGGTTAACAAGATTGTGTGCGCTGAGATTTCCGATCCCAAAGAAGATCCTGCCCTGTTTGAGACAGTCTTGGGTTGTATGGTACATGGCCCATGTGGTTCCCAAAACCCAAATTCACCATGCATGGATAACGGTAGATGTACAAATAAATACCCGAGAGATTGGGCTGATTCAATGACTATGGACAAATATGGATATCCACTCTATCGACGGTGAAATGATGGTCGAAAGTACACTATTGCAGGGGGGAAGTTGTATTCAACAAAGATATGGTGCCATATAATCCACACCTTTCTCTAATGTTTGATTGTCATATCAATGTTGAAGTTTGTGCAGGATTGAGATGTGTTAAATACATTAATAAATATATATACAAAGGTTATGATTGCATGACAATAGTTTTGGGAGGAATTGATGAAATCCAACAATATCTTAATGCTAGATACATTGGACCACTTGAAGCTGCTTGGCATTTATTTCGTAATCTAATGCACAAAGAGGAACTAAAAGTTGTACGGTTGGCGCTTCACTTGCCTGGAATGCATTAAGTAAGGTTTAATCCCAAAGATTCTATGGAAACGATAACTTCTAGGCTGCAGCTCAAAAAACGTCTTTAACTGAATTTTTTGCAACATGTGCATCAAATGCCTCCGCACGTGCTTTCACATATCAAGAATTTCCTCAGCATTTTGTTTAGAATTCGCAACCAAAGACATGGACGCCTAAAAAACAGAAGGCTATTCTATTGGTAGGTTGTATTTTGCTAGCCCTAATTCGGGCGAACTATATTACTTACGGTTGCTTTTAACTGTCGTCAAGGACCCAGAATCATATGAAGCCTTAAGGACGGTTAACAACGTCTTATGTTATACATTCAAGTTCGCATGTATTGCGTTAGGCCTTTTGGAGGATGATGGGGAATGGGTGCAATGTTTGCAAAAGGCAGCTATTCTTAAAACTGGTTATCAATTAAGACGTTTATTTGTTGTTATACTCACACAATGTTCCCCTTTATATCCACATTTGTTGTGGAGACAATTTGCAATGCATATTTTTTACGACTTGGTCCATAATATTCAAATGTCATATGGCATACGAACTCCCACTAAGACTCAAATTGAAGATTACGGTTTGTATCTCCTTAACCAGATGTTACAAGAATCGGGCAAGATTTTATTAGATTTCCCTCCCATGCCAATGGCGGTTAGAAATTGGTGCACAACTTTGGGTAACAAGCTGATTAATGAACATCGACAATTACAAAGCGACGTTGAACAAGCTGCTCCTCAAAGTGATGTTGATTGTTTAAATGATGGCCAACACGATGCATATGCTGAAATAACTACTTCGATACTTGAAAATAGGGGAACTACTTTCTTTTTTAATGGATGAGCGGGAACTGGAAAGATGTTTAGTCTTGGCCATATTGTCATTACCCTCGCCTCTTCTAGAATTGCCTCTTTACTATTAGTGGGTGGTACAACTGCGCATTCAACGTTTTTATATTCCTTTAAATATCCTTGAAAAATCTATGTGTGGGTTTATAAAGCAATCAATTCATGCAGAGCTATTCAGATTAACCAAATTAATTATACAGGATGAAGTCCCAATGCAACATCGGTATTGTGTTGAAGCTGTTGATCGAACTCTTCAGGATATTTGTGATAATAAAAATCCTTTTAGGGGTATCACTGTTGTTCTTGGCGGTGATTTTCGACAGATTCTACATGTGATTCCAAGAGGGGTCCGTGAATAATTTGTTGCTGCATCGTTAAGGTGCTCATTTTTATTCATGTTTTAACATTACACCTTAACATGCGCCTTAATAGTGCAGAAGTGGAAAGCATTCAGTTTTGGGGGGTTTTGACAGAGGTGTCATTTCTTTCCTTATTTCCTTGGCTTTTCAAAATATTATATTAATTGTAATTTTTATTCATATTATTTAAACATTTGTTTAGATTGGGTCAAATCCTGAAGAAAATGTTCAATTTCCATCGACGATACATAAATGTAAAGATTTAAAAGAGTTAATGTCGATGGTTTATCCAATGCTAAACGTTATGGAAAATGTTCCCCCTAGCTACTTTGAAGAAAGAACAATTCTATCAGCGCGGAATGATGATGTCAATATAATTAATACTTCCGCGTTGAACATTTTTCCCGGAGAGATAATAACGTACTTGGCAGCTAACAAGTTATGCCTAGATGACACTAATAGTTCAATGACTAATGGATTTACCAATGAATATTTGAACTCACTTAATCCATCCGGGTTACCTTTGTTTAAGCTCGAACTAAAAATAGGATGCCCAATAATGCTTTTAAGAAACATTGCGCCAAAAGACGGTATTTGTAATGGCACAAGGTTGATAGTTGTTAATTCTGAAAAGAATTTTATTGAAGTTCTAATCTTAAACGGGGATCATAAAGGCATTTTTTACTTTATCCCAAGAATTTCTTTAACACCATCGTCTTCCAAAGTGACAATACAAATGGAGAGGTGCCAATTTCCAATTAGATTGGCGTACGCAATGACCATGAATAAATCACAAGGCCAACTAGTTAAATATGTTGGAATTGATTTGCGAACACCCGTACTTAGTCATGGGCAATTATATGTTGCTTTATCACATTACAAAAGTGATAATTCTCTATGCATACTTCTTCCTCAAGGCGGTTCGAATTCCACAACTAATATTGTATATCTCGAAGTTCTCTTATAGCATCATTTTAAGGTACTTCAATATACATTTTTCTTTTTTTTTCAATTATATTGTTCAAATTCTACCACAAACCTTTTTCTTATCTCATTTGGTCTATATTTGTTTGCTTTTGCAGATCTAACTTTTTTGTAGGATGGAGACTTCTCAAATTTTTGGTAGGATGGAGACTTTTCAATTTATACTTTTTTGTAGGATGCAGATCTAAGCATGAATATATCACCTTCTCTTTCCCGAGTAAGCTGCTAACTATCTATCTCTATCAATCAAATTGGCTCATTTTATTTAGAGGTTTTACAATCATTCTAGTTGCCATTCGGTCCAAGATTGATATTGTTATTGTCCATGAGTGATTTATTAGTATATGTATTTATAAATGTTGGAATGTTAGGCTTCCCATATTTTGAGGGTTAACTGACCTCCTTTCATGCTCTAAGGATTTGGTTGAGCTATGTTCTGAAGTTATGTCTGACTATAGTTAAAAAATAGCTGAAAGCTATAGGTTAAGGTTGTTCTGAAATTTGCCACACGAGATTTTCGAGTGGTGTGTTTGGTTGGCATTACATTTTTTTCCAATGACTTGATTTTCCAGTTATTAAAACTTTTTTCAATTTTGCAATTAAATAAGCTATACATGGTTTTGTTTCTCCAATTTACAAGATGTTTTCACCATAAAGTTTCCGGATACACATTATGGTTGGGTTGATATGTTATTAAGTTCTGTAAAGTGGTTGAAAGTCCAAAAATTTCATATATCTGCTTAATTTAGTATATATCTATAAGTTTTGCATATATCTGTGAAGTGGTTGAAAGTCCAATTTAAGTTCTGTTAAGGCTGTCATGTATTGTGTATATCCAAAAATTGCATATATCTGCTTAAAGTTCGTTCAGTTTTTTAATTTTGGTCAAGTTTAAGTTTCATTGGTCAGTTTTAAGTTTTTGTGTACTCAGTGTATGTACTTAGTTTAAGTTTTCCACTCTGTTTAATATCTAACATCAAGATCTTTTTTTCAGGATCCGGATTCTGTGTACTCAATGTATGTTCGAACCGGATCGGTTCTAAAAGTGAGTACTATTTTTTTCCTATCTCTCTCAAGTACTAACTCCGCCTCAAAAAGTGAAGGTCAAAGGTTGAAATTTCAAAATCTACAAGTTACAAATCACTCAAATTTGTTGAGTATAGACCTATATTTATTTCTTTTATATGATTTCTTATTTATTTTACTACTGTGAAAATAGTAAAATGTTGCTTTTACTATTGTAAACAAAATCGCATTGCGTTATGTTTACTTAAAAGAACAAATTGTGTGGTTCGCTTGAATCTGCTAAGATTAATATTTTTTTAATATTAACAAGTCTAAAGGTAACAGTGTTAGTGACTTTTTTTTTCATTCCTTGACTTATGTGATTTTAGGTGTTCTTTGCATGTCTAACGATTTAATTGTCATTTTAGGTGTTCTTTGCATGTTGGTTCTTTATTATTTATTCCAAAACTTTATGCTTCAGATGGCGACTACCTTTAGGTAATAATGGTCTCTCTTTGTATAAGTGTTGCATTGTGTATCTATATAATATCAAAGAACCATGTTTGCTGTTCACATTCCACACGAGATGTTCATTTAAATGCAACAAAGATGATAAGCTCTTAAACTTTCAATGCGTACAAAGACATAATGCAATGCGTTCAACGTTCTATGCTCGACCAGTTTGATTTAACACGTGAATGCAATGCGTACAAAGACATAAACTCGCAATTATTTGGTTATTTTTTCTTTAAAATTTGAGTTGTTCCTCACTTCCATTTGTTCCATGCTCCTAAAAGGTGTTTCTCACAATGGTGTACTTGATTAATGAATGTGTAACTAGACCTAAATGATTGTTTCCTCCTTGAAACCCTTCCTAAACCAATTCAAACTCTACTTATCGATTCTGCAAAAGGGGGGAATACATGGCACCTCGGCACATAAATTCTTTAACAGATGGTATCATATGCATTTAAGTTCCCCACTTATGATTAACACTCTCATCCGTTAACAGAAATTTCTCTGTTGAATAAAGGTACTTACTACTAAATTACTGAACCAACTTTTGAAAAAAAAAATGATACTTATATGTAGCATATGATTATTTTTCTCCCAAAAAAAGTTCAATTGTCTTTATGCACAAAGTAAATGGTTTAGAATCCAAGAATATCCAGAGCAAGGTTACTCTAGTTAATATAGGCTATAGCTAAAAGCTCAATCGAAGTACTGAATATCTTAAAAGAACAAAAACCTCACATAGAAGATAACATATTGAATGAGTTGGAGAGAGCTACTACTAAGGTGTAATCGGCACAGGCTATTTGTTATGGTTTATGGTGAATGATTACTATTAGAGTTTAGTGCTGCAATTTTTTATATTGGATTATAGTGTTGCTATTTTTATATAAGGGTGAATGATATCATATACTAATTCCATTACTACTTGAATTTTTATTATTTTAATGCATTTTTAAAAAGGTTATTGTGCAGAAAAGCATTCCCCTATTAATTGCTCTATTTTTAGGGTATTGTAGTATAAACCTACTGCCATTTTTTCGTTTGTATTTTTTTCAGGTTGTGATAGAGGGCACGATGATCCATCACTATGTTAAAGTCTCCATCAATGATGTTCGAATATGTAACTGAAGAAGCCTAATCCATGATGCCCTGCCAAAGTTCCGACCTAATTTGCCTATCACAACAACCATATTCAACAATGATATTAACTGGGCACAGTAGGTGGTGGTTTTTAATGGATTTAGAGATAAACTAATCATGAATGGTTTTAGGAGACACCTCCTAGTCATGTTTCCAATGCATTTAAAAGACCAGTCTTTTTTTTGTTGGGACTAATTATATGTGCTTTTTATTCTGCCTCATTTGTTTGTGACTTGCTAATATGTTATGTTGGAATTGGTTGGTGTTGGATGTCCATTGAAACTTATTTAGTATTGTCTCTTTATTTTGCCTCATTTACTTACGTATTGTTAATGCATCGGATTTTGAATTTGATGTCCATTGAAACTTATGTAGAAGCAGCGATTCACAGCAGCAGCAGCAATGCCCCTCATTCATACATTCAAATCCTCCTTCAAGGAATGATTCTGAGATCTAGAGAGATTTGTGTATCGACGATGAAGATGGTTCCATACTCTGAAACAAATAAAAAACACAAGGATGACATGAGGATGCAATTTAAGGCTTACGTAAACACAAGGGTGGGTTGTGCCATAGATTCATGTACAATCAAGAACACTGCAGGTACTTATTTGGTACGACAACGACACGAGGATGCAATTTAAGGTACAAGATACTAGCTAGTACTTATTTGGATTTTTTTGTTCACATTAAAAGTACTTATTTGTCTTATTTTTATCCTTTCCTTTGCAAGATTTAAAGCATTATTCATCTCGCAGGTACATCTCATTACTTTAATAAGTTTATCTATTTATTTATTTAATGTATCCATCTTAAAGTTATTTTTTCATTGGCATTTTAAAGATATTTTGAAAAATAACTTTAAAATGGATATATCAAGTCGTAATTGGAGGTTCTAAAAACTTCTACGTAAATTTTTGAGTCTGATTTAGCAGATGTTATTCCTGTTACTGAGATTTCTAATAGCGAGGATGAGGAGGACAATGATGACGACTTTGATGTGGTTAGGGAAGAGAAAACTAGGGGAGGAGGGAGAAAGCCACCAGCAACAGCAAAGTAAGGAGGTAAACAAACTCAGATAGTGGGGCAGAAGCTGATCACAGACATGTTGAAATCGGGAGAGAACTCGAGGATATCACTTGAGAAGAAATTGAGCAAGATGAAAACTTCTCCATTTAATAAGAAGAGTGGCTCTTTTTTGGGAAGGGTCTCAATTGAGGAGCCCGATAGTGAGGAAAAAATGCGGGAATCAAGTCCTACTACTGGTAGTGATGAATCTGTTAATGAAGTCATGGTGGCATCCATAGCTAAACCTCATAGGGTGAACCGTGCAGTCGAAGACGTATGTTGTTAGTGATTCAAAGAGTGATGAATCAATGGAGGACTCTGACCTTTGATGAAGATGAAGATTAGTTATCTTTCTAATTGGTGGTCGTAACTAATAACAGGAATTTAGGGATGGGAAATATGAGTTTATTTCCTCATGTTTCTTTAAAAAAATGTTTTTGGTCTGTATCACACAAAAGTTATCATGGTTATAGTTATGACTGAATAACATTAGGTGATCTTAAATTATGGGTTGAAACAGGGCCTTAGTTATAATATAAGTTCTCTAATGTTTCCAAGCATGAATTTTTTTATGTATGAGATGAACCTTAGATATTTGAGGATCATGCGCTACTTTTTCAATATTAGACATGATTTTTATTTTATGTTTTCTCATGTTACATTTTAAGGCATGGGGTATTTTTTCATTCCTTTTGTATTGTTTATTTTTTTTCATTTACTAAATATGTGCATGGTTATGTTCTTAGTTAGGCGTGCGGCGTTGAGCAATGTTGCTTTGCGATTAGGTACTTTCAAAATTTTTATCATTTCGCGATTTTGTACTTTGGAAATTTTCACCGTGCCTTCAGGCACGGGTATCCGCTAGTGTGTGTGTGTGTATATATATATATATAAAGCTTTAAATTTTCAATCTCCTTATTCAGATTTTTCGTGAAAAAACCCCCTAAAAGCTAAATTAGACTTGATTATGAAGAAAAGCTTTAGGGTTAAAAGCTTGTTTACAAGATTAATAACAAACTGTTATAAGTTGTGTAAACTCCGAATAAACTTTTTGGGAAAAACTCTTTTCGAAAAAAACACAAGATGTGTTATAAAAGACTTTATGAATGTATGGTTTGAATTTTATAGTTGATTAACTTCTTTTTAATTTTTAATAAACATCTACTAAAGTTACCATGAAGTCCTAATCACAACAACAGTTAAGAACATTGAAAGCTATAGACATAGGAATTTTAACGTGGTAAAACCCTTAAACAAGCGAAACATCCACGGTGCCCTCTAAGGCACAAAATAAAAATCCACTAGAATAAAGAATCAAGTTACAACACTTAAGCAAACCACAAAGATCCTAAACTAAGTTCAGAATATACCTACTTGAGATTCTCCACTCCAAAGGTAATCTGAATTGGACTAATCTTTTCTTCCTACTTCTTTGCTTTTTCCTTGATATTCTTCTCTTTGAATTCTGATTCCAGCTAGACTTTCAAAATCTAAGATTCTCATATAAAAACCACAGTGTCTAATTATTCGTGTGAGATAGTTTTTGTGATGTGCTACTACATGCAAACATTCTACTCACCCTCTCAAGATTATACAAACAATCCTAACAACTTATAATCAGTTCTAAAATGATAGGTTATTTCTGAATCTGATTTTTCAATCCAAGACTTCTTGATCTTTTATTTATCCACAGATCTCAAGGATACCTTACTCAGAAGACAGTTCAAGGTCTTAAACAATTTCAGTATTTTGAAAATATTTTTGGAGTTGTAAACCTACAATTGAGATCCAAACTAGACTAGAAGTCTACTTTATTAAAACAGATTCATACTTAACATGCAGAGACCGATTCAACATATTTTGTCATAAAACTTTTTTTCTCAGATCTATGGTTACTCCTTAAAACTTTAGCAAGAGTTCTTTGTGTTCTTTTTATTTTTGTACACACGTATTTCATAAAACATGAAATAGAAAACTAGAAAAAAAAAATAACTCACTAGATCTAAAAAATACTTTGAAACTTAAAAGTTTCTATTTCAAAATTTGTTGAAACAGAATAGATCTAAAACACCAAATCTAAAAAGAGAAACAGAAAACAAATCGTGTGATGTTCTCTTTTACAAAAACTCAGTTTCAACAATGAAACTGAAGTCTCTCTTAGAGATGAGTTCTGAGAGAATTAAATATTTGAAGAGGTTTTCAAGCGAAAACTCAACACCAAAAACATAGAAACCCTAGAAGAATCTATCTCTCAAAAAGATAGGTTTTCTGGTGTATGGAACTTTTAGGTTTTGGTGTTTGACTTGGGAAAAATCACTCAGAGGTTTGAACTATAAAGAAGCTAGGGTTTCTTCTTTCTAATCTCTCTCTATTCTTTGCCTCTCTTATCCCTTCTCTCTTCTCTCTCTACTCTCTTTTTTTTCTCAGATTTTACTAAATGGCAAAAGTCTCGAAATGCTGAGGCCTGGGTCCTTTTAATACTAATCGAAGAAGGATCCAAAACCTTGAACTCAATCCAATGGCTGAGATTGAATCTTGACTGATTGAATTTAATCCTACGGTTCATCACAAGCGATGGGTTAAACGTTTGGTGATTGGTTTAAACTGGGTTCATGAGGATTGACTCCCATCACATGCAGTACGTTGATAAGGTTGATCCAAGGGTTGAGATTGGTTATACAGAATGAGTCTACGAGAAAACACAAATCCAATCCTTAAGCTACCAACACGTGTACGAACCAGATGAAGGAAAAATGCGTGTTTTGAAATAATTACAAAGACTTCCTTGAATTCTCTAGCGCTTTTGAATACTACACAGGCAAACAATCAACAAAGAAAATCACTTTCTGAAATTCAAATTTTACCCACAACTCTTTTAAAAACATTTTTTTAATTAATTCAAAAATCATTTGAAAATTATTTAAAAATATATAAAATGATTTGAGTTGAATTAAATTTCTTTTAAAATTACTTGAAGTGTTGAAGAACCATTAGAGAAAATATGTGATATGAATAATGCATAGTGTGTGTCCTATTTGTGGTTTTAAGAATAGAAATAACTTTCCTTTGAAGATTCTCTTGGACAGGATTTCTTCTTTGAGCTTGTACATTTGAGGAGATGGAGTTCTCATAAAATCTAACAATTTTGTCTAGATATCCAAACTAGTTGGAACTCCTATACATGTAGACTCAAGTAAATCAATATATCGTGTGTTCTCAATCTCCCCCTTTGGATATTAGAGACAAAATTTTCTTGAGTATTCAAAACTCGTGGGTCAAAATAAAAAGAAATCCTATGTGTCCAATACAAAAATTCTAACTACCCATTCCCATCCAAGAACCGAAAATAAGGTAAAAAAATACATCACTCAACTATATACAGACCAATACCCTACAAAATAGTAATAAGATGTACAATGGGTCTGAAATGCTTATAAAAAGATAAACACAAAATTGGCATATTAGTTGAGTTAGAATCAGGAATATATAGTAAAATCACTAAGAAATACTTAAGATCTTATCCCCCAATTTTTCTCAAATATACAAGGGGTATAAATCACAAAAAAATAGAGATTAATTAAGAGTTATCATGCTTATAGAGGTTTGCAAATACTCAAATCGTATGTTATCTAAAGGTTTTGTAAAGAGATCTGCGAGCTGCTTTTGAGTATTCAGATATTCAATGATGAGATCTTTGAATTCGATAAGGTCATAGATAAAGTGATGTCTAATCTTAATATGATTTGTTCGTGAGTGCATTACAGGATTTTTGGAAATATTAATGGGACTTTGGTTATCATAAAACATGGTTAATTATTTTTCTATGAGACCTTAATCACTAAGCATCTGTCTAATCCATAGTAATTTCTCACAACAACTACCAGCTGCTATATATTCAAATTTGGCACTAGATAATGAAATGCAATTCTATTTCTTACATGACAAACCTACGAGATTATTGCATACATAGTAGCAAGCACCAGAAGTGCTCTTACTATCGTCAGAACATCCAGCCCAATCGACATCGGTGTATCCTACAATAGAACTAGTTGTATCATTTGTGTACCAAATACCAAATTTTAAATTACCCTTAATATATTTAATAATTCTTTTTACACTTAATAAGTGAGATTCTTTAGGGTTACTTTGATATCTAGCACAAATACAGACAGTGAACGATATGTCAGGTCGAGACACGATAAGATACAACAAACTCCCTATCATACTTTTATAAAGAGTGGGATCAACACTTTTCCCATTATCATTCTTAGAAAGTTTAGTTGAAGTACTCATGGGGGTTCTAGAAGTATTAGCATATTCTAAGATGAATTTTTAAACTAAATCTGCAGTATACTTGGATTGGGAAACAAACAAACCATCACTACATTGTTTTACTTATAAGCCCATAAAATATTATAGTTCACCCATTAAAGACATCAAAAATTCAGTATGCATGATATCAGAGAAGTTCTCTACTTGTTTAGGATAGGTGGAACAGAAAATGATATCGCCCACATATACTTGTGCGATTAAGACATGTTTATTTTCCTTTCTAACAAACAACGTTTGATCATTTCCGCAATGGACAAAATTTTGAGACACTAAAAAGGTAGACAGTCTCCCATACCAAGCTCTAGGAGCTTATTTCAAACCATATAAGGCTTTCTTAAGTCTAAAGACGTGGTCAGGGTGTACAGGATCAGCAAATCCTATGGGTTGTTCTATGTATACTTCTTCAGATATAATTCCATTTAAGAAAGAGAATTTAAGATCCATTTGGAATAGTTTGAATTGCATGTGAGAGGAGATGGAAAGAAGGAGATGAACTAATTGCAAACGAGTAACCGGTGCAAATGTTTTATCAAAATAAATTCCCTCAATCTGGGAATATCCCTGCGCAACCAACCTAGCTTTATTTCTAATGACCTCCCCATGTTCATTAATTTTGTTTTTAAAAATCCATCCAGTGCCAATAACCTTCTAATATTTTGGTCTAGGAATAAGATTCCACACATCGTGACTCTTAAATTGAATTAGCTCTTCTCGCATAGCATTTATCCAAAATGAGTCAGTAAGGGCATTATTAACATTTTTAGGTTCCTCAAGAGAAACAAAACAAAAAAATTGTGCCACTTTTTGAAGTTGGGATCTAGTTATAACTGGTTCTAAAGGATTACTGACAATGATTTCAGTGGGATGATCTTTAGAAACCCAAGTGAGTACAGAAGGACTCTCTGGTGGAAGTGAATCAGTGTCATTTGGAGGATCAATGGATAAATTAAATTCATCCTCATCAAATTCTACTGGTTGACTTTCATTTTTCCTTACACTAGTATCATCTACAATTTCATTAATTGATTCCATAATAGTTTTGGTTCTATAATTGAAAGCACACAAAGCCCTACTATTTTAGGAATAACCAAGAAAAATTTCCTTTTCTCCTCGGGTATCAAATTTTGAAAGTTTCTCTCTATCTTTGCAGATATAACAGATACTACTGAACATTTTAAAATATTTCAAGTTTGGCTTTTTGTGTAACCATAGCTCATTACATGTTTCTTTTGAATTTTTCCTGAGGTAGATACGATTAATAATGTGACACGCAGTTTGGAAAACTTTTACCCAAAAGTATCTAGGGAGATTTTTAGCATGTAACATAACCCTAGCCATTTCTTATAAAGTCATATTCTTACATTCAGCTATACCATTCTGCTGCGGGGTTTGGGAGCGCTAAACTCATGTTTATAGCCATTAGCTACACAATACTCAGAAATACTAGAGTCCTAGAACTCTCCACCTCTGTCACTCCTAATTCGACATATCCTGGTATCTTTCTCATGATCAATTTTCAAGATGATTTTTAAGAATTCATTGAAGGTATCTGATTTTTATTTCATAAAGGCTACCAAAGTATATCTCATATAGTCGTCCACTATAACTAGGATGTACAAGTTTCCACAGAAACTAACACTTCTTGAAAGACCCATGAGGTCCATGTGGATAAGCTCTAAGGGTTTAGTGGTAAGGACATCTTTAACTTTCCTCTGAGGGAATTTAGTTATTTTGCCTTCCGGACATTGTCCACATTCAGGATTAAAAGAATTTTTAATTTTAGGTAAACCTCTAACTATCTCTTGGGAACTCAATCTTCTAAGGTTATCATAATTTGTGTGTCCCAATCTATTGTGCCATAGATCAGAATCCTCTAATCTAGCAAGATTACAAGATTTAGAATTGGGGATTACTATGTAACGGTTTTCCAAAGTTTTGTTTCCTGTTAAGATACAATTTCCTTTTTCATAAATAATTTTGTAATCATATTTTGATTGGAGTCACAAAATTGTGATATACTTAAGAGATTGTCTTTAAGGCCTTTACCTAAGAGAACATCATTCAGTTCAGGAAGCCCTTGATCACTCAATGTTCCCTTACCTATGATCTAAGATGAAACACAATCTCAAAACATGACACTACCTCCAAGGAAGTCTGTCTTGTTTTTCAATTTGGTTTCATCCCCGGTCATATGTTTAGAACATCCGGAATCTAAGTACCATCCAGTTGAAGTTCTTTGTGCCTTTAAAGCAGAAATGACAATGTTGCACTTAAGTTGAGGTAGTAGATCGTGTTTTCTAATCCAAATAGGCCTAGTTTTAAAAATTTAGGGGCCTTTTGACTTAGAAAAGGTTTGAGGGGTCTTTCTAAATGATTTTTTCTTAATCTTGGACCCTCCCTTTTTCTTTTTAGAGTTAGAGTTGTTTGTGGTCTGTCTAGGAAGTACATAAGTATTTTTAGATTTCCTAGAATAATTAAAGTTTAGGTAGGTCGGGGTGTATAACCTTTTCTGAAAATATTCATTAAGAGTATGGCCGAAAATATCGTAGTAGGAACAGTACTAATGAGTATAGGGCTTGACTTTATTGATAAAGTCTTTGAAAATTGGCTTAGATCTATTGGGTATAGTAGTCCAGCCGTCAATAGGTTTAGGTTTTTGTCTTTGGTCTCTGGCAGAAGGACAAACGTATTTGGTCCGACTGTTTTGTTTCAACTGTTGATTGTACTGATTATGTGTTGTTTGAGAGATATTTAGACTAAGTTCACCTATTTGAACATTTTGAAAAGTTTGGCCTTGTTTTATAAAAGTAACACTTTCAGGAGAAACTTTGGACTTACTTGTATGCACTATTTCTCCAAATCCCAGGCCAGACTTATCTTCAGAGTCAAATTTGCTTCCGGTAATAATTTTTTCATAAGACTTAGTTCGTGTTTTAAAGTGTTGGAATTTTTAAACACATTTGAAACCTTTTTCTTTGACTCTTCTAGTTTAATAAGGGTTGCCTTGTATTTTTGCTCAAATTCATGGTTCTTTTGAATCAAAGAATTTATTCTCAAGGTGTAATTCTCAATCTCAGTCTCATGAGCAACACATTGGGAAGTATAATCTTCAGTGTTCTTCCTAATGGTCTGGTTAAGTAAATCGATATGCTCACTTAAGGTTTTTATCATTTTTTCTAGGCGGGCACTCTTTTTAACCATTTTAGCGTATAATTTATGTAAATCAGGCAGGTCATCATCAGACTCACTATGTGCATCATGTGAAGTGTCCCCTATATTTTTGGTAGGTTCATTACTCACGCACATGCTCAATTCGTCATCAACATTCTCACTTTGACTCACACTCAATTTTTCAGCAGTAATAGGAATAGAATTATCAGCAAGATCATTAACAACATCAACAGGCATATCAAGTTCATGAGTAGGCAAGCATGCATCATCATTATATATTAGCTTAGCAAATAAATACATTAAGTACTCATTTATCTAGGTTGACTCAGTTTCATCCTCATCAGAATCACTAGAGTCGTCCCATGTCTTACACATATTGGCCTTGTTATTTTTATTAAAACTAGTTGGACATTTACTAGCATAGTGACCAAGTTTACCACAACGGTGACACTTAACATCTTTTATGTCAGGTTTAGGTCTGTTGGGGTCATAATTCCTCCTATTGTCATAAGTATTCTTGGTATTGTCTCTGTCATGAGGTCTGTGAGATTGATTACCTTGATAATTTGATTTGCCTTGTTTATAGGCTACAATATTTCTAAATTTCTAAATCTTTTTGAAATGCTTACTCATAAGAGCTATTTCATTATCAAGGTTTTCCAAATCACAGTTTTTAAGACAGTCAGTGTCAAAATCTATAATATTCAATTTAGGCACTAGAAATTTAGAAGAAAACACAACATTATAACTAGAAGCTTTATTAATCTGTCTGGTCAATTGCTTTTTGAAGTCTAGTTCAAATTCTACAGTCCTCAGTTTATTTCTATGTAATTCAGGAGTCATATTAGGGTCATTCATTTCCTCAACAGCATATCTCTTGTTGTTAAATTTAGATGGAAATGACCTAAGAATCTTTTAAATAATTTCCTTTATGCTATAGTTATACCATTTGCATGAAGTTTTATAAAATTTTTAGTTAACCTTATGTAGAAACCGTCAAAGGACTCATTGTCATTCATAATCAGGGTTGCTGAATGAGCATTTGAGTTTTTCCCGCTTTGACACGTTCATCACCCTCATGAGCAATGACTAAAGTGTCCCATGCTTCTTTAGAAGTAGAACATATGGATATTCTTTTGAATTCATATTCGGTTATGGACATAAAGATGGCATTCTTTCCTTTGTATAATCTAGAGACAATTTTGTCTCTTCCTTAGTAAATTCACTGAGAAGTTTCTTAATCCTTGTTGGATCAGTGGCTGAAGTAGGTTTAGTAGGATGTTCAACCCTATTTCAATCATTTTCCAGACTTTATCACCCAGGGCTCCTTGAATGAAAGCATTCATTCGCACTTTCCAGTACGAAAAATTATTTCCATCAAAGAGTCGTGGTTTGGATAGGTTACCTAACTTCTCAAATTTTTCTTCCATATTCAAAATTCTTTCAGAAAGAGCTTTTGAAAAAAAATTCTCAAGTTTCAGGATCACAAAAGGTGTTCCTTATCTTATACCAGTTGAAGAAAAGATTTAGGGTTAAAAGCTTGTTTACAAGATTAATAACAAACAGTTATAAGTTGTGTAAACTCCGAATAAACTTTTTGGGCAAAACTCTTTTCGAAAAAAACACAAGATGTGTTATAAAAGACTTTCTGAATGTATGGTTTGAATTTGATAGTTGATTACCTTTTTTTAATTTTTAATAAACATCTACTAAAGTTACCATGTAGTCCCAATCACAACAAGAGTTAAGAACATTCAAAGAAATAGACACAGAAATTTTGACATGGTAAAACCCTTAAATAAGGGAAACATTCACGGTTCCCTCTACGGCACAAAATAAAAATCCACTAGAATAAAGAATCAAGTTACAACACTTAAGAAAACCACAAAGATCCTAACCTAAGTTCAGAATATACCTACTTGAGATTCTCCCCTCCAAAGGTAATCTGAATTGGACTGATCTTTTCTTCCTGCTTCTTTACTTTTTCCTTGATCTCCTTCTCTTTGAATTCTAATTCCAGCAACTCTTTCAAAATCAAAGATTCTCAGACAAAACCACAGTGTCTAAGTGTTTGTGTGAGATAATGTTTTTGATGTGCTACTAGATGCAAACATGTTACTCACCCTCTCAAGATTATACAAACAATCCTAACAAATTACAATAAGTTCTAAAATGATAGGTTATTTCTGAACCTGATTTTTCAAGCCAATACTTCTTAATCTTTTATTTATCCACAAATCTCAAGGATACCTTACTCAGAAGACGGTTCAAGGTCTTAAACAATTTCAGTATTTTGAAAATATTTTTTAAGTTGTAAACCTACAATTGAGATCCAAACTAGACTAGAAGTCTACTTTATCAAAACAGATTCAGACTTAACATGCAGAGACTGATTCAACATATTTTGTCATAAAAACTTCTTTTCTCAGAACTACGGTTACTCATTAAAATTTTAGCAAGAGTTCTTTGTATTCTTTTTATTTTTGTTCACATGTATTTCATAAAACATGAAATAGAACACTAAAAACACAAATTACTCACTAGATCTAAAAAATACTTCGAAACTTAAAAGTTTCTATTTCAAAATTTGTTGAAACAGAATAGATCTAAAAAAAAGAAACAGAAAACAAATCGTGTGATGTTCTCTTTTACAAAAACTCAGTTTCAACAATGAAACTTAAGTCGCTCTTAGATATGTGTTCTGAGAGAATCAAATATTTGAAGAAGACTTCAAACGAAAACTCAACACCAAAAACATCGAAACACTAGAAGAATCTCTCTAAAAAAGATGGGTTTTCTGGTGTATGGAACTTTTAGGTTTGGGTGTTTGGCTTAGGAGAAATCACTCAGAGGTTTGAACTGCGAAGAAACTAGGGTTTCTTCTTTATAATCTCTCTCTATTCTTTCCCTCTCTTCTTCCTTCTCTCTTCTCTCTCTTTTTTCTCAGATTTTACGAAATGGAAAAAGTCTCAAAATGCTGAGGCTTGGGTCCTTTTTATACTAATCGAAGAAGGATCCAGAACCTTGAACTCAATCCAATGGCTGAGATTGAATCTTGACTGATTGACTTTAATCCTACGGTTCATCACAAATGGTGGGTTAAACGTTTGGTGATTGGTTTAAACTGGGTTCACGAGGATTGTCTCTCATCACATGCAGTACATTGATAAGGTTGATTGAAGGGTTGATATTGGTTATACAGAATGAGTCTACGAGAAAACACAAATCCAATCGTTAAGCTACCAACACGTGTACGAACCAGATGAAGGCAAAACACGTGTTTGAAAATAATTACAAAGCCTGCCTTGAATTCTCTAGCGCTTTTGAATTCTACCCAGGAAAATAATCAGCAAAGAAAATCACTTTCTGAAATTCAAATTTTACCCACAACACTTTTAAAAACATTTTTTAATTAATTTAAAAATCATTTGAAAATTATTTAAAAATATATAAAATGATTTCAGTTGAATTAAATTGCTTTTAAACTGACTTGAAGTGTTGAAGAACCATTAGAGAAAATAGGTGATATGAATAATGCATAGTGTGTGTCCTATTTGTGGTTTTAATAATAGAAATAACTTCCCTTTGAAGATTCTCTTGGACAGGATTTTTTCTTTGATCTTGTACCTTTGAGGAGATGGAGTTCTCATAAAATCTAACAATTTTGTCTAGATATCCAAACTAGTTGGAACTCCTACATATGTAGACTTAAGTAAGTCAATATATAGTGTGTTCTCAGATTACCCTTATAAGACTCAAACCTCACTCGCCATATAATGAAAGTAGTAAGAAGGCAATCCACAAATCCATATGACCGACTATATACTCTAATGTAAACTTTTAGGACATGTAGCGGAATAATTACGCATGACATGCAAATGAAGTAATTCCCCTAGCTCGGGAATCCTTCCAAAAATAATGATATTAACAAATATGAATAATGAGATAAAGATAAACAAATCATTGCTCCTCCTCAATCAAAAATATATACAAGCTAAAAACTCACAATAAACTCCCTCTAAATATCATAAACAAATCATATATTAATCAAGCATATGATAAAATAAAATCTCCCAAATGTGAAATAAATAATCAATATATCATCTCCTCCAAACAAGCATATCTCCCCCTAATCACAAAGCATGAATATATATCATAAAAATCATCATCATATCTCCCTTTGTATAAAAGTAGCACATATATAAATAATCTTCCCATTTACCCCGAAATACAAACATATGAAATAAATTAATAAAGATCATCTACCCTTTTGGTTCGGTATAAGACAGGGAATAACATATAACAAAGGATCACCTAAGAGATATCTAAATAAGGGTAAAAACAAGTGTAATATACGAAATATAAAAAAGAACGTATTTTGAACAACCCAGGATCATCATGGAATCAAAATGTCAATCTTGAAAATAAGGGACCATGCGCACAGACTTGTTTTGGTTCGAGTGAACAGTTTGCATACACATGGTAGCAAAATGGTCGTGCTCATGATACTGCACAAAAATGATTTCTTAGGAAATTTTCATCAAACAGTTGTAAAGCAAGTATATTTCCAACCTTATCACTATATTGAATGGAATAATTCCCCCTTAATATCAAAATTCCACAAAACACATTTTCAATCACAAACCAACACATTACACCCAAGTCAACCAAAATATGCACCCCCAACATGCTCAAACACTAATATTAAAAAATGACCATTAGCACAAACCAAAAATACTGACAAGTATGGAAAACATAAGGACATGTCTAAAAACCAAATATATATGAAAATCAAACAAGATCACATAGTCTATAATGTAATATCATATTTGCTAAATCTAAATTTTTTCTAAAGTTATGAAAATTAAACATTCTTAATTCACATTTGAAACATAACAAGTGTAAGCTAAGAATCGTATGGGTTTGCAAATTCGTAAACATGAAAAATCAAATAATCATCAACAAATTGTATTTTTGACACAATTAGCAAACAGTTTTTTAGGAAAATGTAATACGATGATAATTTTTTATTTACACTCAACTCCATCTACAAAACTCCCTTAGCAAGTGTTGATTTTTGATTTTTTTATGCCAAATTAAAATAGTAATTTCTTTTTGAAATGCTAAAGCCCTATATTATTATTAATATCGTTAAGCACTTGGCTTGTGGCTCTTTCTAACACATTGGGTTTAGCTGTTGATTATTTTTTCACACATCTAGTGTAAACCTACCCAATGATACTTAAATTTAAATTGGGCATTATCATACTAATGGTAGCCCTTATCAATGCATCAAGACGATCCATATTCAACTCGAACACATAAAATATCACATTTCTCACATATAGACCATGCACAATAGATTTTCACTTTTAAAGGTGCAAATTCTTTTAAAAATTATAATAAGTAACACCATTTGTGAAATCGTGCAGTGTAAGTGACTACAAGCTTCCAAGTCATCAATAGTAAACTAAAGTAAATGTTTCTCATGATATTTTTAAAAAGTTTACTTTGATAAAAAAAATTCAATAATTAATTCACAAGAAAACTATTTAAGAAACAAAAATCTAAAGTATGCAATCCTATATGGATTTATCAATATGTTAAGTATCAGAATTAACCTAAAATACACTAGCATATGAAAAAAAAAATTGATCTTTTTTTTATAAATAAGAGTAAATAAGATATGTACAAATTCAAAAGTGCTAATATGAAAATCTAAATGCACTCACCACTCTCAAAAATACAAGCTCACTTAATCTCAACCACCAAACTCAAAACACTATCTAAGTAGTAAGACAAACCAAAAGCATATGAAACATATGAGGCATGTGAAGCATGTTAGCATGAATAACATAGGAATATCACGATGAGATACACCAAAGCATGTGATCATGAATCATGGAATATATGAATACACATGAAAATCTATCACAAGAATCACATATGTCCAAAGGAAAAACAACAAACATGTGAGAAAGAAAAATCTCAAATATCTCAACACAAATGATACCAAACATCCAAGAACCATGGATAAGCAGCAAATAACAAATCAAACAAATAAATATATTTTTGGATTTTTCAAGAATATATTAAAACAAATAAAAAAAAGTATGAGAGAAAAAAATCACACATGTATTACAAGACACTCTTACACAAAACAAATAAACTCAATTTTTAATAAAAAAATTCTTAATGAAACCACGTACAAAAACAAGGTATATAAAGAGCATGTATATATAATGAATGCAGCACAAAGAACATCAACACCAAACCCATAGCCTATGACATGATATGAAACATGAAATAAGAAAATATTAAATATAATAGACATCAAGCAATTCAAGTATGTGGGGAATATCTCTAGTATTAGGGAAAGGTGAGGTTCCTAAACCAATATCCAATTCTCTTTTCTTCTTCTAAATGTCCCTTGAAGTATAATTCTTGGGTTTAGGAGAAACCCTTAATGCAATATGAGGTTTCAAATTCAAATTTCCTCCTTTATAAAACTTTTATTTTTCACACATTTCACACTTCTCCAAAAAAATTCATATTTAAGATTTCAAAAAGAAACACAAAACATTTTTTTTCGAAAATCATTTCTATGTGGCAAACAATCAACATTCTTCTCAAAAACATTTTTTTTGAACAATATTTACCATATTCCAAATTCCACTCATTAACTTTATTCACAAGCACGTTCAATTCATTTTTTAAGTCCTCAAATAAATCATGTGAATGTTAATGTGAACTAATATGAGAATTCTTAAACATGAAGCAAAAATCTCTAAGATGATCGGTTCTATGATAATAAGAGCACACATAGGTTTCATGATGAACCACCTTAGAACGTCTTTTAGAAATAAATCCTGAATTTATTTTAGTTTTGGAAAACTTATAGCAAAACTCTCTCAAATCACCCTTTTTATGACAAAATGTGCAAATGCGGGATTGGGAAGGTCATTTCAAACTTTATTAACCTTTGGAAATAACTTGATCATAACTTGGTCATTTTCTTTCACATTCAAAACACTTAATTAAACAAATACATTTTCTTTCAAAATTTCATTTTTCTCATTCTCACCCGAAGAAGATTGAACCATTTTCATCATTTCACGAGTTGAAATACTCACCACACTTGTTAAGCTAGAATGAAAAGAATTTGACTAAACACTTTTCAAATTTTAAAAATCCATATTTCTTTTAACCATTGATTAACGAAATTTATTTCCTTCTTTTGAACCACATCATTTGATTCATTTAAAAAAATATAACATTTTCCACCATTTTTTAAACCTTTCATATGAAAGCCATTTTCTTCATTACTCACTAAATATTCTTTCATGGAGAAACCCACACAATAATCATCCTCATAAAGTTGACTAATACTAATGAGGCTGACCTTAGTACCTTTAACAAAATGAATATTGTGAAGTGTGATGTCATTTGAAATTCTCACCATTCCCTTTCCGCTCATTCTCGATTTCCTTCCATTTCCAAACAAAATTGAAACACCATCAAAACTCTCAAGGAGGTAAACTACAATTTTTCTCCCATTATGCGATGTGAGCAAGCGCAATAAACATACCAATTTTCTAAATTTGAAGAAATTAAGTTTTCAAAATTTTCAAAAGTCATACAACACACGTGACTCTCTTTTTCCATCCATTTTGATTTCAAATGATTTTTCTTTTCTCAAAACATTTACTTCCTTCTGAAGTTTCTTGTTCACTACTTGAAAGTCGATTCTTCTTGAAAATTTAGGATATGGATGTTGTTTATTCCTTTAGAGTTTGTAGAAAGAAGGTCTTAAGTGTCCTCTCATGAAGAAATAAGAAACTTATAGGGTTGAATTGGGTTTGGAGTAAAATTCACATTCCTTCTTACAAAATATTATTCTTTTTGGTTTTGAAAAGCACTTTCTCTTTTGAATAAATTAAACAGGTTTAAGAAATTTGTGGAAATATTCCCATTAATCTCTGTAATTTTTGTTGCAAAATTTGTCAAACATTTTAGTGAATAGAATTAGGCTTATTTCGTAACGCCCCGACCCAAATTTATGGGTTATAGTCAACCCAGTCCGGCCCGAGCATTAGGTGTGAAGTGCAATGAAACAACCTATATAATGATGCTAGTCCAATTTTATTTTAATTAACATTTCACTTGTTTAGGATGTGATTCCAGTTACAAGACAAACTACGTGTAGGACCCATGGGGAGCACCCCGAGTCCAAGTAAACAGAGCTATTAACATTAAGAAAATAAAGTACACTTACCTATATAACTCCCTCAAAATACGAACCCGTACCCAACTTGTTGTAACCAAGAAAGGGTGTGAGCTTATGCCCAGTAGGAATATATAAATCAGTATAGAAACGAACGGTAGAAAAGAATACTCACACACTATAATCACATGCATGCGAAAATATATATGTATCGACACACACACACACACACACACACACACACACACACACACACACATATATATATATATATATATATATATATATATATATATATATATATATATATATATATATATATATATATATATATATATATATATATACCTTTGAAAATATATGTTCCATTGCATTAACCATTTTACTTCTGAAAACCTTACTCATCCGGATTAATTGACCTTAATCTTATAAAGACTTTATTCATTCACACTTATATATATACCTTTAAAAATACATGTTCCAATGTATTAACCGTTTTACTTTCGAAAACCTTACTCATCCAGATTAATTTACCTTAATCTTATAAAGACATCCTTCATTCACACTTAGCATTCCTCCCACTGTTTAACACACCCGGTTCAATACTTGAAATCATTACACATGATTTATCGAAACTTACTCCTTTTTATTTATGCAAATATAATTGGGTATTTTTATTGACATCACCCTTTCAACACATGCATTCACTGTGTTAGAAAATATTCATTAAATCTTTGAAAACCTTTTTACAGCATATTCTTGTGTAAATTATGGGTTTAACCGTTTAGGTTGCTTAATCACCCATTACCCACTTAATTTACCATTCCCTTGCTTTATGGACATTAATAGAGTTACGCAGTTACTTATACATTTCATATTTATCGGAACATTCATTTTATTCATTCAAGCTAAGTTGTATTAACACATTTTACCACACAACCCATTTCTTGACATGTTCCAAATTTGCTTTATCTTTTCTCAAAATCTTTCTATACAGCATACTTACACGGGCTCTACACCGATGGCTATGTGTACCATATGCTCTGGCCAGTGATTTAGGACTTTTCACCCATGGGCTCCGAGCCCTTCTTGATTATTTATAGCTTGCATCCGAGACCTTATTAATATGTTTAATATTTTACACATGTCCACATTATTCCACTTCTTTTCTTTCACCCTTCTGAAGTCGAAACCCATACTTAACCGTCCGTTTTCCCAATAACACTTGAAAAATTATTTCTTTTCTTATTTAAGTCCCTTATTCACACACGCGTGATTTATACAAAAATTATTCACACTTTAGGACTTAATTCACTTTCACATATACTAGTGTAAAGACATCCTTTAACATTTTTATTCCATAAAAATGTTCTACTTTAAGTAAACTACCAATTACTTACCATTTAGTTCCTTTTAACAAATGTTATTCATCAAAATGGTTATTCAACTTCCAACTTAATATTTAAAATGCTTTAACCATTTTAACACTTGTTCAATATCATTGTTTTACTCAATTTTCACACTTGACACCCTTACCCCTTGAATATATAAAATAACACCTTTTACATATTAAGCTCCTATTTTCACACATTCTTCAAGGACCAAAATTTCCATTTTGTTTTATTTCATGTTTACACCCAACAAGACTTTCTTTAAACTTGTTTATATAATTATTATCAAAATACTACAAGTGTATAGGCATGAGAAAGTGGACTTTAACTTCTAAAATCCTATTAAATGGGTTAAACATACATTTCATTCTAGAAATTTGTATCATGCACAACAACATGCTTTTAAGGTCATACAGGCATTTTATTAATTTCGTAAAACTCAATAAATGTCCATTTTCCATAAAATCTCTATTTTTGCAAGAAACGTAGAAATATTTATCTCATAAATATTTAGACAATATCATTCCTCATTTTTATTCCATAAAAATGTCCATTATTTCTTTCTACTAGAAATACACGCAAATAATATTTTCTCACATTTTTATTCCATAAAAATGTCCATTTTTTCTTTTTACTAGAAAATACACAAAACTGATATTTTCTCACATTTTTATTTCCATCAAAATGTTCATTATTCCTTTTACTAGAATAACCTACATTTTGTTCATGATAATAACGCTCTTAACATTGAATAGTAACAAGACTACAATATACACTAAAAGGAGTCTTAAAAATAAAGGGTTCCCACCTCAAATGAAGCCCAAATCAGTGAAGGGCATGAAAGATCAAGGAAGATGACAACCCCCCCCCCCCCCCCCTAAGGTGGCCTTAAGAGGGGTTGTCTAGCTCCACCAAATTTGCCTCCAAGAAACTCTTTCAAAACCCTCTTTAAAACTCTATAAATATATATATAGTCACCACCTCTAAAAGTCTTAGTTTGAAACTTCCCATTTAACACTCAAACTTGACATTTTAGCACTGCACAAAGGTTCAGAGTTGCACACAAGGTTTGTGACAATAAACAAAAGGATAAGATAATTATTTATGCCTTTGTTTTGTAGAAGGTTTTCGGCTTGGGAAGGGGGTTTCCCCCACTGTTGTTGGCCGAAACTTTCCATTAAAGTGAGAAGGCTTGGTGATGATATATATATATTAAAAAAATGATCCAACGAATGGGAATAATTTACAGGGCCACGTTTCGGATGATTATAGCATTCGTTCCCATTTTGTTTACGCCATAATGCTTCCATAATACACGACCTATGTGGAGGATGTATCAACCTCCTGTTTGGAGTATGCAACCACATCTTCATAGTTTATTAACAAATATAATAACCATAAAGTCCTCAACCTCCTAAAATCTTGTACTAAAGGGAACCACACTTATTTTTCGTTATCTTCTCTTGAATGCTACGAAGTAAGCCGATTTTTTCCAATGTATTTTGGCCTCATTAACTTCCATTAAGTTTAACCCTTTGTACCTATCTGTTGACTAAGCCGCACAAGCCTTTTCTTTGGAGATGAATGAACAAGCCTTTATTCTTGTTGTTGGAATTATTCTCTTCCATGTAGAATTTCTCCCATAAAACCCATTGATGTTATGCCCATGCCGGTGCATGTCTATATACTTTTATTCTTTTTTTATTATTCACATAATTACCTCATTTCGTCAATAGTGTCGATGAATTCCCATGAGATGTCATGCATGCAACATGCAACCCTAGGTATGCCCTCTAAATTATGTGTAAAATCCAAGTGACACCTTATTTGTGCATATTTTACGTAAACTTCTTATCAGTACTCCATGCACACCACGCAATTATAGTTCCAACTTTTTAAATCATAAGTCGGGGTATTACATATTCTTCCTAATATTATTTTTGAGTCTGAAACAAGTTTCATAAAAGGAAGAAGCATTATAGACAACACTCTCCTTGCCCAGAAACTCATGTCTAATTTTAATACCAAATCTAGAGGTTCCAATGTTATTTTCAAGCTAGACTTATCAAAGGCCTTTGATCGATTATCTTGGATTTTCCTTTCAAATGTGCTGCGAGATTTTGGTTTTGTAGAAACTGTGATCGACATGATATGGAGACTATTTTCAAATTGTTGGTATTCTCTTTGCATCAATGGGATCTCTACGGGTTACTTCAAATCATCTCAAGGAGTCCGTTAAGGAGATCATATCTCCCCCGTTCTCTTTATAATTGCTTCAGAAGTTCTTTCAAGAGGAATTCATAGACTCATGGTCTCGGGAAAAATAATAAGCCTCTCTCAGCCAAGAGGATGTCCTCTTATATCTTCAATCTCCTTTGCGGATGATTTCTTGATCTTATCCAACGGCGAGAAAAAATCTTTAAAAAATCTCATGAATTTCTTACCTTTATTTGAAACAAACTCGGGTCTTCTAATTAACAAAGAAAAAAGTTGTTATATTGTTCCATATCATTCTAATATTTGTAAGAAAAATATTATTCATAAGGTCACGAGTTTCCAAACTGCATTTTGACAATCTGGTGGATATCATCTCTCACAAAATAAAATCGTTGGAAGGGGAAATTTCTTTCCGCTGCTGGCCAAACTGCCTTGATAAAAAATGTCCTCATCTTTTCTCTTTTCAACACGTTGGCTTCATTACAACCTCCATGCATTTTTATCGCCAACATTGAGAAGTATTTCTATAATTTTTTGGGGGGCAACACGTCTCATTCTTGTAGGAGAAATTAGATTAACTGGGATAAATTTTATCTCCCATGCAAAGAAGAAGGTATCGGCTTACGATGCATCCAGGATAGCTGCGATGCCATGGCATGCAAAAAATGGTGGAATTTCTATGCCATGCTTGCTTCATCGAATTATTAAGGTCTCTCTTCTCACCCATCCCATACATGGATATGCACGCAAAAAGTTTGGCTCATCATGCAAGATAATCTTCATATCGGTGATATTATTTGTTGGCATATTTAGAAGGTAAGATATTCAAATTTTTTGAGGGCAGATCTATTGATGCTCATCTAACCATTAAGAGAATCAAAGATGATATTTATTTGATTTTCCATGCCAAGCCATATAAAGGATCGCCTAGTAGAATCGTTCATTAATTTATTTTGGACTTCCATGTAATGCGTGCCTGATTTTGTATAAGCCACTTTGAGAGGGATATTCTCTCATAGTTAATAAAATATTTAGTTTAAAAAAAATATAGTTGGTAAATTCATTATTAGTAATAGTAAAATACCTTTACTAAATCCAATATAAGTAACGGTAAATATCTATTACTAATTTTGTTACCCACGCCTTTTTACTAATGAAAAATTATCGTTACTAAATATTTTTATAACAGCAAAATACCATTACTAAAAGCCAATTTTGGTTAGTGCCTTGAGCATAATGTGCTTCAACCATGTCCATCGTCTCAGAAATAGAGGACAACCAATCTTTAGGGGAGACAATGGAATCCATGTCATTACCAACTAACAAAATGTCATCAACATACAATGATAGGATAAGAGGATTTTTCTTGGGTCATTCAAATACACACAATGATCTTCCTCAATCATCTCAAAACCTATTGAGGTAATAGCATGATGAAATCGGCAATACCACTAGTTAGATGATTGTTTAAGGCCATAAATGGAATGTTTTAGGCGGCATACTTTGCGCTCTTGTCCCTTAACATTAAAACCCATGGATTGATCCATATAGATCTCCTCATCTAGTTCTCTATTGAGAAATTCAATCTTCATATCCATTTAGAAAGGTTATAAATCCAAATGTGTGACTATATCTAGCATGAGGAGAAGTGAGAAAAATATCACGATTGGGGAGAATGTATCCTCATAGTTTATACCCTGAGCGTACCCTTTTTCTACTAGGCATGCCTTATACTTGTCAATTGATCCATATGCGCCCAATTTAATCTTCAAGAACCATTTGTTTCCAATAATTTTTCGATCAGGCAGAAGATCAACTGACTCCCAGACCTTGTTCTAAATATAATGCTCATCTCTCCTTGCATAGCATCCATCCACTCTTGTATAAAATCAGATGAACGTGCTTCTACATAAGAAGCAAGCTCATCCTCATCCTTTGTAGAACACAAGTTATTATTCCCCCCAATATCAAAATGAAGACGTGGAATGTTTCCTCATTTATTATGATGTGCTTCAGAATTTTAATTCAATGGTTCACTCCCACTGGACTGAAGATCACTACCACAATTTTTAGCGATTATAGGATGAGATTCGAATTCCACCTCCTCTCTTAAAGATGGTAAGATATCATCATTTTCCTCTAACTCATAGAGGTTTAAATACTTATTAGCTTCGCATATGCTAGGAAAATCTATAACACCCCGTGATTTAAGCTGTAAAAATCTGTTATAAATTAAATATTTTGAAAAAATGATTTTTGGAATTTAATTAATTTTAGGATGAAAAAATATTGGTTTTAATATATATATAATTAAAGTTTTAAGTGGAATTTAATTCAAGAGTAAAATTGGGAATTTTTAGAACTATGTATTAAATCGGGGGGGGATCTTGGAATAACAGGTCGATCGAACCGGTTCGGCCATGAGGGCGAACCGGTTCGCACCAGTAGTACTGTAGAAATTGAGTCTCTTTTTGTAGAGTTTGGTTAGAACTCAAATATTTCTCTTTCCTAAATTATAAATGCACGGGCTTAGTCTTTTTAACACACATTTAACCCTTCTCAAAAACTAATAGCCTCCCATAATTTTACCTCCTCTCTTCTACAAAACCTAGACCCAATTTTCAACCCAAAATTTGAGATCTAAATCAAGTTTTCTCTAGAATGACCAAATACGTGTTTTTGCTATTTTGCGAGAGGAACCGAACAATGTAATCAGATTTTTAAGATGACTTCCTTACAGGAATGAATGCTTATATTGTTGTCCTTAAGTGTTATGCATTTTAGATTTTGCCTAAACTATAATAAATGATATTTTTCTTAAAATAAATTAGAAAGACTAATAAGTGAGAGTGAAAATAATTCGGGGATTATTTTTTTTCAAATATATAAATATATTTAAGACTTGAAACAATCACATGCTTAGATTAGAGATTTGGTCTACGATAGAATTGTGGGACATTTCGCATATTAAAAATTAAAAGTATGAATTTGTAATAATGTTTCGACTCGAAAAATCATGATTTTATGTGTAGATTGTATAAGGGATTTATTATGGTGTAGTAATGATGAATATGCAATTTAAAATGGAATCTTGTGTCAACCGGTAAATTATCACTTTTATAGAAATTATGAAATTTGACAACTTTTGTGATGACTACTAAGACTTGTTTAATTATATAAAAAAAAGGTGTAACTTAAATAATATTATAATCGAAGAATTAATTTGGAAGAATTGTAGCGATAAATTAAAAATATGTATTATGTGAAAGTTGTTTATTTTAATATTTCGACACCGTGAGGATGTTGGGATTTTTGGTGTAGTTATGCTTCTACCCTTACTTTAGGTTGCTAGCTAGGTATTGGGCTAATATGTAGGCCTTGTGGTTGGTAACACTTTCTAGGTATGGGAGTAGTGAGTGTAGGATCGTACGGTTGGGTATTTCTTGGGTGGGGCTAGGTAGTACGCCACCATGTGTTTTTTGTTAGCCTAGGTGCGAGACTGGGTGGTGATTTGAGGTAGGTATCTTTCCTAGGTGATAAACTAGGTGATTCTTGTGGTTTAGTGATCTATAGGTATAAGACTAGGGATGGTTTAGGATGTGAGGCCCGACTAAAGGGTGGAGCTAATAGAGAAAAATGATAAATTGATAATTAATTCCTAAGACAAAGAAAGGGTATTAAAATGAATTTGCGTTGCGAGTATGTGTGACACCCCGCCTAATTAATCCCGGGTGATCAGTCCTAAATCAAGTTAGAACAGGATTCTCATTTGGTCCATTCTTAGCATCACTGTCGTCATATAAAATTTCTAACTACCTAAGTGAGAAAAATAGACTGGTGCCATTTTTATCTTTCATTAATTAAACAAAACCCATGCAGAAAATAAAACTATATAACAATCACAGATAACTGAATTTATCATCCACAAGTAAGAATATAATTGACCGAGTAAACCAACGGTTCAAATAATAAATCCCATAAAGACAAGAATAATATCCCAACAAGTCTAAAAACATTTAAATGGAAAGTGAGCGACATGCTCGAATACTAATCACGAACTTCTACATTAAGAATGAAGAATGAGGCGTCTATCAAAACCCCGCAACATCCACATATGCTGCAGCATCGGATTCCTGGAATATAGTCAAGGCTGGCGTCCCTGTGGCTGGACACCTAAAAGGTTTTTAAAAAAAGTTTTTATAGCAAGGGTTAGTACCCAAAACATTTGAAAACATTTAACAAATGATTAACTTGCAGTGATAAAATAAATATGCATGCTCTTCATATTTTCAGTAAATGTCGCACTCTCTTGAGGACTTCCTTACCCCTTCCTCTAATATACGTTATTAACGCTTTAATTAAATTACCTAGTTATTCATCTCATGACTAGATATTTAACAAAGTGCCTTCATACCCACCCTACTCTAGCTGAGTGTGTAGTGATTATGATGCATAAGTTATTAGTAACATCAACTTAACTATATCATTTCCCTCTTTATATTTATATAACTTCTACACTTGTTATACGTAAAAAAAAAAAAAAAAAACTCCCTTTTCATTAATAACCCGTATATAATTAATTATTTCATTATATACTTATAATCATATTTCAGCATTCACATTCATACTATAATATATAACAATTTGCAACCTCCCGAGCAGAATACTCCCGGAATATAAATTCTATAAAGTGCTAACCCACTAGGTAAACATCACGTAGCCTAGTTATCCCAAGTCAGAATTCTCACACCAACTTGATAAAAATAATATACTGGAGGCGGTCATATTCCTTCCCTGAAAGTGAGTTGTCCCTCACCCATATAACGGACGCTATGACCTTGGGAATATACTCACCCTACTCCTCAAGCTAGGGGATTCATCCACTACGCGCAACCTCCCCCTATAGCACTATAGTACAAAAATATCTTGTCACCGATATTAATAGTACACATTACATATATATACAATCGCCTCCGTATATATATACATATAAAAGTCCCGGCTATATCTTTTGCTAAATCCGTAATATGAGCCTATAAATTTATTAAGAATTTATGGTCCAACTCTAAATATTAATTAAATCTCACTTTAATTAATTAAGTTATTTTGGTGTCGCCCCCACCATAAATTTGGACTTTACTCTCGTAGCCCAAAATTTACCCGAGTCAAAATTTCCGACTCTAATTTGTTTGCCTCAAACCCGAATTAATTCATCTACAATTAATTAGATTAAACTTATGTATTTAATTTCTCCATAATTAATTACATAGGGTTTTTATATAAATTTTTCCTCTTATATAACTAACTGGACAAACTGCCAGATTCTGGCGATCGTCGATCGATCGACCCCAGACCGTCGATCGATCGATCGATCAGGTCTTCGTCTTCCTCGCGGAGACAGGGCAGCCATGGGCAGAATTCCTCAAACCCTAACTTCTTCTAAAATGAGTTTTAAGCTTTCTTATCACCAGAGTATACTAAAAACCTTATTAGGATTACCCAGAAAGCCTACAACAATCATCAATTTGTCCATAAACAATTGATTCATAAATTTGGGGAAAAATCCATTTCTTTTCTTAACCACATATTACTCTGAATTTCTTCATTTAATTCGTTCTGGTTTAACTGAATATCATCCTAACAGGTATACATCAGAAATCCAATATCAGATATTTCATAACTCCTCATAATTTCGGCCAAAACAGATTCATGTTTTCTTTTGAATTATCAAAACCCCATGTTTATACCATGAACCCCAAAACGAATTTTTAATTCATAACAGCACACAAATATGAATTTGAAAGACAGATTTAATGCTAATTGCAAGTTATTCACTTGCCTTAGGTTTCGTAGTGTCTGAATTTGTGATGGATTCCCAAGGTTGAAGATGACCTTGTTGGTATTTTGAGATCCCCAAAATCGCTTGGCTGCTGCTAGGGTTTCCTAACCCTTTAGTTCCTCTTTCTAATTAAGCTCAGCCATCCTAAATTTTCTTTTTATTAGGTTAATAATTCAATTCACGTTTTTTGACTAATGGGCCAAGCCCAAGTGACCAAAATGTCCCCGAGTGGGCCCGACTATGTCTAAAAACGTCCCGTGACCCGTTTACTACCCCCGGGTACACTTTTTCCACTATCTCGGCCCATCCGGACTCAACTGTACACTCAGAATTTGCATCCGAATTAATTTATAAAAATACTTATCCCCCACCCAATATAGTCTATACCGACTTCCGGATGTGATAAGTATATACCTCGTCATTAATATTCGAGACGACGTAATTACATTATTACTATTCACTTAGTAAATAAGTTTTTCCTAAATATTAACCATTCAATCCCAGATTAATATTTATATATATTTCTATCCTAATTAATTCATTAAATTACAACACACTTAGTAATTTAGGATTTCCGAATTAATTAAATTATAAATGTACCAAAAATACGGGGTGTTACATACTCCCCCCCTTATAAAGGAATTTCGTCCCCGAAATTAGATCGTACCTGCGTTGAAAAGTTCTGGATATTGTTCCCGCATATCCTCCTCTCACTCCCAGGTAGACTCGTCAACATTGTGATGACCCCACTGTACTCTAACCAATGGAACAACCTTGGATCGTAATTTCCGCTCACCATGATCCAAAATAGCTACCGGCCTTTCCTCATACGAGATGTCTGGCTGTAAGTCGATCTCCTCGAGTGTAATGTGCCAAAAGGCTCTCTCGCTCCTTCGATATTTCTTCAGCGATGCCACATGGAATACATCGTGTATCCGCTGAAGATGTTCTGGTAACCCAAGCTTATACGCCACCGGTCCCACCCTCTCAATAATAGGGAAAGGTCCTACGTATCGCGGTGCTAACTTACCCTTCTTGCCGAACCTCATCACCCCCTTCATTGGGGATACCCGGACTAAAACCTGGTCCCCAACTTCTAGCTCCACATGACGTCGAGAAGCGTCAGCATAACTCTTTTGCCTGTCCTGAGCTATCCGAATTCTTCCTCGAATCAGCTCTATCTTGGAAGATGTCTCTTGAACAATATCCGGCCCCAAGAGTTTGTTGTCCCCCACTTCTAACCAACAAACGGGTGAAGGACAAGGTCTCCCGTACAGTGCCTCAAACGGTGCCATGCCAATCGTGAATTGGTAAGAGTTGTTATACACAAACTCTACCAAAGGAAGATATTTCTCCCATCCTCCCCCGAAGTCCAAAATGCACATTCTGAGCATGTCTTCCAGCATCTGGTTAACTCTCTCAGTCTGTCCGTCAGTCTGTGGGTGATACGCTGTACTCAAGCGTAACTCTGTGCCCATTGCCTCCTGAAAGCTCTGCCAAAAGTGGGCGACAAAGATTTTGTCTCGGTCGGATACAATAGTTATCGGCACTCCATGCAGCTTAACAATCTCTGCTATGAATAGCTGTGCATAATGCATCGTCTCGAAGTCTGTGCGTACAGGCAAAAAGTGAGCCACCTTAGTCAATCGATCCACAATAACCCATATGGAGTCGTGACCCCTCTGCGATACAGGTAATCCTGTGATGAAGTCCATGGAGATGCTCTCCCACTTCCACACGGGAATTTCTAACGGCTGTAGCATCCCTGATGGTCTCTGATGGTCAACTTTCACAAGCTGACACGTGGCACATTTCGAAACAAACTCCGCTATATCCCGTTTCATTCCTGCCCACCAATACTGCCTCCTCATATCTTGGTACATTTTATCCCCACCGGGATGTACCGCAAATTTCGAACCATGGGATTCTATCATAACAGCGTGCTTCAAATCCTCATCCTCTGGCACCATTAACCTCCCATTAAAGCGTAGGCCTCCTTCTGAGCTAATTGAGTAACCCTCTGCTCCCTCAGCTAACAACTGGCCCACCCTATCCCGACAAACCTGATCCTCAGCCTGAGCCTTCACAACTCGCATAATGATCTCGGGTGTGATGGATAAAGCTGACATGCTAGCCTTGGCTACGTCATCCTCATATCGAAGCTCTCTCCACTTCGCTTTCCATACCTCTGATATCTCCCCAGTCGGCCTTCGGCTCAATGCGTCTGCTACCACATTGGCCTTACTAAGATGATACTGAATATCAAATTGGTAGTCCTTCACGAATTTTAGCCACCGCCTCTGCCTCATATTCAGATCCTTCTGTGTGAAGAGATACTGAAGAGACTTGTGATCCGTGAATAAAGTAAACTTCTCTCCTAGAAGATAATGCCTCCATATCCTCAAAGCAAAAACGACCGCTGCTAACTCTAGGTCGTGAGTGGGGTAATTCCTCTCGTGGGGCTTTAGCTTCCTGTAAGCATAAGCTATAGCCCTTTCTTCCTGCTGGAGCACACCCCCAAGACCCCGTAAGGATGCGTCTGTGTAAACCCGATACTCTAGCCCTCCCTTTGGCAATGCCAGCACGGGTGAAGATGTCAACTTGTCCTTTAGCTCGTCGAACGCTAATTGACAACTATCATCCCACTTGAAAGGTACCCCTTTCCGAGTCAGATTCGTCAAAGGTTCTGCAATTTTGGAGAATCCCTGAATGAAGCCGCCTGTAATAACCGGCCAAACCCAGAAAACTGCGCACCTCGGTCGGTGTCGTGGGCTGTCCCCACTCCCTCACCGCTGACACCTTATCTGGATCAACTACAATACCCTGATCTGACACGACGTGACCAAGGAACTGTACCTCCGGTAGCCAGAATCCACACTTCCCTAATTTGGCATAGAGCTGATGATCCCTCAATGTTTGTAAAACCATGCGCAGATGCTCTGCGTGCTCCTCCTCGGTACGCGAGTAGATTAGGATGTCATCAATGAACACGATGACAAACTGATCTAGGTACTCCCTGAAAACCCTGTTCATGAGGTCCATGAACACTGCTGGTGCATTGGTGAGCCCGAAGGGCATCACCCTGAACTCATACGATCCATACCGCGACAAGAAAGCGGTCTTAGGAACATCCTCCTCTCGGATACGCAGTTGATGATACCCTGACCTCAAGTCGACCTTGGAGAAGTAAGACGCCCCTCTCAATTCGTCAAATAAATCATCGATCCGAGGCAACGGATATTTATTCCGTATCGTCACCTTGTTCAGCTCCCTATAATCCACGCACAAGCGGAGTGAACCATCTCGCTACTTCACAAACAATACCGGCGCACCCCACGGCGATGTACTCTGCCGAATAAAACCCTGACCCAGTAGTTGCTGAATTTGTTCCCTCAATTCCCGCATCTCTGAAGGGGCCATTCGGTAAGGTGCCCGAGCAATCGGTCTCGTCCCCGGAGCCAAATCGATAACAAATTCGATTTCTCTGCTGGGTGGTAATCCTGGTATCTCCTGGAATACATCCTCAAAGTCCCTCACTACAGGAATAGAGTCTAATGGAACTACCACTTCCTGTGAGGTTTCCTCCTCAATGTAATATAGATGAGTGGTCGAGCCTCCCTCTGGGCGAGGCATCGCCACAACAAACATCTCTTGTCCCGAAATGGCAAAAATAATGCTCCCACCGAAGCAATCAATCATGGCTCTATAGTCAGCGAGCCAATCCATACCGATGATCACATCATGAACATGCATATCTAATACCAACATGTCCGCAGGTAATACTAAACCGCCAATCTCTACTCCTACTCCCCGACATATAAAGAATATAAGCGACCCACTCCCCAAAGGTGAGTCAACACACGTAACAGTGCTCTCTGCGGTGGCTAACAACCCTAAATCCTTCGCGAAATGTGTAGCTATAAAACAATGAGTAGCCCCCGTATCAAACAATACCCGACCCATAGTGCCATGGATAGAGAACGTACCCTCAATCGCGGGCGGCGCATGCTGTACTGGAGGATTGGGAACGTCCCGAACGTTATACACACGTCCGTAGTGCATCTTCCCCTACTGCTGTGGGGCGGGTGGGGCTGCTGCTGCTGCTGCTGGCGGCATCTGACCCTGTTGCCCCTGCTGGGCACCCTGCTGCTGGCCTCTGCCCCTCTGCGGGCACTCCCTCTTGAAGTGTCCTGGCTGGCCACAGGAGAAATAGCATTTCTGGTCGTCACCCTGTCGTTGGCCCTGTTGGCCCTGACGTTGCTGCCCCGGGTGGCCTCCCCCGTTGTTCCCTTGGCCCTGACGGCCCTGAGGAACCTGTTGTTGCTGATTAGGGCCTGGTTGCCCCTGTCTGAACCCCTGTCCTCCCGGCCGGAACCCACCGGGCTTAAACTTCTTAGCCTGATTCCCTTGCTGAATGATAACCTGCTGCCGTGTGCCACTTGCCTCACTACTAGTAACCGCTTTGCCCTGCTGGCTCGGCTCACCTGCCTTCTTGTTCCCCTTAGCATGGAAACGATGATCCTGGCAATGTACAAGTGCGGCATTAACGACATCTGTATAAGTCACTAACGCCGGATTCCCAATCAAGTGTTGCCTGATTCTCCAGGCTAGGCCATCCATGAACTTTGACTTCTTCCACTCCTCATCGCTCACCTCATTTGGCACAAAGTTTGCCAAACGGGTGAACTCCTCCTCATATTCTGCTACTGACCTGTCACCCTGTACCAACTCGCTGAATTTCTTTCTCATCTCAGACTCTACTGCTGGAGGGAAGTACTTGCGGTCAAACCGCACCCAGAATTCAGAAATCGACATAAAATCTCGCTCCTCAGCGGTGGTTACGGACTCCCACCACTATAAGGCTGCCCCCGACAGACGAAAGGTAGCCAGCATCTGTTTCTGCACCTCTGTACCCTCTAACATGTGCAGATGGCGCTGAATGTTCTTCTTCCAGTCACAAGCCTCGACCACATTGGTGCTACCTCGAAACTCAGGTGGGTGACCCTTCTGAAAGGTCTCCCTCACTCGCTGCCAAGATGGTGGCCCTACTGGAGCCTGAACTGCTGGAGCCAATGGAGGCGGTGCCTGAGGCTGTGGAAAATGAGCTGCCATAGCTCGCATCGCTGTCTCGACCGCTTGGGCCACTATCACTGCCACCTGAGTGGTAGAAATTAACTCGGGTGGGGGTGGTGGTGGCGGTACCTGTGGCTCCTGGCGAGCCTCCCTCACCTCATCTCTAGCCTCAGCCCTTTCCACTCTCTGTCTCTTTGGCAGCATCTGAAATAGATTGAATTGTATAAGTACACAATTTATACAAAAACTAATAGCAGGAATACGATATCTCACAAGCGGAAAATATAATCAACAGTCCTAATAATAGGGCTCTATAACAACCGAACGCTACGCTGAAACGTAGAAAGCCGCACAGATCCTAAGGACTCTAGAACCTGATGCTCTGATACCATCTGTGACACCCCGCCTAATTAATCCCGGGTGATCAGTCCTAAATCAAGTTAGAACAGGATTCTCATTTGGTCCATTCTTAGCATCACTGTCGTCATATAAAATTTCTAACCACCTAAGTGAGAAAAATAGACTGGTGCCATTTTTATCTTTCATTAATTAAACAAAACCCATGCAGAAAATAAAACTATAAAACAATCACAGATAACTGAATTTATCATCCACAAGTAAGAATATAATTGACCGAGTAAACCAACGGTCCAAATAATAAATCCCATAAAGACAAGAATAAAATCCCAACAAGTCTAAAAACATTTAAATGGAAAGTGAGCGACATGCTCGAATACTAATCACGAACTTCTACATTAAGAATGAAGAATGAGGCGTCTATCAAAACCCCGCAACATCCACATATGCTGCAGCATCGGATTCCTGGAATATAGTCAAGGCTGACGTCCCTGTGGCTGGACACCTAAAAGGTTTTTAAAAAAAGTTTTTATAGCAAGGGTTAGTACCCAAAACATTTGAAAACATTTAACAAATGATTAACTTGCAGTGATAAAATAAATATGCATGCTCTTCATATTTTCAGTAAATGTCGCACTCTCTTGAGGACTTCCTTACCCCTTCCTCTAATATACGTTATTAACGCTTTAATTAAATTACCTAGTTATTCATCTCATGACTAGATATTTAACAAAGTGCCTTCATACCCACCCTACTCTAACTGAGTGTGTAGTGATTATGATGCATAAGTTATTAGTAACATCAACTTAACTATATCATTTCCCTCTTTATATTTATATAACTTCTACACTTGTTATACGTAAAAAAAAAAACTCCCTTTTCATTAATAACCCGTATATAATTAATTATTTCATTATATACTTATAATCATATTTCAGCATTCACATTCATACTATAATATATAACAATTTGCAACCTCCCGAGCAGAATACTCCCGGAATATAAATTCTATAAAGTGCTAACCCACTAGGTAAACATCACGTAGCCTAGTTATCCCAAGCCAGAATTCTCACACCAACTTGATAAAAATAATATACTGGAGGCGGTCATATTCCTTCCCTGAAAGTGAGTTGTCCCTCACCCATATAACGGATGCTATGACCTTGGGAATATACTCACCCTACTCCTCAAGCTAGGGGATTCATCCACTACGTGCAACCTCCCCCTATAGCACTATAGTACAAAAATATCTAGTCACCGATATTAATAGTACACATTACATATATATACAATCGCCTCCGTATATATATACATATAAAAGTCCCGGCTATATCTTTTGCTAAATCCGTAATATGAGCCTATAAATTTATTAAGAGTTTATGGTCCAACTCTAAATATTAATTAAATCTCACTTTAATTAATTAAGTTATTTTGGTGTCGCCCCCACCATAAATTTGGACTTTACTCTCGTAGCCCAAAATTTACCCGAGTCAAAATTTTCGACTCTAATTTGTTTGCCTCAAACCCTAATTAATTCATCTACAATTAATTAGATTAAACTTATGTATTTAATTTCTCCATAATTAATTACATAGGGTTTTTAAATAAATTTTTCCTCTTATATAACTAACTGGCGAAACTGCCAGATTCTGGCGATCGTCGATCGATCGACCCCAGACCGTCGATCGATCGATCGATCAGGTCTTCGTCTTCCTCGCGGAGACAGGGCAGCCATGGGCGGAATTCCTCAAACCCTAACTTCTTCTAAAATGAGTTTTAAGCTTTCTTATCACCAGAGTATACTAAAAACCTTATTAGGATTACCCAGAAAGCCTACAACAATCATCAATTCGTCCATAAACAATTGATTCATAAATTTTGGGAAAAATACATTTCTTTTCTTAACCACATATTACTCCGAATTTCTTCATTTAATTCGTTCTGGTTTAACTGAATATCATCCTAACAGGTATACATCAGAAATCCAATATCAGATATTTCATAACTCCTCATAATTTCGGCCAAAACAGATTCATGTTTTCTTTTGAATTATCAAAACCCCATGTTTATACCATGAACCCCAAAACGAATTTTTAATTCATAACAGCACAGAAATATGAATTTGAAAGACAGATTTAATGCTAATTGCAAGTTATTCACTTGCCTTAGGTTTCGTAGTGTCTGAATTTGTGATGGATTCCCAAGGTTGAAGATGACCTTGTTGGTATTTTGAGATCCCCAAAATGGCTTGGCTGCTACTAGGGTTTCCTAACCCTTTAGTTCCTCTTTCTAATTAAGCTCAGCCATCCTAAATTTTCTTTTTATTAGGTTAATAATTCAATTCACGTTTTTTGACTAATGGGCCAAGCCCAAGTGACCAAAATGTCTCCGAGTGGGCCCGACTATGTCTATAAACGTCCCGTGACCCGTTTACTACCCCCGGGTATACTTTTCCGACTATCTCGGCCCATCCGGACTCAACTGTACACTCAGAATTTGCATCCGAATTAATTTATAAAAATACTTATCCCCCACCCAATATAGTCTATACCGACTTCCAGATGTGATAAGTACATACCTCGTCATTAATATTCGAGACGACGTAATTACATTATTACTATTCACTTAGTAAATAAGTTTTCCCTAAATATTAACCATTCAATCCCAGATTAATATTTATATATATTTCTATCCTAATTAATTCATTAAATTACAACACACTTAGTAATTTAGGATTTCCGAATTAATTAAATTATAAATGTACCAAAAATACGGGGGTGTTACAGTATGTACGGGCTAACAAGTTGGGCGAAATGGCTATAACAATGTGAGTGTGTTTTGGCATCACGAGTATTTGCAAGGCTAACGAAATTGGGTTAATTGTCTACAGTGAGGGGAATGTGTGTGCTGTAAATTACGGGCGTACCAAAATATTTTGAGAACTCGTAATAGGGTGAACTGGCTATATTGGTATTGCACTAATAAAATTGGGCATGCCATGAATATGTGTAGGACTCGTAATAGGATGAACTAACTATATTGGTGTTGCATAAATAAATTTGTTACATTAATTTGACAAATAATTATGAATTGATATTTTAATGTTGAAATAACATAATTGGGCTTAGATGGTGGGATGATTTAGTTATGTTGGTAGTTAGTGATGTTTTACTTACTCACATTATCGTTTAACTTAAAATACTTTATTATTATATTTATCATGTATGATGCTTATGCCTGAGTTCACAAACCATAATTGGGAAGAGTAGCTAGTGTTCATGCGGTGGGCTCTGACCTATTACATTGACCAATATTTCAGGTATAGCTACTTGAGTAGTTGCATATGATGGATTGAAGATCTTTGGAGTGTAGCTGAAGATTTACTTTTAATGCTTTAGTAGTTTATATTCCACTACACCAAAATTGGCAAATAAAAATCTTGACAAGTCAAACTTGTCATGGTAAAAAACCATGACATAATTGGGGGTGACAACCTTTTTGTCAAAGACTTGTCATGGTTAAAGTTCGTGACACGTTTTTCCCACAGTTGTGTCACGAACTTTGACCGTGACAAGACTGTGATAAGGATTTCTTGTCATAAACTTTGACTGCAACACGTCTGTGATAATTAACAACTTATCACGGACATGTCACGGTCAAAGTCTATGATAATAAATCCTTGTCACAGTCTTATCACTGTCAAAGTTTGTGATAATACTGGGCAACAGTGAAAAAAACTATTGGGCAGTGTGTCCATTGCCACTGCCCATTAGTATTTTATTATCTATTACAGCAACAATATGATATATATCTCAAACAACATTCATTCATTCATAATAAACAAATACCAATAATTCATTCATTCATAATAAATAACATTCAATATTCAATATTCAAAATTCATATTCATAATAAACAAATACTACTCAAATTATTACAAATAATTATTCATTCGTCATCATTTTGAAGGAGGAAGGTTGGCCATACTACATAAGAATTGAGACAACCCTCAATAGTACTAACGACACATCGTTCGTTCAACCACTTGTGTTCATTCTCTTTTCCAACATACACATGAATGACGTAGACCCGTGCATCATATGATTGCAACAGAGGGTTATGCACCATAGTACCTGGGCGTGTATCTGGGTCCCTCAACCCCCTAATTATTCTATCGCCACCCCGTGACTATATACAGAGTACGCCAACCAATTATTGAAAATGACCTTGGGACGATGGGGGTGGCGAATATATCATATAGAGATAGGGGGTATCGGTGAGGGTGTGAAAAATGGAGCAGTGGTCCCCTCGACGACCACTTTCTCCTTACCCTTTCCTGAGTTGGACTCAACCTGGCCTTTAACAGCACGTTTTACATACACAATTTTTTTTTTTGCATTGTTGTCTCCAAGTTGTCAAACTTCTTGTTTTTGTTGGTCATCAACTCGTCCACCTTGCGTGCCAGTCCAGCATTGCTCGACGCAATTCAAGTGAGCGTTAACTTCCCCACTTGAGAGATCACCCCCTGAGTATGGCCCTTGTGATCCCGCCCGAGCACTTGGCTTAGTGAGTCCGTATCTAGAGATGCCTTATCGGCATCATTGTTGGAGTCGTGCACTTCCTTAAGCTTTTCCTAAAACAACAAAAAAGTACACGATTAGATAAATTAATAAAAAAAGTACGTGATTATAAATTTTTATTTTTATAGCGTAATTAAAATTTTAACTTACAGTAGTGGCGGTCACATTCGGATTGACCTGCATCCTTCCCCTTCTTCATTCGAATTTCCACATAGGCATTGAGCCTATGTGGCTTACCCTCATGGCCCGATTTTCCCTTCCCGATTGAAAAGAGGATAATTGCCTCTTCGAGACCTCATTAGAGACAAATTGTTGCCAGCTTGCCAATGAGATTGACTCCTTCGAGGGTATCGTGTTCCTTAGCCGCAAGATGGAATCCCGATCCTAACCAAGGAACCGTACGCGCATGATTTTCTTCCACATTTTATACTGATCTCTTAATTGTTACAACATGGAGTCACGTAAATGTGGGGGTAAGCCAAATTGTTCCTGTCAAGCAAATACAAAAAAATTTGAGTTAATAGTCTTTAAATTATAAAATGTAATAAAATATAAATATAAATACAAAATAACAAGAAAAAGAGCAAGTACCTATAATGCCCACAGATGTCCATCTTAAGCTCGTAGGGCACCTTCCTCCAATCCGTGTACCTAGGACCAATAATTTTCTTCAACAACTCCATGCCCCTAGAATGTAAGGTCGTCTTATTCTCCACTAGTTCACCAATTTGTCCCACTTTGGGGGCCTAGTTCTAGACGAGCCTTTCTCACCCTCACTTCCCTGACGCCTTGATATAGACATTTCCTCCAAAAATTGATGTTATTAGTAGAAACATATATATGAGAAAATGATCAAATTCAAAAGAAAAAAAGCATTAAAAAGATTAAAATCCAAATGAATAAAAACAATAGAAGAATACAAATTAATGACATTATAATAATGCAAATACATTTTATAAACCAAACTAAACATTATTCCAAATAATTGGAAAACTTATTACAAATCTAAAAATTGTTTCAAATTCGGGTCATGTCGCGGACTTTGAATTAATGCTTAAACTGATTAAAATCCAAATTAACATATTCACTAACTAACCAACCAATTTTGATTCAAATCTACAAAAACTGATCAAATCCAAATGAATAAAAGCATTAAACTATTGTTATATAATAATAAAGCACTAGAAGAATACAAATTAACAACATTATAAGAGTACAAAATCCATATCATAAACCAAACTAAGCATTGTTTCAAATAATTGGAATACTTATTATATATCTTAAAAAAATTCAATATCGGGTTATCATCTAAAATAGATTGATATTCGGTAAGAGAAGCCAAGTCATCCACGCTACTGGTTAGACGCTTTACCATTCAGTACGATTAAGCATGACTTGTTGTTGATATACTCTGACCAAAACACTTTCTTGACCTTTTGAAAAGCACAAACAAATGGCTCATCGATCACGCGCTCGGTTCTCTTCAATTTGACAAGTCAACCATGATCAAATTGGTACCGGGATCAACTTTAAAAGCATTTGTATCTTCAACTCTTACCCAACCACAGGAAAATACAACATTTTTTAATCTTATATATTCCAATTCGAATATATTCCGAATGACACCATAATAAGTCATTTCAGCTTTAATGAGGTTTTTATCTTTCGCGCTCGCTCAAAAATAAGTAAGAGTCTTGTATAAAATGCCCGAATTTTGTACATTTGTATTTTTCTCATACACCATTGCACCAGTTGTGTATTATACTTCATTACCAAACCTTTTAAACTGGTTTTCATAGTAGGATAACTATTTGGAAGCTTTTCTTCTTAGGTAGCAAGCCCTTCACCCAATTCAAAATTCACGTCACGCTATTACCAGACAAACCATATTGGGTCTTCAAACTATGTAAACCAACTATGGCATGTAAAGTTATTTGATCTTTGTCACAACCAGGGTACAACGGTTGGGTCGCCTTAAATTTTAAACTTTGATAGTCATCGTCACGTTTTATCTCGATATCTTCATGAGCACCTGAACCTTGTACATCGTTAGTGACCCCATTTTCTTCCACTTCATGAACGCCATACGCATCATCAATTAAATATTTGTACATCTATCCTACTTGTTGATTGTTGTGAAGGTTGCTCGTGGAAAAAAGGAACATGCAATTCCCAGTGAAAAACCCAAAATCGATTATTATTTTGCATACCTGATCAAGGACAAAAAGTAGCGCGTAGTCAGCACGTCGATCGTTGTTTTCGGTTCACTGCCTTAATACAAAAACGCAAACTATTGACTACACTCTTTTAAGGGAGAATAGAGTCCAAGTCCTGGTATCGAAAATCCATAGAAACTAGTTGCTGGAATTTATAAGGTTTAATATTCCTCAATAAAAGTGTAAAAGATATTTTTAACAAAAAGGAAAAGATGCAAAAAGGGAAAGATTAAACTAGGCGAGTGTATTTAAACTACGTTAACAAAAAGAATAAAAACTATAGGTTGCGTCGAATATCCCTCCCCTAGAGTTAATTAGTATAAAATGGTTACATGGTTCGATGAGTTATTAAGACTACGTTTCGTTTCGACAGTTAATTAAACCCAGAGTTGTCACACCCTGAATTTGCATAAAATTCTAATACGATTTTGGCGTCAACAAATACCCTAGAAATTACGCACGCAAGGTCGTAAGTACGGATCATACATGATATACCCCGTCAAATCTCCTAGATGTAATAACTAGGACAACACACTCGAAATAAACCCGTAAAAACTCCAACACCAAAGCAAAGAAACACATCAACCCATAGGTGAGTTCAATCTAACACAACCTATACTAAATTAGCTAGAAACCATGGTAAATGACATGTATTAAAATAAAGCAAGTAAACCTAATTATGAAATCAATAAATAAATGAAATAGAAGTTAATCTAGGTAAGGGAAATTAATGGAAATAAAGCTAAAACAAGTAAACTACAACAAAGAAGATGAATGAATAGTATATTAACTTACAAACAATAGGCAAAACACCCCAAAAGGAGAGTAGGGCTTAGCTCTCTCTACAAATCCTAAAATCTAAGACAAAATGTAAGATAATGAAAATAGAAACCAAAATTGGTTTATATAGTAAGTTACAAAAGAAATAAAGGAAAAAGGAAAGAAAAAGATCAAGTTGCCAAATATCTGGGACCACCGGCCGACCGCAGGTCAGGGACCGGTCCTTCGGGGAAAGCCCACTGGAAAGGTTTCAAGGAAAAATCCCAAAACGCGGTCGACTAGCCCCTTGGGCGCGGTCGACCGGTACTCTGTTTTCCAGCCTTGATTGGTCTTCACATGGGAGAAAAGGTTGAATACAAAAATAGCCATAACTTCTTCATTCGGACTCCAAATGACGTGTCGTTTGTGGCCACGCGATGCTAACTCAATGAACTATGTATCCATTGAATTCATATGAGTCGTAGATGAAGTGTGAATTTACTAAAATGCCCTTGAAGTAGCTTTCGATGATGGAACTTCTCCGAAATGCAACGAATCCTTACTTTTAGCGTTCCAATACCTACAAAAACACAATTAACCCCTTCAATCCGAGGTTATCTGGTTAATGAGCATAAATATGGAAATTAAGAATGTAAAAGTGCTAGAATGCATAAAGATAAAGCGCGCAAATATGAAATATTCGTGACGTATCACACCCCCTAACTAAGACATTGCTAGTCCCTAGTGATGAAACAAGCAAAACCAGTCCACAGAAGGCGATAAAAAAATGTATATATACATCGAAATATAAATGTCACTTTCATAGTGAACACGATTGCATTTAGCGTATGCAATAATCCGTTAAACCCCTAGGTTACCCTAGTGGACGAGTGTCATCTGGTGAGGGTTTTCAGGGATGAAAAATGCAAACATCATGTGACACCCCGACTAATAAAATACTGGGTGATCAGTCCTATACCAAATTAAAATAGGAATCCCAGTTGGTTCATCCTCAGCATCACTATCAAAAAGCTTTTTAAAATTTACTAACCACCTAGTATTCCAAAAGCTGGTGCTAAATTTTAACTTTTTAATTAAACAAAACAGTACATGCGGAAATAAATATAAACCATTCACACAACTGAAATTAAATCAACTGAATAATTAATTAAATAATTTGCCGAATAAACCATCGACCACCAAAGTAAATAGTCCAATACGAACATCCAACACCTAAATAAATAAATTTAAAAACTGTACTGAAAAGTCTGGGCAACAAGCCCGAAGTAAAACTGAAATTGAGAAATGATTCCTACTCTAGGAAGGAATGAACGATGCATCTAATCCAAACTCCTGCTAGGATTCACATGAGCCACAGCTCTGTGTCCCTGGAATAGAATATCAAGTCTGGCGTCCCTATGGCTGGACACCTAAAAGGTTTTGAAAATAGTTTTATAGCAAGGGTTAGAACCCAAAACATTTTGAAAATATTTAGCAAGTGAATTAACTGTAGTAAATAAAATGTATGAATGCGTTTCATATTTAAGTTACTATCGCGCTCTCTTGAGGACATACTCACCCCTCCACTAATGTGTACACCTAACGGTTACCTTCACCCCACCTAGTTGTACTACCCCGTCCAACTAGTCCTGGTGTAATCTCCCCTTTCCATACCACTCTAACCCGAGTATAATAATTCTTGGATTATAAGTTATCTAACCAATTAACTTAATTAATTTCTTTTAAATCCTATCATATAACCGTGACACAAGTTATATAAAGTATATACATCACACACTGTATTATTTCTCGCATATAATAATTTACTACCATTATATACGTACCTTTACTAAGAACAACCACACACATATATATATATGTACATACATCCCTCCGAGTATACTCTCGCTAGATGATTTCCTCTGAAGTGCTATCTCACTAGGTGTGCTCACATAACCTAGTTACCCAAGTTGGAATCACTCACCAACTTGGCCCAAAATATAAACGTAGTGGAGGCGGTCATATTCCTTCCCTCAAAGTGAGATAAGCCTCTCACCCATATATCAGACGCTATGACCTGGGGATATATTCACCCTACTCCTCAAGCTAGGGGATTCACCCACATCGCGCAACCTCCCTTGATAGCACTAGAGTATATAAATTAAATAAATATCTAGTCACTCATATTTAATAGCACACACAATATATACACACACACATATATATATATATATATATATACTATCACTACACCGTATATATATAATATAAACCCCGAATTTACCATGTACTCAAAAACCTGTAACACTAGCGTGTAATTTCCTGAGTCTCTGGCACGACTCAACTTAATTAATTTTCTCACTTATTAATTTATCATCTTCCCGAGTCTATGGTCCGACTCTAATTTAGTTAATTCACACGTTAATTAATATAATATTTCCCCCAGGTCTATGGCCCGACTCTAATATAAATACTTTACACATTAATTTATATAATATTTGTCCGAATCTATGATTCGACTCTAATTTAATTAATTTACACATTAATTAATTTATTACCTTGTGTCAACCAACATACCCGGACTCGCTCACTTTGCCCATAACTTAATATTTTTCGAGTCTATATTCTGACTCCAAATTAATTTGTTTATCTCCATAATTAATTTAATACCTTGGCGTCGCTCAACCAATATACCTGGACTTGCTCACTCAATCCGTATATAATTAATTTGGAATCTAATTCCCCAAATTTATCCATAAAATGCCTCACGTAAATCCTCCCTAACTCCAATTACTTTTCCTTATAATTGTTAGGAATATGTGCTTCATAATTATTTAACATTAAACAATGCATGAAAATTAAATCTTAAATTAATTTCCCTTTATATATAACACTGGTCGAACTGTAAAAATTCTGGGACCATCGATCGATCGATCCCCTGGGTCGATCGATCGATCGAACAGGTATTTGTCTTCTCCGACTTGCTGTTTCAGCCATTGATGAACCCTCAAACTTTTTGTTCCTTCCCAAGCCCTTACCCAATCACAACCAATAGTACCTCCACATAAGAAAAGGGTCTAAACATCATAGAGACCTTAATTCATCATCAAATTCCATTAATTCCAACGTTTTCCCGATTTGGGTTTTATCCGGGTTTCAAATCTCCAATATGATTTTCATTCTTATTAACAGAAATTAACCATCGATTCTTACTAGTTTTAACATACGATTCATACCTCTACATTCCAGAATCATAAACATAATAAATTTCACCCTTAATTCCATTAAAGTATATCAATTACCGAAAACCCAATTTTTTTATAACTACCCACCCAAAACGAATTTTGGTGTACACCTCCCATAATATGAATTGATTATCATCAATTTAAGAATTACATCAGTTAACCACTTTCCTGGAATTGTTCGTAGAGTCTGTTCCGTTGGTGTAGAGAAGGTGTTGATGACGAACACTCACTTTTGTCCCTTAATTTGACTCCAAAAGATTCCCAATTAGCTCTTGATTTGTTTTCCCCAAATTCCCTCTCAAGCCCTAGGTTTAGAGTTGAGTTAACTGCCATTAAACATTTTCCCAATTAGGTTTAAAACCCCTAATCCCCTTTTTGGTCACATGGGCCTAATTAAAATGGCCCGAATCACTCCGTGTGGGCCCGGCTATGCCCAAAAATGCCCCGAGACCCAATTACTACCCCCAGGTACTCTTTTCTGACTATCTCGACCCATTTGGACTCAACCGCGTGCTCAGAATTGTCATCCGAAATACTTTATAACATTCTCCAATTTTGACCTCAAAAATACGACACACATTAATTCGAATAATTTAACTTAAAGTCGCCAAATATAAATAATTCTTCCTACTCAAATAAATTCTCCAAATCCTAAATTTAAGTTTCTCCAATTTAAATATTTTTATTTCTCCCAAAAATAATTAAATACTAAATCCTTAAAATTACAGGGTGTTACACATCATATAATTTCCTCAAAATATGCCCAATCACATGCAACAAGCCCAACAATACAAAAGAGATTTCATATGCATTATTTGTAAAGTGAAAGATTTCACACAAAAGTTCATATTATTAAAATTATATAATGAACTTCAATAAGTTGAAACCTTAAAATATGGGAGAGGAGTGAGCACATGTAAAGAATGATTTGGAAAAAACTTATATAAATCAGATAAAAATTAAAGCAAGCATATATCCAATCCTCATAGGCATTACACTCATCAAGTGAATTCACTCGAAACAGGGAGTTAACACACGAAACATGCGGGCATAAAGAGTAAATGTAAATGTAAATGAAAACTAGGCCGCACACATGTCACAAATGAAGAACGTTATATATAAAATGAAAAATTATAATCTCAATGAAAGATATTGCTCATTAAAGGAGGCGAAATGCATTTTCACAGATTATCAAAACTATTTAAACTTCTAAATTGAATTCACCCTAAGATCACATAGGACTTTATAGGGTTGTAATGTAGGTTAGAGGTTAAGGGTACGAAACAAATGTATATGTACAGATTCAAAGTGTTCGGGATGAAAACTCGGGGAAATGAAAAATGCAGGCAATATCAAAATTTGGAAAACAAGCTCCAAACAAGCTTTAGATATGATAATTAGAGAGCAATCAAAGCTTATTGAACGCTATACACAACATATAAATCTTTCTCTTTCTCTTTCTTTTCTTCTTTTTCTCATGTTATCTTTTCTTTTCTTTTGTTTTTCACTTCTCTTTTTCTTCTCTTTTCACTACTTTCTTTTCTTCTTTTCTCACTCTCACATGCCTAAATTGCAACCACAAGACAATAACATTCAATCCCAAGTATCATTCCAAACAAAGGTATGGAAGGTAATATGTATGGCTTATAACTCTAATGTTGAGTTGGTTATGGGATTTTGGGTAATGAAATGAAAGGCTAATATTTAGGCTCAAAGGGGTTGACGAGGGGAAACATAGGTGAGGTCAAGGCTAATATGGGTGATATGACAAAGATTGACTATGATCATTTCCTAAAGCTTATGCAATTCTCGAGTCAAAACAAACTTTGAAAATCATGCTCAAGTAATACATTTCAAGACATAAACTCAATTAATAAAGGATCAATGAAAGAATAGTGAGATTACCAACGAATTAAACATTTTCAATGAGGAAAGAAATGTGTATACACTCACAAATGACGAAAGGTACAAAGCTCACTCTGTGTAAGTATATACAATGCAACAAAAGATTATCGAGTTATAAAAATCTTAAACCAAATCAATAAAGCAAGAAAAACGCATGTGCTCATGGGATTAAAGTTTAATTCATGAAGTTATTCATAATATCAATGATTGAGGAATAAAGTCTAATAACTTCTAAAATCGAGAACATGCATCATTGAGTTGTCTATTGGATCGTGCAATTATTAAAATTTGTCATTGGAAACAAAGGTAAAATGCCCAACAGAGGAGAAAGTAGAAAGAATTTTTTTTGAATTTTTGAATTTTTTTTACAAGAAAAGCATGTTTGGAAAGAACATATAATCAAATCAAAGAAACTACCAATTAATGGATAGAATATCTCACACTCCCTAACTTCAAACATGACATTGTCCTCAATGTTAATTAAGAACCAAGTTAAAGAGATGAAAAGAGAGATATTAACAAAAAAAGAGCGATCTCATGAAAGAACAAGTGCAATGATTCTACAAAACATGTTAGTACCAAGCATAGTAAAAACAAATAACAAAAAACTTTACTAATTACACTAGACTAAAAGTAAGAAAAAATAAAACTAACTATTTACAACCTACAATTTTAACTTCTAACTAACTATACACTAGAAGTTAAAATTTTTGAGGGTCCACCCAAAATACGATTTGGCTTTGAAAGATCCACTGTGGACCCTCCCTTTCATGCATGCCTCCCGAAAAATAAGAATTCCGTTTGAACAACGGAAGGCATGTGTAAGGCGTAAGAAATGAACCATCCCCAATTAAAATTTTTGACGGGAGGATGGGGGATTTGGATAAAACGGGTGAGAAATACACATAGGGCCTAGAAAAAATGAATCATCTCCCAAGTATTTTGAAATTGGAATGGGAGGGGGCGCACACGGAGGTAAAAATGCCTTCATGGAAAGCAACTCGAGCAAGTACTCCTTGTCGGTAAAAGGGTTAAACGTTTTAAAGTTCAGTACCGATTCATCGTGTACTTATGATGGTGTGATAACGAAGAGTGAAAAGGGGGACGAAAGAAATTCAAACTCAAGAGATGATTTATCATCACTCAAAGTTGGAATTTCGAAGGAGATAAGATCATTTTCAATGAAAATTTCTTCTTTGGTATCCAAAGACGAAATCATTTCATTGCAAATGGATACTACATCCATTTCATACTCACTTTAATTCTCTATTAAACCATGGACCAAGTCAAGAATGATTTATTCCAAAGTAGGCATAAAATCCTCATTTGGTTCAAAACATTCCTCAACTTCAAAAGATTCAAAGAAAAATAGTCGTCGGATTCAAATAATAAATCCAATTTATGTTCCCATAAACGATTCTCTTCCCGATAATGGTCTTCATACCTCTCATTATCAAGAATAAGCAAACCCTCGCCGAAAGTCATAGGCCGAGGTGCGGATTCTTGGAAATGAGAAGTTTGAAAATTATTATCAGAACTATACTCAAATTCATTATTATAAGAATTTTGAAAGCTATTGAAATTTGTTTCAAAATTACTATTATACGGAATTAGAGGCCCAAAATCATTATCCTCCTCCTCAAAATATACACACTCCAAAGCTTGACTTTTGTAATACTCGCCCAAGTCATTTTTGAATTTGTAATTTTTTGGGACTCTAAGTATTGACCAAAAGTCATAAGTTTACGGGGATTTTGAGAATTATCATAATGATTACCGAAAGGATTGGAATAAGACTTGCTTACCCCAAAGATGGCTCGAAGTGGCGAATTCCACAAAGTGATGTGCGCGTAAGAAGATCAAGCGGTCCTTGGCGCTCAAATGTAGAAGACCTATAAAAATGTTAGGCAAAAAATACTAATAGAAAAAACAACACTACGAAATAATAAATCAAATAAGTTCTAAAACAAACAAGTCCCCGGCAACGGCGCCATTTTGATTAAGTGTGTTGTCGGGATCAAAGCACTAAATAATTTAAGATTCAAAGCAAATCATCCCCGGAAACGGTGCCATTTTGATTAAGAGTGAAAAGTATCACGTAGTCAGCACGCCGATCGTTATTTTCTGTTCACCGCCTTAATACAAAAACCTAAACTATTGACTACACTCTTTTAAAGGAGTATGGAGGCCAAGTCCGGGTATCGAAAATCCACAGAGACGAGTTGCTAGAATTTATAAGATTTAATATTCCTCAATAAAAGTGTGAAAGATATTTTTAACAAAAAGAAAAAGATGCAAAAAGGGAAAGACTAAACTAGGCGAGTTTATTTAAACTACGCTAACAAACCGAATAAAAACTATAGGTTGCGTCGAATATCCCTCACCTAGAGTTAATTAGTATAAAATGGTTACATGGGTCGACGAGTTATTAAGACTGCGTCTCGTTTCGACAGTTAATTAAACCCAGAGTTTTCACACCTTAAATTTTCATAAAAGTCTAATACGATTTTGGCGTCAATAAATACCCCGAAAATTACGCACGTGAGGTCGTAAGTACGGAGCATACATGATATACCTCATTAAATCTCCTAGACGTAATAACTAGGATAACACACTCGAAATAAACCCGTAAAAACTCCATCACCAAAGCAAAGCAACACATCAACCCATAGGTGAGTTCAATTCAAGACAACCTAGACTAAATTAGCTAGAAAGTATGGTAAATGAAATGTATTGAAAGAAAGCAAGTAAACCTAATTATGAAAGCAATAAATAAATGAAATACAAGTTAATCTAGGCAAGGGAAATTAATGGAAATAAAGCTAAAACAATTAAACTACAACAAAGAAGATGAATGAATAGTATATTAACTTACAAACAATGGCAAAAACACCCAAAATGGAGAGTAGGGCTTAGCTCTCTCTACAAACCCTAAAATCTAAGAAAAAATGTAAGATAATGAAAATAGAAACCAAAATTGGTTTATATAGTAAGTTAAAAAAGAAATAAAGGAAAAAGGAAAGAAAAAGATCAAGTTGCCAAATATTTAAGACCACCGGTCGACCGCAGGTCGAGGACCGGTCGATCGGTCCTTCGGGGAAAGCCCACTGGAAAGGTTTCAAGGAAAAATCCTAAAATGCGGTTGAACAGCCCCCTGGGCGCGGTCGACCGATACTCTCTTTTCCAGCATTGATTGGTCTTCACATGGGAGAAAAAGGTTGAATACGAAAATGGCCATAACTTTTTCGTCCGGACTCCAAATGAGTGTCGTTTGTCGCCACACGATGCTAACTCACCTAACTATGCATCCGTGGAATTTCCATGAGCCAGAGATGAAGTGTGAATGAACTAAAATGCCCTTAAAGTAGCGTCCGGTGATAAAAATTCTCCAAAATGCATCGAATCCTTACTTTTAGCTTTCCAATACCTACAACAACACAATTAACCCCTGGAATTTGAGGTTGTCTGGTTAGCGAGCATAAATATAGGAATTAAGAACCTAAAAGTGTTAGAATGTACAAAGATAAAGGGCGCAAATATGCAATATTCGTGACGTATCAATACCCCATTTTAACACATGTAGTTCAACTCTTTTTTCCTCAATCATCTTATCATTCCTACACTTAGCACACAGACACGAGAAATCTTCATCATTATGACAGTTTTTTGCATATTTCACAAATTCATTAGCACCTTTATGAAACGCATCCCCTAGCTTATTTGTCTTACCCATCCACTTTTTGTATAGAGGACATCTCATCAGAGATACTACATACAATCACCTATTATGGGTAAGAAGAGTTTATTCATGGATTAGTATAAATAAAAGTGTGAAAGATTGGCATTTCATCTTTCGGTGTTATATTATAGAAACAATATAAATTAATTTTATTATTAATATAAGATGCATTATGAATCCTATTTCCTCCATCTCCTCTAAATCCTGAGTGATCCTATCCCATTCAAGACTACATATTTTTGTAATACACTCCGAAGCTCATCAACATTGTTCCAATTTGAGGAAAACTCGGTAACATCTCCCCATAGTTCTCCAAGTACACGACATAGATTCGCAAGAGTTCGTGCTATTTTGATTTATTAACTTAAATAACACTCAACACCGCATCATCTAGTATGTACCCAAAAAATATTAAGAGATGGCAACGGAATGGGCGGGGTGTTACAAAATTATTCTCAGTAAAATTTGTATCGTAGGATTCTATTTATGTCATTCCTCCATCAGGGTGTTCACCATACATTACATAACCTTTTGAGTTTTTCAGAATATATTATAAAGTTATGATTTTTATCTCCAGGCTCGAGTTTCCTATACTTAAGGGAGGTATTGTGAACATTACTAGTCGATCCATATGGGCGTAAATGCTCCAAATTAGTTTTTTTTCCTTTCCATAACTCATATGGTGTTGAAAAAACCGACTGAGAAGGCACCCTATTTAGGATGTAGGTAGAAACCAAAATAGAATCTCTCGAGAGTGATATTAGGAGATTGACATGCACCATCATCAATTTAACCATATCTAGCATGGTCTTGTTTTTCCTCTCTACAACACCATTTTTTTGTGGAGTGTAAAGAATAGTGAGTTTCTTTGTATCCCTTATTCTCACAAAGTTCCATGAACTCATTAGACAATTACTCGCATCCTCATCAGTTCAAAGCGTTTTTAAACTTATATCTTTTTTATTCTCAACCTCTGCTAAGAAGCGTTTGAAATATACCAAAGCTTCATAGCGGAGAGCTATCAAATAGACATACCCATATCGCGTATAATCATCTATAAAAGTAGGGAAGTAAGAGGGCTCATGACATGCTTTAACATTAATAGGTCTATAAATATTAGAATGGACTCTCTCTAGTGGTTGAGTAGCTTGGGTAGCCTTACTAAAAGGCTTCCTACATTCCTTTCGTGCTAAACATAGTTCATATAGAGGTAGGTGAACTTTAGCGGGTGGGCCTAAAAGGCCTTTTCTTGATAATCTAGTCATCCTATCTTTTTTAATATGCCCAAGTCTAACATGTCAAGTTACAAAATCAATATATCTATCATTTACAACGTAAGATAATGAATGAGAAGATTCATCTAAATCAACTTTAAATAAATTATTTAAAATTGATACATGTCCATAAATCACACCATTAAACAAAATATCCAAAACAAACTTATTGAAGCAAACTGAAAAACCATTGTTTGAAAAAGCTAAAACTAAAATTAGATTTGTTGTATTCTATGGACATAAATCACATTTTGAAGAAGCAGTGTGCATCTTGTGTGCAAGTGGAACTAGTATGTACCGACTCCCAAAGTATCGAATTCGACAAAAATCTACAAATCCATCTCTGCTCCACATCACATGTTTTTTTTCTCTCCAGTCTACAACCCAATTACAAAGATAATGAGCAACTAAAGCATGAAAACATATATAAGTATGTAGAGAGGAATGATCAAGTATTAACTTCTTTGGTTTAGTGCACTCATGAGCAAAGTGTTCCTTATTCCCATAATTGTAGCACTTGACTTTAGATTTATCTTTTCTTCCACCACGCTTGCCTCTATAGCCCTTCTTGGTATTTTTTTCTAAGGGTCCCCTTTGGCCCCTACCTTGCACATTCTGCTTCCTTTTCCCAACTTGCCTCAACATATTTGTTTCGCGCTTTCCACCTTGGGCGATAAGGGTAGCAGCCCAGGCCCTGTCTTTGTGAGTTGCCTCTAGCTCAACATGGCGAGAAACATCAGAGAAGTTGATACTCTCATTATATTGCACTATTTATTTCATGTGAACCCAAGAATTTAGCAGAGATCTTATCACTGCTTGAACCTGTTTCTCATCAGAAGGAACTTGCCCAACTTCTATAAGTTCATGAATCATGTTAGACATCACCTTAACATGCTCAATCATCGTATTCTTGAATTCCTTACAATATGTCTTAAACTTATAGACGAGGCTTCTAAGTCTTGTGGTGGATGTACCATCAAAATTGAAACAAAGATAGTCCCACAGTTCCTTAGTTGTGATGCATCCCTGATATTCTCTTAAGCCTAATATGCCTCATGCTCACGTCGTCTGGTAGCATTGCTACCTTCTTAAGGTTCAGTCATCGTAGTAGTGAGGTAATCTAACAACTAAGTATGATTTAGGACAAATTGTATCTTTTTTTTCCATATTTTATAGTTAGGTCCAGTTAGCTTTTCCTTATTAGTGATTGCAGGGACAACATTGATGTTATTGGAATCCATTTTCTATATTTAAAAAAAATTGCGCAAAAATTGGCATATTATTTTACACATCTTGTATTTATTATAAAACCTCATTAAAAAATTATTATCCTTTTCTTGCAAATTGATATCGAAAGTTCGCTAGGATCGCAATCATTTCCCAATAATGCAACAATTTGGAGTATATTTTGAAATTTATTTTTAAACAAACATTTATTTTAATTAAGGAACATATCAAAAACTAAATTTTGTACCATAATTTATTATAAGTGTAAACTAATTACATTTATTTTATAATAATGAAATAGCATTTGCATCATATAATATTAAATGAGCAAAGTCTCCACATAGGTCCCTATTGACAATTTATGAGCTTGTTTTAAGATAATTCATATGTATTCTTATACAATCAAGAAAATTCATCCCCTCACATAATGTCCTTCAAATTATTAAATAAAACTCTCTCCTCACAATTATTACATCAAGAATAGCAACAAGTTTTATACACTTTCTCTACGATTGACACAAATGGGGATGTCTTGATTGCACGTTACATAGGGATAACCTTAAACAATAATAAACAAGCAAACACAATCTCATCTAATTGTCAATTTTAAATCATCCATTTGAGCATACACACACATAACCTAGTCGTTCAAATGGATGAATTTTCCACTCACCTTCGAAGGCTAATAATATAGGGTGGTTTAAACAAACCATGCATAAACAGTGCAATAATTCAACAAATTAATCCATGCACAAATAAATCATAATTGAACTCTTGAAATAATTTATAAACAAATTTTATGTTGTTAGACTCATCCATATTTTATTTTTCACTCACGAAGTACTAAAAATAAAATTGCATATGCTTTGCCATGTTTTCTGGGCATTAAAAACCAATGCCGGATATGTCAAAAAACAAAATCTCAATAATGGAGATTGATAATTACAAAAATTATTCCATGTTATGAATAGTATCAATAAATGTATAAGGCAGCTGGATCAGAACGAATTTTTCGATTCTTTTTATTTTTATTATACCAAAAATGATTAACAAATAATCAATAATTAAACATTCGTAACTAATTTTCAAATACGGACAGAGCTGTTGAATCCAGAACATCGAAAACGAATAAGAAAGATTGACAGTGACCCTAAAAAATAAACCTAAGTAATCATATTCCAAAGTTTTAAATGTTGATTGTATTGTCCAAATAAAATCTTAGATTTGCAATTTTAATTGACTTTTTTTAGGAGATCATATCCCTGTCAATACTTATCCAAAATCATGTATTATACATTGTTTTAATGCCCTAACGATATAGAACAAATATGTACAAAGAAATTTAATTTTTATTAACCATAAGATATTCAATGCAGCATGCAAAGTTCAAAAAAATATTGTTCATCGTCTTTAACAATAAATTCATATTTTTCAAATTTTGTAATTTCGAGGAGCTATGTTTGAATGTTTATATCTCACTAATTATTTATAAAATAAATACGTACCATATATCATTGGAACTATTTCGCGAGATAGAACGATATTATGCAAAAATATTTCGATTAATCATGTTTTAAACTCGTTAATACAAAGCTCAAATTTGGATCTAAACTAATATATGGAACGAATTTAATTGGAATCCATTATGAACTAAAGCTTGAAAAATTCATATCTCAATCGCTACAACTCTATTTTAACGTTCTCTACATCATTGGAATCGTATCATCATGAGGAATGACATACATTTATCTCATAATTTTTTGGAAATTTTGAAAAAAAACAAATTTTTGGGTTCATAAACGATTTACCAAAAAATAACGAATATGCAATCCAAATAACAAATCTATAGTTCTGATACCAATGAAAAATTAATCATACGAGCTATGTACCGAATATGCGAAAGTTATGAATCGAGCACTGGTTTGTTATTACGGTCTTATGCAAGCTTAAATCCGAGACCAATTCTGCGTACGCTTTGAACTTGTGAGTTGTGTGAGACTGGCTACAAGAGTTAATCCACGAATACAAATCCAAGATTCTATGAAATTAACCTTAGTATGCAAAACTTAAAAACCTTTTGTTCTTAGTTCTTGCTACTTTTATGTAGAACTTCTAAAACCATCACATTATGTTGGCATTTAAAGAAAAGATATGAGGAGACTCATGTCTTCCATTTGATAGTTTTTTTTGACATTATCTCCACTTATAAATTAATATAGTTTTGTAGCCTAACCATCAATTGTGAACACCATTTCATCTCTTCAATAGGAATTAATCATTTGGGTGACCAAATATATAATGTATTTATATGTACACAAATTACATGTAAATAGATATTAATATTATTAATCTAATGAAATGAATTATGATCCATTACCCATGTGGGCGGATCACGGGCCAAGTTCGATCTAAATATTAACATATCAATTATTGAAACTTTTAAAATATTTGTTGAAATGAGCTACATCTCCCAACATATTCGTCAATATTTCAAAAGTGCATTAACTATTTGTATCAACAATTTGTACATTGAATTCGATCCATACAAAGTACAAATGCCAATGCACTTACTGATGTAGGTTGTTTTGAAATATGTTCGGGTACATATTATTATTATTTTTAGATAATATTAAATAATGATGAAAGTCATTAAGACTCCATGTTCAATTGGTTATTGAATAATCAAGTGTTCAAAAAGACTTAGAAATACCAAAAATGACCAGACACTACAATAAATATCACAAGATAAAGTCCTACTTGAAGGCTTATACAAAGCGAACATCACATTTAGTTATTTTCTTTGGTTTAATCTATATTAGCCGGAAAAAAAACGACATAAGTTAAACTAAACTAAATTTAACAAAACAAATGGGTCTAAAAATTAGATATGACCAGTGAGAAGTTTGGCCTATATAATATTGGAATACTTTCATTAATATGTAATTGGAATTCCAAATAGTTATACACCCATAATACCAGTTGTGGCAAAACGTCAAACAAACCTATCCTTTTTCCCAAAAAAAAAAAGACTAAAAACAAACTTGAAAACAAAACAAAACCCATATTTAAGACCTTTAATATATAAGATCTACACAACCCAGATTAAAAACAATGTTACAACATATTAAGCTGCTGATGGAGCAGAGATATAGTGTAGAGCCCCCGTCTCTGATAAGGCCGCCATAAGCTGGCCAACACCAGCTGCTGCTGTATTATTGTAATCCAATGAAACGTCATCGTAAATTTCCCACCACTTTCGGACCAGCATCTTGATATCCTCTCTCTGCATGTTTTCTTCTTCACCAGTGTACCTCCATGGCTTTGAGCCAGCAGCACAGTAGTGGACCACTTTCACTTTCTCAAGCTCGATGTTCTCTGGGTGGCGCCACAACATGGCCAGCACCAAGTTGTACACTGGGGGGATGGGCTTGTAAATTTCCCTAAAGTACATGTTTAGGAAGTCCTGTTGTACAAACATTAAATACCCATTACATCCGATTCTTTATCTAGATATTTTAGCAAAGAACATGTCTAATATTGTAATATTGTAATATTGCAAATAGATGCAATTTTTCAACATTTACAAAGGTGGAAATATAATATTTACATACAAGACTTCATTTTATAAGGTTAATAGTGTAATATCTTAATAACAAAGGACCATGCCCTCTATCGTTTGCAAATAAATCGCTAACCCTTATCCAAATGGTGTCCTACTATGAAATAAATGTCAATATCAATCAATATTCAATACTTTGGTTCCCTGTTTAAGAACTAAAACTAGTAGGAATAAAATTTGTATTATTATTAAAGGATGTAGACTAAAAGTCGGGTATTATTTTCCTTTAGAAATTTGAATGATACACCAGGATTAGAAATAAGAAAAATTAGATAACATACGCAAGAAAATTTTATTTTTGCCAATTAGTGTTGTAATGTTTAAGTAATTGGTAAATACCTGCTCAGCAAAAGAGGTAGGTGGGGTGTTTTGGCAAGTCTTGAGGAGGTCGTCGTAGGTGAAGAGACTGGGTTCATACACAAACATACCAGCATTGAAGTAGAGTGGAGGCCTGGGGCCCAACTCTTCGGCCCACTGGACCTTATCGGGGCACTGCTGACAGTACCCAATCTTGTATTGTGGGCTGTGGGACCAAGTTTTCTCACAGAAACAGTCCTTCACTGCATAGAAGTAGCCATCTGGCAAATCAAAAAGGTGGTCTATATTTTCATACACTTGTATATCCCCATCTAGGTATATCATCTTGCTGTACTCCACAAACTGCATTTAACCAAAAGTATAATTAAATATTCATCTATCCAAACATAACTAACTTAGAATATAGTTTTCCCAAAATATCTCAAAATGCAACTCTCGAGATAGATTCAGATTATAAATTAAACTATTTCCTCAAAAGTCAGAGAGCAAATTACACTTCTCTTCCCTGATATGGAAGCTAATTACAGATTGCCTTGTTATATATACCTTTATTAATTAGAATTCCCCCAGAGAGCTTTGTATACCCTCGATATATAATTTTTGTTACTAATTTAAAATTCGATTATTCTCAAATATCATAATATTTAATAAAAAAAACTGATATTAATAAGAAGAATACTGATAATAATATAACATTTTTTAATAACTATAACGAAAAGATTACTGCGCATCTCAAGATATTTGTGTTATGTGCTTGTATATTATGTGGATTTCACCCATAATGGACATACACTTAATTCTCCTCGAATAAATTGAAGGTGTTTCGGGAGATGAGTTTGTATTAGGTATCATTTTCACATTTTCCTTGACAAAAAAAGTAAGCTATAAATGCATTAACATATAATATACATATTAACGTAATAAATCAAAATTAACTAATTGACCGGCCGTTAGGAAAGTATTCTCTCCAGTGGAGAGTACCGGTCTGTTTCTTTCCAAAACATAGTTTTTCAGACAGAAACTTCAATTTGATTTTTCATCTTTTGAACTTTAAACTTGATGCGACCTAAATATATTTTATTTCTTTTCAAACTAAAAATTGTGAAGAAAATTAAATAATTAATATTGACACATTTATGAATTAAGGAAGAATAATCAATCAACTCTTTTGTTAAGATATCAATATTGTGTGCCAGGGGCTCATATTGAAAGAGCATAAATTCGACGTTTACAATAGGGCAATCGAACAAAACAAATATGATGATATTTGAAAGAGTATATAATCAACGCTTTTTGACCAGAAAAAAAAAAACAATGACTGGGATTATTCTACAGGGTTGGACACACCAAAAAAAGGATAAATTGAAAAGTTAAAAACAAGTGAATTTTGGGAATTCAGAAACTGCCCTTTGAACTTTTTCATAATTCTATCTCATAGATTATATATTTTTAGGACTTAAAATAATATTGATTATGGATATACGATAACAAATATTTGGTATCTATTTTTAACCCCTATTTTCAAATTAAATAACATGTGACATAGTGTGATTGGTTGACGTTTTATCAGTGATATTTTTAAAAAATAGGGATTAAACTATAAATAAAATATTTGTTACCCTATTTTCAAAATATATATTACAATAATTTCTAAATTTACAAAACCACTTTTATCTTATTGACAAACTTCCAAATAATACGAGCTGTTAGGAAAATTATTACAAAACAGTATTTTAAAAAACAGGTGAACATGCAGTACAGTTACAAATTGTAAGCTCAAACAAAACCTCGAGAACAGCACCTTTACGCTGTACCAAAAAATCAAAGTATTTTGTTATATATTACCTCCCAGATGCGAAGCTTGGAGTAATTAATGACATAATAGGCCATAGCAAAGCGGGTCTGATTTTCCGGCGGGTAAACCGGAACAATCTCCCTTACAACACATCCTTGCGACACCAGTATACGGCGGTGTTCCTCCGGCACGTCTGGCAAAACCGCCACCACTAAAGGGTACGCAGTTCTGACTTTTCTCAATCCTTTAGCTAAAGCCACAACGCCCTTCACGTAGTCTCCAGTCCCGGCTAAGAAAGTTACATAAGCACGGGTAGGCAAACTAGCCCTTTTCACTAGGCCAGAGCCAGTGTTTGTTGCACCAACAACTAAATCAGGAGCCATTAGATTAGAGTTTTTGAAAATGAAGATCGAAGGATATTCTAGAAAGCTTTTGATTTTGAAGAGTATTTGAGAGATGGATGTTTTGGAGTTTTTAAGTGAGGGGTGGGGGTGTTTATATAGGAAAACATGGCTGATTAAAATATATACGAAATAAGATTTTGCATGGAAATGCAAATGGCCATACGTGGATGGGTCCGGAGGTCGACTAGTATCTGCTTTACTTAGCCGAACGGCATCGTATAGGGAGACTTGTCCCAAAACGGTGTCGTTTGGTTCCCGTCTTTAGGTGACTTTCCTCGCATGATCCCTTGAAAGTTTCTCGCAAAGAAATCTGGACTGTACGTGTGGCATGGATTAGATCGACGGTTGCAAGTTTTTAGAGGGATATTTCTTCTTTATCTTTAAGAGTTAGCTGTAATTTGGAAAGTGCAATTAACAAATAGAAAGTATGCGCCTTAAGTAGATATTTTGAGTGATCACTTGGCTTTTCCTTTTACGGATCAACCCTCTGCTCCATATAAGGACAAATTTCATGTAAGTTAACCAATTGCCGTATTCGACAAGTTGCAGGTTTATATATTGGCACATTACTACTAGCCTCTAACATTTTGACATCTTGCCAATTTTACCATGACTTAGACCTATTTACAACAATATTAGTTTTACCTATTCATATTGCATTTTTTACTTTTATTTGCAAAAGTTATTGAGATTAATAAAATTGAACGCAAAACATAATTAATTTTGTTAATTCGAAAGTGGCAAATCAAGATCCTACAGCACCCTACTTGTCATGTAAATCTTATTATTAATTTTTTTTCATCTTTTAGCATTTTTGGTATGTCTTATTTTTTAAATTTCTTTCACCCTTCTCACGATACTTCATTGTCGCAAGAGCACTGTTCCGCTTTTTGTGTTGGACCAAATCACTCGTGGAGTAGAAATATATTTGAGCCTTCTGAGTGTGAAAAAATGAACAAATGCCTTGGAAATGGTATTAATAAGGAATTTGTTAACACTTTCTTTATCAACGCTAAAATATGCAAAAAATTTCTTGACACCTTAAGAATATTATATTTTCAATGCTTATTGATAAGTTCATCAATTATGTAGTTACGATTTTATATGGGTACATTTCGATAAATTTATAGTACTCAAACATAAATATGTACATAATTACTCTTGTTGCAGTTTTATTCTTAAAAATATGTATGACGTTTATTTTTCAATAAAGGTGTATCTAATTCATTTTGAAATAAGAATCATATGTGGGAGAATGCCTTATATTTACCTTAAGAGTAAATTACCTATACATCCTCTAAAGTATAAAATCGTTTCCATTAAGCCATTAAAGTATATTTTTTTGTTCCTAATAAGTCCCTAAAGTAGCTATATGGTATCAAATTGACCATTCCACCAATTTTGTTTGTTAACTTTAACAGAATTAAAGGGTAAAAACAGTATTTTGGACCAATGGTAATTATTATAATCCTTAAAATGGTATTTTATGCCCATGATAATTAAATAGTACTTAAAAAACTATTTCTTAATAAACTTGATATAGAAAAATCATTTATAAAATGTTTTTTGTACAACTTTCATTTATAAAAATAACAATTTCTTATGTAGAATTATATTATTAATAAACAAGTTTCTTGTTAAAAATTATTTTACTTATAATTTTTTTTTATAAAAAGGGTTTATTTATAATTTTTTTATTTAATTCTATTTGTTATCCTAGTTTTTATACATATAAAAAGTATTCATTGTTCTTCAGTTTTTATCAATTAAAAAAAGAAAAATATACTTTTTTAGTCCAAATTTCTTATTAAACTTGATGTAAAAGAGTTTTGTATTTGTAAAATTGTTTCTATCCTAGTTTCATTTATTAAGAAAATAGTTTCTTATCTATTTAAAAGTCAAAAAACTATTTTTTTAATTTTCTTGTTGTCATAGTTTATTTCATTATTTTTTTATTCATTCTAGTTTTTATTTACAAACAACTAAATTTTTTTTGTTCTTTTCTTTTGTCCCAACTTTTAACATATAAAAGAAAAACAAAACATGGTTTTTATTCTCTTAAATTCCTGTTTTTATTTAGTAAAAAACACTAAGAGGCTGTTTTTTTGTCCCAGTTTTTATTTCGTAGAAAAAAAAACTAAAAACTATTTTTCCCTTTTTCATCCTAATTTTTTATTTACAAAAAAAAAAATAGTCCTTACTTTCATAGTAAAAAAATGTGATTATGATTTTACTATTTTTTATCCCAGTCAATTTTTAATGGGTACCAAATATTATTTTTAACAATTATTTAAATAACACGTACATAAAATGACACAAATATAATTGTCTAGATCATTTTGAACATAAATTACTATGATTATTAATTATTTAATACTAGGGGAATGCCCGTGCCTGAAGGCACTGAGAAAAATTTTCAAAGTATTTAATCGTGAATAATTTAAATCAAATTTTTTACAACACAAATAAGTGTAAACAATTTAGAAAATTTGGACAGAGTTTTTTTTATTTATAGAACTATCCACCCTGTTTAATAAATAACCAATACTCAATAGCAATACCAAGAAACATAATCGATTCCACAAAAGCTTATTTAGTATAAAAAATTTACAAATATAAATACAGTTAGATACAATCAAGTACAAAATTTCACTACAAAAATTATAATCTCTTCATCACAATCCCTCCTTGAAATCCAATGCTCCTGCAACATGCAACAACCAATAACAATAAAATATTAACGTATAGATATGAAACAATGTATAAATTCTATAGTAGACTTTCCAATACCTATTTTATGAATTCTGCTTCAAAAAATTTAGAAATCATAAACATACACCAAAAAACATTCAAAGAAAAAATAAAACCTTACAATTAGTATATTGAGGGCAATCTCCCATATTAATGCTTTAGATCTTTACTTCATTCTCTTATATGAGAAAAGTCTAGTATTGAAAATTCATGGATATAAATCCCAAGGCAAATCCCTATCAATAGACACAGACAAACAATATAAATAATCAACTCGGTATGAATCTAGTGTCAATGGTATCTATTCTAAAGGTATCTCAAAGCCAAATTTGAACTAAAACAATTATCAAGCTTTTTACTTGATCATTTTACACTCCTATTATGGCCATGTTATGCATGTTAATATAACTAAGATATTCATATCATAAATACTTCGACATTTTCTTAAACAACTTTTGTACAAAAAACTCACCTCACATGCTAATTAGCACTGGAAAATAAATTACTCACATCATTTTACACTACTAATGTAAATAATCAAAAAAGGGAGTGGGGGAGGATTATTGTAAAACAGATTCAATGAATTAACCGTACATTCACCACACTTTTCAAATGTATAATTACTTGTATTCACCAAAAATTCAATAGTTGGCAAGAAAGTAAAAAAGACATATTCTTGGCAGTGTTAGAATAAGAAGAAGTTAAAGACAAAATGTATAACTACCTTCAAAAGAGAAGCATATCATTCAAAAGAGAACGACACTTCTAGTCTGGCTCAATAGATCCACAAATCTTTTGTAACGCTGCAAAAGCCCATTCACCCCACTTTTTCAATGAATTAACCGTACATTCACCACACTTTTTAAATGTATAATTACTTGCATTCACCAAAAATTCAATAGTTGGCAAGAAACTAAAAAAGACGTATATTCTTGGAAGTGTTAGAATAAGAAGAAGTTAAAGACAAAATGTATAATTACCTTCAAAAGAGAAGCAGATCATTCAAAATAGAACAACACTTCTAGTCTGGCTTAACAGATCCACAAATCTTCTGTAATGCTGCAACAGCCCCTTCGTGATCGCCAAAAACCCTAGCATTGTTTGTTATAACCTTAAATGCCCTGTTGTCGGGGTTCACTTCCACTTTGATGATGGTTACCATTGGTTCCTTTACTCCAGTGAGCTTCAAATGATGTGAATAGTCAATGGACCTAATATTTTGACGATTTCTTCTCCCTTCCCCTGCGATGCCACATTTTTGGATGGATTGTCCTTCGTTGTCGACTTCATGAATGGGGCCACGGATGGTTCATGCTATATCTTCCGGCTCAGCCCAACTTGTCTGTGGTGGTTCGACCCCCACTCTGCTGTCAGGTTCCACTTGTCCTCTGACTACCCTCCTCAATCAAACCCTTCACTTTAGCAAAGAGAAAACCTTTAATAACAACTTTAACGACTGTTTTCGCGAAGAATAGTGGTGCTTGCATTGGAAGTGAGGAGTGGCTCGCGAAGAATTAGTGTGTGTGCTCGTCAAAATCTGCTTTATCAAGCCCATGAAACAAATCCTCGTCTGAAATTTGATATGGAACAAATAATAAAATAGAACGATCAACGAAATTGATAGGCATACATTGATTTGTTGCAAATAACACCCAAATAATTGATTGGCATACATTGATCACTAAATCCACCCAACATCATATTTGTAAATAAATAAATTAACAGATAATAAACATATTCATCAACAAAACAGTTATGTCTTCCACTTTCTATGTTTTAGTAAAATATTTTCATCAATGAAATAGTGAAAACGGTGGTTTTGATCCCCGGTTATATACTTCTTTTACACAGCTAAATTGAAAATTAGAAAACTTTTGTACATGCAAAAAGTAGTATAAAAAAATCCTTTACTACGAGAGCTGTTAAACTCAAAAAAGGACCAAGAGCATCTCTTAACCTTGAAACATTATGTATGAAAAATTTCAGAGCAGTGGTTGTACTCTTTACAGTGTAATCTTCCTTTATCTTTCATCTTTCACCTCTTTTTGACAGACATAGCAGTGGTTGTTCTCAAAAAAATATTTTAAATTTTCAACAATCTTGACTGGGATTCTGCTACTGAAATGATGTTCGTGCATCGCCATTTTCCTCAGCATTTATGTTTCAAACTGAATAGGAGGCAAAACTCTCTTTATCCAGATTGAAAGGGCATATACTTCACTGCCACCTTGAGTGAGGAATTGAGATAGGTTCTTGTTGATGGTATCTTTTCTGTGTAGTCTTTACTCCTCGATATGGACGGAAAAATGCATGATTTGACAAAAAAACTATTTTACTTAATAATGTAATAACTTAACAAACTTATAATAAATGATGGCAGTAAAATAGGCCAAATATCGATTGGTTTACTTGATAATGTAATAACCGACTTCTTTTCTTTTTCTTCATTGAGTCCCCTGCCTTGTCTGAGTTGGTTGCCAGATTTGATATCAGAGTCGATGCCATCAAAACACTCGATCGGATCAGATAAGGCGGTTCCGTGTGTGAATATGTTTAGTGCACCTGTAGATTCAATCACATGAGTATGTTATTTCGAATCACCAAAAAAGAGAGATTCGATGACGGATTCAATGAAACAACTATTCATTCTATTGGTAATTCTCAATATCAAACATACTTGGTGTGAAACATACTATATATTTGGAAATTTATGAAAAATTAGAAGAAGAAATAGGCATATCCGATGTTTACCTCTCCCATTTTCCCCAAACAAACCCCTCACTGATCTTGAACTATTGGCCTCTCTTTGGATAACGTGGAGCCCAGTACTTCCGCCCGAGCGCATTCCAAGTCGGTTGTGGAAGGCTTGCTACTATTGTTGCTGAAGTGATGAATAATTACTTAAAACACGAAACTGCATATTAAAAAAACTATTACAAAATAGGGGATAACTTCTATCAATGGGACAACCATTAAATAAGATGTATACATCGTATCTTTTTGTATCAAGTGTCGAACAACAAAGTTAACAATTTGTATCAGAGCCTCCAAATAGAAAAAATCCATCAAGATATTCATTTTATGCCAAGTTCGACATTTATCAAGAGAAAACACAGTGTAATACTTTTAGTGTGCTTCTTGTAAAACAAAAAATAAAAAACAATGTAAAATAAGCTACTTATAGGTACAAACGACAACAAATTTCATAGGAAGGGGTCTTAAAACTGTATTCAAGGGTGTAATCTAATCCACAACGATAATAATATAATGTATTCGGCCTCAACGAACCAATTAGTACATCATGTATTTCTCTGGATGTGTACATCACGTATTTCACCGCTTGTGTCATTCATTCAATACTCTCATTGGGCTTATTAGTTTCATCTAACCAAAGAGGCATTTGAGAGATAATCTAACTTTCCTTCAGCACATTGATCAAATATCTCCAAAATATATCAAATATAATATATGGATCTGATTTCTTCTGGTGAATAAAACACATGGGCAGTGAAGTAATATTTCAATTCACCATTGGTCAGTTATTCACGTCCAACAGTATAAAGCAACTACATACTTAACAAAAGAAATTAAAAGCATAAATTATCATATTAAGCATAAAAAATCTAAACATCAAATTAGTTTTGCGAAGTACTTCTCGGTATTAAGCATGCCTGATTGAATGCATAAACAAATGAAACTCTCATAATCGGATAAAGTGCATAAAGAGATGAAGAATCCTACTGAACTCTAGTTTGTAGGACTGCAATTTGAACACCTTTTGTTCTTTAAACAAATGAAATTTACACAGAAGAAATTTGAACAAAAGATGAAATTTACACATGCAAAAAATAACTACCAGCGATTCTTAATAACTTTATAGTACACGTGTACACAGAGGGGGGTGAGAGCATGAAAGATTAAGTCTTTAGGTAGTAGGTACAACAAATTATTTAGTGCTTCCAACAATCCCCCTCACGTGCGCACCACTCGCACATGAAAAGGCAAGGTACATCATCTACACAAAATAAACAAATGCATATTCCAAAATAAAAAATGGCAATCTGTGAGACTCGAACCCAATACATTCATATAGACCAAAGCATATCTACCATGGTTACTTACCCTCTTTTATAGAACTTCAAGGAAAATCTTTTGAATCAAAATTTTGAAATACGCAGTGAAACTTAGATATAAAGCTCGAAATATGCCTATCCAATTATAGGAGAAATGAAAACATATACCAAGTTCTCCAGTAATGGTCCCTTCATGTGCCACCAGTGGTTCACCTGTATACATGTTCACTTGAACAAACATAATTTTACATTTTTCTTCGCCTCCATGCACCACTTGCGATCGACTTATTAATGTGCCAATGGCACTAAGTAAATTTGTTCCTTCAATTAACAATATATATGATAAAATTAACAGTCCATGTGAAATAAATTAACACAATAAATCAAAAATTTACTTAGTAAAGGATATCCAATTTGTTGTCTTACTTGTGATGTCGAATGTTTAGGTTCAAGACTTCGTTATCATAAGTAAAAAACAAAAGGAATAATCATTTAACAAAGGCATAACCAATAAACTACGTAACTATTGAATGCCTTTTTCCTAACAAAATAAATTACATAATACAACAATTTCTGCACATATGAAGACAACAATTATCATTCGGTCATTTCATCGAACACTTTCAATGTAATCATGTAGTACAAAGTGTAATAGATGTAAAAAATGAATCCAAAAAAATTTAAAGCATCACTAAAGTATTAGGCAAATAAACAACCATAAAACTTCACTTCAAATAAAAAATTAAAAAAACACCCTATTAAAGTAAGAGCATCACAAAATTAAAAAATACACACCAAATACCTCAAAATTTACACCAAGAGCACAAAAATACAGTCCTTTGATCATGTGATTATTGAGATCCAACATGTTCCAAACACAATTTCTGCACATGTGAAGACAACCATTGTCATTCGGTTATTTCATCGAACACTTTCTATGTAATCATGTAGTACAAAGTGTAATAGATGTAGAAAACGAATCCAAAAAAGTAAAAGCATCACTAAAGTATTAAGCAAATAAACTACCAAAAAAACTTCACTTCAAATTAAAAAATTAAAAAACACCCTATTAAAGTAAAAACATCATAAAATTAAAAAATCCACACCAAAGAATATTAAACATCAATGAATCAAGGGTTTGACCACTTAATTTGAAGACAAAATCTAAAAAATAAAGAGGGGGAGATTACCTAAGTAAAAATGGGAGGAGATATGGAAAGAGATACTCAATGTGGTGTAAAACGAAATATAATGCCGAATATTGTGTAGAAATGGTTCAGTTGAACCATTCTAACAACAAAATCAACCAAACATGAACCTACGATTCAATCAACAACAACATGAACAAAATATAATGCCGAATATTGTGTAAAAATTGTGTAGAAATGTTCTAACTCTAATTTCAACACATGAACACATTATGACTATGGGCGTTTTCAAATAGTTAAGAGAGAAAGAACCGCATGAGTATGATCATTTAACACAAAACGACAGCTAACTTAAGTGTCTTTGTTCTTATTATTATTATAAAAGTATACAGTTATAATCAAGACAAACCAAATATTGTCATACCGTTAGACAGAAAACATGGGGTTCTTGGCAATGCTACTAACATGTAGAAAAAAATCATGTAATTTCCAAGCAAAAGAGGGATGGAATGAATTTTAAATTATATAATATCTCAATCAAAGCATCGATATAAGTGAATCATCAAGAAAAATTTAAGTTAAATAATTAGAAATAGACCTTAAACTTTACATACCTTCACCAGCACGCAATATAAATGTTCGTATTTCCATCCTTGAATAAAAGGAATACTGAGGGCATTGGAACATTAGATCATGCATTATAATGAGAAATTCTCTTTATTTTCCTAAGCTAAAATCTGTGGCCAAAATTATAAACCTATAGTGTATGAACATTGACATCAACATACCATAAAATGGTACATTGCAAATGAAAACCCCTAAAACATAAAATGCAAAAAATAACCCCTAACCTAAAATCTATAAATAGACGCACAATAAAAATGAAAAAGAGTATACCTGTTAAGAGTTTTGAAGTACAATCAGGTCTTGATCTGCAAAAGAAAGAGTAAACAACAAAACACAAAAAATAATTAGATATCAAAGCTTAAATTATAAACCCTAAATTACAAAGGCATATATTGCAAAGCCCTAAATCTATGCACACAACCTAAAATCTATAAACAAATCGCACCATAAGAAATGAACAAATAAAACTGTCCATTTGAGTGTGTGTGTGTGTGTAAGAAAGAGAGAGAACTAAATAAATGCAAACCAAAACATAGGGAAAATAGATGTTATACCTGATATCATAAAAATCGAGGGTTGAGGATCGAGAGTCAGAGACCATTCGCCTGGTGGTTCTGTAATGCTCACACAGATGAGGGGTTGAGTCGAAGCGAGGTTGGGTCTTTGAGTGAGAGAGAGAGAGAGAGAGAGAGAGAGAGAGAGAGAGAGAGAGATGGAGGGAGAGTGTGTGTCATAGTTGGCGTGTGCAAATGTTTTTTCAGAATTGGAGTGTATTACCAAAATGTCCAATTTTTGAATGTAAGTCCAAGTTTGATAAGTAGGAAAAGAGGGAGAACTAAAAAAATGAGGGGTAGATATGTAAAAATAAAATATGTGTGTGGCCATCCCCGATCCCCACCGCGAAGGGAGGAAGGGATCCTTCGGATCCCGCGCGTCCCCTCTCGGTGCGTGTGAAACCAAAATGATTCGAGAAGGGTTCGGAGGCTTAGTTACGAAATGGAAAGGTGTTAGGCACCCATTCCGCCCTTTCGGTCTCTCATTAATATTTGTTATTTTCCTTTATACTTCCCCCCGTGATATGTGTGCATGTGTATATATAGAATAGAGGTAGGAATCCTCGACTTGTATCATGGAAAAGACAAAGCGAGTCATCCGTAGGAATGTGAGATTAGTGTAGAAAATAAGATTTACGTGATTACCCCTACGTTGATCGTTATAAGGGAGCGATAACACATATGGAATAATACGTTACTAAGAACAAGTATTAGAATATAATGGAAAATGAGATAAAGAGAAGATAGAAAATAAGAGAAAAAGCGGGGAAAGGACTCGAATCTCGGGTTCTACCCCGAGACGCCTACGTAGCCTATAAAGGAATCAAAGTCCACGTAGTTCGCATGTAAAATGAGGGGTCGGGTTTAACCCATAAATCCAAATGGAGAAATCTCTTATTTGTGAATGTGTGTGTGTGTGTGTAAAAAAGTGTTTTAGTTGTGAGAAGAGTGTGGAAAAAGTGTGAGAATCCCTACTTGGAATTTATGAACCAACCCTCTTTTCTTGTTTTTTGGGTTTTATTTATATGAAAATAGGCGATGTGCAATAATACTAGATAAAAAGTGTATTTATGGCGTGTGAGATGAGATAGTAAAAGTGCTAAGTAAGAAAACAAGTTATTGCAAATTTTAAGAGAATTTAGGAGAGAGTTTGAGAAAGTTGGACCTTCTTGGAGACCTTGAGCTTGATCTTGAATGTTGAAAAGCAGCCCTTGCACTTGGATGATGATGGGGAGTGGTTAATTCATCAAGTTTGATGAAAGGGATTATGAAAAGTGGAAGTGAAAAAGGGATTTGGAAGTTGAAATCACGCTGCCTTCGAGAGAGGTTTCTGGGGGTTTGCTGAGAGTGATTTGCTTCCCATCTAAGCTCCCCTTACAAATGAGGCCAAGGCCTCCTTTTATAGGCCCAGGGGCTACTGATCGGCATAGATACCTTCATGTCCATCGGCAGGAAGGTGCCGATAGGCAGGTTCTGGAACCTGTCGTTTGGCAGTGTGCTTCAGGCTTTTTCGGAAAATCGGTCGCCGAGGGCGAACCGTTGGTCAGAATCATGCACGGGTCATACCATTGGAAAGGTAATTCAAAGATATTCAAAATTACTTTGGACTGCTCCCTGGTTCGGGAGTTGACTTTGGGTCAAATGTGGCTCAGAAGCGTTTGTCGGTCCATTGGAAGGGGAATCGTGCGGACGCAAACGGATCGTTCGTCCGCATGGTAAGTCCGAGTCGTGCACGGGGCATACCATTAGAAAGGTTAGGAGATGTACTTAGACATTCCAAATAGTTTGATCCAGTTTGGAGAGTTGAATTTGGTCAACTGGTCTCGGGAAGCGCTCGGTGGCTTCCCGAAGTCAAACGGATCGTTCGTCCGCATGGAAAGTTAGAATTGCGCAAGGGATGGACCGTTGGAAAGGGTATTCAGTGCCCTTAGAAGATTCATTTAGCCTTGGTCAAGCTGAAGAGTTGACATAGGTCAAACAGTGCCCGGGAGCGCCCGGTGGCCTCTAGGTTAACTTTCGGACGCAAACGGACCGTTCGTCCGCATGGTAAGTCGGAATCGCGCACGGGGTGGACCATTGGAAAGGGTATTCAGTGCCCTTCTAGGTTTCATTCAGTCTCAGTCGAGACGAAGAGCTTGACTTTTGGGTCAAACTGAGCCGGAGAGTGCCCGATGGCTTTTAGGTCAGTGCTCGGGACATGACCTGGGTTTACGGTGATGAGTGGAGGTACTAGGGACCTAAGGTGAGTCAGGGGGTAATAGAATGGGGTGTCTACAGAGCCCCTCGATGGGTGATTTTGGAACAAATGATAGCCGTCGATTAGATACCGCATGATGTTTCTGAGAGAGAGGATCGAGGCCGATTCTGAGGACCTAAGGAAATGAGGATGACCAATTCAGAGGGTCGAGGTCGATTCTGAGGACCTAAGGAGTGTGCTGGGGATTATCAAATCATAGGGTCGAGGTCAATTTTAAGGACCTAATAATGGTGACGATCGAGGACCGGGGTCAATTCTGACCTAACTCAGGTTACGATCTAAGACCGGGGTCAATTCTGACCCAAGAGTGGTGATGACCAAGGATCGAGGTCAATTCTACCCTAAATCAGGTGACGATCCAAGACCGGGGTCAATTCTGACCCAAAAGTGGTGACGACCGAGGACCGAGGTCAATTCTGACCTAACTCAGGTGACGATCTAAGATCGGGGTCAATTCTGACCCAAGAGTGGTGACGACCGAGGACCGAGGTCAATTCTAACCTAACTTAGGTGACGATCCAAGACCGGGGTCAATTCTGACCCAAGTGACGATCGAGGACCGAGGTCAATTATGACCTAAATCAGGTGACGATCCAAGACCGGGGTCAATTCTGACCCAAGAGTGGTGACGACTGAGGACCGAGGCTAATTCTGACCTAACTCAGGTGACGATCCAAGACCAGGGGCAATTCTGACCCAAGAGTGGTGACGACCGAGGACTGAGGTCAATTTTGACCTAACTCTGGTGACGATCCAAGACCGGGGCCAATTCAGACCCAAGAGTGGTGATGACCAAGGACTGAGGTCAATTCTGACCTAACTCAGGTGACGATCCAAGACCGGGGTCAATTCTGAGCCAAGAGTGGTGACGATCGAGGACCGAGGTCAATTCTGACCTAACTCAGGTGACGATCCAAGATCGGGGTCAATTCTGACCCAAGAGTGATGACGACCGAGGACCGAGGCCAATTCTGACCTAACTCAGGTGACGATCCAAGATCGGGGTCAATTCTGACCCAAGAGTGGCGACGACCGAGGACCGAGGTCAATTCTGACCTAACTCAGGTGACGATCCAAGACCGGGGTCAATTCTGACCCAAGAGTGGTGACGACCGAGGACCGAGGTCAATTCTGACCTAACTCAGGTGACGATCCAAGACCGGGGTCAATTCTGACCCAAGAGTGGTGATGACCGAGGACCGAGGTCAATTCTGACCTAACTTAGGGGACGATCTAAGACCAGGGTCAATTCTGACCCAATAGTGGTTGAGGATTAGATTTCGATTTTACCGGGGAAAGAGCTTTGTGATTCTGATTTGAGCTGGGGGGCTGATAGCTAGGGAAGCTTTTTAGGAGACCTCGTAGGGGGGGGGGGGGGAACAACCTATTTTGGATGCTGTAAGAGAATTCCGTTAGGGAAGTGATCAGGTGATCTTTAGGGATTTTTCAGAGCTTTGCTGGGAGGAGTTTTCACTTAACTTTTGAGGATTCCGCTGGGGAAGAGGGGTTCCGCTGGGGATAAGAATTGGATTTGAGGTTCCGCTGGGGAACGATGAATGAGCTGGGGAAAAATTGGGTTGTCCTTTGGGAGAGATCGCCTAGGGCGAGTGATTCTTCTGATTTCTGCTGGGAAAAATACCATGTGATATTGTATCGCACCGGATAGCCGATGGCTGGGGAGGCCTTTTGTAAAATCTGCTGGGGAGGTGATTAGGTGGTCCGGGCGCATTGCTCGAGAGGTCATTCGCTTGGATTTTAAGGGTTTTGTTGGGGAAAAATATGTGTCGCTTGAAGGAGTGCGAAATTTTCTTGATGAAAATGTTCTAAATCCTTCCTGGGATTTTTAGGAATTTTCCGGGGTTTTTTTTTAGGCTTCCTGGTATTTTCTAGGAATTTCTGTACGAAATTTTAAGGGGGTGCCGGTCGGCATGGTATGAGGGGTTCCATTTGGCAGTGGCACGGACTTTTGGGCTACCTCGGGAAGGTGAGGAGACAGTGCCGATCGGTATGGATGGGGTCAGTGCCGATTGGCATGGCGCTTGGCCTCCTATATAAAGGGGGCGAATCCTCTTCATTTTTCACAGCTTCTTGCATCCTCTCTTTCTGCGATTTCTTTCTGCGAATTTTTCTAACGTTCCGATCTTTAAGAAATGGCCACCTTTGTGAGTGCTGCTGTCCACCGGGAATGGTTAATCGTTGATGACTGGGCGAATGTGGATTGGAGGGACAGGGTGCCTCTTGCTTTGGGGAATGATAATGCCTTTGATGCATTCGAGCCGGTTGCGGATGAGCGGACCTTGCTGCGGGAGCCGTCGCATCATCGCTCTTCGAGAGTGATTCTCGATGGTTATGTAAGTAACCTGACCTTTGGCATTTCTTTCTTTTTGGGTGATTTTTCCTTTTTCTTGACCTTAGACTGAATTTTTCCTTTTGCCAGTCGAATATTTCTTTGAAGAACATGCGTGCCCGCGGGACGACGGGGCTTAAGGATGTTTGGGAGCATCTTCCACCCGTGGTGTACTGGATGGTATCATCAACGGGTTTTGGGGGGTTGGCAGCTGCGCTAGATAAGATGCCTCATTCGATAGCAGTCCTGTGTGCTTTGGGGGAGAGGTGGTGGGACACTACCCACACTTTTGATTTTGGCTTCGGGGATATTACGGTGACTCCCATAGATGTGCAGCAACTGCTGGGGCTGGATTATGACGAGGAGCCGATAGAGGTGGATCGCTCCTTGCGGATGAGGCCGGAGACGGTGTATGCAGCACTTGGGGATGTGAGGAGGATAGTCTCTAGGGATTTTATCTGGCTGTCCTTGCTGAACGATGTTTTGCTGAGCAGGGTGGTTGATGTGGAGGACGGGCTGCAAGTGAGGCAGATGGCCCGGTTGTTCATCTTGTTAGTGCTGGGAGGTTTCATGGTGGCGTCGAGCGGCGATGTCGTCCATTTGTGGTTTCTGCCGTACTTGAGGATGTTTTCGAACATCCCTTTCTATGATTGGGGGAGTCTGACCTTGGCGACCCTTTACTCTTCTTTGGATGCATTCAGCCAGTGCTACCGGCAGACTTTTACTGGAGCCACGTATCTCCTTGAGGTATTCTTTACTTTGCGCATTTTCCTTTCATGCATTCGCATTTTCTTTATGCGTATCTTTTTGCTTGTGAATTCAGACGTGGTTTTATGAGGTGATTGGGTGCAACACCCCACTGATTTCTCTGAAGGACGACACTGCTGGGGACTTCTGCCGACTATATCGATGGCGTAAGGACAACCGGCAGTCGAAGGGATCTCTTACCCTGGAGGCAGTGCGTCAGGTCTTAAATGACCTGACCAGTGGTCGGGTAAGACTTTTTCCATTTCAGTCTTAGTTTTTTCACCTTCTGATCTTGTATTGACTCATGCCTGCTTGGGAATTTTTAGGTGACGTTTTATCCCTGGGGGACAGCCATTCAGGATACGGGGATGACAGGGGTGAACGCGCAGATGAGGCGTTTGTTGGCGCATGAGTTCGTCCATTCCTGGTACCTCAGGGAGAGGGTGATTCGTCAGATTGCCGAGGAGGAAGTGGTGGTGCCTCCCGCGCAGCCTCCTACATCTATGAGGCAGGAGCGATAACTGTTGGAGGATGAGAGGATCGCAACGATGATTGGCGAGTCCTATGCGTTGTATACTGATACGGCCGCACCGTATGATTATATGGACTTTTGTGACGAGCTGGTTGATGGAGCCCAGTATACATGATGCTTTGCCTTTCCCTCCTGCTGGTTCGAGTCGGGCGATGGGGTCTTCCCACAGTGGTGGTGGTCCGTCGGCACCTGCGGCAGTGGAGACCTCAGAGGTCCCTTTTGTTCGGTTGCACACTCCTTCGTACAACATCCGGCGGGCTGATGGAGGGATAGTGCCAATGCTGCACCATCCTCTTGCGATGGATTCAGAGGAGCTGGGCTTGACAGAGGAGGTCCTTCATCCTGCGGTAAACCTTTTGGTCCTTTTCCTCTTTTTTGATTTCTTTTGCTTGATACTGATTCTGCCTTTTCATTGCAGCAAATTCGGGTGTCGACCACTTGGCTCAGGGACTGGATATCATCGGCGACTGCCCACATTCGGGATGCTATCCCTGTTCCTTATTTCTTGGTGCCGTCAGCCTCATCCGAGGAGGATTCTGGCTCGGGTAGTGGAGGAGCGTCGTCTCGCCGTAGGGGAAAGAGAGCGCGTCGCAGGGGTGGAAGCTCTTGAGAGAGAGAGAGAGAGAGAGAGAGAGAGGAAGAGAGAGAGTGTGGGTTCGGGCTGAGTCCCTTTGTTTTTGGCTTTTCTTTTCTATTTCCTGCAAGATGATGTAACACAGAAAACAGATATGTGCAATGCAATGTAATTTTTTGACTATCTCTTAATGATGAATGAATGCATGCACATACGCTCTTTTTTTTTACTTTGCTGCTGAGACCGTAAAACAGGAGTATTTTTGGAATTTTTCAAAGGAAAGTTGTTTTATTTAAAACGAGGAATCCCACAAGGAGAAAACAGGATTCTTGAAATTCTTATGAGAATATCAATTTATTTTTATGGAGTTTTCTAATTTGAGGAAATTTCCAAAAAAGGGGGGTTGTCGATCGGCAAGCATCCTGGCCTGCCTATCGGCAGTCAGTCCAGTCCAGTCCTATCAATTGAAAGCTTTGATTGGTACCCTCTTCAGCCTTTTGTACCTTGTGGGGTAGGATTCCTTCCTATTTCTGCAGGGATTATGTCTTTTGTGAGAGTTCTCAAGTATAAAAAAGAGGGGAGGGTGGAGTATTTTCATCACACCTTTGCATCCTTATCTACCTGCCCACTATTTCTTTGCCCTACAAGATGGCTCTCCTTGGTAGTGCCGAGTTTGTCAACTACCTCAAAGCCTTGGAAGCTATGGGCTCTTATAATGTCGACTATGATGCTTTCAACATGCGTCGAGTCTCCTTGTGGCGTAATCGACCTTTTGAGTGTAATATGCTGACGACGGCAGTACAATTTTGGTACCCCGAAGAGCATGTATTCCGCTTAGGGTTGGAAGAAGTTTATCCTACCTACAAGGAATTTTCTGCCATACTAGGTGTGAATCCCAGTGTTACCGTGGCTTTACCCAAATTTTCCCGCTCCCTTAGGGATTTGTTGGCCGGGCTTCTTCATATCTCACCTTCGGCGGCTAGACCGTTGGTTACCGGAGGAATGATCTCCCTCTCGACGGTGTTGCAGTCCGTGCATTCGCGGGAAGTAGGTGATGCTGGTTATGTTGGAGCCGTTGTTCTGGGCTTGGTTTCAAAATTACTGTTGGTGACTGGGGAGGTGCGAGTGGACCCACAACTTACAGCCATTACCTCATGGATGTCATACCGTCGTAATCCTGCGGCGGTGATATTGGCGGAGACTCTGAATGGCCTGGATGCCTGGAGAGAAGGTCGTTCCGACTTTTTGAGGGGTAGACCTGTGATGCTGTTCATGTGGTTGTCTGAAAGATTCCGCTTGTTGACCCCTCCAGCATATCCTTTGTCGACTATACCCAACTTCTTTTTGTGCTACTTCATCGGCGTTGGCCTGTATGTTGAGAACTGGGAGAATTGGCTTGTGGAGTATGGGGCTCGTGGGCTGTATTGGTCCGTGCCTTGGTGGGGACAGTTGCAGCCTGTTTTGGAGCTAGGAGAGTATTCATATATGCTGCTGGTTGGTCTCAGACAGACCTCTTTTTATTTCCCTTGGCGGCTTCTGCGTCAATTTGGCTGGGCACAAGCCGTGCCCCCTCGAACCTCAAATTTCCTTCCGGTAGAAGATTTGACTGAGCGCTTGCATCTGTTGCTTGGATCTCTGTGGGAAAATCGGTGTCCGTCGACCCGTCCCTCTCAGTCTGTCGGGAAGGTTTGGCATGTCCCCAAAGATTTTATGAGGTGGTTGTGGAGGAAAGTAGTCAGCAAGATGCTGGTAGTAGAGACTGGTCAAAGGTGGTTTATTTTGTCTGACTCCATGGAAGGGGGTGTTGTGGTCTTTTCAAAGATGGTTAAGGCTCATCAGTCCATGGAGTGTTTGAGGCACTCCATTCAGGCAGGAGAAACTTGGGGTCCTCAGGATGTAGATGATGAGGGTGCAGGCTCTTCGTGTAGCTGTGGGTAGGACTCCTGGGGAGTTTATCTATGTAACAGATGTGGGGGATTTTATCTCGTTTTTATGGTAGTAGGGGGAAAGGAGATATCCATTACTTTTTATTATGTAATATGTACTATAGTTTCTTATTAATGAAATAAATAAGTTTCTTATCATCCAAGTGTTCCTTTCGATGAATTTTGTATTTTGAATTATCTATACCAATCACTAAGGCATACATAATCCTTTTGTTCAAGTCGATGTTTAGAATGAACTGTAGTTCTCGGAGATAAGAAAAGAATATATTTTTATGAAAAAGAAGGGGCCGTGCTCATGTGGTATGTATGAGCTGCCTACGTACCTCTGGAGTTTTTTGAAAAGTTTAAAAATAGTTTTTTGTAGAGGATGAGGCCCACGTAGTTCTGGGTAGAGGGAAATGGAGAGTTTTTTTTTAGAATAGACGGGGGATGAGAAGAGTCGTAGCGCGCCGAGATTTCGGACTAGGGGTAAAATTTCTTGAGACGGTCGAGATTGACTGGACGAGCCATCTCTTCCCCATCCAGGTCAGTGAGCATGGTGGCACCGCCAGACAAGATCTTCTTCACAATGTAAGGGCCGCTCCAATTAGGCTTGAACTTTCCTCTGGGGTCCCAGATGGGTTCGATTATCTCTTTGAGGGCTAAATCCCCCTCCCGGACACCGCAGTCCTTGAATTTCTTGTTGAACGATCTCGCTATTCGGTGATGGTATCCCTGTATGTGATAAAGAGCTTTTAATCTTCTTTCATCTAGGAGGGCTAGTGTAATACCCCATATTTTTATGATATTTATTCTTGGGAATTAATTGAATTAAATGTGAATTAATTGAGAATTAATCCGGATAAAATATTAACGAGATGTGAGTTAGTATTTGATTATAATGTGTATATATGGCAATATATGAATATTGGAACTATTGAAATTGTCGCGAGATTGAAATACGACAATTTGAGAAATTTTGTTGGGACGCGCGTGACAGTCGCGTCAGGAATATATTTATTTGAATTAAAAAGTGAATTTTATTTTTATCACCCGCATGGTCATTTTGAGTGCACCAACGAGTCCGGAAGGGTAGAAATAGTCAGAAAACACTAGCCGGGGGTTTAGTTTGGGTCCCGGGGCATTTTTAGGCCATACCGACAACGTAAAAGGGTAGTTTGGTAATTTCGGAAATTGGGTAATTAAAACCCACGAAAATTAGAGTTAAAAATCTGACTTAGTCTTAACCCACTAAGCCATTTCCAACCCCAATTTAGGTAGTGGGCTACGGGAGAAGTTAGAAACTTTAAAACTTGGCAAAAACCAACCCCACCTCCATTATCACCTTGAGAAAAACTTGTAGAGAAAGAGGAGAATTCTGCAGAGAGAGAGAGAGGACAGATTCAACCTTCAAGATTCAACCTCAAATTCAGAGAAAGATTAAGGCAAGTGGTTTAATTCCAATTGATTTAATGCTATGCTTTTCCATGTTTAGGAAATTATCAAATTTATCTTGGAAGATTGATTAGACCCATGAATTTGAAGATGTAAAACTATGAACTATGTTAGGGACTGCATGTAGAAACATTCTGGACGAATTATGAATTCAAAATTATGACCCTTGATGATTTAAAAACGGATTTAAGAAGAGATTTATTAATGTTCTTGAAAGAAATAGGAAACTAGGGTTCTTGATGAAGTTTTGATCCAAACAAAGTCCTTGGTTGATGAATTATTGGTTTTAGAACGTTAACAATGTTGTAGGATGGTTGTATGATGATATTATAACGTTATATTAGAGTTTCATTCATTAAAAGTTTGTTTTGTGATGATTTGAAAACTGCAAAACGAAGCAGTCCGTAGCCATACCTGGTGCGTTCGATCGATCGACATTCATCAGTCGATCGATCGACCACCATCGATCGATCGAAGGTAAAGGTCGATCGATCGACCTTCCCAGAATGAGTAAAGTTTTCTCTATTTAAATTTTAATGATGTTAACCCTTGGAAAATATTATTGGAGACCTTATGAATACCCTTAAACTTAAGGAGGACCAGTAGGCATGGCTATGAAATTTGGACCTTAATTAGAATTCAATTTGAGGAATTATTTTAAATCTTATGGAATTCGATAAGTGATATAATATTTGGGTTAAAAGGGTAAATTTGAATAATTGATGAAATGAGGTTCGGGGCAGAAGTAAGGACCTTAGGAATGATGATGTTATATGTGGGAATAATAGGAACTTAATAATCTATTTAAGATAGGTTTTAAGTATAAGAACTATGACGTGTGACGTGTGACGTGTCGACAGTTTAAACTCTATAATATCGGGAGACTTAAAATAGTTATAAAATTGGAATAATGGTATAAGGATGTAGAGAATACCTTTATTAATATTGAGATATCTAAGATGTGTGATTGCTTAGCATATGATTTTATGTGTATGACATACCTACCATACTTGCTATCATGGGAGGTTTACGTTCGCTTAGGGCCTCTAATCCTTGTGTTGCCCGGATTTAGATTGGTACCTCGATGAACATAGGTCAGAGAAGGACTTATTGGGATGTTAATAAGTCTGCTGATCGTGGGAGCGTAGGTATGTGCGTGACCCATGTGATGTGACTGTGTTCGCCTCCATTGTTTGTGATGTGGTTATCTGAGAACGATTCCTGAGAGATTCGGAATACGTGATCCTTATGTACGTGATGTACCGGGATGGATAGCAGAGTATGTGTTCACCGCAGCTTAGTCTCGGGGTGCTTGTATTGTATATTTATGATGTGAATAATATACGATTAAATGAAGCGGAAATTGCTATATTTAATTGTGAGTATAGTTATTGTAACGTTATGAAAAGATAAAAAGGGGACAGTTATCATTAAATGGTTTTGTTAATAATTGGGAATCCGAGAATTAAAGTAGAACTCTCTATTTAATTGTTAAGGTTGGAATTAAAAACGTGACCCGAGTAGAAGTGTTAGAAACACTTTTGAACTAGATAGTTAGAAAACACATGAATGGGTACTGGAACGTTAGGAGTGCACAGTTAGACGAGAGGTGAGTATTTCATGTGAGAGCACGTCCTAACATGTATTTTGCATTCATTGTTTTAAATGTTATTAAAGCACTTGTTGTTTTTAAAATACTCTCCACTTTCAGGCTCTGACCCGTTTGCTTTCGAATCTATCTTTTTGTAAAAACCATTTTAGGTGCCCAGCCACAAGGACACCATGCTTACGATCCTCATTCAGGTGACGAGCTGTAGCTGTTTGTGGAAGTTACAGGACTTTTCTTGTAGACGCTTCATCTATCTTGACTCTATATTCAGCATTTATTAGTTGTAGGGCATGTCGCCCATTTCTTTTAGACACTTCATTTATTTCAGTTATTCAGACTTCTGGCATGTAATTAATTCAGGATTCAGACTTGTCATATTATTTTCAGTTGTGGGATTGTTGTGAGGAGTTTTCCTCCGGACTTATTACTATTTGTTGGTTATTTCATTTCTTCGTTATGGTGAACGGATTATGTTGTTCTTCCATTATTCTTTTACTGCATGTTAATCAGACTTAACTTAAAATTTGGCAACTTACTTTTTAAATACTAGGTGGTTAGTAATTAAAAAAATGTTTTCGACAGTGATGCTATTAACTGAACCAACTTGGCATTTTGTATTGATTTAATAAAGGAGTAGCTACCCGGTATTTAATTAGTCGGGGTGTCACAACTAGCTCATCAAGACGGCTTTGGTACCAGTCTTCTTCACTTACCTTGCCTTCGAGCATGACAGTAGCAAGGGTATTTCTAGATCCATAGGTAGGACTGCTTCCATGCCGTAGACCAAAGAGTAAGGGGCAGCCCTAGCAGAGGTTCGGATTGAGGTTCGATAGCCCCAGAGGGCGTATGGGATCTGGTCGGACCAATCCCTACAACTTTCAATCATCTTGTTGATGATGGTTTTGAGGTTTTTATTGACGGCTTCAACTGCACCATTGGTCTGAGGTCGGTAGGGAGAAGATTTGTGTCTCTGAATCCCATACTCGTTGACAACTTCTGTGACTTCTGCCTCAAAGTGCAAACCATTATCTGACACTAGCTCGTGTGGGACTCCATATCGGCAGATGATATTTTTCTTGATGAATTTGGCCACCTTCTTGGCATTTAATACTGCGTATGACTCAACTTCGACCCATTTGGTGAAGTAATCGATGGCAACCAGGATGAACTCATGCCCATTTGATGCCTTTGGTGTAACCTTCGCTATAATGTCGATACCCCAGGTGGAGAACGGCCAGGGAGAAGTCATGTTGTGTAATTCCCGCGGAGGTAGATGTTGGAGATTGGAGAACTGTTGGCATTTAGGGCATCTCTGAACATAGGCGGTGCAATCTTGGGACATGGTGGTCCAGTAGTAGCCTTATCGGATGATCTTCTTGGCAAGCATGTGGCCGTTCATATGGGGCCCGCATTCTCCGCTGTGGATTTTCTGCATTATCTTTTCAATGTCAACACCTGTGATACAGTGCAAATGAGTTCCATCGAAATTCCTCTTGAGAAGTGCTTTATGACAGATGATGTACTGAGCGGCTAGCCTTCGGAGGGTAGATCGGTCATTCTTATTGGAACCCTCTGGATACCTACCGTACCGTAGGAGGCACCAAATATCATAGTACCAGTAGTTGACTAGCTCAGGATCTTCGGTGGCGACGAGCTCAACGTGGTAGCAATGGGTTGGTTTGTCTTGCTTTTGAACTAGGAAGGGGGTCATTGTTGTTCCCTCGGGCATCTCGACCATGGAGGCTAAGGTAGCAAGAGCATCGGCTAGGTTATTTTTTGCTCGGGGTAGGTAATGGAAGGTGATATCTCAGAATTGGGAGGCTAACTCTTCTAATTGAGCATGAAAGGGTTAGAGCTTTTCGTCCACGACTTTCCACTTTCTGAACACTTGATCGATGATGAGGTCGGAATTCCCATATACATCAAGGCATTGAATACCTTTCTTAAGGGCGACCTTGAGGCCCACTTTGCATGCCTCGTATTTAGTCATGTTATTGGTGCAGGGAAATTCAACTTGATGGCGAAGGGAGTATGAGAGTCATCCGGGGCAACCAGAAGTATCCCAATGCCATATCCTTTTTTGTTAGCAGTGGCATCGAAGAACATTTTCCATCGGAGGTAGTCTTGAGTGGTGCAGAGGACATTTTCATCAGGGAATTCGGAGATCCATACATCTGTTTCTTCTACAGGGTAGTCAGCAAGGTAGTCATAGATGGCTCTTCCTTTAACAACTTTTTGTGTGACGTACACGATATCGAACTCGTTTAGGAGCATCAACCATCGGGCCGTTTGGCTGGATAAGGCGGGTTTTTCGAGCAGGTATTTGATGGGATCCATTCGGGATACAAGTTTAATGGGGAAGGCGAGCATGTAGTGTCGCAACTTTTGGGTGACCCAGACAAGTGCAACACATGCCTTTTCTAAATCAGTGTAGTTGACCTCGTACCCGACCAATTTACGACTGGCATAATAGATGGCTCTTTCTTTGCGGGAGTCTTCAAGGTATTGGGCTAGCAAATCCCCAGCAACAGTGTCTGTTATGGTTAGATATAGGAGCAAAGGGAGACCAGGCTGTGGTGGCATGAGAACTGGAAGTTGGGTCAGATATTGTTTGATTAGATCAAAAGCTTCTTGGAAGGCCTCATTCCAAACCTTGGTTGAATCCTTTCGGAGGAGCTTAAAGATTGGTTCGCAGATAGAGGTTAGATGGATGATGAACCGGCTGATATATTGTAATTTCCCAAGAAAATCTCAGACTTCCTTCTCTATTTGGGGTGGTGGCATCTCAAGTATGGCCTTCAGCTTGGCGGGATCTTCTTTTATCCCCTTCTTACTAACCATGAATCCTAAGAGTTTTCCCTTTATAACGCCGAAGACGCATTTCTGTGGATTTAGTCTCATCTAATATTGTCGCAGTTGTTCGAAGAACTTTCGGAGAGCAGGAGCATGACCTTCTCTAGTTTTGGACTTGATAATCATATCATCCACGTAAACCTCGACCTCTTTTTGAATCAAATTGTGCAGGATGGTTATGGTGGCCCTTTTGTTGGTAGCCCCAGCGTTCTTGAGATCAAATGGCATAACGGTGTAGCAAAAGGTTCCCCATGGGGTGATGAATGCGGTTTTCTCTTGGTGGTCGGGATGTATCTTAATTTGGTTGTATCTGGCAAACCCGTCGACGAATGACTTGAGAGCATGACTGGCTGTGTTGTCCACGATCATGTCGATGTTGGGTAGCAGATAATCATCTTTCAGAGAGGCTTTGTTTAAATCTCGATAATCCACATACATTCGAACCTTTCCTCCTGATTTTGGTACAGGTACAATGTTGGCTAGCCACATGGAATATTCGATTACTCGAATGAAACCCACATTCAACTATTTGATCACCTATTCTTTGACCTTAATTGACCATTCGGTGCGGAGCTTTCTTAACTTTTGTTTAACTGGCTTGGAATCTGGGAGAGTGGGGATCTCATGCTGAGCTATTTCGGGATCAATATCGGGCATGTCATCGTAGGACCATGCGAAGACATCCACGAACTCCTTTAGCAATTCTTCGATTTGTACGCGCTCATGCTCGTCAAGGGTGGCCCCTATCCTAATCTTGTGCAGTTGGCTACTAGAACCGAGATTAATAATAACAGTCTCTTCTTCATTAACTTGAACGCGGTTACGTTGTTTGTTATTAACCTTATTTAAATCAGTTAAGAATTGTTCATTTGCAAAATCATCATCATCAAAAGCTTGATTAGAATCTAAACAATTAATGTAAGGCACAACAAGATACTCAAAATCTTCGTTTATTTCATTGATAGGAAAAACAGCATTGAGAACCTCATCAAAAGAGGCCTCGATTACATTTGAGCAAGGGTGGACAACAGTAGAAGAAATAAGGTAAATATTGGGGTTAGGGGAGATTTCAAGAGGTAGAATTGGCGCAGCATGCCAGTTGCGGAGAGGTGTGTCAGCTGCTTTGATCAGATGAGAGGAGTCCAGTGATGTAGTGTCTGAATGAACCATGTAGAGTGCCAGCCCCAGTGTCTACAGGTTGAAGGAATCTTCGGAGTCACTTTCTTCAATATCTTCGATATCTTTAATGAGCGGTTGTACGCGGTGTGGGAAACTTTTGGCCCATGGGTAGCTATCTTGGAAAAAGATCTCCATTCCAGGCTTCATCTTCTTGTCTGTGTGGTCGTACCATGGTTCTGGAAAGTGGCAAAAGGGGAATGAATCGTCCATTTAAGGAATCACCTGAGATAGTTCGAACGCAGTCTAACCCTCTTTTTGATCGAGTCTGGCAAATCATTCTGAGCTCTTGTTCTGATGGTTGATACCCCAAACCGCAAGGAGGGAAAGCTTTCTTCAGTTCGATGGGCTCAAGTATCCCCTGCTGCCTTTGTCCTAGCCCCAGTACGGGCATGTAATGCATGTTTCTGAACATATGAATCACATTGACATTGCCATAAGGGTCATATTCTGGATAAACCCTTTCTTTGAAACCGTCCCCTACCGGGAGTAGGAATGGCTCAACTCGGAATCCCGATAGGAGCATATCATTTGACCCATGTTGTATCTCGAGAATTGGACTGCTGGTGCTTGCACCCTTGGCATTATCGTCGTCACCCAAGATGGTGATGACTCACCCATTGGCGAAGAACTTCAATTTCTGATGGAGTGAGGAAGACACACCCTTGATCTTGTGGAGCCAGGGGCGTCCGAGCTACAGGTTGAAATAAGCTGGGATGTCTATGACTTGGAATTCAACGTCAGAGTTTATAGGGCCAATCCATATTGCAAGTTTTATGGATCCCATCACCTCACGACGGGTATTATCGTAGGCACTGTTGATGTAAAAAACTAGATCGCTCTAATTATTTAATCACAGATAAATAAATAAGACAGAGATTTTTAAAGTGGTTCGGCTAGGAATAAAGCCTACGTCCACTGTTATGTTATTGCTGAGTGTTTGTGGAATTCTTGATTACAAGTTTTCTCCAGAAATTCCCGTCCCCTTGAATGGGTTTGATACAAGGTATTTATAGCCTTGAGGCTGTACATGAAAGGTTCGATACATTAAATGATATACATGTAAAAAGGTAATACATTTAATGCAGCGTGTGCGTCAAGAATATAAGCATTCAATGAATATCTGAACTGTTGATTATCTGGCAATTAATGGTACGATCGAGGTGCAGCTCGGACCGCCATAGCTGCTCGCTGATCAGGAGTTCCTCGGAGAACTAGAGTATCTCGGTGCGTTAGAGTACCTCGGTGCATTGGAGTTCCTCGGTGTGCTATAGTTGCTCGGAAAGAAGCATGGTTGGTCGGGAAATGAACTTCCTCGCTCCTATCGTGCCACGTAGATTGACACGTGTCTGCGTATTATTTGTCCACATCAGCATATTAATTTTGGTATCAACAGGCACACACAACGGCGGAGGTTTGAGCGAGGTCACTTTCCTTCAAGCCTAAACATTTGAAGGTTCTCAATGGGCAAACATTTAAAGTGGATCCGGTATCAACGAGAGAAAGCGGTACAACCTTCCCCATAACTTCGATGGAGATGTTGAGTGCATGATTGTGATTTGGCCCAATTCTGGGGATTTCTTCTTCAGAAAAGGACAGCATTCGGGTGGAGGTCAAGGATCCGACCAAATTTACCGCTTCTTCTGGTGTGGTAGAAGGAGGAACTATGGATCCTGTGAGCAACTTGATTAAAGAATTTCTGTGCTGCTGGGAAGACATGAAAATCCCCCATAGAGTGATGTTAGCTTGAGTTTTGTTCAGTTAATCGAGGATCTTGATCTCCTCGAGGGTCATTTCTGGCATAGGAAGGTCTTCAACGCCTTTCCCCTTGTCATTCGCTGGTAGTGAGTTTGGAATTTGGTAATGTCTTCCAGATCTGGTCATGTGATTTACTGAAGAAGGGAAAAACTTAAATACAATTTCCTCATCAATCTCAGGTTGTTCTGCCACCCTATCTATTTCTCCGAGGAGTTCTGCAAATGATATCATCCCACATATGTCGGCTACTGGGCCAGTTCCTCCTGAAGTTTATTCTTCATTTGAATCTTCGACTTCTTCCCCCCATCTAGTGGTAACAATTCTATTTTCCCTCGTCAAAATGCATTCCACAACTTCAACGGCTTCCTCATATAGGTCTTCCCATTCTGTGGGGATGTGTAAGGGTGAAGGGATCAGGCACCCTTGTAGCTTCAAAGTGTCGAGTAACTCGGTGATACTGAAAATGTTGTTGGTTTGCCTGAATGCTTTTGCCATGACCTGGATAACATCATCTAAGCTGACTTCGTCGGTTGGTACCACCCACCTATCTGATTCTCGGGCCCATTTTTGTGATTCCAAAAATAGCGCGCTAAACCTCTGGCAATCGATAATCATCTGTGAGGGAAATTTCAGCCCAAACTTTAGGAGTTGATTCAATACCTCTGACAATTCCATACTTCCACTTTTAGAACAGGTCCAAACAGTGATGCACGCTCTGGTAAGGAGTGACAGTGCCTGATCAGCGGGGTTGGTAGGGTGTAGGAGGAAATATGGGCAAAGTTGAAGAGGTTTAGGAGGGTATAAGGGTGTAATTTGGGTTGACGGATCGAAATTAGGGTTTTCTTCCAAGAAGATGGCATTGGTGTGATTTGGGAGTGGGTTATGAGTAGTGTTTGGTTTAGGATTGTCTGGTGGGGCGATGGTACCCTGGTCAATGAGATCTTGGATTATGTTTCGAAGGTGGAAGCATTGGTCGGTGGTATGGCCAGCTGTTTGGTGAAAGGCGCAATGAGCATCGGTCTTGAAATTTCTGGGAAGTGGATTGGGTAATGGACGGGGATCCAAGGGTTTTATAAGGTTTTGGCTTAACACGGCTTGGTAAACTTTGGAGAGGGGAGCATGGAGCTCAGTGTATTCCCTTCGGATGGGGGCAGGGAGACTTTCTGGTGCCCAGGATGTGGTTGGTTGAGAGATGTTGTTGATATTTGAGACTGTAGCATTGGGAAGCTTGTCATACTTTCTAGGGGTGAACTGTCCGGACACCTTCTTCGGTTCAACTTCTATTTTGGCAAGAATTTCCTCGATTTCTACTCCTGCTTCTCTAAGAGCTTGAAAGTGGGGGTAGTACTGTCCTCCCATGGTTGCTCGGACATGGGGCAAGAAATTCTTCTTCACTATGTTGACTTGTTCTTCTTTAGATGGATGATTGGTCATGGTAGCGGCTTTTTCCCTCCACCGGGCTTTAAAGTTACTGACGGATTCTCCGGAGTTTTGTTTGAGCAGCTCTAAATCACGGTGGGTGACCTCGAGCTCTTCATTGTATTTGTACTGTGACATGAATTCTCGGGCTACATCCTCCCAGCTACGGATTCTGGATTCCTCAAGAGATAAAAACCATTGGAGGGCGCTGTCCTTCAAAGTTTGCTGGAACAATTGGGCCATTACTTCTTCAGAAGCCCCTAGTAGAGTCATAAAATGATGATAACTGCGAAGATGAACAATTGGGGGGCCACTCCCTCTGAACTTTTGGATATTTGGCATCTTGAACTTCTCGAGTAACCTTGCTTTAGGATAAGGAGACATATGGGTGTAGTCCATGTGATTCCCAGAGATTCAAACTTGGTCGAACTTCTTAGTGAGCATCTTAAGATCTTCTTTGACTTTATTCAACTCCTCCTCATTTGGATCAGCGACCACAGGCAGGTTAGCCATAGGCTGGGAAATGTTTGGCATTGGAAGCTGGGCAGGCAGTGGCCCATTAGCCGGAGGGGCACGTGGAGCGTGCTGATATTCCTATGGGACCTAGATGGTCTCAGGTGGGACCATAGCATGAGGGAACAGGGCCTCGGGCTCTTGAGGAATAGGGACTTGGTTTCGTTGCATTTCTCGGACCTCAGCTTGGAGGTTGTCAATCTTGGCCACGAGCTGAGCTAGGACGATCGGAAAATCTGGTTGTATGATCGGTGCTTGATCCACATTCTCCATGGAAGATGGATGCATTCCGGACTCGGAAGAAGTAGTAGAGGAATGGATAAAACTCTGAGGTGATTTGACTGAAGACCGAAGCCAATAAGGAGCCAGGCCAAGGGCGTGCGATCGACCTGAGAAGGCGTAGGATGAGATTTATTTTTGAGAAAAAGGGAAGAAACTATTTTTGGATTTTTCACAAAGAAGGGAGAAATGTTTTTGGATTTTTAATAAAGAAGGAATAAATGTTTTTGGATTTTTGAAAAAGAAGGGAGAAATGTTTTTGGAGACGAAACTCAGCATGATTATTATGATTATTATGTTCTCACTTGTATTTAATTCTCCTAAATGCAATGTCGGACGGGACCCGAACCTGGAAAAATGGGGGTCTTAATATATGCAAAGCTACGTTTGGACTTGTAACCAGGCTCGCGGACAGGGTCCCGTTAAAAATGCGCGAAAATTGGGCGGCAGGCTAACCCAAAATTTCGGCAGAGTTTCGGGTTGAAACCGACAATCTAAAGTGCGTGTCCTAGGTTTGACACCTATATGCGGGTATGCAGTTGGTTGGGTGAATCGGCATGGGTTCCCCCCTTTGGCGTGACTTCCACGATATACGTCTTGATCTTACGGGCAATCGGTACGTGTGGACAAGCCATTTGATAGACCTGATTGTACGTGAATTGCCTCACCATATACCTCGTGGGGACGGTACGTGTGAGAGCAAATTCGATATACTCGGCGTACATGAACAAATTCCCTGTGATATACCTCCCGTCATGACTTCGGTCAAGCGGTATGATGCGGGGGAACCGTTCGATATACGTCGAAGGTACTTGGTCAATGGAAGGTGAGAGTCATATCGCTTAGGCTAACTGCGACCTGTCGGACCAGTGCCCATCACGAAGTGACCCTCCAGTTACGGGGTAAAATTTTATCAATAGCAATGCCCTTTGGTGATATCGTGTGAATCATGCATGATTCTTTTATTATTATCTTATGATAAGAATGGCTTTCTTGATTATGCCCAAAATAGGGATCCAAGTACAAGTACCCCAAAAAGTACACCAAGTATGGATGGGTGATGCGTGCAACATGGGGATATACATGTGATCCTAGGTGCACGTGGTGTGAAGTGTACATGGAGAATTTTCTACAAGTGTGTGAATATAAGCATAAGCACGGGATACACATGTGAGAAAGGGGGACATGCAGGTATGGGGGAAATATGAACAAATATAACATCCATGTAAATAGAGTCAAGCCCTCAAAATAAATAAAATCCCCAGCAGAGTCGCCACTGTGGCCATCCCCGATCCCTGCCGCGGAGGGAGGAAGGGATCCTTTGGGTCTCGCGTGTCCCCTCTCGGGAGAGCGCTTCGGCCGACGTCGTTTTTGTGAGGTGTGAAAATGTAGAAAGATTTAGAGTCGCCAGTCTATTTTACTCAAAACAGACAAAAGAAAAAGGGGAGGCCACCCCGAAGGATGGCATCCAAAGACATACTGGTGCGTGCGAAACAAAAATGATTCGAGAAGGGTTCAGAGGCTTAGTTACGCAATGGGAAGGTGTTAGGCACCCATTCCGCCCTTTCGGTCTCTCATGAATATTTGCTATTTTCCTTTATGTTTCCCCCCGTGATATGTGTACATGTGTATATATAGAATGGAGGTAGGAATCCTCGACTTGTATCATGGAAAATACAAAGCGAGTCATCCGTAGGAATGTAAGATTAGTGCAGAAAATAAGATTTATGTGATTACCCCTACGTTGATCGTTATAAGGGAGCGATAATGCATATGGAATAATACGTTACTAAGAACAAGTATTAGAATATAATGGAAAATGAGATAAAGAGAAGATAGAAAATAAGAGAAAAAGTGGGAAAAGGACTCGAATCTCGGGTTCTACCCCGAGATGCCTACGTAGCCTATAAAGGCATCAAAGTCCACGTAGTTCGCATGTAAAATGAGGGGTGGGGTTTAACCCATAAATCCAAATGGAGAAATCTCTTATTTGTGAATGTGTGTGTGTGTGTGTGTAAAAAAGTGTTTTAGTTGTGAGAAGAGTGTGGAAAAAGTGTGAGAATCCCTACTTGGAATTTATGAACCAACCATCTTTTCTTGTTTTTTGGGTTTTATTTATATGAAAATAGGAGATGTGCAATAATACTAGATAAAAAGTGTATTTATGGCGTGTGAGATGAGATAGTAAAAGTGTTAAGTAAGAAAACAAGTTATTGCAAATTTTAAGAGAATTTAGGAGAGAGTTTGAGAAAGTTGGACCTTATTGGAGACCTTGAGCTTGATATTGAATGTTGAAAATCAGCCCTTGCACTTAAATGATGATGGGGAGTGGTTAATTCATCAAGTTTGATGAAAGGGATAATGAAAAGTGGAAGTGAAAAAGGGATTTGGAAGTTGAAATCACGCTGCCTTTGAGAGAGGTTTCTGGGGGTTTGCTGACAGTGATTTGCTTCTCATCTAAGCTCCCCTTGAAAATGAGGCCAAGGCCTCCTTTTATAGGCCCAGGGGGATGCCGATCGGCATAGAGCCCTTCCTGTCCATCGGCAGGAAGGGGCCGATAGGCAGGTTCGGGAACCTGCCGTTTGGTAGTGTGTTTCAGGCTTTTTCGGAAAATCGGCCGCCGAGGGCGAACCGTTGGTCAGAATCGTGCACGGGGCATACCGTTTGAAAGGTAATTCAAATATCTTCGAAAGTCCTTTGGGCTGCTCCCAGGTTCGGGAGTTGAATTTGGGTCAAATGAGGCTCGGAAGCGTTTATCGGTCCATTGGACAGGGAATCGTGCGGACGCAAACGGATTGTTCGTCTGCATGGTAAGTCTGAATCACGCACGGGGAATACCATTAGAAAGGTTAGGAGATGTACTTCTACATTCCAAGGAGTTTGATCCGGTTTGGAGAGTTGACTTTGGTCAACCGGGCCCGGGAAGCGCTCGGTGGCCTCCCGGAGTCAAACAGATCGTTCGTCCGTATGGAAAGCCGGAATTGCGCACGGGATGGACCGTTGGAAAGGGTATTCAGTGACCTTCGAAGATTATTTCATCCTCGGTCAAGCTTAAGAGTTGACATAGGTCAAGCAGAGCCCGGGAGCTCCCGGTGGCCTCCGGGTCTGGTTTCGGACGTAAATGGACCGTTCGTTCGCATGGTAAGTCAGAATCACGCACGGGGTAGACCGTTGGAAAGGGTATTCAGTACCCTTTGAAGATTAATTCAGTCTCGGTCGAGACGAAGGGTTTGACTTTTGGGTCAAACTGAGCCGGGGAGTGCCCGATGGCTTTCAGGTCAGTGCTTAGGACATGACCTGGGTTTTCGGTGATGAGTGGAGGTACTAGGGACCTAAGGTGAGTCAGGGGGTAATAGAATGGGGTGTCTACAATGTGGTAAGAGAGTGTGGTGTGCAAATGGAAGAAATGATCAGAACCTTTTATTTTTTAGTGAGGTGGTTTAATCTCCACCCCTGATTGTGTTATCAACTTATGGAATAGTAAAAATCTTTTACTCCTTATTTTATTTATATATATATATATATTTATACACACATAAGGGAACAAAATACCCTTTTAAGGTCTATTATAATTATCATTGTTCTTTTCTTTTGTCCCAACTTTTAACATATAAAAGAAAAACAAAACATGATTTTTATTCTCTTAAATTCCTGGTTTTATTTAGTAAAACAAAAAACTAAGAGACTGTTTTTTATCCCAGTTTTTATTTCATAGAAAAAAAACTAAAAACTGTTTTTCCCTTTTTCATCCTAAATTTTTATTTACAAAAAAATAGTCCTTATTTTCATAGTAAAAAAATGTTTTTTTTTAAATAATAGGGACTGAACCCCCACGAGATTTATTAACAGAGGAGAAAAGCCTCCCCAAGGCAATTACAAGCTTAAGAAATCTAAGGAAATCTTGAAACAAAAATAAAGCCGAAATGATAAAGATGGGGATAAAATGACCCCATTACAAGACACTGAAATCTACACCGATCTAAAATTGAAACAATTGATCTTCTCTAGCTTGTAAGATCTTCTAGCTAAATGCGGGAGATCCTTAAACTCCTCATAGATTCGAATCCCATTCAATTTGACTCCGACATTGGCTAGACAATCAGCGACCGTGTTGGATTCTCTGTAGCAATGATGAATTGAGTAATTAAGGCCACTAAGATCTGAAATTATACCTTCTGTAATTGTCTTCATTCTCCATGGAGGCTTCCATTATCTATTGATCAACTTAACCATAAAAAGAGAATCTGACTCTATATCAATTTCTGAAATGTTCTTCTGCAAACATAACTTGATACTAAAGCTTAAACTTTTCACCTCCATTATAGAGTTAGTTTTAACCTCTCCTTCTTTGGCGAAGGCAAACATCATTTTACCTTTGTCATTACGCAAAATACCTCCCATACCTCCTTTACCTGGGTTAATTTTTCTAGCCCCATCAATATTTAGCTTTAGCCTACCAACTTGAGGAAATTCCATTTAACTTTAACAACCTTAACTGTTTTAGTTCTGAATTTCAATCCAAAGAGCTTATAACCAACTTGGTAAAATGGAGAACTCATTCTATAGAAAGAATGATCTTTACATATGTTAGAGATAAAGATAACAATTTGATTCATAACATGATGAAAATTACATTTAATTACTTCATATAGCGATTTATTCCTGGCCTTCCAAATTTCACAAATCACTACCAGAGGAATAGTCTTACCCAAAAATTGATCTGCTTCAGATCTCCCCATTTGCATCCACCAGCTCAGAATTACAGTAGAAAAATTGTTCCTATCAAGCTTGATACCCATTAAATCTGAGAAATAATCCCAAAGTTGAGACGCAATTGAGCAAGCAAGGAGTAAATGAGCAGTCGATTCTTCTCAATTGTAACAAATGTGACATGTAGATCCCATTCTAATCCTAATCTTTTTGACATTATCATCAGTAGGAATGCAATTCTTAATGATTCTCCAAACAGTAATAGAGATTTTCTTTGGAATTTTATCATCCCATATTCTGCTATGAACTACAGAAGTTGGGCAATGGTCCTTTAAACAGTCATAAGCTGATGAAATAGAAAAGTTACCAGAATTTTCAGCCTTCCATATCAGGATATCATCCACTGCTTCAACCTGCTTTAAACATACATCCTCCACTTACTTCATATGCATCCAGGATAGGGATCCTCCTCTTCTGTTGTTCCAGTTCCTATATCTGTTTGAGCAATATATGGACCATAAAGAATCTCCGATATTAAGCTTCCAATACATTTTCATACTAGATGCCTTTGCAATTATTCCAAAGTCCTTAAATTCCAGACCTCCATCATTTTTCCAGTTCTTCCACTGATGCTTCCATCCCTGAACTTCATTCCCTCCCCAAAAAACTTTGTTCTACATCACATGAATTCTATTAATCACCATTTTTGGAGGATTAATGGAGCCTAAAAAGTATAGAGGAATTGATGAAAGAACATGCTTGATGATGACGAATCTATTTTTTATCCTAATCAATTTTTAATGGGCACCAAATATTATTTTTAACAATTATTTAAATAACACGTACATAAAATGACCCAAATATAATTGTCTAGATCGTTTTGAAAATAAATTATTATGATTATTGATTATTTAATATATATATATATATATATATATATATATATATATATATATATATATAAGGGCAATACCGCTCATATAGTATGAAATAGTAACCATATCTAATGATTTATATACTTAGATAACTTTTCACGCCTTGTTATCTTTAATCTTTTATAATTAAGTTTCCCTACTTGATTCGCTTTTAGATGTATTCATGTCATCTCATTATCCACTAACTCATATAAGTAGATTATTTATATAGTATACATTTCACACATAATATATACTTATAAAACTAATCGTCAATATCAGGTCCTCGTAACACACATTAAGGACCCTTAGTTCGGAATGGTTCATCAACACCAAGTAAAAGTATTGGTTCGAATTATCACCTTGACCCCAAGTTTATTTCATGTACTGGTTCAAAAATTCACCTCGACCCCACTAATGAAATTTTTATGTATATATATTGGTTTGGAACTCTCTCATCCCGATCCCAATTTACTATTACCATATATTAGTTCGGAATCCTACTTCGACCCTAATATAGGCATATATATACTTTAGGTATTCTCTCCACCTAAATATCTATATAATTCAGCAGGTATACATGCAACCTAAATAATAGTGCTCGTACGCAATATTTTCTCTTTAATATTCATCGTACTTATTAATTTATGATTTATCTCATTATCACATTTTAATTAAGTATTCACACAACTCTAAGGGCCCTAGTTACCCGTCCATTCATTTCAGTAGGTAAACTATCTCTAACCTACTAATATTAGTTTGGATTGATGTTAGCTTCCATAGTAACTCAAATTCGTAATCCCCGATATACGATCGATCGGTTTATCTTCGTCGGCCCATCTCTCCAAATATTACAACCATGATTATAACAGACCCCAACTAAATACCTACTGTTCTTAACTAAGTCCCTAAATAGGTATAATATTATCTCTAAGTTTCTCCTCAAGTATTGGCAATCGATTAGAACTCAACCAACAAAAGAACCCAAACTCTGCTAGGGTCGATCGATCGACCATGAGCATCGATCGATCGACATTCATAGTCGATTGATCGATCGAGCAGTGACAAACGCAGTTCTTATTATACTTCATGCATTTTTCACCATTTTAAATTATCAAACTCCCATGATAATAAACTAGACTTGCAACTAACGATCCCTAACCATTCCTACATACACTAGGATGATTTCCAACGATTTAAACATTTCAAATCCTTACAAGTTAGCCCAGAATGATTCAAATTTCTAATTATTCAAGAACCCTAATATGACATGTTCTTCCCATGTTTTCAATCATCAACCCAGATTTTTAATTCGTACTAACAATCATGGTTCCTCTGATTTTCAATCCTCTACAGATATAAGTATAACTACATGTTATTTCTACCCAAACATGCAATTAATCAATTCTTTTTCTCCAAGAATATTCATCAAAATCAACTATTCATAAATCCCACGCATGTATATTATAACTCAAAATAATTTGCAAATAACCACTTGCCTTGATTAAAGTAGGGTATGATTTAGTGATTTTTGTAGGGTTGATGTTCTTTTTCTCCTTTTTTTCTTCCCAAGATGCTTGTGGTGGAAGAACACACTCCAATCTTCTTTAAATCTCTCTCTTAGGCTTCACAATAGCTCTCCCTCTATCTCCAATGATTTTTATGAGTTTTTCTCTCCTCTAACCCTAGCCTCCAACTCTTATAATATAATTTAGAGTTTGTAATTTCGTAGGTCTACTCACCCCCAAATGCCAAAAGACTAAAACGCCCCCGTATGGTCCCAGTCTAGCCCAAAAATGCCTCGATACCTGACTAGTACCCCCGGGTATACTATTTTGACTAATCCGACCCTTTCGAAATCATCTGTGACCTCTAAATTATCATTTGAGTCACTTAAAAATATATTTTCTATCTCATCCTCAATTTAGTCTACACACGACACCCGGATGAGATAAAATCAAGTACACCCATATCACTCGCTATGTCGTACAAATTAACTATCAATATTTACTATTCACACTTAGTAAATTAGAATCATAATATTAATCAATGTCTATCTCTCGATTAATATTTAATAACCACAATTATTATTTAATCCCTTAATAATAATAATTATTATTAAATCACATTAAATCACTTCACTCACGTAATTTAAATTAAAACGTATTCTCCTATTTAATTACTCAATTAATTAAATTCTAAATACACAGAAGTATGGGGTATTGCATACTTTCCCCCTTACAAAGGAATTTCATTCTTGAAATTAGGACATACCTATGGTGAATAACCCTATATACTTCTCTTGCATATCCTCCTCCCGCTCCCATGTCGACTCCTACACATTGTGATGTCCCCACTGTACTCGCACTAATGGCACCACCTTGGATCGTAGTTTACGCTCACTATGATCCAGCATAGCCACGGTTCTCTCCTCATAATTGACATCTGGCTGCAAATCAATCTCCTCAAGTGTAATGTGCTAGATGGCTCTCACGCTCCTTCTGTATTTCTTCAGCGAGGCTAAATGGAACACATTGTTTATCCGCTGAAGATGCTCTGGGAGTCCTAATTTGTATGCTACCGGTCCCATCCTCTCAATAATAGGGAATGGTCCCACATATCTCGGTGATAACTGTGACACCCCGACTAATTAAATACCGGGTAGCTACTCCTTTATTCAAATTAATTCAAAATGTCAAGTTGGTTCAGTTCGTAGCATCACTGTCGAAAAACGTTTTAAAAATTACTAGCCACCTAATATTTAAAAAGTGAGTTGTCAAATTTGAATTGAATTCGATTTACATACAACCAAATTAAATTATGAATTACTGATACCACAACCACATCACAGTCACAATATAATAACGATGTAATAAACTGAATCTGAAGGAATACACCACACAATAATCCGATTACTGAAATAAACCAATACAAAGCCTGAATCATTAATTTAATTACAACCCAAAATATGAAATAAAAACTAAGTAAATAAGATGTCTCTGAAAGGAAAGGGGCGACATGCCCTACAGATGAATGAATCTGAAGTAGAGTCAAGATAGAAAGTGGAGGCGTCTACTATCGAGGTCCTGTAACTTCCACAACAGCTACAGCACGTCGCGAGAATGGAACACCTATGCTTGGTGTCCTTGTGGCTGGGCACCTAAAAAGGTTTTTGCAAAAATATATTTGAAAGCAACCGGGTCAGAGCCCGATTGTGAAAACATTTTAAAATACAGCAAGTGTTTAATATAATTAAACAGTGATTATAAAGTACGTGATAGTGCGTGCACTCACATGAGTTCCTCACCTCTCAACTAATTGTGCACTCCTATCGTATCCGTACCCATTCTAGTTATTCCCATATCTAACTAGTCCAATACACAATCTAACATTTCTATACGATTCACGATTTAAGTCCCGACATCTTAATTTAAACAGAGGTTTTACTTTTCTTCTTAGTTCCTAATATTAGTAATACTAATCACGAGAGATTTTTTTCCATTTTTAACTCCACTAAAATGTTGCTATGATTCACACTTACATTTATACATGAAAGTCCATTTCAATTAACAGTATATTATTCTCATCATGAATATACAATACTGTCACCCCGAGACTAAGCTGCGGTGCACACATACTCTGCTATCCAATCCCGGTACATCACGTACATAAGGACCACGTATTCCGAATCTCTCAGGAATCGTTTTCAGTAAACAATAATCACACATAATGGAGGAAAACATAGTTCACATCACATGGGTCATGAACATACCTACACTCCCATGATCAGCAGACTTATTAACTTCTCAATAAGTCCTTCTCTGACCTATGCCCTCGAGGTACCAATCTAAGCCCCCCCCCTAGGCACACAAAGATTAAATGGCCCTGATCGAACGCCGACCTCCCGTGATAGCAAGTATGGTAGGTATGTTATACACAAATAACCACATATACTAAACATTCACACTTCTTAGATATCTCAATATTATTAGAGGTATATTTTACATTTCTATACCGTCATTAAATGTTGCACGATTACAAATCCCCGAATCATATACATTAAAAGTTATCAACCCTCTCATGTTGTAATTTTAGATACTTATATCCTAACCCATAAATATCATCCGGTATACTACAAAATTCTAAGTTTTAATCCTCGACGTACATCCAATCTCACAACTATATCCACTAATCAATAAGGGAAGGATTACACTCAATTATATAAGTCTACTGGAGGTTCAAAATAAAATCATTCTGTCAACTCGTTAGAAATCTCGTTTGAACGAGGCTGTTCCAACGAGTGTCGTTCGAACGAGTGTCGTTCGAACGAATGGCTTCAAACATACTACCAACTCGTTAGAAGGGGTATTGTCATCTCGTTAGAAGTCTCGTTCAAATGAGGTCGTTCGAACGACCTGGGTAGGTCTTCTAACGAGATGGCAGTAAACGCCCAGAAGATTCCCAACTCGTTTTTCTTCCTTTTTATCTTCTTTAAATTCATCCTAAGATCATCCCAATAGCATTTTAATGTTCTTAAACTACTCTAACTCCTCTTAGGTCGCTTCTTAACATATTTTTGGGGTCAAATCCTCCAAATCAACATGCAATTATCATTAATCCCCAAATTTTACCCCAAACCCTATGAACATTAACCCAGAATTTTATTGTGTCTAATTACTCATCATAAATCCGTTTTTAAATCATCATAGTTATGTTTTTGAATACTAAATTCTTCCATAGTCATTCTACATGCAATCCCTAACCCAACTTTAGAGTTTCTATATCAATTTCATTAGGTTTTCCTCAAAACTTTCAAGACAAAACAATTCCTACACTAAACATGGAAGAAATATTCAATGCACTTAAAAATATCAAATCACTTGCCTTATATTCGTTCTTCAGATTGTTGTCGATGATTCAAGGTTGATTCTCTCCTCTTTTCGGTCACAAATCCTTTCCAATTTCTGGTGATGGGGAGATAGTTTGGTATAGACCCTCTAGCCTCTCTTCTAACTTCTCTCAAAACCTCCGTAGCCCACTCTCTCACTTTTGTTTGATAATGGCCTTAGTGGATCTTTTAATAATCTTTAATTTACTTAAAAAATTCGTGGGTTTTAATCTCCTTATTTTTAAAATTACCAAAATACCCTTCTAGGTTGCCGGTTTGGCCTAAAAATGCCCCGGGACCCAAACTAAACCCCCGGCTAGTGTTTTCTGACTATTTTGACCCTTCCAGACACGTTGGCGCACTCAAAATGATCATTCAGTTGATAAAAATATAATTCACTTTTTAATCTAATAGAATACATTCCTGACGCGACTGACACGAGCTTCCCGACTTAATTTTCCAAATTATCGTATTTCAGCCTCGCGACAACTTTAATATTTTCAATACTCATACATTACCATATATACTCAGAAATATTCAATTTTAACATCATAATCAAATACCAACTCACATCTTGCTAGTATTTATATCCGGATTAATTTCCAATCAATTCTCATTTAATTCAATTAATCCCTTAACTAAAAATCAATAAAATTAACGGGGTATTACACTAACTTTCCCTTCTTGCCAAACCTCATAATCCCCTTTATAGGATATACCCAAATTAACACTTGGTCACCCACATCTAGCTCCACATGTCTCCTACCGGCGTCAGCATAGCTCTTTTGCCTATCCTGAGCTATTCGAATACGTCCTCAAATTAACTCTATCTTGGCAGAAGTCTCCCGTATCATCTCCGACCCCAATGGCTTGTTGTCCCCCCACCTCTAACCAGCAGAAGGGCGAATGACAAGGCCTCCCATAAAGTGCTTCGAATGGATCCTTACCGATAGTGAATTGGTAAGACTTGTTATAAGCAAACTCTACCAATGGAAGATATCGTTCCCATCCTCCCCCAAAATCTAGGGTACACATCGTCAACATATCCTCAAGCATCTGATTTACCCTCTCAGTCTGCCCGTCTATCTGTGGGTGATACGTCATACTCAACCGCCTGTTTATGCCCATACGTCCTCAATGTATACTTTAGGGGCCGCATATGTAATTCACTCTTATCTTAAATATATTGTATATATTGGTCAATTGAACTTAGTGGTAATTCTTGTGAGTTGGGTTCGATTTGATCAGAGAAAATTGAAATTTAAGTTCTAGTTCAATTGAACAGTTCACAACCTAAATAGGGAGTTGACATTCTATCGATAAAGTTGCGACTACTATCTTAGTAGTTTTATCTTAACTACGGGAACCTATATGATAGACCAGTAACTTGTTTGATATCTCAAACATGATCGTGTCGATACATTAAGAATGTATTAAACACGAATACGGGTGAGATTCAAGTTCATGTAATACCCTGTCCCAATATTTCAATTAAATTATGTATAAGTTGTGATGGTGTAAGGTCTGATGATAATTATAGGGAAATTGTGTGGTAAAAATTGAAGAAAAATAAAAGATATTAAGAAGGTTCGTTCAAACGACATTGGACTGTCGTTAGAAGCGAGATAGGGATCTCGCGCGAGGTCTCGAGAAGCAGACCTTCAAAAGAGATCTTGCTACATTACAGTTACATGTCGTGTGAAGCCAAATTTCGAATGAGGTGGACATGTCGTTCGAGCGAGATAGGCATATCGTTCGAACGAAGTGTCTCGAGAATTTTTAATTCGATTGCCTTTGTGCGCTGTTACATTTTTTGTCCTTTATTTAGTATGTTGTCAAACCCAGATCAACTCAGATTTGGCAAAACGAGAATTTAAGATTTTTGAAGGTTTTATATGGGTGTGTTTGGAGAATTTGTTGGGAGAAAAATAGAAGAAGAGAGAGAGAGGGAGATGGGTGGTCTTGCACCTCTTTCCACCACAAACCACCGCTCCTCCACCATACACCAACCATAAACCACCATTTCTTTAGTGTATTCCATCATATTTATACCATATACACCCATTTTCACAATTGTTGAAGAAGAAATAGGAATTTTGGAGAAGTGTTGGGCGATTTTCGGAGAAGATGATGAGAGCTTTCATGAAGTTTGAAGTGGATTTTGCTTAGAAGTTTAGGTGGTGCACATTTAGAGCATTTTTTGAGGATGCATTTGGTAACCCCTTGAGGCCACCTTTGGAGGTGGGGATTGCTCCTCCTACACCAATATTTTAACCACCATTGGAGCTTTTGGAGGTGAAAGAATCTTACTCTTAGTATTAAGACTCTATTTTTGCATATTTGTAGTCTTGTAGTTAGATTACGCGAGTATGTGCATTTAAATAAATGATGAAATTATGTGTAATAAATAATAAATATTTTTATGAAATAAAAATGCTGATAAAATGCTATTTTGTTGAAAGTAAAAAAATAATAAATATTTCAAGGTTAAACATTAAAGGCATAAAATGATTGATGTTAAACATTTTATAAAATAAAATGCTTGTAAATAATGATTTATGTTGTTAAACATTAATGAAATAATATTTTAAAGTTTCTTGCAAAAATGAGGATTATATGAAAAATTGACATTTGTTAAGTTTAAAGAAATTAAATGTCTTTTATGCCTTGAAAGTATATTTTTACAAATATGATGAATTTATAGAATTAAAAATGTGTTTAACCATTTGATGAGGTTTTAAGGTTTAAAATCCATCTTCTCATGCATATATAAACTTCTAATATTTGGTTGATGAATTTTTAAACAAGTATAAAGAATATTTTATTTGGTTTAACCATGAAATAAGAAAAAGTGAAAATGTTAGTCTTCAAGTGTGTGAAAATAGAATTAAAGGTATAATGAACATAAGGTTGTAAGTCTACATGTGTTAATAAAAAGAAATGGTATTTTCTTATAAAAGTATTATTAAGTGTAATTAGATTTCTTGAATAAAAAAAGTAAAGAAATGACTAGTTTGGATAACGGTTAATAAAAGGTTGAATAAGTGTTAATGATTAAATATTAGAAAGTTGATGTGTGTGACTTAATAATGTGGTAAAAGATTAACACTTGTGAAAATGAAAAAAGAAATAATGAGATAAAGGTGTTTTCAATTAAGAAGGATATTACTCCAGGGCTAAAAGGGCATTAAGGTGTTAAATCACTTAAGAAGTTAGTATGGATAACTTGATAGTATTTGAAAAGTTTTACACTTTTGAAAATAGAGTAAAAGACGAGTTTGGAAACAAATGGGTAAAATTGTAATTTTTCTTAAAGTTGAATATTTTTATGAAATAAAAATATTGAAAAGGTGTTGCATAAATTGTTCATAAATGAATATGATTTTTGGAATAAAATCAAGGTTAAAGTATTAAGGAAATACAATGGTAAATTTCAAAGTTTAACACAAGTTGGGTGAAACCCCACATCTTGGCTTCGGTCGGGTAAAGGAAAAAAGTGGAATAATGTAGATATTTGTAAAATATTAAAACACATATAAAGGAACTTGAATGACACCTGAATAATTAAGGAGGGCTCGGAGCCCTGAGGTAGACCCAAAACAACTGGTCAGAGCATATGGTGTGCATAGCCGACGGTGTGGAGGCCGTTGAGGTATGCGGTTATTATAAGATTTCGAAAAAAGATAAAATAATGAGGAACATGTCAAGAAATGGGTTATGTGGTGAAATGTATTAATACAACCTAACTTGAATGAATTAATAAATGTTCGGGCAAAGGTGAAATGGACAAGTAAATGCATAAACCTATTAATTGTCCATAAGGTAAAAAAAGGCTAAGTAAGTGGGTAAATGGGTGGTTAAAAAACCTAAGTGGTTAAATACATAATCAACACAACACTGTGTTGTAAAAGATTTTTCAAAGACTAAGTGAATATTTTTTTACACGGTGAATGCGTGTGTTGAAAGGGTGATTTTCAATGAAAATACTAATGAGGATTGGTTAAAATGAAAAGGGTGATTTCGGTAAAGAAATTATTTTTGGTCTAACCAAATGTAGTTGTTTCAAGTATTTAACCATGTGTGTTAAATTAGGTGATAGCTGTTAAAATGAGAAAGTGAAGTCTTTTGTAAGACTAGGGTAAATTAATTTGGATAAATAAGATTTTCGGAATTAAATTTCTTCACGCATTAAGTACAAGCACATATATATATATATATATATATATATATATATATATATATATATATATATATATATATATATGTGTGTGTGTGTGTGTGTGTGTGTGTATGTATACAAGGTAGTTGCATGTGCACGTAGGCATAACGTTTAGTCTTCTTTCTGTGGTTCGATTCTATACTGCATTTGTATATTTTTTACTGAGTATCTGGCTCATACCCTCGCTTTGTTACCACATATTGGGAGCGGTTTTGTATTGTGAGAGTGTTATACAGGTAAGTACTTCTTTATTATTACGTTGATAGCTATGTATACTTGGACTTCGAGGTGTTCCCCATGGGTCCTCACATAGTTTAATTTGAAATTGAAATCGCATACTACACAAGTGAAATGTTAATTAAAATAAAACTGGACTAACAACATTATATAGGTTGTTTCATTGCACTTCATACCTAATGCTCGGGTCAGACCGGATTGACTACGGGTGACCCATAAATCTAGATCGGGGCATTACAGTTGAGGTGCTAACTAGATAAGACTTGTATAATCTCATAATGTGTGAAAAGGTTGCATATATTCTCAACACTAAGGATTATGAAGATCTAAGTATTTACATAGTTATTGCATTGATTGTTATGGGTAAATTCAATTTTTTGGGTCTAAATCTCCGTAATTTGGGGATCATATTCCAAAGGAATTTGCGTCTCAGAGATATCGTGGATTTTGATACCCCCTTTATAAACTTATAAGTTTTGATTCTATTAGTAAACCTGACTCATAAATTTTATAATCCCATAGAGTATTAAATAAGTTATGTTTGATATCAATTAATAGACGTTGGTGAAAATCGATTAGCAGCGAGTTAAATTTCACCAAGCGGGTATTTTATGCTTTATGCGAGAAATTATATTATTCACTATTTAACTTTACAAACAAGACCTTATTATTGAAGTAATTTTGAGATAAATAAATTGAAGTGAAATTATAATTACTTATAAATGGGAAAGACAATATATTACGGGAAGTCATATGAAATGTTCAAAGTGTCATTTGGAAGCCAATATAATTATTAGCCTTGGATCCCTATTATATTCAAGTAGTAGGCCTAAACTCTTTGAAAACCATTATTGGTCCAAGACTACTTCATGTACCTATTTATATAGGCCATGGGAAGGGGTTTAAGGTATATGTGACATTTACTAGAGTTGGAGAGGAAAAGTAAAAATACTATTCATATTTTTTGAAGAAATAAGGCGAGAGAAAGTAATTTCTCTAACAAATCACAAATTTGTATCTCCGGGAGTGTACACACACAAGGCTTAATTTGGGAGGATCATATACTAGAAGTTCAAGGTATTCAAGGCATTCCAGCAAGGATTCAGAGGATGAATAAAATATCTTGTTCATAATCTACATCAAATATTTCTCCTTATTCACATCACTAACAAGATTCGCAAATGTATCGTGATTCAAACCCTATATTCATTCTTTAATTCTAGTCCTTTTTGCTTACTTTTCAAATCGTGATCAATCAAAGTTCATATACTAATAGAATTTTTTTTAATACCAACAACTCTAAAACATTAAAAAAAATTTAATTTACTTTTTTTCCTTAATTTTTTTGTTCATGAAACTATGTAAATACATTCTAATATTTGAAACAAATATAGTTGGAAACAAGTATGACATTTGTAATATAATTACACTTAACATAGCGTCCAAAAATCCAACATACCCTTTGTTTTGTAGCGTATAAATGGCAAAGAGCTCTTACATCGTTAGCCACTTCCGAACATTTCCTACGTGAGTTGTTGGATAGGAATTAAAAAAAAATCACTAGTTGTTACAATCTTGGCTTTGTGATTGAGGCATATTGATTCATCTCCACGGGCTCTCCTTTTAGTATGAATTTATCCATGATCGACTTAGTGATATTTTTTTCATAATTTTGATTTAGCGACCATGTTATAACCGTATACCCATTCATATTGATTGAAGAGACGAAGAATATTTAGAAAAAAAATACATAGATGTATTTTATTGTGGACTTATTGATAAAGTTGCTTATAGATTATTTTATCGTTAAATTCTAAAAAAATACCTAGGGATTTATCACTAAGTTTCTCAACTTTATATGGTATATTTGATTGATTTTTTCCCATTGAATTGTGACACCCCGCCCAATTAAATATCGAGTAATTAGTGCTTTATAAAATTTAAAACAGAATGTTCGGTTGGTTCATTCTTAGCATCACAGTCGAACACATAATAACCTTATTAACCACCTAATAATTAATTAAGCTAGTGTCAAAATATTTTCCTTTTTCAATTTTCTAAAAGATTATTCATTTATAAAACCCAAGAATTTAAATATAATCCATCCACTACATAAATAAATAATATAGATACTAAATCTGAATCACATACTGAAATAAATAAGATTGGATAAAACATTCCAGTTCAAAACTTTAAACCAAGGACCATAGTAATAATAAATCCAACTGAACTGAAGGGAAAGTAAACTGAATACAATCTATGATAAAATGTCTAAGGAATGGGTAACACATGCCCTAAATGGAAAGTCTATATAGAACTGAGTGAAATGATAGAGGCATCTAATGCAAAGACCTACAGCTTCCACAACAGCTGCAGCACGCCAAGCAATCCAAATCTCTAAGTCTGATGTCCCTATGGCTGGGCACTTGATATAATACATATACATAGCAAAAGAGAAAAGAGATGCAAGAAACGGGTCAGTGCCCGAGGTGTACAAATTATTTGTTTTACCAAGTATTTAAAATTTGAAAGAAAGCAAGTATCAAATGCATGTTAGTTAGAACTCTCACATGAGATTCTCACCTCTCAGCTAATGTGCACACCTAACGTACAACTAATCCACCCTAGCCATATGTAACACTTCTAACTAGGTAAAGACTTATGCTCCTCGCGGTAGTAACCCGTGATCCCCAGCTTTCCACATTATTAATTTCATCAATTATAAATTCGGTTAAGTGTTATCACACTAAGTTAAGTATTCCCCAGTTTACGTGATTTAAGAATTTACTATCTTGATAACCTACGATTATCTCACAGTAGGAACAACACAAGTATATATATATATATATATATATATATATATATATATCATTATAATATACATATACCAATAGCACCCCAAGGCTAAACCTGTAGTGCATTGCATACTCTGCTATCATGTCCCTGTACATCTCGTACTCTAATAAAGATTATTGGCTCGGAAGTTTCCCACGAACCATATACACAAAACACACATAGTGGAGGCGAACATAATTCACATACCTATGGGTCACGCACATACCTACGCTCCCATAGTCGGCTGAAACTTATCAACTCACAAATAAGACTTCACAGTCCTATGTTCTGAGATAAAAGTAAATAATCCCCCCGAAGGTCACCCAGGATAAGACTGTATCTACGCAACCTCCCGCGATAGCAAGCAGCTAGGTATGTCATACACATAATATTAAGCATATAATAGGTTTACACACATCCTATTAATATTTATAGGTATTCTCCCAGCCTTTGTGTATACTTACCATACGTATTTCATTCTCATTATTATGCATTTTATAGTATTACTAAATTACCACAACTCATCTGTAATTTTTGAAGTAACTCTTCTTTCCGAATTAATTAAAGTATAAAACTCACTTAGTTTCTCATAGACCTATCTCATTTCAAATAGGTTAACTGGCAATTTCTCTCACTCGAATAGACTGGAAAATTCCAAAACTGCCCCAAAGAAGTTTCCCAAAAATTCACATTGTCGCTCGAACCAGATGGCAATGTCATTTGAATGATTATCACATGTCGCTCGAGCGACTTCGCACGAAATGCCTATCTTGCTTGAACGACCTTCGCGCGTCTTCGCGCGAGACTTACTATTTCGTCTTCTACCTAGAATTTCATCATTTTCCACCATTTTTAACCCTAAAACCTCTAAATTATCTTCCCAAACTCCAATCAATTAGTCCCAAATCCAATCCTAACAATTACTCATGGATTCTAACATCCTAGAATCATTAAATCATTACAAATCATCAAAGAAATATGAAATCCCAAAATTAATTACTAAAACCCTAGTTCTTCGAATTCTTTTTAAGAACACATGATTTCACGATTCGTTCTTCACATAAGTTCATCAAAACGTGATTTCTATTCTACATACATGAAGGGTTCAATCTAATTAATCTCAGATTCAAATCATACATCCTAAATCTCAAATTTTCATCACTTTTATGAACAATACATGTTTATATCATCCATATACTAACATGAATATGCTTATTGCTAATAAAAAGCAAGTAATAAACACTTGCCTAATTATGAAGGTTTGATTCATCTTTTGAAACTGGTATAGGTGCGTTCTCCTCATTCCGATCTACGCGTTGATGGTGTTTTTGGTGAAGGATGACTGAGTTTTGGCCTTAGAACTCCTAGAAACCTCTTCTCCTTATTCCTCTGGGACTCTTTCTTTTCTTTCACATATGAAACCCTAACTGTGACTACGTAAGGGTAATAAGGCTTCCTAATTTTCGTCCAATAATTAACCCCAAAAATACAATTTACCAAAATGCCCTCTCGGGATGCCGGTTAGACCTAAAATTGCCCCGGGACCCAAACTAAACACCCGAGTATACTATTCTGACTATCTCGACCCTTCCGGACTCAACGGCGCACTCTAAATGACCATACGAGTTACTAAAAATAATTTATCTTTTGATTCCATTAAATTAGTCCCGGCACGACTCACACGTGCGTCTGACTTAATTTACTAAACGTTCCATATTGCATATCACACAATAAAATTCAATCAATAAGTATTAACCCTTGGCACGTTAGTTAATATTTTATTTAAATATGAATTAATTAACAATTAAATTCTCACATTTTAATTCAATTAATCTCACAATAATAATTAATCCCATAATTATTTAAATCATTAAAAATATGGGGTATTACATGAATGTTCTAAAGGCCTATTTGATATGTTAATTTTCCATGTCAAATAAGATTTTTTTGAAAAATTTTCAATGTTTAGATGGGTTTGATGATATTTATTTATCTTGAAACAACTTTAGACTTATAGTAAGATGCTATTAGCTAATGTAAATATTGATGATTTGTTAAGGGAATCAAATTTTTTTCCTTATAAGAATTGTTTTACATGGAAGCCAAGGTCTTGGAAAGTAATTATAGTCTATGCTATCAAATAGGGACTATGTTTTATTCCCTTAATTTTTTGGTAGTGTTTGTTTTATGAAAATAATTGTATACATTTATAAAAAAAAGTAAATTTACTTTTTTCCTTAATTTTCTGCTTTGTGAAACTATGTAAATACATTCTAATAATTGAAACATATACAACTAGAAACAAGTATGCCAGTAGTAATATAATTAAACTTAACATAGCGTCCAAAAATCCAACATACCCTTTGTTTTATAGCCTATAAAGGGCAAAGAGCTCTTATATCGTGAGACACTTTCGAACATTTCCTACGTGAGTTGTTGGATAAGAATAAAAAAAAATCACTAGTTGTTACAATCTTGGCTTTGTGATTGAGACATATTGATTCATCTCCACAGGCTCTCCTTTTAGTATGAATTCGTGCATGATCGACTTAGTGGTATTTTTTTCTTAATTTTGATTTAGCGACCATGTTATAACCATATACCCATTCATATTGATTGAAGAGATGAAGAATATTTAGAAAAAATACATAGATGCATTTTATTGTGGACTTATTGATAAAGTTGTTTATAGATTATTTTATCTTTCAATTCTAAAAAAATATCTAGGGATTTATCACTTTGTTTCTCAACTTTATATGGTATATTTGATTGATTTTTTCCCATTGAATGTTCTGAAGGCCTATTTGATATGTTAATTTTCCATGTCAAATAAGATTTTTTTTGAAATTTTTTAAATGTTTAGATGGGTTTGATGATAGTTATTTATTTTGAAAAAACTTTAGACTTATAGTAAGATGTTATTAGCTAATGTAAATTATAAGAGGGTAGTTTAGGTAAGATGGAGGCGTAACTCCTTTTAGAGTATGGTAATGATAAGTTAATTAGCCCAAGACCTTGGATTAATGATAGGGCATCCAAACACGAACCCAATGGAGATGAAATCAGTTTAAGAATCTCAAATCTCTCGTGTATAACTCATAAAGTAGTAATGAAACTTACAGATTACTTAGCTAGAGGGAGAGAGAAGTAAGCACCCTAGATACACCTTGGTAGGTAGGTAGAAAACACACAAAACACCCTCAAGAATCTCTGTTAAGTATTAAAAGCTTTGTAATAAATAACAATGGTGTGTGGGTGAAACTCTCTGGTTTGTAATAACTCTCCCTATCAATCACTCCTCAATTCTCAAAAAAAGAAAATCCTTTCCTTGAGGTGGTTGGGGCTCTTAAATAGCCCCCGCGCCACCCCCGAGGTAACTCAGTCGTTAATGCATATGAAAGACCTCCCTCATACTTTATGTCACCAACATTAAATACCTGATGCCCTAGTTGTCTCCACGTTATAAACATTAAATGCCAAGATATGCCTTTTGCCTAACCATTGTGTGTCAGGGGGCTGTTGCCACAGAGGTTACTTATCAACTGTCTGACAGCCCCAAATACCACAGTAGTTTACTCAAGTACAGATTTTACATTGTCTACCTGACCTAGTGACATCACCTACAGTAGATGGGACATTAATTAGAGGGTTATTTGGTTCACAGCTAAACACTCGATGGAACTCGAGGCTGCTCCGTTCGAGGTTTCACGGTGACGGTCCTTCGGTGTTTTACCAGGTGTATCTAAGACGGTCAGGACAAGCCCCAACGATGCCCCACTTCTCAATCCTCCAAACCAAGTCCCTCTAAAGTTCCCACGGCGAGGTTGTTAGATAGAGTATGAAAGCTCTCCCAGGCCCTGCCAAGTCTGGTCTCTCACGAGTACCGTTCGACCTTACTCAGATTCATTATTCTCGTTACATTATTACAATCATTATAGCTCATAGCCAATATAAACAAAGATACAATATGACTAAGTAATCAACAAGCTAAGGTATGAGTTGCCACGCCAAGCTGCCACGCTTGAGCTGCTATGTTGTCTTAATCCTAAGCACTATTGCTAATGGGTGGATTATCCCTAATCTCGGGATTACCTCCAAGCCCCCTCTTCATTTGCCCCTTCGTGGAGGGATTTATAGTGGGAATAAGAAATGCCTGCACGAAAACTTCTCAATTCGATGAACCTTCCCCGCGTGAAAAAATTCTGGCCTATTTTCCCTCATTTGGTGCCGGAACGCCAGTGCTTTTAGGAAAAAGTGAAAATTCTCCCCGATGTACCTGACCCGAAGTGCTGAAGTTCGTTGAAGCTTGGGTTGAGGGACATCGCCACTTTTTCTTTATGCTGAGCCTCAACTGTTGTAGCTTGAATATTTGAAATTCTCCCGAAAGACTTGATAACCTTCTCAAATGTTTGTTTTGGCTCTGTGACGAGGGGACATCGTGGCCTTGTTTGAACCGTTGGGACATCTTCTTAGTTAGGAGTTTATTGGATATGTCTGACAAAAAATTCTGGCGCCAACACTTAAACTTGCTTAAGAAGGAAACGTTTTTTGTCCCCCATGCGTCCTTCATTAATGGTGTGGCGCTGTCTTTTCAACTCCCAAAGAACTTCTCGAAGTGCCACGTGTTCATTTTAAATGATTATAGGCGGCCTTGCACGTGCGATGGTGGGAAACTTAAAAGGCAAATTCAAAAATTTAAACGGCTATATCCAAACACTTAAACCCTTCTTTTCTCTTACTTTTCCTTCGTCTTCTTCAAGCTTCCATATACTTGAGAGAGAGAAAGTTTGTGAGAACTCCATTGTTGCTGAGTCATTACCTACCTTCCTCCCTTATGATCTTCTATACCACCACCTGTGGTTGTGCTCCTCCATTCACTTTCTCATACCTTTCTTGTTTAAAGCTTTTCTGTTACTTTATCAATATCTGATATGGCGTCCTCAAGCAACCCCACCATATCTGCCACCATTACTCTGCCTGCTACCTCAACCACTGCTACCACTCTGGATGTTGCCCTCCAGGAACAACTGAGGTTTTACCGTCGATCGCCTATTTTTGGACAAGGTGATGATTTTGCTGGTGCATGTGAGATGGTCCATTTTTCTTCTAAGTTTGACCCTCTATTGTTGGGTGATGAAGACGAGGCTTCTACTGAGTGGGGATTTTTTCCTCCCGAGGGGACTCTCAAATTTTGTTTGGAGCGAGGGGACTTCCCGTGGTCCCACATTGATTTTGAAGCACCCGGGGGGTTTTTGCTCAGTTTGCTGCATGGAACTGCCACATGCAGAGCTCCTATGCTAAAATGCTCACCAAGATTGGACTGCAATAGGCTAAGTGATTCGGAGTTCACTCTCTCTAAGAATAATGCTGCCCTTCCTATTCTGGTGTCTCGCTGGAACGTTACTACCCATACATTCATTGCTGCGTGGGGTGAGTTCACCGTAACATTGGAAGACGTGTGTGAGCTCCTAGGCCTTGAAGAAACAGGCCACGAGCCTTATACAGATGAGGCTCTAGATGCCCAGGAGACTGCTAACCGTTTGGAGCTGGATTGAATATGCTAAAGCTGAACCGGTTCATCGAACAAGGCCACCTTCTCCCCACTTATCAATTATTTCTTCAAGGATTCTGTTGAAGGTAGTTCTTCTGGAGGTGCCCCTAGTCAAGGTACATCACTAGAACTTCCTGCCTATATCCTTGTCATTCTTTCCCATTTCCTTCTACTGGAAATACCCAACGATCAGCCCTGAATGGACCTTATCAATATATCCCTTCGTTTGGCTCGTGGTACCAAGCTTCCCCTAGCTGCAATCACCTTGGGGTCTCTCTATACATGGATCAATAGGACCCTCTTCGACATGTAACAATCTATTGGTCATTATAAATTGGCAAATTATACCAACTGTGTCCTTATGACAAGCTTCCTCTATGCTCGTTTCCCTGTCGTAGCGACCAAGATCAACCGCCCTCCTTATGGGGAAATAATTCTGCCCCCACGTTCCTATATTTATCATAGGAAACTGAGTCAAAAGGAGTTGATCTCTGTGATTGATCATTTTGAGAACTTCGTGATGAGGCCCTACGGAGAGGACGTCTTCATTCATAAATGTGACTTTTTTCAGCATGAAGCCAGGGTAGTGGAGGTAGGTGTAGATATTAAAGATCCCTCGCTGGCCGTGGTCGTTCTGTTCTCACCCGTGTATCTTCCTTCTTATACCTAATGGGGATATACTAGCGATCACTACAATCCCAACCGATGCAGCCGCCAATTTGGTTTTGATTAGGGGGTTCCTCGCCCCATTTTTCAATCATCAAACCCCAAGGTTTCCTTTTGCGAGGCATGCTCCCTGTTTTCTTCTACTGGTGCGTGGGGAATAAGTTCTGCAATAGCTGGGTGAGTCACCATTTATAGCAATAAAAGGTAAGGGGATGTGTCCCCTCTGTTTGCTACACGGTACTGGCCAAAATAATTGGTTGATATTGCAGAGTTCATCGAGGGGGATCCAGTGTATCCTCCAGTCCTTTCCTTTTTTTCATTAGAGCTGGGTTTAAAGGGCAACTCCGTTATTGGGATTGAGTTCCCTTTGAGTAAAACCCCCATGGTATGTCCCACTGAGCTTCCTCCCCTTTGTTCCAGGATCCCTACTGCCACGCCCAAACCCAAAAGCATTGCAGCCTCTAAGAAAGTTGCCCCTTCAATCAAAGCTGCTACCGATGAACCTCCTTTCCAGAAGGTAAAGAGTGGGACTTCTTACAAGTCCATGTCCAAGACTAAACCCCAAGCTCCTAAGGAGGCATTCCCCATTACCTATGTTCCTCCTCCCATGCCTACATAAATGCTGAGAAGGAAAGTTTAAGATGAGGTAGCACATATAAATGCTGAGATCAAATGGCGTGTTCTAGCTGTTCCTCCACAGGGAACCTTCCTCACAATCCTAGTTAATCCCACCGAGCCCACGGCAAAGAGGAGAAAAAGTTCAAGGGTTCTTCAAGGTACTGGCACTGGTGCATCGAGAACGAGGAAGAAAACTCTGGGTACCAACTCCCAGAGGAAACAAACTCCTGAGGTGCATCTTTCTCCTGCCTCCTCACTTGTTGCCTCCCCTCCTACTTTGCCGATGGTTATATCCTCTACTTCTCCTGTCATATCTGAGGTGTGTATACTTGTTCTATTCTCATTTCCCATTTTCTTAAGGAAAACTACATTGCTTATATTATTATTATATTTTTTAACTTTGGTGCAGGCGGTTGAAGAAGAAAGTGCCAATACCCCTAGCCCTCCCGTGAGCCCTTCGTGGGGGGAAGTTTCGGTGTTTCTCCACCTGATGTGACTCCTCCTCGTCGCCCATGACCGGGCTTACCTATTCCCTCCGTTCAGCCTCTCAACGTGCAAGGGATGTTGCCATGGGGGGTGATGCTGTTGACTCTGTGGGCATTTCTTCACAACCAGAGGCAACTCTCCCTATCTCTTCTGATTTATCTCCTCCACCCGAGATCCTTTTGCCCATCGTTCTGGCTGAAGAAAATGAGCCCGAGGTAATATTTCCTCAATAATTTGTTTGGTCTAACGTCCTTTCACTCTCACCTCCTTATTTATTTATCGTGCTGAACCTTGAGATTTTGGGTGCCCTAGGTTGAAGTGTCCTCATTGTTAGCTAACATTCTTCTTCCCACGGTGCTAACGATACCTTTGACCACAATTCCCCTTTTCAGTGGCATAACTGAGGTAAGTGACATTTAGAGGTACTTCTCCCTTTTTCTGTACTTATTCCTCTTTTTTAACACTGAGCTTCATGTTGCATCTTTCTCCCAATCTTACTCCACCTTCTCTTGATGGCCTGCATGCTTATGGGGACAAGGTTGGTGCTTCTGCCCCATATGGTGGTTTGTCTGCACCCACCCATGTTGGGGCCTCGTTTGGGAGTCCACATCTTCTCCCAGTGAATCACTTGTGCTAGCTTTGGTACCCTATGTTGGTGGGGGAGCTTTGCCCATCTTTGAGGCTTCTGCAACCATAGATCCCGTTGGAGCTTCTGATGTAATAAGCCCACCTCCAACGGTTTCTGCCCCCAAGGCCTCTATAGTGATTCCCGTTCTAGATCCTACCATGTTTAAGGTATTTTCTCCAACTCCCCCTATATGGTGACTTAACAACGAAAGCGCTTGTTAAGGTTTTTTCATAAACTCCATTTTATAATGGTGACTTAACAACGAAAACGCTTGTTAAGATTTTCATAAACTCCACCTTATAATGGTGACTTATCAACGAAAAATGCTTGTTAAGATTTTTCATAAACTCCACCTTGTAACGGTGACTTAACAACGAAAAAACGCTTGTTAAGATTTTTTATAAACTCCACCTTATAACGGTGACTTAACAACGAAAAATGCTTGTTAATATTTTTCATAAACTCCACCTTATAACGGTGACTTAACAACTAAAACTCTTGTTAAGATTTTTCATAAACTCCACCTTATAACGGTGACTTAACAACGAAAAATGCTTGTTAAGATTTTTCTTAAGATTTTTCATAAACTCCACCTTATAACGGTGACTTAACAATGAAAATGCTTGTTAGGATTTTTCATAAACTCCACCTTATAACGGTGACTTAACAACGAAAACACTTGTTAAGATTTTTCTTCTAGCACCCTCTGCCACTTCTCAGGTTGCACGGGAGAATTATCCACCCGTTCTTTCACCTGTCGGCTCACCCCATCGGGAACCTGCTGTCTTGGAAGATTCTAGCCATGATGACCAAGGTTCCACGACCGATGCTGTAGCAGAGTGAATCTGGGTGTGAGGTTCCTCTGCCTGACTTGACTCCTCATGCTTTCTGCCTGATGGTGCTTCAACGTTCTCCCCAAATGCCTGCCAACCACCGTTTAGTGATTGAACAACTTGTGAACCATCATCCTAAAACCTTCACGGTGGACTGCCTACGTTCAAACATCTCTATGATGAATTATAGGCTTCAAGGCATGGCTATCGTTGTTGCTGAAATTGCCCGTACTCCCACTGCAAACGTTACCAGACTCATCCTTAACCAATTTCTGGGCTATCTAAGGGAGCTGGGTCGTGATGGCTTCCAGTTTGACTGGATTATAGCACACTTAAAGACTTTGAAGAGCCAGCAACTGGTCAGCCAGAGGGAACTGCTGTGAAAACATCAAAAGGACCAACGGGATGAGGAAGCTAGGTTGGCCGAATTAGCACCTCTTCTGGAAGTCGTGGACAAGGATGTAGAGGATGCCGAAGAAGCTTTGCGTTTGGTCAAGCTGAAACGAGAAAGACTCCTCATCGAACGTACATAAGTACAAACAAGGTTGGAGATTTCCATCAATGCCCAACAGTCTTGCACCACAGCTTCTTCGAGCCTTCCTGGAGATTTTTTCTCATCCTCAGATCTATGGTTCCTTTTAGGCTAATTAACTTTTGTATATATCTTCCTGTTGCTTCTTTCGATGTAATTCTTGGGCAGTAGCTCCCAATTTTGTAATACTCCATCATTTACGAATGAATGAGAAATGTATGTTTTCTAATTCGCCTCTATGTTACAACTACTTTTATATGTAATAAATTTCTATATTTCTACAACTCTTTCATTCTGTTCAAGTCATAACTAAAACTTGTATATTTATAACAACAACTATTTACAACCATGGTTCAAACTTAATTGTCTACACATGATAAACCTTCAGCCATTTATTATTAATCTTAAATGGCTTGTCTTCCTCCATCCTAGAAATTAAGCAATAACCTGAGTCATGAGCTTCTTTTACAACAAAAAGTCCCTCCCAATTGGCTACAAACTTTGGTAGAGGAAGCCCCTTAATGTGCTTTACCGCTGCTTTCAAAATGAGGTCTCCTTCCACAAACTTCCTGGGTCTTACCAAGTTATCATATTCCCTGGAGAGCTGTTTTGTATACATTTGAAAGTGTTACATCGCATTATCCTTGTGTTCGTCTAACGCTTCCAACTGCACGTGTCTATTTTGAGGGAACATGCTGCTTCACAAGGCGTATCGGGCAGAGGGAACTTCTAACTCCACTGGAAGGATTGCCTCAGCCCCATAAACAAGCGAGAATGGAGTGTACCCTATGGGTTTCCTCTTGGTTGTTCGATAGGTCCATAACACAATTGGTATCTTGTCGTCCCACGATCCTCGGAAGTCCTACATTACCTTAGCCAGAATATTAACCAACGTTTTATTAGTCGCTTCGGCTTGACCGTTTCCCTTTGGCTATGCCACCGTTGAAGTATGATGAACAATGGAGTACTTGTCTGTGAGCATTGTTACTTCTGAATTGACGAAGGGCATCCCGTTATCTGAGAGAATAACCTTTGCGATCCTAAAAGGACAAATGATGTATTCTCTGATGAAGTTGCTCACCACCCCAGCCGTTGCCCTTCTGAGTGGTATCGCTTTGGCCCATTTCGTAAAGCACGCCATTGCTACTAGTATCCATATTTTCCCCCTCGAAAAAGGATGTATTTCCCCCCTAGGTCAAACGTCCAAGTGTGAAAAGGGTAAGGCATTGCCAGAGAGTGTAAGTCTATCGATGGGGCATGGATCATGTTTCCATGTAGTTGGAAAGCTTTGCATTTTCGAACGAAATCAGCAGAGTCTTTCTCCATCGTTGGCCAATAATACCCAACGTCATCAGCTGATCATACAACTTGGCCCCTCCTATGTGAGCTGGATCGTGCGCCTGTTTGAGGACCTTAGCTGCTTATTCCTTTGTGATGCAGCGCAATGGCCTGTTAAAATATCCCCTTCGATAGAGCTGCCCCTCCTGGACATAGAATCTTGGGGCCCTTCGCTTTAGTCCCATCGCATTAATTTTTTCTGTTGGGATAACTCCATCTTGAATGAAGTCGATATAGAGCTGCCTCCAATCCGTTTGAGTTTCAACGAAATGACATTTAACTGCTTCAAAAAGTAGCTGACACTTATCGCACCTTTGTTGTAGCTCTGCCGCGTCCTGCTTCTTTCTAGGCTAGAAATATCTTTCTTTTTGAATTATCCTATAAAGAGGTACCTCAGTTATTTCGCAGTGCTCCATATGTGTTTTCTTCAACCTTCTCTCTGCTTCTTTTGGGCCAATACATCTCGATAACCATCCCCCTGCATTATTAAAGTAGAGATTTCCACGGTTTGTAAAATATTGGGCCAACTCTCTGAGCCCCATTTCTCCTTCTCCAGACTCCAGTTGCTTCCTAATCTCTCCTCTCCAGTCTGCGTCCTCCTCTATCGGTAGAATTGATTGTACCACCAAAGGATCTATTCTCTGTTGGATCACGACGATAGTTGTATCGTTCCACATGACCATTTTCTGGGCAATAGTTGCATACGCATCTGGATGGCGGTTCATCGTTATGGGATGTCTCTTAATCTTAGTTCGATGGAACTGGCTGAGGAGCCTCTGAATGATCGTTCTGTATGGTGTCAGGTTCATATGCTTCAACGCATATTCTCCATTTACTTACTGAATCACCAAGTTTGAATCACCCTTAATGCAGAGTGAACGAATTCCCCTTCGAAGAGCCTCCAGCAACCCCAGTACTAATGCCTCGTACTCTGCTTCATTATTTGAATAAGGGAAATCTAACTTGTAGGAAAGGCAAATCTCCTCCATTCCTTTTGAAAGAATAACCCCTGCCCCCCTTTTTTTTCGCCCAAGATCCATCGAACTGCATCGTCCATTCCTCCTCAGTTGCATCCAGATAATTGTCTTGTAAGTTATCTCATGGAATGTCTTCTTTAGGTGTTTCAAACGCTCCTGATCGAAAAATTGCCAATACATCAGCATACACCTAGCTCTTGATCGTGCGAGGGACCACACACTTCAAGTCATATTCGGAGAGGATGAGGAACCACCTAGCTGCCCTGCCAATCAATATAGTTCTTGCCAACAAATACTTAATAGGATCGTATCTAGTTACAATATGAATTGTAAAAGACAACATATAATACCTAAGTTTTTGTGCTACAAAGACTAAGGCCAAACAATGCCTTTCTAGGCTGCTATATCTAATCTCTGGCCCATATATGATTCTACTGAGGTAGTAAACTGGTCGTTCTTGCCCGTCAATTTTTTGTGGCAGCAAAGCTCCAACGAACCTCGTGGTAGATATGAGATATAACTGGATCGGCGTTCCCGCTTGTGGGGGAACCATGGTTTGCGGTGAAACTAACAACTTCTTCAGCCCAGCGAAAGACTCCTGGTGAACCTCCTCCCACCTGAACTTGGTGCCCTTTAGCAACAGATGCATCAACGGGTGTGTTATTTCAGTCAATCCAGGCACAAATCTCCTAAGGTAGGAGACTTTCCAGAGGAAACTCTTCAGCTCCTTAGTTGTTCTTGGACATGGCATCTCCAAGATCACCTGTTTCTTATCCTGGTCCATCTGTACCCCTTATCGGTCCACTACGAAGCCTAGGAATTTCCCACTTGTTACTCCGAAAACACACTTTAGTGGATTCATCTTTAACTTATACTTCCTGCATAGAGAGAACAACTTTCTCAAATCGCTCAGATGAGACTCCTCCTTCCTCGATTTTATGACTAAATCATCCACATAGAATTCTACAAATTTGTGGAATAAGTCATGAAAAATGGTCATCATTGTTCTCTGGTAAGTAGCCCCACCGTTCTTGAGTCCAAACGGCATTACTCTGTACATGAAGTTTCCCAGCGGGGTTCTGAATGCCGTTTTCTCTGCGTCTGTGGGGTCCATCTTAATCTGGTTGTACCCCACATACCCATCCATGAAACTATGCATCTCATGACCAACCGTGGCATCTATCAAACTGTCGATGGAGGGTAGAGGGAATTCATCCTGGGGTCAAGCCCTATTCAAATCTCTGAAGTCCACATAGATCCTTATTTGGTTCTTGTCTTTCTTTCCCACCGGCACAATGCTAGATAGCCAAAGTGGATGTTGTATCGGCTTGATGAACACTACTGCTAATAGCCATTGGACCTCTTCCTTGATTTGTAAGTCTAACTCTGGCTTGTATGTTCTCGTCGCTTGCTTCACCGAAATGGCCGAAGGCATCACGTTCAACTTGTGGCAACTAACTTCCTCGTCCAATCCATCCATCTCAGTGTACTTCCACGCGAAAATGTCTATGAAATCCCGAATTAACTCCACCAAGGATTCTCTCTTTTCTTTGTTGAGGTCCTTTACGATAAAGATATGCCGAGGATCCTCCCCTTCTTGAGCCAGGTTCAACTGCTCCAACTCTTGCGCTTGCGGCCTTGGTCTATCCTTCATGTAATCAGGCTCTTCGGCCATATCTCCCACGAATTCTTGTATATTGGAGTTGTCTATCACCATGCATTTCCCTTGTTGATCTACTAAAAAGCATTCATATACCGGGTCAGCCTCATCATTGGTCCCTTTGGCCGCCCCTTCACACCATCACAACCGATAGACCACCTTTCCTTCTTTGGTGATGACCTTCTTGCATTGTCCGCCGGCCGTTACGACTGCTTTCCTTTTCCTTTCCCTGGAAGCCTCAACAATCCTCCCTCCTGAAAATCGACTCAACATGCTCTCACGTTGGGCCTCGTGCTGCATCGGGTCCATTCTAGTCCTCATCTTGTCTTTGAGCTACTTTGAAATATTTTGGGGCCGCGGGGCCTCCTTAGCCATCTCCCTTTCGCCGCCGGTTCCTTCTTTTTTTTGCTTGTTCATAGGCCCCATTATTTCTCTAATCGAGGGGACCCATGCTCCCTCCATTCTTTTCATCAGGACCTGGACATCTTCCTCCATCTCTGTGTAGAACGTTGCATCTACCAAATGAGATTCTTCAACCGCGAAGGGCCTTCTCGTAGCCCTAATAGTCACCTCCACCCCTTTGATATTTGCCTTGGCTCATTGGTGATACGTGGAGGGAACTAGCCCCTGGTTGTGCATCCACACTCTTCCTATTAATAGAATATAGGAAGTTGCACTTTCTATTACATGGAACTTGATGTGGGAACTCAGGTTTCCCATCACGATCCCAACATTTACGTATCCGATGGACTTGGAAGATTGGTTGTCATATCTCGAAATAACCAAAGGCATGAGGACCAACCTTTCTTCTGGAATATTATCCGCGTGGAAGGAGTTGATCAGCATGATATTAATGGAAGCACCCCCATCCATAAGAGTCCTTGCAAAACTAACCCCGTTGATGCTGGCGATTACATACAGAGACCTATTATGAGGGAACCTTACAGCCCTGTCTGCATCGCTGAAGGTTATTTCTGACAGAAACCTTTTTACCAAACTAGCCATGGGTCCCCTCCATCTCAGCGAGGGGACTGCGTTCCTCTCCACAATATCTAAGATCGCCTGCATTATTTCTAGTCTACTCTCCTTCGGTATCCCTACTTGCTCAAAAAACTAAGTGAACTTTTGGGACTTTGAAACTGCACTGTATTCTATGACCAGGTCTATTTCCTCATATTCAACGCTGTATATGTCTTCTTCATCTTTAGCACTTGCTTCATCATAGGCTAAAACTACGTTATCCATTACCGTAGTACAACTCTCCAGAGCTTCTTCGAACTCCCTCTGCTTCATCGTTAATCCTCCCCCTTCCCTTTATGCCTCCTCATCATAGGCCATCACTAGATTGGCCCCGTGCGCTGGAAGTGGGTTATTATTAACGTTTTACGGGGGGATTTGCAACATTCCTTCCTTAATGTACTTATCAATGATTCTTCTTAGTGTGAAGCAGCTTTCAGTTGGATGCTGAATCTTCCGATGAATCTGGAAATATTTAGGATTCGCCTTCATTGTAGCATCGGGTTCTTCAGTCGGAACGCCTTTTGGTTCATAGACCGTTCCACCCTGAACCATTGCGTTGTAATAGCTCACCGCCTCTTCTATCATGCAAGGGAATGGTGGTGGGTCTTCTCTGTCTCTTCCAAACTTCTTCTTGTTGTCCTTCTTCGGTGCCTTGCCCCCATCTACTCCTTCGGTGTACCCCACCCGTGGGGGCTGAGGCCTTCCTCCCTCAGGTTGCATCGGATGCCTAAACATCATGGGCACCACTACCGGGTTTGATCGTACAACCAATGAGATATTCCTTACAGCCTTTAGGAATGCTGAAAAAGTTCCCTCGCGCGTCTCATTGATGAGATGGCATATGTATTCAGGAAGCAGTCCTTATGCATAGATCTATAATAGTTTAGACTCTTTGGCCTCCTCTCTTACATCGAGGGATCTTTCCCTGAACCTTCGAATGTAGGCCACCACGTCTTACCCGGGTCGTTTCCTTTCTCTCCCCAACTGGGTCAGAGTAAACTTGTCCTCTGCTAGAAAGAACTTTTGTGCGAATAACACATTCATCTCCTCCCACGTGGAAAACTCTAGGGAGCCAAGTGCGAATACCAGGTGTACGCTTTATCGGTTAGGGATTTGGAAAACTCTCTCAACCTGAGCGTCTTATTTTTGCAATGCTCCCCCAAGTGCTCCACGAAACGTTTAATATGCTCCTTCGGGTTTCCATCCTTTCATGTGTATTTTTCAAAGATAGGAGGAATATAATCCTTTGGATAAGGCTCATCGTTGTATTCCTGAGGGTAAGGCATCCGAAAGTCATCGTAGATCGAGGATACCTCGCTCATAGATTACGAGGAAGCCTGCATGAACTTCATCATTTCCTTTTGCATCTCCTTTCTTATATCCTCCATAGGTGATGGGGCAACGACCAATGGGGTCACAGGCTGCACGCCCGTTATAGATGGAGCCATCGTTATAGCTGGAGCCATTGATACTCCTGAGGTTCCCACCGCTGGATTCACAACGGAGGGCATGCTTACTGGGACTGTTCCAGTTGTGCCCGCACCTGGTGGGGCCATTGGGGCTGCTCCCGGCATTACGAAGGAATTGGCTTCAAATCCTCCCAATGCCGTTGAAGCTACCGGAGTTTACAAAAACTCATAAAACTTGCTCATAAGGATTGACACCTGAGTGGGCCCCACCCTGTACTCGTGGAAGCTTGTGTCACCCCTGGGACGCTTGTCGTTGCCTGGACTGGAGGTATCTCTATTCGAGGATCCCCATCCCTTGGAGCCTCCAGTTCTCTCGCAGCTTGTTCTTCATTATATTGGATGTCATCAAAGTTGAGCCTTCGACTAACATTATCCTGCGCCATGCTTCTTGCTTAGAAGAATGCCTCCCTAGCGGAGTCGCTAAATGTAAGAAGGTAGTTTAGGTAAGATGGAGGTGTAACCCCTTTTAGAGTATGGTAATGATAAGTTAATTAGCCAAAGACCTTGGATTAATGATAGGGCATCCAAACAGGAACCCAATGGAGATTAACTCAGTTTAAGACTCTCAAATGTCTCGTGTATAACTCAGAAAGTAGTAATGAAACATAGAGATAACTTAGCTAGAGGGAGAGAGAAGTAAGCACCCTAGATACACCTTGGTAGGCATGTAGAAAACACACAAAACTCCCTCAAGAATCTCTGTCAAGTATTAAAATCTTTGTAATAAATAACAATGGTGTGTGCGTGAAACTATCTGGTTTGTAATAACTCTCCCTAACAATCACTCCTCAACTCTTAGAAAAAGAACCTCCTTGAGGTGGTTGGGGCTCTTAAATAGCCCCTGCGCCACCCCCGAGGCAACTCAGTCATTAATGCATGTGAAAGACCTCCCTCATACTTTATGTCACCAAGATTAAATGCCTGATGCCCTAGTTGTCTCCACGTCATAAACATTAAATGCCAAGATGCCTTTTTCCTAACCACTGTGTGTCAGGGGGCTGTTGCGGCAGAGGTTTCTTACCAACTGTCTGACAACCCCAAATACCATGGTGGTTTACTCAAGTGCATATCTGACATTGTCTACCTGTACTAGTGACATCACCTATAGTAAATGGGACATTAAGTAGAGGGCTGTTTGGTTCACAGCTAAACACTCGATGGAACTCGAGGCTGCTCCGCTCGAGGTTCCACGGTGAGGGTCCTTCGGTGTTTTACCAGGTGTATCTAAGACGGTAAGGACAAGCCCCAACGATGCCCCACTTCTCAATCCTCCAAACTAAGTCCCTCTAAAGTTCCCACGGTGAGGTCGTTAGATAGAGCATGAAAGCTCTCCCAGGCCCTGCCAAGCCTGGTCTCTCGCGAGTACCGTTCGACATTACACAAATTCATTGTTCTCGTTACATCATTACAATCGTTATAGCACATAGACAATATAAACAAAGATACAATATGACTAAGTAATCAACAAGCTAATGTATGAGTTGCCACGCTTGAGCTGCTACACTTGAGCTGCTACGCTGTCTTAATCCCAAACACTGTTGCTAATGGGTGGATTATCCCTAATCTCAGGATTACCTCCAAGCCCCCTCTACATAAATATTGATGATATGTCAAGGGAATCAAACTTTTTGCCTTATAAGAATTGTTTTACATGGAAGCCAAGGTCTTGGAAAGTAATTACAACATTTGTTATCAAATAGGGCCTATGTTTTATTCCCTTAATTTTTTTGGTAGTGTTTGTTTTATGAAAATAACTGTATACATTTTAAAAAAATTACTTTTTTTCCTTAATTTTCTAGTTCGTGAAACTATGTAAATACATTCTAATAATTGAAACAAATACAGCTGGAAACAAGTATGCCAGTTGTAATATAATTACACTTAACATAGTGTCCAAAAATCCAACATACCCTTTGTTTTAGAGCGTATAAAGGGCAAAGAGCTCCTACATCGTTAGCCACTTCCGAACATTTCCTACGTGAGTTGTTGGATAGGAATAAAAAAAAATCACTAGTTGTTACAATCTTGGCTTTGTGATTGAGACATATTGATTAATCTCCACGGGCTCCCCTTTTATTATGAATTTGTGCATGATCGACTTAGTGGTATTTTTTTCTTAATTTTGATTTAGCGACCATGTTATAACCATATACCCATTCATATTGATTGAAGAGACGAAGAATATTTAGAAAAAATACATAGATGCATTTTATTGTGGAGTTATTGATAACGTTGTTTATAGATTATTTTATCGTTGAATTCTAAAAAAATATCTAGGGATTTGTCACTATGTTTCTCAACTTTATATGGCATATTTGATTGATTTTTTCCCATTGAGTGTTCTGAATGCCTATTTGATATGTTAATTTTCCATGTCAAATAAGATTTTTTTTGAAAATTTTTCAATGTTTAGATGGGTTTGATGATATTTATTTATCTTGAAACAACTTTAGACTTATAGTAAGATGCTATTAGATAATGTAAATATTGATGATTTGTCAAGGAAATCAAATTTTTTTCCTTATAATAATTGTTTTACATGGAAGCCAAGGTCTTGGAAAGTAGTTATAGCCTATGCTATCAAATAGGGCCTATGTTTTATTCCCTTAATTTTATGGTAGTGTTTGTTTTATGAAAATAATTGTATACATTTTTTAAGTTCGCTTATATCATGCTCATTTATTATATTTTATTTTCTACACTACCTTCTACGAACCCGAATAAAGGAGGAGGAAGATGAGACTTCTTCTTCGTTTGGAAATTCATTTATTTTGAGTTGAAATGATGCAACAAATTATCTTTATGACATCTTTAATGATTAACTCGTAAAGTTTAAGGCTTTGTATAGTAACCTTCTAAGCATCTGATACGTACTCCCCAAAAGGTCTAAGTGTGAAACCCCGCCTAATTAAATCTCGGGTGATTAGTCCTAAATTAAATTAGAACAGATTTCTACTAATCACCTAAGTGAAATTAGACTGGGGTCAAATTTTATCTTTCATTAACCCGAGAAAATTACTCACGAGGAAAAATAATTAAACAAGCACAATATATTATAATTCAAACCATCTCACAACATATAATGAATAAAGTCTTGCCGAGTCAACAATCAGCTAGAAATCCAAAACTGCTAAATAAAATAAATATAATCCAAAACTGAATATCGAAAATACTTTCAACGGACAACATGTCCTAATAGAGAATACTAAAATGTGATCCTACACAAGATCCAACAGAATGAATCATCTATGCAAAGTCCTTCCAGCCTCCACAATGCTACAGCTACGAGTCCCTGGACTGAATCCTCAAGTCTGGCATCCCTGTGGATGGACACCTAAAAGGGTTTTAAAAATATTTTGATAGAAAGTGTTAGTACTCAAAACGTTTTAAAAATATTTAGCAAGTGATTATCACACTAAGATGAGTTAATATTTGCGTACACTCCCTTGAGTTACTCACCCCTCATCTATAGTGCATGCCTAACATCTTGTACTTAGCCCACCTAGCTATACTACCCAAGATAATTGTAATATAGTGTTTAATCGAACTTATCTACATGATTAAGTTCCCAATACCGCCCATATAGTATGAAATAGTAACCATATCTAATGATTTATATACTTAGATAACTTTTCACGCCTTGTTATCTTTAATCTTTTATAATTAAGTTTCCCTACTTGATTCGCTTTTAGATGTATTCATGTCATCTCATTATCCACTAACTCATATAAGTAGATTATTTATATAGTATACATTTCACACATAATATATACTTATAAAACTAATCGTCAATATCAGGTCCTCGTAACACACATTAAGGACCCTTAGTTCGGAATGGTTCATCAACACCAAGTAAAAGTATTGGTTCGAATTATCACCTTGACCCCAAGTTTATTTCATGTACTGGTTCAAAAATTCACCTCGACCCCACTAATGAAATTTTTATGTATATATATTGGTTTGGAACTCTCTCATCCCGATCCCAATTTACTATTACCATATATTAGTTCGGAATCCTACTTCGACCCTAATATAGGCATATATATACTTTAGGTATTCTCTCCACCTAAATATCTATATAATTCAGCAGGTATACATGCAACCTAAATAATAGTGCTCGTACGCAATATTTTCTCTTTAATATTCATCGTACTTATTAATTTATGATTTATCTCATTATCACATTTTAATTAAGTATTCACACAACTCTAAGGGCCCTAGTTACCCGTCCATTCATTTCAGTAGGTAAACTATCTCTAACCTACTAATATTAGTTTGGATTGATGTTAGCTTCCATAGTAACTCAAATTCGTAATCCCCGATATACGATCGATCGGTTTATCTTCGTCGGCCCATCTCTCCAAATATTACAACCATGATTATAACAGACCCCAACTAAATACCTACTGTTCTTAACTAAGTCCCTAAATAGGTATAATATTATCTCTAAGTTTCTCCTCAAGTATTGGCAATCGATTAGAACTCAACCAACAAAAGAACCCAAACTCTGCCAGGGTCGATCGATCGACCATGAGCATCGATCGATCGACATTCATAGTCGATTGATCGATCGAGCAGTGACAAACGCAGTTCTTATTATACTTCATGCATTTTTCACCATTTTAAATTATCAAACTCCCATGATAATAAACTAGACTTGCAACTAACGATCCCTAACCATTCCTACATACACTAGGATGATTTCCAACGATTTAAACATTTCAAATCCTTACAAGTTAGCCCAGAATGATTCAAATTTCTAATTATTCAAGAACCCTAATATGACATGTTCTTCCCATGTTTTCAATCATCAACCCAGATTTTTAATTCGTACTAACAATCATGGTTCCTCTGATTTTCAATCCTCTACAGATATAAGTATAACTACATGTTATTTCTACCCAAACATGCAATTAATCAATTCTTTTTCTCCAAGAATATTCATCAAAATCAACTATTCATAAATCCCACGCATGTATATTATAACTCAAAATAATTTGCAAATAACCACTTGCCTTGATTAAAGTAGGGTATGATTTAGTGATTTTTGGAGGGTTGATGTTCTTTTTCTCCTTTTTTTCTTCCCAAGATGCTTGTGGTGGAAGAACACACTCCAATCTTCTTTAAATCTCTCTCTTAGGCTTCACAATAGCTCTCCCTCTATCTCCAATGATTTTTATGAGTTTTTCTCTCCTCTAACCCTAGCCTCCAACTCTTATAATATAATTTAGAGTTTGTAATTTCGTAGGTCTACTCACCCCCAAATGCCAAAAGACTAAAACGCCCCCGTATGGTCCCAGTCTAGCCCAAAAATGCCTCGATACCTGACTAGTACCCCCGGGTATACTATTTTGACTAATCCGACCCTTTCGAAATCATCTGTGACCTCTAAATTATCATTTGAGTCACTTAAAAATATATTTTCTATCTCATCCTCAATTTAGTCTACACACGACACCCGGATGAGATAAAATCAAGTACACCCATATCACTCGCTATGTCGTACAAATTAACTATCAATATTTACTATTCACACTTAGTAAATTAGAATCATAATATTAATCAATGTCTATCTCTCGATTAATATTTAATAACCACAATTATTATTTAATCCCTTAATAATAATAATTATTATTAAATCACATTAAATCACTTCACTCACGTAATTTAAATTAAAACGTATTCTCCTATTTAATTACTCAATTAATTAAATTCTAAATACACAGAAGTATGGGGTATTGCATACTTTCCCCCTTACAAAGGAATTTCATTCTTGAAATTAGGACATACCTATGGTGAATAACCCTATATACTTCTCTTGCATATCCTCCTCCCGCTCCCATGTCGACTCCTACACATTGTGATGTCCCCACTGTACTCGCACTAATGGCACCACCTTGGATCGTAGTTTACGCTCACTATGATCCAGCATAGCCACGGTTCTCTCCTCATAATTGACATCTGGCTGCAAATCAATCTCCTCAAGTGTAATGTGCTAGATGGCTCTCACGCTCCTTCTGTATTTCTTCAGCGAGGCTAAATGGAACACATTGTTTATCCGCTGAAGATGCTCTGGGAGTCCTAATTTGTATGCTACCGGTCCCATCCTCTCAATAATAGGGAATGGTCCCACATATCTCGGTGATAACTGTGACACCCCGACTAATTAAATACCGGGTAGCTACTCCTTTATTCAAATTAATTCAAAATGTCAAGTTGGTTCAGTTCGTAGCATCACTGTCGAAAAACGTTTTAAAAATTACTAGCCACCTAATATTTAAAAAGTGAGTTGTCAAATTTGAATTGAATTCGATTTACATACAACCAAATTAAATTATGAATTACTGATACCACAACCACATCACAGTCACAATATAATAACGATGTAATAAACTGAATCTGAAGGAATACACCACACAATAATCCGATTACTGAAATAAACCAATACAAAGCCTGAATCATTAATTTAATTACAACCCAAAATATGAAATAAAAACTAAGTAAATAAGATGTCTCTGAAAGGAAAGGGGCGACATGCCCTACAGATGAATGAATCTGAAGTAGAGTCAAGATAGAAAGTGGAGGCGTCTACTATCGAGGTCCTGTAACTTCCACAACAGCTACAGCACGTCGCGAGAATGGAACACCTATGCTTGGTGTCCTTGTGGCTGGGCAACTAAAAAGGTTTTTGCAAAAATATATTTGAAAGCAACCGGGTCAGAGCCCGATTGTGAAAACATTTTAAAATACAGCAAGTGTTTAATATAATTAAACAGTGATTATAAAGTACGTGATAGTGCGTGCACTCACATGAGTTCCTCACCTCTCAACTAATTGTGCACTCCTATCGTATCCGTACCCATTCTAGTTATTCCCATATCTAACTAGTCCAATACACAATCTAACATTTCTATACGATTCACGATTTAAGTCCCGACATCTTAATTTAAACAGAGGTTTTACTTTTCTTCTTAGTTCCTAATATTAGTAATACTAATCACGAGAGATTTTTTTCCATTTTTAACTCCACTAAAATGTTGCTATGATTCACACTTACATTTATACATGAAAGTCCATTTCAATTAACAGTATATTATTCTCATCATGAATATACAATACTGTCACCCCGAGACTAAGCTGCGGTGCACACATACTCTGCTATCCAATCCCGGTACATCACGTACATAAGGACCACGTATTCCGAATCTCTCAGGAATCGTTTTCAGTAAACAATAATCACACATAATGGAGGAAAACATAGTTCACATCACATGGGTCATGAACATACCTACACTCCCATGATCAGCAGACTTATTAACTTCTCAATAAGTCCTTCTCTGACCTATGCCCTCGAGGTACCAATCTAAGCCCCCCCCCTAGGCACACAAAGATTAAATGGCCCTGATCGAACGCCGACCTCCCGTGATAGCAAGTATGGTAGGTATGTTATACACAAATAACCACATATACTAAACATTCACACTTCTTAGATATCTCAATATTATTAGAGGTATATTTTACATTTCTATACCGTCATTAAATGTTGCACGATTACAAATCCCCGAATCATATACATTAAAAGTTATCAACCCTCTCATGTTGTAATTTTAGATACTTATATCCTAACCCATAAATATCATCCGGTATACTACAAAATTCTAAGTTTTAATCCTCGACGTACATCCAATCTCACAACTATATCCACTAATCAATAAGGGAAGGATTACACTCAATTATATAAGTCTACTGGAGGTTCAAAATAAAATCATTCTGTCAACTCGTTAGAAATCTCGTTTGAACGAGGCTGTTCGAACGAGTGTCGTTCGAACGAGTGTCGTTCGAACGAATGGCTTCAAACATACTACCAACTCGTTAGAAGGGGTATTGTCATCTCGTTAGAAGTCTCGTTCAAATGAGGTCGTTCGAACGACCTGGGTAGGTCTTCTAACGAGATGGCAGTAAACGCCCAGAAGATTCCCAACTCGTTTTTCTTCCTTTTTATCTTCTTTAAATTCATCCTAAGATCATCCCAATAGCATTTTAATGTTCTTAAACTACTCTAACTCCTCTTAGGTCGCTTCTTAACATATTTTTGGGGTCAAATCCTCCAAATCAACATGCAATTATCATTAATCCCCAAATTTTACCCCAAACCCTATGAACATTAACCCAGAATTTTATTGTGTCTAATTACTCATCATAAATCCGTTTTTAAATCATCATAGTTATGTTTTTGAATACTAAATTCTTCCATAGTCATTCTACATGCAATCCCTAACCCAACTTTAGAGTTTCTATATCAATTTCATTAGGTTTTCCTCAAAACTTTCAAGACAAAACAATTCCTACACTAAACATGGAAGAAATATTCAATGCACTTAAAAATATCAAATCACTTGCCTTATATTCGTTCTTCAGATTGTTGTCGATGATTCAAGGTTGATTCTCTCCTCTTTTCGGTCACAAATCCTTTCCAATTTCTGGTGATGGGGAGATAGTTTGGTATAGACCCTCTAGCCTCTCTTCTAACTTCTCTCAAAACCTCCGTAGCCCACTCTCTCACTTTTGTTTGATAATGGCCTTAGTGGATCTTTTAATAATCTTTAATTTACTTAAAAAATTCGTGGGTTTTAATCTCCTTATTTTTAAAATTACCAAAATACCCTTCTAGGTTGCCGGTTTGGCCTAAAAATGCCCCGGGACCCAAACTAAACCCCCGGCTAGTGTTTTCTGACTATTTTGACCCTTCCAGACACGTTGGCGCACTCAAAATGATCATTCAGTTGATAAAAATATAATTCACTTTTTAATCTAATAGAATACATTCCTGACGCGACTGACACGAGCTTCCCGACTTAATTTTCCAAATTATCGTATTTCAGCCTCGCGACAACTTTAATATTTTCAATACTCATACATTACCATATATACTCAGAAATATTCAATTTTAACATCATAATCAAATACCAACTCACATCTTGCTAGTATTTATATCCGGATTAATTTCCAATCAATTCTCATTTAATTCAATTAATCCCTTAACTAAAAATCAATAAAATTAACGGGGTATTACACTAACTTTCCCTTCTTGCCAAACCTCATAATCCCCTTTATAGGATATACCCAAATTAACACTTGGTCACCCACATCTAGCTCCACATGTCTCCTACCGGCGTCAGCATAGCTCTTTTGCCTATCCTGAGCTATTCGAATACGTCCTCAAATTAACTCTATCTTGGCAGAAGTCTCCCGTATCATCTCCGACCCCAATGGCTTGTTGTCCCCCCACCTCTAACCAGCAGAAGGGCGAATGACAAGGCCTCCCATAAAGTGCTTCGAATGGATCCTTACCGATAGTGAATTGGTAAGACTTGTTATAAGCAAACTCTACCAATGGAAGATATCGTTCCCATCCTCCCCCAAAATCTAGGGTACACATCGTCAACATATCCTCAAGCATCTGATTTACCCTCTCAGTCTGCCCGTCTATCTGTGGGTGATACGTCATACTCAACCGCCTGTTTATGCCCATACGTCCTCAATGTATACTTTAGGGGCCGCATATGTAATTCACTCTTATCTTAAATATATTGTATATATTGGTCAATTGAACTTAGTGGTAATTCTTGTGAGTTGGGTTCGATTTGATCAGAGAAAATTGAAATTTAAGTTCTAGTTCAATTGAACAGTTCACAACCTAAATAGGGAGTTGACATTCTATCGATAAAGTTGCGACTACTATCTTAGTAGTTTTATCTTAACTACGGGAACCTATATGATAGACCAGTAACTTGTTTGATATCTCAAACATGATCGTGTCGATACATTAAGAATGTATTAAACACGAATACGGGTGAGATTCAAGTTCATGTAATACCCTGTCCCAATATTTCAATTAAATTATGTATAAGTTGTGATGGTGTAAGGTCTGATGATAATTATAGGGAAATTGTGTGGTAAAAATTGAAGAAAAATAAAAGATATTAAGAAGGTTCGTTCAAACGACATTGGACTGTCGTTAGAAGCGAGATAGGGATCTCGCGCGAGGTCTCGAGAAGCAGACCTTCAAAAGAGATCTTGCTACATTACAGTTACATGTCGTGTGAAGCCAAATTTCGAATGAGGTGGACATGTCGTTCGAGCGAGATAGGCATATCGTTCGAACGAAGTGTCTCGAGAATTTTTAATTCGATTGCCTTTGTGCGCTGTTACATTTTTTGTCCTTTATTTAGTATGTTGTCAAACCCAGATCAACTCAGATTTGGCAAAACGAGAATTTAAGATTTTTGAAGGTTTTATATGGGTGTGTTTGGAGAATTTGTTGGGAGAAAAATAGAAGAAGAGAGAGAGAGGGAGATGGGTGGTCTTGCACCTCTTTCCACCACAAACCACCGCTCCTCCACCATACACCAACCATAAACCACCATTTCTTTAGTGTATTCCATCATATTTATACCATATACACCCATTTTCACAATTGTTGAAGAAGAAATAGGAATTTTGGAGAAGTGTTGGGCGATTTTCGGAGAAGATGATGAGAGCTTTCATGAAGTTTGAAGTGGATTTTGCTTAGAAGTTTAGGTGGTGCACATTTAGAGCATTTTTTGAGGATGCATTTGGTAACCCCTTGAGGCCACCTTTGGAGGTGGGGATTGCTCCTCCTACACCAATATTTTAACCACCATTGGAGCTTTTGGAGGTGAAAGAATCTTACTCTTAGTATTAAGACTCTATTTTTGCATATTTGTAGTCTTGTAGTTAGATTACGCGAGTATGTGCATTTAAATAAATGATGAAATTATGTGTAATAAATAATAAATATTTTTATGAAATAAAAATGCTGATAAAATGCTATTTTGTTGAAAGTAAAAAAATAATAAATATTTCAAGGTTAAACATTAAAGGCATAAAATGATTGATGTTAAACATTTTATAAAATAAAATGCTTGTAAATAATGATTTATGTTGTTAAACATTAATGAAATAATATTTTAAAGTTTCTTGCAAAAATGAGGATTATATGAAAAATTGACATTTGTTAAGTTTAAAGAAATTAAATGTCTTTTATGCCTTGAAAGTATATTTTTACAAATATGATGAATTTATAGAATTAAAAATGTGTTTAACCATTTGATGAGGTTTTAAGGTTTAAAATCCATCTTCTCATGCATATATAAACTTCTAATATTTGGTTGATGAATTTTTAAACAAGTATAAAGAATATTTTATTTGGTTTAACCATGAAATAAGAAAAAGTGAAAATGTTAGTCTTCAAGTGTGTGAAAATAGAATTAAAGGTATAATGAACATAAGGTTGTAAGTCTACATGTGTTAATAAAAAGAAATGGTATTTTCTTATAAAAGTATTATTAAGTGTAATTAGATTTCTTGAATAAAAAAAGTAAAGAAATGACTAGTTTGGATAACGGTTAATAAAAGGTTGAATAAGTGTTAATGATTAAATATTAGAAAGTTGATGTGTGTGACTTAATAATGTGGTAAAAGATTAACACTTGTGAAAATGAAAAAAGAAATAATGAGATAAAGGTGTTTTCAATTAAGAAGGATATTACTCCAGGGCTAAAAGGGCATTAAGGTGTTAAATCACTTAAGAAGTTAGTATGGATAACTTGATAGTATTTGAAAAGTTTTACACTTTTGAAAATAGAGTAAAAGACGAGTTTGGAAACAAATGGGTAAAATTGTAATTTTTCTTAAAGTTGAGTAATAAAGTCAGTAGCTCAGTAATAAAGTCCATCGAAATGCTTTCCCATTTATACACGGGAATCTCTAGTGGTTGTAGTTTCCTTGAACGTCTCTGACGGTCATCTTTCACAAGCTGACATTAACAAACTTCAAGACAAAGTCTTCTATGTCTGGCTTCATACTCGACCACCAATATTGTTGCCACATATCCTGGTACATCTTATCCCCGTCGGGATGTACCACAAACCTTGACTCGTGCGACTCCATCATGACTGCATGTCTCAAATCTTCATCCTCGGGTAATACCACTCTCCCATTAAACCTTAGTCCACCCTATGAGCTGATGGAGTAGGACTCTGCCCCATCGGTAAGTAACTATCGTACTTTGTCCTGAAAAAATGGGTCCTTTGCCTATTCCCTCACCACCCGCATAACACGCTCGGGAGTGATAGCTAAAATTTCCATGTATGCTCTGGATACCTCATTCTCATGTCGAAGTTCTTTCCACTTCACTTTCCAAACCTTTGCCAACTCTCGAGTAGGTCTTCAGCTCAATGCGTCTGTTACCACATTAGGCTTACCAGGATGATATATAAAACTGGTAATCCTTCACGAAATCGAGCCACTGCCTTTGCCTCAAATTCAGTTCCTTCTGTGTGAAGAGATACTGAAGTGACTTATGATCCATGAACAGAGTGAACTGATCTCTCAGAAGATAATGTCTCCATATTCTCAAAGAAAAAATCGCTACCAAATCAAGGTCGTGGGTGGGGTAATTCTTCTCATGTGGCTTTATCTTTCGATACAAATAAGCTATAGCCCTATCCTCCTGCTATAACACACCCCCAAGTACCTGTATGGATGCGTTAGTATAGACCCGGTACTCCAATCCACTCCTAGGCAATATAAGTACGGGGGAAAATATAAACCTATCCTTTAGCTCATCAAATGCTATCTGACAGTAGTCGCTCCACACGAATGGTACTCCCTTCCGAGTCAAGTTCGTCAAAGGACTAGTAATCTTTGAGAACCCCTTGATAAAGCAATGATAGTAACCGACCAACCCCAAAAAGATCCTAACCTCGGTCGGTGTCATGGTCTATACCCACTCCCTCATCGCTGATACCTTACTTGGATCAACAACAATGTCTCTGTTGGACACAATGTGACCAAGAAATTGAACCTCCCGAAGCCAAAATCCACACTTCCAAAATTTAGCGTACAACTGATGGTCCCATAACTTTTGAAGAACCATACGTAAGTGCTCGGTGTGCTCCTCCTCCATGCGAGAGTAAACCAGAATGTCGTCAATGAATATGATCACAAACTAGTTCAAAAACTCCCTGAATACCCTGTTCATGAGATCCATAAATACTACAGGTGCATTAGTGAGCCCAAATGGAATCACTCTGAACTCGTATGACCCGTACCACAACAAGAAAGTAGTCTTAGGTACATCCTCCTCTCAAATGAGCAACCGATGGTAACCTGACCTCAAATCGACCTTTGAGAAGTATACAACCCCTCTCAACTGATCAAACAAGTCGTAAATCCTAGGTAACGAATATTTATTATGTATCGTCACCTTGTTCAGCTCCCTGTAGTCTACACACAAACGAAGTGAACCATCCCTTTTATTCACAAATAACACCGGCACACCCACGACGATGTACTCCGTCGAATGAAACCCAGTCCTAAGAGTTGCTGAATTTGATCTCTCAACTCTCGCATCTCCGAAGGTGCCATGCGATACAGTGCTCTGGCAATCAATCTCATCCCTGGTGCTAAGTCGATAATGAACTCAATCTCCCTCCTGGGTGGTAACCCTGGTATCTACTGGAAGACATCCTCAAAATACCTCACGACTGGGATTGATTCCAAAGAAACATACACCTCCTCTGATGTCTCCTCCTCAATGTAATATAAATGAGTGCGCGATCCTCCCCGGGAAGAGGCATCGCTAGTAGGAATATCTCATGTCTCGAAATGGAGAACACGGTAGTCATCTCATAGAATTCTACTATCGCCCTATAACCCGCCAACCAATCCATACCTAGGATGATGTCATAAGCCTCCATATCTAACACTAGACGGTCTGCTGCTGAACTCAATCTCTCAATCATAATTCCACACCCCTACCCATTGATAACTCAACACACATAAGATGAGTGTCGAATGTCTCTAACAGAATGATTGATCGTGCAAATCTAATGGAAATAAAAGAATGTGTCACATGTCAAACATAATACTATCCTCATGCCCATGGATAGGAAACGTACTGGCGACTATGACGGAGCCTGAGGTACTAACTAAATAGGCTTGTACCGGATGTTGTTTACATGCCCATAGTGCATCTATCCCGGTTGCTATTGTAGAGCCTGTGCTGGTGCTGGGCTAATGGAGCCTGCTACCCTTATTGGGTACCCAGTTGTGCCCTGTGGACAAGTCCTACTCTTGTGACCCTGTGGGCCACATGTGAAACACTACCCCTGGAACTATCTCTACCCTTGGCCTTACTGGCCTTGATGGCCTTGGCCTTACTGGCCTCCCCCTTGGTTCCCTTGGCCCTGACTGCCCTGAGGAACCTTCTGCTGGGGACCCTACTGTCCAAGTCTGTCAGATCGATGTCTCCCATACCTAAATCTCTTGGCAGAGTTCCCCTATTGGTAATATTTCCCTAGCTGACCCGCGGTCTGCTGCTACGATGTGCTGTTATCACTACCCCCATTTGCCTTTCCCGACTAGCTAGTCTCACCTCTCTTACGTCCATTCGCATGAAAGCGATGATCCCGACAGTGAACTTGTGCGGCATTCACGACATCTGTATATGTCATCAATGCTGGGTTACCGGTCAAATGTTGCCTGATCATCCAGGACAAGCCATTCATGAACTTTGACTACGTTCGCTCCTCAATGCTCACCTAGTCTGGCACATAGTTAGCTAGACGGGTGAACTTCTCCTCATAGTCAGATACTGAGTGATCAGCATGAACCACCTCACTAAATTTCTTCCTCATCTTTGACTCTACTGCAGGCAGAAAGTAGTTGCAATCAAACCAAACCCAGAACTTAGTAATCGTCATTAAGTCCCTCTCCTCTGCGATGGTAACTAATTCCCACCACTATAAAGATGATCCCGCCATATGGAAAGTAGAAACATATGATTCTGCGCCTCGGTACATTCAAGCATGCACAGTTGGCGCTGAATGTTCTTTTTCTAGTCGCATGCCTCCACCACGTCAGTATTGCCCAGAAACTCGGGAGGATGCCCCTTCTGAAAGGTCTCCCTGACTCGTTGCCAAGAAGGTGGCCCTTCCGGGGCCTGGACTGCTGGTACCACTGGAGGCTCTGCCTGGGGCTGAGGAAAATTGGGTTCCATGTCCCTCATAGCTATCTCAACGACCTGAGCCACTATCACTACCACCTGCGTAGCAGAAATCATCTCAGGTGGGGGTGGCGATGGCAGTATGTGTGGCTCCTGATGAGCCTCCCTCACCTCATCCCTAGCCTCGCCCCTCTTCGCTCGCTGTATCCTCGGTGGCATTTGAAATAGATCGAATTGTATAAGTACACATTATATAGAAAATCTAATAGCATAAGTACGATATCTTAATCACGCAAGGACAAAAACAACAGTCCTAAAATAGGGCTCTATATCAAAAGAACGAAATGCTGAAATCGTAGTAAGTCGCTCACATCCTATGGACACTAGAACTTGATGCTCTGATACCATCTGTGACACCCCGCCTAATAAAATCCCGGGTGATCAGTTCTAAATTAAATTAAAACAAGTTTCTCAGTTGGTTCATTCTTAGCATCACTGTCGAAAGCTTTTTAATCACTAATCACCTAAGTGAAATTAGACCGGTGTCAAATTTTATCTTCCATTAACCTGAGAAAATTACTCATGTGAAAAAATAATTAGATAATCACAATATATTATAATTCAAACCATCACACAACATATAATTAATAAAGTTTTACCGAGTCAATAATCGGCTAAACATCCAAAACTACTAAATAAAACAAATATAATCCAAAACTGAATATCTGAAATACTGTCAATGGGCAACATGTCCCAATAGAGAGTACTAAAATGAAATCCCACACTATATCTAAATGAATTAATCATCTATGCAAAGTCCTTCCAGCCTCCATAATGCTGCAGCTACGAGTCTCGGGACTGAATCCTCATGTCTGGCGTCTTTTTGGCTGGACACCTAAAAGGGTTTTGAAAATATTTTGATAGCAAGAGTTAGTACTCAAAACGTTCTAAAAATATTTAGCAAGTGATTATCACAATAAGATTAGTTATTGATTACACATGTTAAGATTTGCGTACACTCCCTTGAGTTACCTCACCCCTCATCTATAGTGCACGCCTAACGTCCCGTACTTAGCCCACCTAGCTCTACTACCCAAGCTAAATGGACTATAGTGTTTAACCGAACTTATCTACGCGACTAAGTTCTCATACCGCCCATATAGTATGTAATAGTAACCATATATCATGATTTATATACTTAGATAACTTTTCACGCCTTGTTATCTTTAACCTTTTATAATTAAGTTTCCCTACTTGATTTTCTTTTAGATGTATTCATGACATCTCATTATCCACTAATTCATATAAGTAGATTATTTATACAGTATACATTTCACACACAATATATACTTATAAAATTATTCATCAATATCATGTCCACGTAACACACATTAAGGACCCTTGGTTTGGAATGGTTCATCGACACCAAGTAAAAGTATAGGTTCGGAATATCACCTAGACCCCAAGTTTATTTCATGTACTGGTTCGGAAAGCCACCTCGACCCCACTAATGAAATTTTTATGTATATATATTTGTTCAAAACTCTCTAATTAATCCCGACCCCAATTTACTATTACCATAAATTAGTTCGGAATCCTACCTCGACACTAATAGAGGCATATATATATACTTTAGGTATTCTCTCCACCCAAGTATCTATATAATTCAGCAGGTATACACGTAGACTAAATAATAGCGCTCATACGTAATGTTTTCTCTTTAATATTCACCATAATTATTAATTTAGGATTTATCTCACTATCACATTTTAATTGAGTATTCACACAACTCTAAGGGTCCTAGTTACTCCTCCATTCATTTCAGTAGGTAAACTATCTCTAACCTACTGATATTAATTTTGATTGACGTTAGCTTCCCTCATAACTCAAATCTGTAATCCCCGATACACGACTCGATCGGTTTATCTTCATCGATCTATCTCTCCAAATATTACACCCTTGATTATAACGGACCCCCACTAAATACCTACTGGTCTTAACTAAGTCCGTACATAAGTATAACATTATCTCTAAGGTTCTCCTCAAGCATTGGCAATTGATTATAACTCAACCAACAAAAGAACCCAAAATCATCTCCGATCGATCGATCGACCATGAGCATCGATCAATCGACTCCATCGATCGATCGACATTCATAGTCGATCGATTGATTGAGCAGTGACAGACGCAGTTCTTATTCTTCTTCATGCGTTTTTCACCATTTTCAATTATCCAACTCCCATGATAATACACCAGACTTGCAACTAATGATCCCTAACCATTACTATGTACACTAGGACGATTTTCAACAATTTAAACATTTTAAATCCTTACAATTTAGCCCAGAATAATTAAAATCTTCTAATTATTCAAGAACCTAATATGACATGTTCTTCCCATGTTTTCAATCATCAACCTAGTTTTTTAATTCGTACTAACAATCATGGTTCCTCTTTTTTTCTATCCTCTACAGATATAAGTCTAACTACAAGATTTTCTACCCAAACATGCAATTATTCAATTCTTTTTCTCCAAGAATATGCATCAAAATCAATTATTCATAAATCCTACGCATGGACTTTATAACTCAAAATAATTTGCAAGTAACCACTTGCCTTGATTATAGTAGGGTCTGATTTCATAATTGTTGGAGGGTTGGTGTTCTTCTTCTCCTTTCTTTCTTCCCAACATGTTTGTGGTGGAAGAACACAATCCAATCTTCTCTAAATCTCTCTCTTAGGCTTCACAATAGCTCTCTCTCTATCTCCAATGGTTTTTGCGAGTTTTTCTCCTCTCTAACCCTAGCCTCCAACTCTTATAATCTGATTTAAAGTTTGTAATTTCATAGGTGTACTCACCCCCAAATGCCAAAAGACTAAAACTCCCCTGTATGGTCCCGATTTAGCCCCAAAATGCCCCAGTACTCGACTAGTACCCCTAAGTATACTATTTTGACTAATTCGACCCTTTTGAAATCATACGCGACCTATAAATTATCATTTGAGTCACTTAATAATATATCTCCTATCTCATCCTCAATTTAGTCTACACGCGACACCCGAGTGAGATAAAATCAAGTACGTCCATATCACTCGCTATATCGTACAAATTAACTATAAATATTTATTATTCACACTTAGTAAATTTGAACCATAATATTAATCAATGTCTATCTATCGATTAATATTTATAATTATTATTAAATCACATTAAATGTAATACCCCGTATTTTTAAGGCCTTTAAATTATAAGATTAATTAAATTTAATTTGGAAAAATTAATTTAATTTTAATCCGGATTTTAAATTGAATAATTACTAGCGTGACGAGAGTTAGGAATTATATGTTGAATATTACTGGATGAGTAAAGTAATATATGAGATTGAAGTTATTGAAAATTGTTGTGAGTGAATAATACGACAATCATAGAAATTATGTCGGGACGTGCATGTGTCGTGTCGAGACTAAATTAATGGAATAAAAAGTAATTTTATTATAATTCGCTCATATGGTCATTTCAAGTGCACCAATGTGACCGTAAGGGTTGCGATAGTCAGAAAAGTGTACTCGGAGATTCAATTTGGGTCTCAGGATGTTTTTAGGCCTAACCGATAACCTGGGAGGACATTTTGGTAATTTTCCATTTTTGGCCTTAATTAATGACGAAAATAGAGAGTTTATATCTGTGGTAAGAGAGAGTCCTCGAGGGTTAGAAAATTTGGAGTTGCAGAGAGGCTAAGGAAGAGAGAAGAGGGAAGGCTTCCAAGGGAGAGAACCACCTAGCCAACACCATCCTCACCAATTCCACCACCAATGCGTAGATCGGGGAATGATAAATGAAACCATACCCATCATCATCAACGATTCAGACTTTCATCTCTAAGGCAAGTATCTATCTTGCTGTTATTTTGGTTGATATCATACCCATGCTAGTGTAGGAGAATAATATTGGTGTTTCATAAAAAGATAATTGATATTTGGCACAAATTGTGAAAATTATAGAATAAAAATCTTGTTAGAATGATTTCCTTGTTGGATTTAGACTGATGAACAAGAAATTTATGTCCAGTAGAGATAGGAATATGAATATCAATGGAATTCATGTGTAAAAATATAAACTAGGGTTAAAGGATAGTTTCTTGAATTTAATTGATTTGATGATGGTTCTTGATGAATTAATGGAAGTTTTTCATTAGAAATCATGGATAATGGTTTATGTAGTGTTCCTTATGTTTGGTTGGGAGTTTCGGACTCACTAATGGAGATTTGGTGAATTTTTATGGAGGAAACCCGTAGGTTGGAATAGCATAATCTGGACAAGAATTGCTCGATCGATCGATCGACTCAAGAATGTCGATTGATCGACCCCTTTTCATCGATCGATCAACCCTCGTGAAAATTGAATATTTTTCTCTTTTTGATTAATTCAATTAAAATACGTAGGGACCCTGAGAATAATTTAAAGATCATGATGGGATATGGGAAGGACTAGTAGGGTCTAAGTAAGGTCCGAGAAATGAAATTTAATACGAGATGCAACCGTGGGGTAACGGGGGGCATATAATTTATTAGAATTCGTGCGTACATTAAGTGAGGTATTGGGAGACTCAAGAAATACTTAGACCAGTATGTTAGTGAGGTTACACATACTGAATTTACATCTAGTAAAAGAAAACACTTCGAGGGACGAGAAGTACTTACGAAATGGCAAAAATTAAGAATAAAAAAGAAATGGGTTAACTATATGTAGGACTTGGGTGATTTGTACCACATATGATTTAAATATTATTATGGGTAGTGGGAGTACCTTAAAGAACAATGAGAATATATATATATATATATATATATATATATATATAACCGAGTGCATGTGTATATATATAATGATATTGATCTATGTACAATCATACTCGCGCTACTTGCTATCACGGAGGTTTCCGCGCCGAGACAGTCTTAGCTTGATGAGACCTTTATGGGAGATATTGATTCTTTCCCTAAAACATAGGATTCCTTGGTACGGGCTATCAGAGAATGATAGTCAGACGGTCCTAAGAGACATGAGAGTATGTGCTGACCTCTTAGTGACTTGGATCTATGCTTCGCCTCCATTTTGTGTGTAATGTGTTAATACAGTTCGAGAGTGATTTTGAACTACTATTTCCCTTCGTACGAGAGATACGGGGACTTGATAGCAGAGTATGCCAGCACCATAGATTTTATGTGGGGTGCCGATTAGTATATGTATATTGTATGAGTAAATTATATATATGCTTATACCTGGAATTTTTCTACTGTGCGTATAAGTAGATAAATATTGAATAAATGCTTTTATTATAGTAAGAACTTGACACTTCCCAACAGTATTGAGAAATACATAATTGATGTAAATGATATTAAGAAGATGGTATTTTAAATAATTCATAGAATACGACTTCGTGAATCAGAATTTATAGGAGGAGAATCGTGTTAGACTTATAAGTCATTGTAGTAGTACGATAGGCGTGCACACTAGATGAGAGGTGAGAATTTTCAAGAGAGTGTTGCGTACTAACATGTGTGTCATATCAACTACTAAGCATTTTAAATACTTGCTAAACTATTTTTAAAGATGTTTTACACTCGGGCTCTGACCCGATTCCTGTCATTTATCCTTCTCTTGTATATATATATATATATTATAGGTGCCCAGCCACAGGGGCGTCAGGCGTAGGTTCATTGGATTGGACGTGTTGTACCTTGTGTGGGAGTTGCAGGTCCTTGTAGTAGACGATTCTTCCTTTGACTCCTCAGCTTATGATTTAGTTCTCTTTAGTTAGGGCATGTGTCGCCCATTTCCAGATTTCAGTTTAGATTGGTTAGAGATTTTTTACTCCCTTATGGTTTCAGTATTCTGTTTTATTTCGTATTGTTTTATTTATTACGTTAACGGTATTTATGGATATTTATTTGGATTGAGTAATCTAGTTGGCATAACTCATTTGAATGGTTTGTTTTATTTATCATTAGTACTATTCATAAACTGGTTTATATACATAAGGCCTTTACAATGGAATTTAAATTGAACAAAAATTAAATGTTTTGACACTTAGCTTAAATATTTACTAGGGTGTTAATAAAGAAAATTATTTTACGACGGTGATGCTAAGAATGAACCAACCGGATACTTTGAATTAATGTAATAAAGGACTCATCACCCCATATTTAATTAGGCGGGGTGTCACATTAAATTAATTCACTCGCGTAATTTAAATTAAAACGTATTCTCCTATTTAATTACTCAATTAATTAAATTCTAAATACGCAGAAATACGGGGTATTGCACTAAGTGGCTTATGATCTTTCCTTGGAGGGGGAGATAGCAATTTCTCAATTGGTTTTGGTTGTCAGACTTCGTATTCCCTTCCATCCTATTATTCACTACATACTTAGGGGTTATATGGTTACACCCACCTAAATTGGTCATAAATCTTATTGAACTATTCTAAGCTTAATGATCTACTACAAGGAGAGATCTGGTCATAACATCATAACTAGAATACATAGATTTATACATGACATGAAGAAGAATGTTGATGCTTTAAGGTATTATTATATGATCCCTAGAATACCTAAGGAAAAGATGGTAAAAGTGAGCTAAACTAGTAATTATTAGTGGAGGAATAAGTTTTTCTTTATCCAAGGTTAATGGGATTTCTTTCCATAGGAATCATCTAAGAATTTTATTGATCCAAAATAGTATAGTGACTCGTTATCTAGTGGTTACTTACAATTATTTGAATTTAAATTTATGTATTTGACATTACATTATTCCGTGACTAACTTTTATTCTAGCTTTGTTCTATAGGAAAAGTGATACCTAAGATCTCTCTAAAGGAAAGGCTTATCCTCAATAAGTATTGTCAACTTGATCCCCGTGTATTTGAGGATATCTTTGCAATTGGAAAACTTGTTCACTTAGTCTCGACAATTAGTTCCTCTCGGCCTATTGTTGAGGTTGAAGTCGAAAAGTATATTTTAATTTTTTCTAAGTTAATTCTCGCAATTTTCCTCATTATATGTTTGCCCTCCATTCAGGTTCCTCTCCTTCAGCTACTTTGAACGAATAAACTACCTAACCAACTTGAGGGATGCCTCCAAAGATAGCTCGATGTGCACATATTTATTCTTTGTAATCTTAAAAGGATACTTTTGGCGTTAGGGGAAAACTCCTAGTTAAAGGGGATAAACAAGACGATCCTAAGCGGTAGAAGACTTAAGCTCCTCCTACTTTTGCTCAAGATGAAGCTCCTCATCCTCATTGAAGAGATAAGAAGCCCTTAAGAGAGATCGAGGTCCCAAAATACATCAATGCCAAGTGCCTTCCAGTAAGTTGGTCCCAACTCTATGAGAATGAAGACTCATAGTGGGCCCATACTGGGAAAACTACAAATCAAATGGCTTATATGGGATATGACCCTGATTATCGTTATCTAAGGATTCTTGATGTTGAAACCTTTTGGTAAAATATTCCACACAAATCCTTGTAGGTAAATTTTGTGAACATGTTCATCTTTTACTTGATAATAATGAGACTGCGTGTACTGGGATTCGAGATGGAGAGGGGGTACATAAATTAAAATTACTGCCATAAGAGAATCTTTCCTTTTAAGAACATATCAAACAACCTAAGTCAATGTGATAAAATGTTTTAAAAATTAGATTACACTAAATTTTATCTTCAATGTTAAGTGATTAATCTGAATGCTGAATAGGTAAAACAATCAAACAACACCAGGTTGTACGAGGAAAAACCCACTAAAGGAAAAAAAAAACTTAGGCCGAAATGAATAACCAAAGCACTGCAATAGAGTTTTACAACTAGAAACTAATAACTTACAATTACATATGTGCTAACTTTCATTTACAAACCCTTTGAATCAAAAACTTATTTCTTCTTAAAAATCCACTTCATCAAGTTTCTTTTAGTCCCTATGAGTCTCTCAATATTTTTACCCTCTAAATTTTTTGACAAAGATGATGATAATGAGGTAAGTCTCTATTTATATATGATGTTATCCAATATGTGGTGAACCATAAGTAGCACAAGTAGGGAAGGTGACTTCATCACTAAATCTCTCACTCAAGTTTCTTAAAAAGGAAAGATATGATAGCCAAAATGTCTAGAACATATTTCCGAAAGAAAAGTGAATTTTTTTTTTAAAAATATTTACTTTTTAGACAGGCTTCACAACCCTCAAATCAACATCACGGGCGCAACATTTTTCTTCGTCGATGCGAGCTTGCAACACGGAGGGAGGCCATGGTTTTCATATGTAAATTATGGTAAAAAAACTCTGGCTATGCCCCTGATTGGTGAAGCCTGTTCGCTGATGTGAAGAGTTTATTCACATACACAACTTGTTCATGAGCATTCCCAACACTTTTGGTAACAGTAGAAAAGCTATGTAATTTTTGAACCTTAACAAAAAATACATATGATATATTCATGCTATGTTACTTTTGAAAAAATTTCTATATGAACATATATTTGCATACTTAAAGCAATAATACCAAACAACATTTCAACACGCTAAAAAAGTAAACTTTCAATTAGGTAAACGTTAAATTTGAGTATGGCAAAAGTAAAAGTCTATTAATTCCATTTACCTCAACCTTAGGAGCATTTCACTGAGTGTGACATGTACGGTTCCGGGGTGAGATTTAATGACGTGTTCTGGTGAATATGACTTCATGTAAATCTTTTTTGGGTCGACTTTAAGGACTAAAAATCCAAAGTTTATCTGTAAAATGAAATACGATAATCCAATCTACCGAGGGCACATGAGTATACAAATTCTCTTACAACCTTCCCCTTTATCTATTCCATCACAAAATATCTCACATGACAAGTAAGAAAATATAACAACCTATGGCAGACGGTAAAGCTTGAGTAAAGACAATGGTCAAACTAACAACCTAATACCTCAATAACAAAAATCCAATAAAAAATGAGCACTTGATCTTGTTAAACTATCACACACTAACTAATAGGATCGCGATACCAATGTATATAAATATAGTTAAATAGGATGTGATAAAGATGAATGATAAAGATATGTATATCATACTAAGGATCATCAAATCACATAAATTATATCGAAGAGTTTAGAAAAATGCATCCTAAAACAACATATTAATGCATTGGACTTACTTCTTATGTGTATATACTCCTCCTATATTTTCATATAAAAATTGTCATGGTTTTATTAAATTAAAACTCCTTAATGTAACCTTATCGCCGCCCTTTTATTGTGGAATTGGCTAAGGAAAAAAGTAAGTCAAAGGATATATTTAGCTAATAATATAACGATAATGATAATTTATATACAACGTTGATTAAATTAACATATTCCATAGAAAAATTATTTCAATTCATCAAACATAGCGAAAGATGTAAAATAACTTAACAAAACAAAAATATGAGACATAATGATATAAGGAATCAAATATAATCATAATGATCATGCCAAACACATACATTAAAGAAAAAATGTAGCCAATAAATACTACTCAAAATGTATCATTCAAAAGATACACAAAATAAAGGGTTTTACATAATATATACAATGTAAACAACAAAAACAATTATAACTCAACCAAACAATCAACAAACACAACCAAACATCAACAAACATCTCAAAAGATTCAACCACAAACTAAACATCACCACAACCAACACATTTAACCACCACATCTCATCACTTATTATACTTCTTCTCATACATGATGTGAAGAGAGCATACATCACTATTAGGGTTGTCCATAACCCTCACGGGGCTAGAAAATTGAGGTTTATTCTTTTAAGAGCGCGTCAACACGTTGAGTGAGATGGTGAATTAAATTGATCCGACCACTCAACTCTAAGCATAGCAGGTTCATAACCTGATTACATAAATCGTATATCTAGTGAGTGCGTAAGTTATAAATGCTAGCCAAAGGTCGTCTCTATAAAGCATGATGCAAATGTTGATCCATGAGCATAAGATCTACGAGGTGTTCTAGTAGCATCACATTTATCATCATCATCATCGTCATCTTTACTAACTTCCTCTCCTACATCATCCTCTCATAGAGAAGGCTTTGAGGTATTCTTTCGAGGACCACTCTAAAAAACATGGAAGTTTAATTCCGTGGTCACCTCATCCTAATTTAGTTTAGGGACCAAAGGTAATGGTGTCACTCTTGCTTTTTCCCTTGACAAGCTCTCTCATCCTATGTACATCCAAGTCTATATGGACACTAATACCGATGGTGTGTAAATATGAAGCAGAAATAAAGTGTATATTTGTAGGGTGAGAATTCAATATATATTTTCCACCATAATCATACAAATGAGGTAGAAATAGTTGGTCAAGTTATTTTATTGGAGGGATTTCTGGTGTAACGGGTCCAGAGTACAATGGTTAAGTCAGTCCATACTTGACCTATGAAGGGTGCATCTCTACCCTCGTGTGGATATCCAGACTGGACCACTTGGTGTAGATTTTAATGATATTTAATTACAACCTTTGACATAATAATATTTATCCGTCTAATAGTGGTGGTAATGTAAGTGTTATGAGGCTCATTTAAGTTTGCATTTACATAAAAATCCCTTATAAGGTTTTGATATACCACTTTTTTATCAGGCCTCTACAGACCTCAACAACTTACGTTGTGAAAACTTATCATATATATTAAGCATGTTATGACTCATGAGACTTAAGTCAATGGTTCTGTCTAATAGCATGTAAGAACAATTTTTCCAACAATGTTCATAGCATAGCTTAAGACTAATTTAGCATATCCCGTTACAAATCGTCACGTACCGTCAAGATGAATTGAACTCAAGCACCTCTAGGTTTGAAAACTTCCTAATATCTCATAAAAGTATAAAACAATTTAGAGTTTGAATAAATTTACAGAATTATATTGCGGAATGTTTATTTTTTTAATCAAAAATGAACATGGCATTTTATTTTCAAAGAAAGAAAAATATATTTTCTGAGTTTACTGTAGGCAGAATTTTATTTTTCATTGAGATCGTTCAAACGACATCTCCATGTTGTTCGAATGACATATCAAGGTCATTTGATGCATTGTTTGTTGGCGTTCTTCTAATTTGGATCAAACAAAGCTTTCTGTTTTGGATTTCTTTAGGTTGTTAGAAGTGAGATAAAATCTCGTTCGAATGACCTGTTCATATCGTTCGAATGATGCGCCGCCTTGATTTTTGTATAAATATCTGTTTCGTGTTCAAAATGTTTAAGACTTTCCACATTCGTTTCTGCATAAATTTTACAAAATTTCTTCACCCTTTTTTTTCTTGAAAAACACTTTTTAATTCACAACAAAACATCCTTGAATATTGTTCTTATGAATTTATTTAAAACCCTAAAAAGTTTAATATCTTTGCATATGCCTTGTGGAGAGGATCTCCATGGCTGACTTGTGATACCTGTAGGGATTCACTGTTGAAGACGAAGATTGAGGCTAACGGAGGACTGTGCTCATGTGATTCTTGTGAGGATCATAGTTGTTTATTAGAGATTTTTGAAGATTAGCTCTTTATGCTTGTGGAAGATATCAAGTAGGTTGTAAGACGACTATCATATAGATTTCTAAGTGAATAAAGGTTTTTCCTTTGGAGTTTTTCCTGAAACTTGGCATGAGTTGAATGCTTGTTTGATTTATCTGTTTTATCATAATAGATGCATGATTACGATAAAAAGATAAAATCTATTTGAAATTGGCGTTCGCATTATAAATTGGTGTTTCAATTTTTACTTGTTACTATCCTACAATTATTTTCATGTTTTGAAATTGGTATCAAAGCTTTTAGTTGTTTTTTCCTTTACAAATTGGTATCAGAGATTTTAGCTAATTTTTAACCTTCTCAAATTGGTATTAGAGCCGGTTACACTAAGTTATTGTGTTTGATCCTGTTTAGGGAACTTTGGGTGGTTACTTGTTTTCTTTCGATGGATTCTCATTTGAATTTGAAGTTTGCCGAAATAATTGAAATTATTGAAAAAGAAAATTCTCATTTTAAAAATGTTTTGTAACTTTTACAAACTGTTCAAAATCAAAGAGATATCTTTCGTGAGAAGTTTATTACCTTGGACCATGACTTTAAGATTTTAAAAGTGTCCAAAAAAGGAGAGTGATGATAGAGTCTGATTTTTAGAGAAAGAATTAGAGGACTTTAAAAATTCTAGGGTTAATGTTTGTGTCGTTAAAAAATATTTTGATTAATGATTTTAAGGCACGTGAGAAGACTCTTAAGCATAAGTTTGCTTTCATTGAGAGGGAGCGAGATAACCTTCTAGGAATGATTGAACATATGAAGAAGGAGTCCCTAAAATTGGAAGAGTCAAATTCTTTTCTTGAGCCTGAAATTGTGAAGTTAAAAGATGATTTAAAAGACTTGAGTAGTGTTGGTAGTAATGGCTTTGGCTCGTCTTGTTCTAATGCTTCTGTTGTCAAAGACAAGATCATTGTTTGTTTTAGAGGGTCAACCAAAATCAAGGACATTAGTGAAGATCAACCTATGGGTAACATTACTCACATTTACACATGTTCACATTATGGTAGGAAAGGTCATCTTAGGCGTTTTTATTTTGATATTGGACGAGTTCTAAGAAGTTGAAATCTAGTGTCCCGTTTGTTCCCAAAACCCATATTCGTCGTTTCACATCTATTTGGGTTAGGAAATCGACGTAAAAGGCGCTAGAAGGTAGACTAGTTGATTCTTCACATGCTATATCTTATGGATGATTGCTTGCATGATTTTGTTTATCATACTCTAGTTATGCTTCATGATATATGTTTGCTAGTTTTATGACATGTGTACTTTTTGTATTATATTTTTTATTGAGTCATATTTGAAAATACAAAAAAGATTTTATTTTGATAAAATTTTTGAAAAATACAAAAAGATTTTTGGGTTTTGTGTATTTTAGTTTTACACATTTGGTGTGGCATATTGGTGTGTTTAAATCCAATTCATTGCACAATTTTCATGTGTCTAGGACATTTGGTTATGACTTTAGATTTTAGATTGATCTTAACCATGTTTATGGAGTTGTTTCCAGGCACACATGCATGAGCTTATTGGAATTCGACTTCATGGTGTATATTTGAGCTTGGTAATATGTTATCCCATCAATTTTGTCATTTACATGTTTATTTGACTATGGTGTATTTGTGCATGTAACAATCATTTCTCGTGAGAGTTTTTTTAGTATTAAAAAAATATGAGTGAACACGAGAAAGGGTCGCGAGAGGAAAGTGAACTCGTCGTGAAAGCCACCGTTTGAAAAGAGCCCAAGAAAAAAATTAAGGCAATAAAAAGATCAATTTGCCCAAAAGGGGCAAAAATATTTTAGTTTGATTGATCATTGAAAATAAATCATTGCAAAAGAAAAGAATAGAATATATGCTCATGTTTATCTTTTGAGGGAGTTTAGTTGAAGATCAACGGGTTTTCACAATGATACCTAGTTATGCTTATTTTGTCATAAATCTATTAATTCTTAGAATCATAAATATTCCAGACTTGTGTGCATTGCGCTTGTTTTGTTCATTAAGTTCAACTTTATTTATCACTTGAGGCTAAAGCTTAATTTGATAAAGTTTTGCGGTCAATTAAAACTTTTTGAACATATTTGAGTGTTTGAGTTATAATTCATTTGTTCCTAGCTCGCACCCATTGATTCCATCCCACATGTTTGGACACATCGATACTATGCTAGTGTGTACATCTTATGTGTTTTGTGTCATGTTTTATGGTCGTTTATACCTATATATGCGTGTCATATTTTCTTTGATATATATTGCATCTATTATATATGGTATTGTCTGTTATTTTTGTAAGTTTTTATTTTTTTTTAAAAATTAAAATTTTCAAAAATAGTATGTTGTGTTTGCCTTTGAGATGATCACTTCACATGTGCTTGATTTATATCTATTTATGATAATATCTTGTTTTCTACGTGATTCTTTGTATTTCATGTCCATGCTTATACTTCTCTGTCTATTTCGATAAAAACAAAGGGGGGAGCAAATTAAAATGAGTTTGATTTATGGGGGAGATTTTATTTATGAGTTTTACTTTATTTCAAACTCGATGCCTCACAAGGTTATATGTTTTTGTCTCATGTGTGTAGGTAAATAAAGAAAAATTCAAGATACATAGAAAAAGACAAAGTTTGCCAAAAATAAAGGGAAGAAGAAGTTTGAAGATAAAGAGACCTATGTCATTTCGTTTTAGGGTTGGGAAGGGTGTTAGTATTCTTATCATAGGAGATTTTTTATTTTAATATTGTGTTCGGTCCTATTTGTTTATTTGTACCAAAATAGACAAACGGAGAGATTTGTAAGGATAATTTTTCCAATATTGTTCATAGTATATCTTTAGGCTAGTTTGGCATATCCCGTTACAAATCGTCACGCACCGTTAAGACGAACCCAACTCAAGCATCTCCAAGTTTGAAGACTTCCCGACATCCCGTAAAGGTATAAAATAATTTAGAGTTTGAAAAAACGTTGACTATGTGATAATTGATTAAATTCGCAAATTTCTAATTTGGCACACTTATTTAATTAGAGTCTATTTTTAAACAAGCTTCATTCATCCCCTAAACATGCATCTAAATATGATAAATCATTCAAACCATGCATGAAAGATAAAGACGACCGATATAGGAAAAAATCCCTTTCGGGTAAAAACCTTTTATAACACTTTGAAAAATTCACAAGACTTTTGACTTACATACAACCTGATAATCGCCCACAAGTGTGTAATGCACAGTGCCTTCAGCAAACCTTCAAAGATACGAGAGACAGTGAAATACCCTCCAGGTGTCGGTTCATCGTCTTTGACTTGTCCACACGCAGAATGACTACGCTCAATATCCACTGATCAAAGATGGATATGCCTTCTCCACAGAGGTTGAACAAAAGCAAAGTTGTTCTTAAACACCAAACAATTCACTAAAGCATATGGGAGTTTTGTGAATTGACAACCAAAAAGGGATTAAAAACCTAAAGGAAGAAGTCAAAAGGATTCTGCACTTTCGCAGGTTTCTATCTTTCAAAAATGCTGGGACTTCTTAATGAAAACGTTACCATTTAATGAGTATTTATACAAAAATGCACTACCTCGAAAAACATGCTCGTTCGAACGAGAAGCAGATGTCACTCGAACGAAGGATGCATGTCATTCAAACGACATTGCGTGACTTCCAATCTCATTCGAACGAGATGCTGATCTCGCGCGAACGACCTGGGCATCAAAATCGAGGTCCGCTTCAAAACATAGAAAAAAATACTCATTCTCAATATTTGACGAGAAAGTCCGCCCCAACACTTAGAAAATATTTTGTAAAAATCTTCCAAAATCTTTAAGTGAAAAGTAAATGTATTTAAAAAATAACCTTACCAAAGTAAACTTCGCGGAGTCTTGAATGATGAAGAACTTGACTAATTCGGATCCGTCTTAGATGTAGATGTCTTTTGAATGCTCTTCGACGGTGTAGCAGTATATGACATAATAAATAGATAACAGACCTATGAAAATATGTCCTTATAGAGTTTGAATTAATTTATGGAATTATATTTTGGGATGTTTAATTTTTATTTATAAAAAATGAACAGTGGTTTTTATTTTCGAAAAAAACATATGTTTTTTGAGCTTACTGTAGGCGAAATTTTATTTTTTGTTGATATCGTTCAAATAACATCCCCATGTTGTTCGAACGACATATCAAGGTCGTTGGATGCATCATTTTTTGTAATTCTTCTAATTTGGATCAAACTAAGCTTTCTGTTTTGGATTTCTTTAGGTCATTAGAGGTGAGATAAAATATCATTCGAATGAGATCTATATCTCATTAGAATGACATGTTCATATCGTTCAAATGACGCGCCGCCTTGATTTTATTATAAATACTTGTTTCGTGTTCAAAACATTTAAGACTTTTTCCACATTCATTTTTGCATAAATTTTGTGAAAGTTCTTCAACTTTTTATGTTGAAAAACACTGTTTAATTCACAACAAAACATCCTTGAATATTATTCTTGTCAATTCGTTTGAAACCCTAGAAAGTTTAGTATCTTTTCATACACCTTGTGGAGAGGATCTCCATGGCTGACTTGTGATACCTTTTAGGCTTCACTGCTGAAGACGAAATCTGAGGCTAGCGGAGGAATGAGATCTTGTGATTCTTATAAGAATCATAATTGTTCATTAGAGATTTACTAAGACTAGAATTTTATGCTTGTGATGGATATCAAGTAGTTTGTAAGTCGACTATCTTATAGATTTCTAAGTGAATAAAGGTTTTTCCAATGGAGTTTTTTCATGAAACTTGGCCTAAGTTAAATTATTGTTTAAATTATTTGTTTTATCATAATAGATGCATCTTTAGTATAAAAAGATCAAATTTGTTTAAAATTGGCTTCCACGTTATAAATTGGTGTTGCAATTTTTATTTATTACCGCCATGCGATTATTTTTGCATTTTCAAATTGGTATCAGAGCTTTTTGATGTTTTTGGTTTTACATAGCACAACTAGGTCTTTAAATGTAATTTCAAACCATACTATAGCATTTTCAACAATGAGTTACGACGGCAATGATGACAACGAGAATGGACTGGCACCTGTTTGTGATCCTTTGGAGTGACCAACCATGTTAACTACAAAATCAATCGATAACCACAAGAGACATTCCTAATTAACTTTTAATGAATAATAATTAAACCCAAAGAAAATAATTCAATATTAAAAATGGTAAAGAGTATCAAAACAAAATAAACCCCCAGATGGTTATCATTGACTCAAAATATCCAAATTAGTTAGAATGTGTAGCCTACCAATGGGTATAATCATTTAGTTCAACCTATTATCGTAATAACTACTATAATTTACCAATTTAAGCTTAATAAATATATTATTTTTATCATAGAATAAATACTAATCAAAATCAAAATCAAATTCAAAAATCCCAATATCAAATTATTAACAAAACTTAACAAAAAGGATCAATAATGGGTAAAAATGAACTTACCAAAATGTTTTAGATGAAGATTGATTGAGGAATTTAAGGGGAAATGACCTTAGATGTAGCTCAAAGGTATTCATGAGGAATTTGAGGGGAAATGTGTTTTTACTATTCATGAGATGAATATATATATATATATATATATATATAGAGAGAGAGATCTGAAGAAAAAGGTAAATTTAAATGGTCCATCCGTGTTTTAATTTCCCATTTATTGAAGCAGTAATATATATTCGCACATGCAAAGCCTTTCTTTCCCACATCATGAATGAAGCCAAATTTTATTTTATTTTCCAAACAAAGTAAAAACTCCTAAAATACAATGTAACCATGTACAATAAGGACCATTTAATTAAACACATTGATTAATGATTAAAATATACTCATTTAATATCACAATCAAGGTATTTGATCAATATCATAAACCTAAATGAAATGAATAATCTTATGAAAAAGTAATGAATTTTTAAGGTTAAAAACATAAGGTGGATTGAATATAACCCATATGGAGAAAAAAAATGAACATGTTTGAACGTTTAACGATGAAATCAAAACTAAAGTATAATAAAAAAACACTATTTTGAAAATCTACTATGATGTTTATCATAAAAAGGTTTCATTTTCCTTGACAACGTAAAATTTTTAATTAACAATTTTTCTTTCATCAAATAATATATTTTCATTAAAATATTTTTATTCTCATATCCTTGGTATTATGTCATTTGGATAGATTTACGTCTTTGAGACACTGATTTTTGAAACATTTTGCAAGTGGCGACTTTCACACTCTACAAAAAGGCAAGGAACTTATTTTCAATTCTCAAAGGTAGGAATTTTGCAATCCTCATGATGTAGTCCAAACCACTTCAACACATATAGTTTTCAATAGATTTTCAATAAGATTTGCATAAAGGCTTTCGACAACAACCTTTAAATATCCTCACATGCTCAAGGAAACAATGACACATAATTTTCAAATTACAACCACTTTGAGAGACATCATAAAATTAGCAAAAATTGCTCAAGAATGTTATGTGGTGTTGAGTGCATCGAATTATAACATATACTCCATATTAATCAAGTTTAAGAACTTTAAGTCTTTAAAACTTTAGATTCAATTCGAGATTATAAAAGCATAAACAAAACCAAGATATAGTAATATATGTAAGTGTTCCTACATTAATATAGAATATGAGCCAACTAACCTGCAAGCATATAATCAATAATTATATCTTGATAAAAATACGCAAAGTTGTAAAAAGAATAACAAAGGGAATAAGATGAACCACTCTATCTTGTAAAGGTTAAGAGAACCAAGTTAGGATCCTTTTTTATCAATACATTTATCATTTTCTTTGTTCCCTCATAATCCACACATGAATCACACGAGGCATTTTGGATTTAGGTCAGACATTGGGCAATTTTTAAATATCTTTTCCCTTCTTATTGTAAATATAACAAGCATGTTTTCCTTGAATTTCCTTCAAATTATTCTCAACAAAACTCCTATTCTCCATAGCATTGCAAAAATACAAGGTCGAATTAAGAAAATAGCAAAAGTCTATCAAATGACCCAACTTATGATAATAATCACATTTAAACATTTTAGGTCTAAAAACATGAAAATTATTATTAGGAACAATAATTTCAAAAAAAATAAACTTTGTTCAATTTGAAATAAAAATATTCAATGTGACCCTTTTATGATAATAGGAACAAAAAATATTATTTTCAGGTTTCCTTTTATGCAAATATTGATTTTTATTTATAAAATCAAGAAGAACAAAAATATTCTCCTTCAAATGTTTCATACCACCATGATTCCTTAGGTATTCAAATCTTTTGAAAATAGGCTCAATAAATAACGATTCATTTGCATACAATCAAAGTTTCTCCCTTAGTAATTTATTATTTATTATAATCCAGTCATTAATAATTTTTTGAACCCTCTTTAGAAGGTTGACATTGGATTCATCACAAATTTAAAAGTCCCTTTTCAAATTGTCCAAAAATATAGTCAAATTATCTTTTTTTTTTTTTAAGATGGATGCACGTTTATCTTCAACTTTATGTAACTTCTTATCTTACATAAGTTCATCAAGAAACTCTAAGAACTCATTAAAAATAAATCAAGCTCTTTAAGTCTAGTGTAAAGATAATGTCTATGAGCTTCTATAAGTTGAAAGAATTAATTTTATTCCTATAGGATTTTATCTCATGTGTAAAATTGGTTTTCTCACTTTCACGATTTTTATTTTCTCAAGTGAAAAACCCCATTCAGTAAAAAACTTGGAAGAGACATGAACTTCTTTCTATTTTAAGCCTTTTCTTTTTACAAAAGTTTGACATTCGTAAAATGATTCATATTTTTTTTCTAATAAGTCTTTCAATTTTAAAGAATCTTATCCTATGAATTAGATATATAATTCTTCACAATTACTACTACTAACATAAAACGTTTTCATATTAGTTATGGAGTGATTCAAAAAATTGGATAGGATTATAAGTCTAGTAAAAGCATAAATATCTTGACAACCAAGAAAATCACTAATAGAATCACAAATTTTTAACTCTATTATACACACACATATGATTAAGACCAAAGTTATTAAACTTATAAAAGTGATATCTAACACTGATACCAATTGAGAGTTCATGTACTAAAATCAAAGATAAAGAGAGGGTACTGAAAATAAAATTATTATCGTAATGAAGGGAATATTTTCTTCCAATTTATTTTATGGACATATAGCACAACCTAAGTCTGTGTGATAAAATTTTTTACAAATTAGATTGCACAATATTTTATATTCAATTTTAGGTGATTAATCTAAATGTGGAACATGTAAAACAATTACACAACTCCAAGTCTTACGAGGGAAAACCCACAAACAGAAAAAAATATCAGGGCAAAATGAATAAAAAGTGGATAATGGTGGAGTTTTACAAATACAAATTAATGACTTATAATCACACAAAGCAATAACTAACTATCAACTTTTGGCATCATATCTTTCGTAAAAGGAGCCGATAGTTGGAATACGCTACACACCAACGACCGATTTTGTCGTCGACCAATTTCTTTAAATCTTTACCACAAAATCAAAATCTCATTTTTGAAGTTGAATATGAATTTTTTTAAGAAGCCACCAAATGCTTGGATACTACTTTCTTGAATTTGAATTTTACTAAACGTTTTAAAATTGCTGAAAAATATTTTGGTTTACTTTAAACTCACAATGTATTGTTGAGATAATCACACAAATATATTAAGAAGAAAGATATAGATATACATAAATGTAGAAATGTTTTAAGCTTCTATGATAAAAGTTGTAAAATAAAATCTCAAAAATTGAAAGAGTAGTGAAGAATAAAACAGTGGTCTTACTTTCTATAGTTTTTAAATCTAAAATTTATTTCTCCATAAAAATACTCATGATAAAATGTCGTTTAATCTCAAAGGAAGTATCTTAATATCTTTGCTCTCTAGAGTTTTTGATAAAGATGACGATAAAGAGGTAAGTCTATGTAACAACCCTCGCTTTTGAGAACTTATTTTATATTAATTTACTGTGTGAAGTAATTATATAAAATGTTGGAAAATGGAGTAAATATTAATTGAATGAGTTGAAAGATAATATTTACTAGATTGTTGCAAATTTACTATATGTGTAAGTAAATATCATCATGTTATGTTTTATAATGTCATATGTTTTGAATGACACTTATGGTTTAAAGGAACCCGGAACTTGAAATGATTTATAAAATTGCTGGATGCCAATTTAGAGGGTGAAGTTAGTCCCGAAATGTGCGAGATAGTCAAAATAAGTGTCATATTGTATTTTTATGTTTCGGGCACTTTTGACTGGTTTTAACATAAATGTGTAGTTGCGAATCATCTTAATGTTGTATTAACCATTTAAGTTGGGAATTAAGGAGAAAGGCACGATTTAGTCTTGCTAAGCCTTATATTTCTCCTAAGTGTATTTACTAAACCTAGAGAAAGAGAGAGAGAGGAAGAGAATTTGTGGAGAAAAGAGGAGAAAAGAAAGAGATGGGAGATTGAAGCTTGGAGTAGTTGCTATCAAAGGAAATATGAGATTTCAACCTCAAGGCAATTTTTCTACTTTCTAATATGTGTTTTAAGATGAATAAATTGTATTGATAATTGTGTATTGGAATTTAGGAGCAAATATGGATTTTATGGTGTTTTAGCCCTAATCATAGCTTATATTGATGATATTTTGGATTATGGTAGTTGATAATCATGTAGCATGGTTTTGGGTGGATTAATGTTGATGGATGTGTGTAAAAATGGAGTAAATTTGAGTTTTGGGGAAAAACTAGGGTTCATAACCCGTAGCATATTCTTGGCAAATTCCTAGGGACGAATCGATTCGGCCCTGGGGCGAATCGATTCGCTAAGGGGTCAGCCTACAGGTCTGCAAATCCGAATCAATTCGGATTAAGGCCGAATCGATTCGGCTGAGGCAAAAACTTGGATTTTTCATTCGAATCGATTCGCTTTTGGGCGAATCAATTCGCTTCTTGGGGCGAATCGATTCGGCCCTAGGGCGAATCGATTCGAAATTAGGCTGTTTTGAGTTATTTTTTTCCAAATCAATTGTCACCCTGTTTCTTTAGGCTTAGGACTTAGGAACCTTCTTGTATGAAGTCAAATTAGAGTCCTATAATCCTATATGAGTTTGTTAACTACCCTACATTATAAATGGATCAAATGGGGTTTATTTCGGGGGTGTATAAATAGATGTTAGGGCATTCTTTTCCTTTAGTTAATTATTATGAGACTAGGGGTTGTAAGGTCATATTTGGAAACTTTAGAAGCTCATTTGAGGTATGTTAGACTTGGTGGTTTATAGTGACACCATAAATTCTTGGAGTACGAATAAGAGGTTCATTAATCATTGCAGTTATAACGATGGTGTGAATTACGTATGGCTCCGGATAAAAAGTGATGCATCTATTAAAATGAAATTGAAAATGAAAATGGTAAATGATAATTTACTCAATCATGAATATGGTAAATAATAATTTACTTAAACACAGCTATCTAAATGCTATCATAAGGGAAGTCCGCGCATGAGGTGAAGTCCCCTGGCTAGTGAATGTAGGGTGAATATAGTCCTCGGCTATATGACCGGTTATTATGTATGTTGTATTTATTGTGCAAATGTGAGGTAATTTCGGGTGTGGTTATGACTCACTCGCAGGTGTATATCCACTTCCCGACGTTGCGTTAGGATCCGAGGTTGTCTTGGTGGATAGGCCCTGGAAGATGATAGTCATTTAGGGGCGCGCACAGTGGGGAAACCCGAACGGGCGGTCTTAGAATCATTATATGTATATGAATATAACTATTCTTATTCAAGTTGGACTTGATTCATGATAAATGCCACAAAGAGCATATAACTGTGATTATGTTTCATAATGAGAAATGGAACAATGAAATAGAACGGAGTAAATGATGAAGGCTTTAATTAACGTTAATCCTTCTTATCCTCTTGCATAATTGAATTAAACTTATGATCATTTAAATTGCCTTAACTTATGCATTGAGTTGAGTAGGTAGATTCTTATTTCTATCTATCATGATTTACTTTTCATAACTGTCATACTCTTTATTTCTTGTTGTGCATAAATCCGGGCCCTGACCCGTTCATATTTCTTGTTGTGCATAAATCTTGTATCCGCTCAGGTGCTCTGCCGCAAGGACACCCGTACTGGCGTTCCTATTTCGATGTTTTTGGGGAGCCGTGATACTTTGTGGATATTACGGGAAACGTTGTTATAAACGCCTTCATTTTTTTGTAATCTAGTTATGGTCGGAACTTTTACTCGGGCGCGTGGCCCAATCTGTTGTATTTTCTTATTGTAATGTATTATGTAACTTAATTAAACTGTTGTAATATGTTGTAAGTGACTGTTGACCGACAACATATTCGGTCACCTTATTGTATAGTTGATGCGAATGGAATATAGGTTCTTATGGATTTCCACTTTCTTTCCAAATTGGGTTGTTTAAATTCTTTCTTTAACTTATAAAATAAATTTTTTGCAACCCGTTTTTTTGAAATATAGGGTGGTTCTCCCATATACTTATTGTATTATTGTAATGCTGAGAATGGTCCATCTATGATTCCCACTATTATTGGAGTATCGGGCTGGCCACCCCTTATTTTGGTGAGCGAGTTATCACAGATGGTATCAAAGCATCAGGTTCTAGAGTCTTTAGGATCTATGAGGACTTGTCACGTTCTACCGTAGAGTTCTTTGATATAGAGCTTAACGTTAGGACTGATTTGTTGCCTATGTTTTCTGTCTTCTGCAAAATAGATTGATCTAAATAGTATTCTAATTCTATTGTTTCTTTATCTAAGATTCCGCCTAAGAGAGTTCGCCCCGCTAGAAGGAATAGAGTTGTAGAAGAGGATGTTGGTCCTCCACCACCGCCGCAGCAGGGAACTATAAATGCTGCTGATGTAGCAAACATTGTGGCCCAGGCGGTCAATGCAGGGATGACTACCGTGGTTCAGCAATTACCACAAGCTCAGGATATACCAACTCCTACTGGACGTTCTCCATGGGAGAGAGTTAGGGAATACTTTTTAAAGGGCCATCCCCCATAATTTCATGGAGGTTCTGACGTCATAGTAGCTAATCAATGTAAGAAGGATATGTAGCGCCATCTCCAAATGGTGGAGTGTAGTGAGGATAGGAAATAAATCCTTTCTACTTTTAAACTCATTGGAGCTGCACTACATTGGTGGGAGTCGATGACTACACCAGAGAAGAGATATGCTATGACCATTCATGATTTCTTGGTTTTGTTTGATCGGAAGTACTTCCCTCCCGCAGTTTAAAGGGAGATGAGAAGAAAACTTTAAGATGTGGTGCAAGGAGAAAGATCAGCTGCGGAGTATGAAAAGGAATTCATGCGTCTAACTAGTTTTGTACCTGATGAGGTGACTCCGGAGGAGAGGAGGATATCCAAATTTATTGGAGGTTTGCACTGGAGGATATGGCAACATTTGCTGGGCAATCCAGCTTTGTAGACTTTTGGAGATGTGATGAATGCGGCGCTACTCCATTGTCAAGAACATCGGTTGTATGTTCAAGGTAGTAAGAAGGCTTTAGTTTTGGGGCAAGCTGGGAAACTCGGAGGCAATGGGATAGGAGGACGAGCATTTCCCTCATCCCAATCTTCGGGAAATAAACAAATAAAAAGGGACTCCCAGCAAGGGGACTTGTCTAAATGGCAGCGTTTTGGTGGATTTAACGTCGGTGGTAGTAATATTAGGCACGGTTAAGGTGCCCTGCAACAACAACAAGCATGTCGGGGTGGTAATGGAGGTAGAGGCCATCCAGGCCAAGGAGTTGGGAAGTTTAGAAATAACCGGGGCTGAAATCAGGAGAATGTGACGAATCGATGCTTTCAATGCGGAGAGTTGGGTCACTACTGGAGGGTGTGTCCTTAGTTGATTGGGGGACAACTTCCTAGGGCTCCACAGTAGCTACAAGCTCAGTTACATCCATAAGTACCTAATCCAGTTGTCCCTCCACAACCGAGATAGCTACAGTATGGTGTGTTTACCACATTCAGGATGATATGTTTCCTCTGGCCCAGCCGGCGCCGCCAACTATTGAGGGTAAGTTTCTCATTTAGGGGCACATGGGCCATGTATTGTTTGATACGGGTGCGACACACTCGTTCATTTCTAGAAGCTTTGCTCCGTCTACAGAGTTAATTAAATCTGCAGAGAGTACCTTCACTAGTGTTGAATCTTATATGGGTGATGGTTCACTCATTTTCTTTGTTTGTAAACAAATAGGAATTAATCTTGATAATTTGTGTTTTGAGGCCGATTTACTCGTCCTTGATATGGTCGGGTATGATGTAATTCTGGGTATGGATTGGCTAGTGAAGTATCATGCAATAGTTAATTGCTATGGGAAGAGTATAGTTTTTTCCATTCCGGGGCAAGAAATGTTTTTAGTGGTTATGCCTCGTTCAGAAGGAGGTACTAACACTTACTTATACTGTATTACGGAAGAGATTTCTAGGGATGTAGTTGTTTCCTTAGATTCGATTTCGGTTGTTAGAGATTTCTAAGATGTTTTCTGAGAAATACCGGGTTTGCCTCCAAGTAGGGAGATCTAATTTGTAATTGATTTAGCGCTGGGAATGAGACCGATTGCTAGAGCTCCGTATCGTATGGCTCCTGTTGAGATGAGGGAGTTAAGGGATCAGATTCAGGACTTTCTAGAGAAAGGGTTTATTAGGCGAAGCACGTCACCGTGGGGTGCTCCGGTGTTATTTGTGAAGAAAAGGGATGGTTCTCTCTGGTTATGCGTTGACTATAGAGAATTGAATAAAGTCACCATTCGAAACAAATACCCGTTGCCTCAAATTGATTATTTATTTGACCAACTTAGGGGAGCATCGTACTTTTCTAAAATAGATTTGAGGATGGGGTATCACCATTTGCGGATACGAGAGCAAGATGTGTCCAAGACTGCATTACTAACGCGATATGGGTCCTATGAATTTTTGGTTATGCCTTTCGGACTAACTAATGCTCCCGTCATGTTTGTGGACCTCATGGATAGGGTGTTTCGAGACTTCCTGGACCAGTTTGTCATTGTGTTCATTGATGATATTCTGGTGTATTCTCAAACAGAGGTCGACCACGCTACTCATTTGCGGTTGGTCCTGCAGAGGTTGAGGGATCACCCATTTGTATGCCAAGTTCGAGAAGTGTGGCTTTTTGTTACAGGAAGTACAGTTTCTGGGTCACATTGCGATAGCCCAGGGTATTTCGGTAGACCCAAGTAAAGTGGTTGCGGTGAGGGAGTGGGGTTAGCCCGCGACACCTACTGAGATTCGTAGTTTTCTGGGTTTCGCGGGTTATTACCGCCGGTTTATCAAGGGTTTCTCTAAAATTGCTAGCCCTCTGATAAATTCAACTCGGAAAGGGGTGAGGTTTGTATGGGATGATTCTTGTCAGTCATCTTTTGATGAGCTCAAGGATAGGTTGACTTATGCTCCAATCCTTGCGTTACCAAGTCCAGGATTGGAATATTTAGTCTTTACCGATGCATCTCTATAAGGATTGGGAGGTGTACTTCAACAAAAGCGATGGGCTATTGCTTATGCTTCTCGCAAGCTAAAGCCCCATGAGAAGAATTATCCGGTGCATGATTTGGAACTTGCCACGTTTGTTTTTGCCTTGAAGATTTGGAGGCATTATCTCCTAGGGGAGAAATTTAATCTTTTCACGGACCAAAAATCGTTGAAATATTTGTTTTCCCAGAGAGACCTAAATATGAGACAATGCAGGTGGTTAGAGTTTGTCAAATACTACCAATTTGACATTCACTATCACCCGAGCAAGGCGAATGTGGTGGCGGATTCTTTGAGTAAAAAGCCCGAGGGGGAGTTGGCGGAGATATGGAAAGCCAAATGGAAGGAGCTTAGCCAGGAGGATGCGGTTGCTAGGGCCTTTATATCGGTGTTTACCGTTACGCCTACTATTATGGCAAGGGTTGTAGAAGCTAAAGGAAGGGATAAAGGTTGTTAGGACCGTATATGCCAATTGTTGACAGAGGGAGCAGAATCCTACTCTATAAGTTCGGAGGGTGGATTACGCTTTCATGGGAGACTCATTGTACCGGACGAAGGGGATTTAAGACGAGCCGTGATGACATAATCTCATGGGTCTAAATTTTTAGTGCATCCTGGTAGGGACAAGATGTACCAAGACATGCGCCATCAATATTGATGGGCGGGCATGAAGCGGGATATTTCCGAATTTGTTTCCCAATGTACTACTTGTCAATTGGTCAAGATAGATCATCAAAGACCAACGGGTATGTTTCAACCATTGGAAATTCCTGTATGGAAGTGGGAAAGTATATCAATGGATTTCATCGCATGCTTGCCAACGTCGCAAAATGGTCACGATTCTATTTGGGTTATCGTTGATCGTTTGACTAAGTCGGCACATTTCCTACCAGTACGCACCGATTACAATACTGCTCGTTATGCCCGACTATTTATTGCGGAGGTTGTTAGACTCCACGAGGTGCCAATAAATATAGTCTCCGACAGAGATAAGATATTTGTTTCCCACTTTTGGCAAAGTTTCCAAGAAGCTATGGGAATCGAATTGAAATTGAGCACTTCTTATCACCCTCAAACAGATGGGCAGACAGAAAGAGTCAACCAAAATTTGGAGGATATGCTCCGAATGTGTGTGCTTGACTTCAAAGGCGGTTGGGAACAATATCTCCCTTTAGTCGAATTTGCTTATAATAATTCGTACCAATTTACTATTGGGATGGCGCCCTATGAAGACTTTATGGTCGACCTTATAGATCGTCCACTTATTGGTTGGATGTGGGGGATAACAAATTTCTTGGACCTGAAATAATCCAGGATACTTCTTCTAAAATTGAAGTCATCCGGAATCGCATTCGAATAGATCAAGATCGCCAAAAGATTTATTCCGATGCGAATAGAAGGCATGTAGAGTTGGAAGTTGAAGACCAAGTCTTGGTGCGTGTATCTCCGATGAAAGGTATAAAGCGCTTTGGGAAGAAAGGAAAGCTTGCGCCGCGCTATGTTGGACCTTTTCCCATTATTGCCAAGGTTGGTCCAGTGGCGTATCAACTTGCCTTATCGGAACACTTACAACAACTCCATGATGTGCTTCATGTTTCCTCTTTGAAGAAGTATAAGAGGTGTGAAGGAGCCCTTTGGCATATTCCTTTGGAGGATATCGATTTGCAACCCAACATTTCGTATGAAGAACAACCAGTTGCAATCTTAGAGTACGGAGAGCGTAGATTGAGATCTCGAGTGGTGCCTTGGTGCGAGTTCAATGGGATCATCACGACACCAAGGAATCAATGTGGGAGCGTGAGGACGATATGCGGGAAAAGTATCCGCATCTCTTTATACAAGGTACGCCAGAATTTTGAGGGTAAAATTCCCTCATAAGGTGGGGAGTATCTAATAACCCTCGGTTTTGAGAACTTATTTTATATTAATTTACTGTGTGAAGTAATTATCTAAAATGTTGGAAAATGGAGTAAATATTAATTGAATGAGTTTAAAGATAATATTTACTAGATTGTTGCATATTTACTGTATGTGTAAGTAAATATCATCATGTTATGTTATATAGTGTCATATGTTTTAAATGACACTTATGGTTTAAAGGAAACCAGAACTTGAAATGATTTATAAAATTCTCGGATGCCAATTTAGAGCGCACAGTTAGTCCCAAAATGTGTGAGATAGTCAAAATAAGTGCCATATTGTATTTTTATATTTCGGTCACTTTTGACTGGTTTTAACATAAATGTGTAGTTGCGAATCATTTTAATGTGGCATTAACCATTTAAGTTGGGAATTAAGGAGAAAGGCACGATTTAAGTCTTGCTAAGCCTTATATTTCTCCTAAGTGTATTTACTAAACCTAGAGAAAGAGAGAGAGGAAGAGAATTTGTGGAGAAAAGAGGAGAAAAGAAAGACATTGGAGATTGAAGCTTGGAGTAGTTGCTATCAAAGGAAATCTGAGATTTCAACCTCAAGGTAAGTTTTCTACTTGCTAATATGTGATTTAATATGAGTAAATTGTATTAATTGTAGACACCCCATTCTGTTACCCCTCGACTCTCCTTAGGTCCCTAGTACCTCCCTCCATCACTACAAACCTAGGTCATGTCCCGAGTACTGACCTAGAAGCCAACGGGCACTCCCCGGCTGAGTTTGACCCAAAAGTCAAACTCTTCATCTCGACTGAGACTGAATGAATCTTCGAAGGGCACTGAATACCCTTTCCAACGGTCCGTCCCGTGTGCGATTCCGACTTACCATGCAGACGAACGATCCGTTTGCGTCTGAAACTTGACTCAGAGGCCACCGGGCGCTCCCGGGCTATGTCAACTCTTCAGCTTGATCGAGGTTGAATGAATCTTCAAAGTACATCTCCTAACCTTTCCAATGGTCCGCCCCATGCACGATTCGAACTTACCATGCGGACGAACGATCCGTTTGCGTCTGAACGATCCCCCGTCCAATGGACCGATAAATGCTTCCGAGCCATATTTGACCCAAATTCAACTCCTAACCCGGGAGCGGTCCAAAGGACTTTCAACGGTCTCTGAATTACCTTTCCAACGGTATGCCCCGTGAGCGATTCTAACCAACGATGTGCCCTCGGCGGCCAATTTTCTGAAAAAGCCTGATGTGCACTACCTAATGGCAGGTTCCAGACCCTGCCTATCGGCAGGTGCTGATAGGAAGGAACGGGTCTATGCCGATAGGCACCTACCTGGGCCTATAAAAAGGATGCCTTCACCTCATTTGAAAGATGAGCCCAGATCTGATAAAAATCCCTCTGAACGAATCCTAGAAACCTCTTTCGAAGGCAGCGTGATTTCAACTTCCAAACCCCTTTTTTACTTCCACTTTTCATCATCCTTTTCATCAAACTTGGTGAATTAGCCACTCTCCATCATCATCTAAGTGCAAGGGCTGCTCTCCAACATTCAAGATCAAGTTCAAGATCTTTAAGAAGGTCCAACTTTCTCAAACTCTCTCTTAAATTCCCAATAACTTGTTTTCTTACCTAGCGCTTTTACTATCTCATCTCACACATCCTAATATACTTTTTATTTATTATTATTGCACATATCTTATTTTCATATAAATAAAACCCAAAAAACAAGAAAAAGAGGGTTTGCTCATAAATTCGAAATAGGGATTCTCACACTTTTTTCACACTTTTCTCACAACTAAAACACATTTTCTACACACACACACACACACTTACAAATAAGAGATCCTCCATTTGGATTTATGGGATAAACCCCACCCTCGTTTTGTATGCGAACTACGTGGACTTTGATGCCTTTATAGGCTACGTAGGCGTCTCGGGGTAAAACTCGAGACTCGAGTCCTCTCTCTCATCTTTTCTTTTACTTCCTATTTTCTCTAAATCTAATCTTCTTATATTCTATATACTTTCCCTTAGTGACGTATTACTCCATATGCGTTATCGTTCCATTATAACGATCAATGTAGGGGTAATCGCGTAAAACTTATTTTTCTAAGATTATTCTCATATCTTCCTACGGATGATTCACTTTATCTTTTCCATGATACAAGTCGAGGATTCCTACCTCAATTCTATATATACACATGCACACATATCATGGGGGAAAAAAAGGAAAATAGCAAATATCCATGAGAGAACGAAATGGCGGAATGGGTTCCTAACACCTTCCCATTTCGTAACTAAGCCTCTAAATCCTTCTCTAATCATCTTGGTTTCGCACGCACCAGTATGTCTTTGGATGCCATCCTTCGGGGTGGCTTTCCCTTTTTCTTTTATCTATTTTGAGTAAAATAGACTGGAGACTCTGAATCTCTCTACATTCTTACACCACATCTCAAACGACGCCGACCAAAGTGCTCCCGAGAGGGACGTGCGGAACCCGGAGGATCCTTTACACCATGCGCCCGCTCGCACGGCGAGGATCGGGGATGGCCACAGTGGCGACTCTGCTAGGGATTTGTTTATTTGTTTTGAGGGCTTGACTCTATTCGCATGGATGCTATATTTTCTTATGTTTCCCCTCATATCTGCATTTTCCCCTTTTCCATGTGTATCCCATGCTTATGCTTATATTCACAAACTTGTAGAAAATTCTCCATGTACACTTCACACCACGTGCACCTAGGATCACATGTATATCCCCATGTTGCACGCATCACCCATCCATACTTGGTGTACCTTTTGGGGTACTTATACTTGGCCCCCTGTTTGGCATAATCAAGAAAGGCATTCTCATCATAAGACACTAATAAGAGAATCATGCATGATTCACATAACATCACCAAAGAGCATTGATATTGACCAAATTTTCCCCTGTAACTGGAGGGTCACTTCGTGATGGGCACTGGTCCGGTAGGTCGCAGTTAGCCTAAGCGATATGACTCTCACCTTCCATTATCCAAGTACCTTTGACATATATCGAACGGTTCACCCGCATCGTATTGCTTGATCGAAGTCATGACGGGAGGTATATCATAGGGAATTCATTCACGTACATCGAGTATATTGAATTCTCTCTCACACATACCGTACCCACGAGGTATATGGTGAGGCAATTCACGTACACTCAGGTATATCAAATGGCTTGTCCACACGTACCGATTGCCCACAAGAGCAAGACGTATATCGTGGAAGTCACGCCAAAGGGGGAACCCATGCCGATTCACCCAACCAACTGCATACCCGCATATAGGTGTCAGACCTAGGACACGCACTTTAGATTGCCGGTTTCAAACCGAAACTCTGCCAAAATTCCGAGTAGATCTGCCGCCCAATTTTTAAAACGGGGCCCTGTCCGTGAGCCTAGTTACAAGTCCAAACCGTAGCTTTGCATATATTAAAGACCTATTTTTCCAGGCTCGAGTCCCGTCCGGCATTGCATTTAGGAGAATTAAATACAAGTGAAAACATAATAATTGTAATAATCATGCTGAGTTCCGTCTCCAAAAACATTTATCCCTTCTTTATTAAAAATCCAAAAACATTTCTCCCTTATTTATTAAAAATCCAAAAACATTTCTCCCTTATTTATCATAAATCCAAAAACATTTCTCCCTTCTTTATCAAAAAAATCAAAAAACAAGTTCTTCCTCTTTTCTCAAAAATAAATCTCATCCTACGCCTTCTCAGGTCGATCGCAGGCCCTTGACCTGGCTCCCTATTGGCTTCGGTCTTCAGTCAAATCACCCTGGAGTTTCATCCCTTCCTCTACTACTTCTTTCGAATTCGGAATCCATCCATCTTCTATGGAAAATACAGATCAAGCACCAGTCATACAGCCAGATCTGACGACAGTCCTAGCTCAGCTCGTGTCCAAGATTGAAAACCTCCAAACCAAGGTTCGAGAGATGCAATGAAACCAAGTTACTATTCCTCAAGAGCTCGAGGCCCTATTCCCTCGTGCTATGGGTCCACCCGAGCCTATTTGGGTTTCGAAAGAATATCAGCACGCTCCACCTGCCCCTCCTTCCAATGGGCCGCCGCCTGCCCAACTTCCAATGCCAAACATTGCCCAGCCTATGGATAACCTGTATGTGGTAGTTGATCCAAAGGAGGAGGAGTTGAATAAAGTCAAAGAGGATCCCAATATGCTCACCAAGAAGTTTGACCAAGTCAGGATCTATGGGAAATACATGGACTACACCCACATGTCTCCTTATCCTAAATCAAGGTTACCCGAGAGGTTCAAGATGCCAAATATCGAGAAGTTCGGAGGGAGTGAACCACCAATTGTTCATCTTCGCTGTTATCATCGTTCCATGACTCTACTAGAGGCTTCTGAAGAAGTGATGGCCCAATTATTTCAGCAAAATTTTGAAGGATAGTGCCCTTCGATTATTTTTATCTCTTGAGGAATCCAGAATCCGTAGCTAGGAGGATGTAGCCCGAGAATTCATGTCACAGTACAAATACAATGAAGAGCTCGAGGTCACCCATCGTGATTTAGAGATGCTCAAACAGAATCCTGGAGAATCAGTTAGAAACTTCATAACTCGGTGGAGGGAGCAGGCAACTACCATGGCTAACCAGCTATCCGAGGAAGAACAGGTCAACATAGTGAAGAAGAACTTCTTGCCCCATGTCCGAGTGACGATGGGAGGATAATACTATCCCCACTTTTGAGATCTCAGAGAGGCAGGAGTGGAAATTGAGGAAAACCTCATTAAAACATAGGTTGAACAAAAGAAGGTGTCTGGACAATTCACCCCTAGAAAGTATGACAAGCCTGCCAGTGCTACAGTCTCGACCATTAACAACATCTCTCAACCAATCATATCATGGGCACCAGAAAGCCGGCCTGCCCCCATCTGAAGGGAATACACTAAGCTCCATGCTCCCCTCTCCAAAGTTTACCAAGCCCTGTTAAGCCGAAACCTCATCAAACCCTTGGATCCACGTCCATTGCCAAATCCACTCCCAAGAAATTTCAAGACCGATGCTCATTGCTCCTTTCACCAAACTACCGGCCATACCACCGACCAATGCTTTTACCTTCAGAACGTAATCCAAGATCTCATTGACCGGGGTACCATCACCCCACCGGCCAATCCTAAGCCAAACACTACTCACAATCCACTTTCGAATCACACCAATGCCATCTTCTTAAAAGAAAACCCAGATTTCAATCCCTCAACTCAAATCACACCCACATACTCTTCTAAACCTCTTCAAATTTGCCCATATTTCCTCCTACACCCCACTAGCCTCGCAGATCAGGCACTGTAACTCCTTACCAGAGCATGCATCGCTAAACATACCCATTCTGAAAATGGAGGTATGGAATTGTCAGAGGTGTTAAACCAACTCCTAGAGTTTGGGATGAAATTACCCTCACAGATGGTCATCGATTGCAAGAAATTCAGAACACCGTTCTTGGAAGCACAGAAATAGGCTCGAGATTCAGACAAGTGGGTGGTACCAATCGAAGAAGTCAGCCTAGATGATGTCGTCCAGATTATGGTAGAATTATTCGGGCAAACCAACAACATTTGCAGTATCACCGGGTTACTTGACACTTTGAAGTAGCAAGGGCATTTGGTCCCTTCAATCACACATATCCCCACAGAATGGGAGAACTTGTATGAAGAAGCCGTTAGAGTTTTAGAATGCATCGACTTCACAGGGAAAGACAGATTTGTTACCACCGGATAGGGGGAAGAACTCAAAGATTCGAGTGAAGAACAAGCTTCAGGAAGAGATGGCCCAATAGCTGACATATGTGGGATGATATCATTTGAAGAACTCCTCGGAGAAATAAATAGGGTGGCAGAACCACTTGAGATTGATGAGAAAATGGGATGCATGTTCTTTCCTTCTTCAGTAAATCACATGACCAGATCAGGGAGACATTACCAAGTTCCAAGCTCACTACCGGAAAATGACAAAGGGAAAGGCGTTAAAAACCTTCCTATGCTAGAGATGACCATCGAGGAGAGCAAGATCCTTGATTAACTGAAGAAAACTCAAGCTAACATCACTCTATGGGGGCTTTTCATGTCTTCCCAGCTGCACAGAAATGCTTTAATCAAGCTGCTTACTGGACCGATAGTTCCTCGATCTACCACACCAGAAGAAGCGGTAAATCTGGTCGGATCCTTGACCTGTAGCCGAATGCTATCATTTTCTGAAGAAGAAATTCCCAGAATTGAGCCGAACCACAATCATGCACTCAATATCTCCGTCGAAGTTATGGGAAAGTCCGTGCCTCTCTCTCTTATCGATAACGGATCTGCCTTGAACGTTTGTCCTCTAAAAACCTTCAAGTGTTTAGGCCTGAAAGAAACTAACCTCGCTCCAACCTCCGCCACTGTGCGTGCCTACGATAATACCCATAGTGAGGTGATGGGGTCCATAAAACTTACAATAGGGGTTGGCCCTATAAACCCCGTTATTGAATTCCAAGTCATAAACATCCCAGCTTGTTTCAACCTGTTGCTCGGACGCCCCTGGCTCCATAATATCAAAGGTGTATCTTCCTCACTCCATCAGAAATTGAAGTTTTTTGCCAACGGGTGAGTCATCACCATTTTGGGCGACAATGAAAATGCCGAGGGGGCAAACACCAATAGTCCAATTCTCGAGATACAGCACGGGTCAAATGATATGCTCCTATCAAGATTCTAAGTTAAGCCACTCCTACTCTCGGCAGGGGACGGTTTTAAAGAAAGGGTTTGTCCAGAATATGACCCTCATGGCAATGTCAATGTGATTCAGATGTTCAGAAACATGCACTTCATGCCCGGATTGGGGTTAGGACAAAGGCAGCAGGGGATACTTGAGCCCATCGAACTGAAAAAACCTTTCCCTCCTTGCGGTTTGGGGTATCAACCATTAGAACAAGAGCTCAGAATGATCTGCCAGTCTCGACCAATGAGAAGATCAGACTACATCCGAACTATCTCAGGAGACTCCTTAAACGGACGATTCATCAAAGAAGGCAAGGACTTCCCCATTTGCGGTTTTTCAGAACCATGGTATGACCACACATACAAGAAGATGAGGCCGGGAATGGAGATCTTTTTCCAATATATCTACCCATGGGCCGAAAGTTTCCCACACCAAGTACAACCGATCTTCAAAGATGCCGAAGAGATTGAGGAAAGTGATTCTGAAGATTCCTTCAACTTACAGATACTGGGGATGGCACTCTGCATGGTTCATTCAGGCACTACATAAATGGACCCATCCCTTCTGATTAAAGTTGTTGATACTTCTCTCCTCAACTGGTATGCTGCGCCAGTTCTACCTCTTGAAATCTCCCCTAACCCCAATGTTTACCCTATTTTGTTCTTCTGTTGTCTATCCTTTCTAAAATGTAATCGAGACCTCTTTTGATGAGGTTCTCAATGTTGTTTTTCCTATCAATGAAATAAATGAAGATTTTGAGTATCTTGCTGTGCCTTACATTAACTGCTTGGATTCTAATCAAACTTTTGATGATAATGATTTTGCAAATGAACAATTCTTAACTGATCTAAATGAGGTTAATAATAAACAACATACCCACGTTCAAGTTAATGAAGAAGAGACTGTTGTTATTAATCTCGGTTCTAGTAGCCAACTGCGCGAGATTAGGATAGGGGCCACCCTTGACGATCATGAGCGCGCATGACTCGAAGAATTACTAAAGGAGTTCGTGGATGTCTTCGCATGGTACTATGATGATATGCCCGGCATTGGTCCTAAAATAGCTCAGCACGAGATCCCCACTCTCCCAGATTACAATCCGGTTAAACAAAAATTGAGTAAACTCCGAACCGAATGGTCGCTCAAGGTCAAAGAAGAGGTGGTCAAACAGTTAAACGTGGGTTTCATTTGGGTGATCGAATATCCCATGTGTCTAGCCAACATTGTACCTGTGCCGAAATCAGGAGGGAAGGTTCTAATGTGTGTAGATTATCGAGATTTAAACAAACTTTCTCCAAAGGATGATTATCCGCTACCCAATATCGATATGATCGTGGATAACACAGCCAGTCATGCTCTCAAGTCATTCGTCGACGGGTTTTCTGGATACAACCAAATCAAGATGCACCCCAACCACTAAGAAAAAATCGCATTCATCACCCCATGGGGAACCTTTTGCTACACCGTTATGACATTCGGTCTCAAGAATGCTGGGGCTACCTACCAAAGGGCTGCCACAACCATCCTGCATGATCTGATTCACAAGGAGGTCGAGGTTTATGTGGATGACATGATTATCAAGTCCAAAACTAGAGAAGGTCATGTTCTCTCTCTTCGGAAGTTCTTCGAACGACTGCGACGGTATCAGATGCGACTTAATCCACAGAAGTGTGTCTTCGGCATTATAAAGGGAAAACTCTTGGGATTCATGGTCAGTGAAAAGGGGATAGAAGCAGATCCTACAAAGCTGAAGGCCATACTTGAGATGCCACCACCCCGAACAGAGAAAGAAGTCCATGGGTTTCTTTGGAAATTGCAATATATCAGTTGGTTCATCAACCAGCTAACCTCCATTTGTCAACCGATTTTCAAGATCCTTTGAAAGGATTCAACCAAGATTTGGAACGAGGCCTGCCAAGAAGCTTTTGACCGAATCAAACAATACCTGACCAACCTCCAGCGCTCATGCCACCACAGTCTGGTCTCCTTTTGCTCCTATACCTAACCAAAACTGACACTGCAGTCGGGGATTTGCTAGCCCAATACCTTGAAGACTCTCGTAAAGAAAGAACCATCTATTATGCCAGTCATAAATTGGCCGGGTATGAGGTTAACTACACTACTTTAGAAAAGGCATGTGTCACACTTGTCTGGGTCACCCAAAAGTTGCGACACTACATGCTCGCCTTCCCCATCAAACTTATATCCCGAATGGATCCCATCAAATACCTATTTGAGAAACTCGCCTTATCCAATCGAATGGCCTGATGGTTGATGCTCCTAACCGAGTTTGATACCGTGTACGTCACACAGAAAGCCATTAAAGGAAGAGCCATATCTGACTACCTCGCTGATTACCCCATAAACAAAGCAGAAGTCCAGATCTCCGAATTCCCAAATGAAAATATCCTCTGCACCACTCAAGACCGCCTTCGATGGAAAATGTTCTTTGACGGTGCTGCCAATAAAAAGGGATATGGCATTGGGATACTTCTGATCGCTCCAGATGACTCCCACACCCCCATCGCTATTAAATTGGATTTCCCTTGCACCAACAACATGACGGAATACGAGGCATGCACAGTGAGCCTCAAAATTGCTCTCAAGAAAGGTATTCAATACCTCAATGTCTACGGGGATTCTGCCCTTATCATCAGTCAAGTGCTCAGAATGGGGAAAGTCAAGGATGAAAAGCTCCAACCCTTCCATGCCCACTTAGAAGAGTTAGCCATCCGGTTTTGAGATATTACCTTCCATTACCTACCCCGAGCAAAGAATAACCTAGCTGATGCTCTTGCCACCTTGGCCTCTATGGTCGGCATGCCCTAAGGAATAACAATGACCCCCTTCTTAGTTCAAAAGCAAGATAAATCGACCCATTTCTACCATATTGAGCTTGTCTCCACTGAAAATCCCGAACAAGCCGATTATTGGTACTATGATATCTGGTGCCTCCTCAAACATGGTAGGTATCCCGAGGGTTCCAACAAGAAAGATCAAATGACCCTCCGAAGACTGGCCGCCCAGTACATCATTTGTCATAAAGCTCTACTCAAGAGGAACTTCGATGGAACTCATCTACACTGTATCGCAGGGGCTGAAATTGAGAAGATAATGCTGAAAATCCACAGCGGGGAATGCGAACCCCACATGAATGGCCACATGCTTGCTAAGAAAATCATCCGACAGGGCTACTACTGGTCCACCATGATCTAGGATTGCACCGCCTATGTCCGGAGGTGCCTCAAATGCCAACAATTCTCCAACCTTCAACACTTGCCTCCGTGAGAATTATACAACATGACCTCTCCCTGGCCGTTCTCCACCTGGGGTGTCGACATCATAGGGAAGGTTACACCAAAGGCTTCAAACGGACATGAGTTCATCCTGGTTTCCATTGATTAATTCACAAAATGGGTCGAGGCTGAGTCATACGCAATATTGAATGCCAAGAAAGTGGCCAATTTCCTCAAGAAAAATATCATTTGTCGATATGGGGTCTCGCACGAGTTGGTATCAGAAAATGGGTTGCATTTTGAAGCAGAAGTCACGAAAGTAGTCAATAAGTATGGGATTCAGAGACACAAATCTTCTCCCTACCGACCTCAGACCAATGGTGCAGTTGAAGCCACCAACAAAAACCTCAAAGCCATCATCAGCAAGATGACTGAAAGTTATAGGGACTGGGCCGATCGAATCCCGTACGCCCTCTGGGGCTATCGAACCTCAATTCGAACATTGAATAGGGCTACCCCTTACTCCCTGGGCTACAGTATGGAAGCAGTCGTACCTGTGGAGCTGGAAATACCCTCGCTACGCGTCATGCTCGAAAGCAAGGTTAGTGAAGAAGAATGGTGCCAAAGCCATCTTGATGAGCTAGCCCTCCTAGATGAAAGAAGATTAAAAGCACTTTACCACATACAGGGGTACCATCGCCGAATAGCGCGATCATTCAATAAAAGAGTCAAGGACCACGGTGTTCGGGAGGGGGATTTAGCCCTCAAGGAGATAGTAGAACCCATCTGGGACCTAGAGGGAAATTCAAGCCCAATTGGAGCGGCCCCTACATTGTGAAGAAAATCTTATCTGGCGGTGCCTCCATGCTCACTGACCTAGATGGGGAGGAGATGGATCGTCCAGTCAACCTGGACCGTCTCAAGAGATTCTACCCCTAGTCCAAAATCTCGGCCTGCTACGACTCTTCTCATCCCCCTTCTATTCTAAAAAAAATCTCTTAATTTCTCTCTACCCAGAACTACGTGGGCCTGATCCTCTACAAAAACTATTTTAAAAAAACTTTTCAAAAAACCCCAGAGGTACATAGGCAACTCATATCACATGAGCGCAACCCTTTCTTTTTCACAAAGTACTATTCTTTTCTTACCTCCGAGAACAGTGGTTCATTCTAAAAATACTTGAAGAAAAGGATTATGTATGCCTTAGCGATCAGTATAGATAATTCAAAATACAAAGCTCATCAAAAGGCATAGCTGGGTGATCAGAAACTTGTTTATTTCATTAATAAGAAATTACAGTACGGATGACATAAGAAAAGGAACGGATAACCCCTTCCCCCTACTACCATAAAAAAGCCAAATAAAATCCCCACATATGTTATGCAAATAAAAGTCCCCACGAGTCCTACCCACAGCTACCAGAGGAGCCTGCACCCTCATTATTTACATCCTGAGGTCCCCAAGTTTCCCCTGCCTGAATAGACTGACATAAACATTCCATGGATCGATGAGCCTTAACCATCTTCGAAAAAACCACAACACCCCCTTCCATGGTGTTAGATAAAACAAACCATCTTTGTCCAGTCTCCACTGCCAACATCTTGCTGACTACTTTCCTCCACAACCACTTCATATAATCTTTGGGGACATGCCAAACCTTCTCGACAAACTAAGAGGGACGGGTCGACAGACGCAAATTTTCCCACAGAGACCCAAGCAATAGACGCAGGCGCTCGGTCAAATCTTCTACCGAAAAGAAATTTGAGGTCTGAGGGGGCACAACCTGCGCCCAGCCAAATTGGCGCAGAAGCCGCCAAGGGAAATAAAAAGAGGTATGTTTAAGACCAACCAACCTCACATATGAATACTCTCCTAGCTCCAAGATAGGCTGAAACTTCCTCCACCAAGGAACTGACCAATACAGACCAAGAGCCCCATATTCCACAAGCCAATTCTCCCAGTTCTCAACATATAGGCCAATGCTGATGAAGTAGCGTGAAAAGAAGTTAGGTACGGCCGACAAGGGATACTCTGGAGGAGTTGCCAAGAGTAATATTTCAGACAACCACATGAATAGCATCATTGGGCTACCCCTCAAAAAGTCAGAACGGCCTTCTCTCCAGGCATCCAGGCCATTCAGCGTCTCCGCCAGTATCACCACCGCAGGATTGCAACGATATGACATCCATGAGGTAATGGCTGCAAGTTGTGGGTCCACTTGCACCTCCCCAGTCACCAGCAGAAATTTTGAAACTAGGCCCAGAACCACGGCTCCAGCATAGCCAGCATCACCTACTTGCCACAAATGCACGAACTGCAACACCATCAGGAGGGAGATCATTCCTCCAGCAACCAATGATCTAGCCGCTGAAGGCGAAATATGAAGAAGCCCGGCCAACAAATCCCTAGGAGAAGGGGAAAATTCAGGTAAAGCCACAACAACACTGGGATTTACACCCAGCATGGCAAAAAATTCCTCGTAGGTAGGACAAACTTCCTCCAACCCAAAGCGGAATACATGGTCTTCGGGGTAGCAGAATTATACAGCTGCCGTCAGCACATTCCACTCAAAAGGCCGATTACACCACAAGGAGACTCAACGCATGTTGAAAGCATCATAATAGACATTATAAGAGAACATTGCTTCCAAGGCTTCGAGGTAGTTGGCAAACTCGGTGCTACCAGGGAGAGACATCTTGCAAGGCTAAGAGATAGTGGGCAAGTAGGTAAGAATGCAAATGTGTGATGAAAACACTCCACCTTTACCCCTTTTATACTTGAAAACCCTCACAAGGGACATAATCCCTGTAGAAATCGGAGGGACTCCTATCCCACAAGGTACCAAAGGCTGAAGAGGGTACCATTCAGAGCTTTGAATTGATAGGACTGGACTGAACTGCCGATAGGCAGGTCAGGGTTCTTGCCGATCGGCAACCCCCCCATTTTTAGAAATTTCCCTTTTTTCCTCTTTTTTCAAATCAGAAAACTCAATAAAAATAAATCGACATTCTCAACAGAGATTCAAAATCCCTTTAATTCCTCTTTTTTCAAAAACTTTCCTTCAAAAAATTCCAAAAATATTCCTTTTTATGGTCTTAGCAGCAAAGTAAAAAGCGCATGTGCATGCATTCATTCATCATTAAATAAAAGATAGTAAAAAAACTCCATTGCATTGCATATATCTGTTTTCTGTGTTACAGCATTTTGCAGGAAATAAAAAGAAAAAGCAAAGAACAACGGGACTCAGTCTGAACCCACATTCTTTCTCTCCCTCTCTCTCTCAAGAACTTCCACCCCTGCGGCGTGCTCTCTTCCCCCTACGACAAGATGACGCACCCCCACTACTCAAACCAGAGTCCTCTCCGGATGAAGCGGACGACACCAAGTAAGAAGGAACGGGAACCGCGTCCCGAATATAGGCAGTCGCCGAAGATATCCAGTCTTTGATGTCCCATAGCCAAGTGGTCGACACCCGGACTTGCTACAAGAAAAGGCCAAATCAGTATCAAAGTAGAAATGACCAAAACAGAAAAGAAAGAAAGAGAGGAACGTAAAGGTATACCACAGGTCGAAGGACCTCCTCTGTCAAACCTAACTCCTTCGGATCCATCGCATGAGGATGGTGCAGCATAGGCACCATCCCTCCATCAGCCCACCGAATATTGTACGAAGGGGTATGCAACCGCATAAAAGGGACCTCCGAGGTCGCCGCCACCACAGATGTTGACGGACCACCACCGCTGTGGGAAGATCCCACTGCCCGACTCAAACCCGCCAGAGGGAAGGGCAGTGCATCATATATGTTGGGCACCATCAACCAGCTTGTCACAAAATCCATATAGTCATACGGCGTAGCCGTATCGGTGTATAGCAAGTAGGACTCACCGATCATCTCCGAGTGGCACCACCACCTCCTCCTAGACAATCTGATGAACCACCCTCTCCCCGAGATACCAGGAATGGCCAAACTCATGCGCTAGCAAATGCCTCATCCGCGCATTCACCCCGGTCGCCCCCGCATCCTGAATGGCTGTCCCCAGCGGGTAAAAGGTCACTTGAAAATCTCCAAGCGAGCATAAATCAATACAAGATCAGAAGATGCAAAAACCAAGATTGAAATGGAAAGAGTCTTACCCTACCACTGGTCAGGTCATTCAAAACCTGACGCACCACCTCTAGGGAGAGAGATCCATTTGACTATCGATTGGCCTTACGCCATCGATACAATTGACAGAAATCCCCAACAGTGTCACCCTTCAAAGCAATCAATGGGGTATTGCACCCAATCACCTCATAGAACCATGTCTAAATTCACAAGCAAAAAGAAACGCATAAGGAAAATGCGAATGCATGAAAGGAAAATGTGAATGCATGAAAGAAATGTACAAACTGAAGAATACCTCAAGAAGGTACATGGCCCGAGTAAAGGTCTGTCGGCAGCACCGGCTGAACGCGTCCAGAGAAAAGTAAAGGGTCGCCAAGGTCAGACTCCCCCAATCATAGAACGGGATGTTCAAAAACATCCTCAGGTATGGAAGAAACCACAAATGAACGATGTCGCCGCTCGACGCCACCATGAAACCTCCCAATACTAGCAGAATGAATAACCGGGCCATCTGCCTCACTTGCAACCTATCCTCCACGTCAATCACCCTGCTTAGTAGAACATCCTTCAGCAGGGACAGTCGGATAGAATCCCCAGAAACTATCCTCCCTACATCACCAAGTGCCGCACGCACTGCTTTCGGTCTCACCCGTAAAGAGCGATCCACTTCTATCTACTCTCCATCACAATCCTGCCCTAGCAGGTGCTGCACATCTATGGGAGTCACCGTCATCTCCTCGAATCCAAAATGAAAGGTGTGGGTAGTGTCCCACCACCTCTCTCCCAAAGTGCACAAGACCGCTGTCGCGCGACGCGTCTCATCCAGCGCTAATGCCAACCGCCCAAAACCCGCTGATGAGACCACCCAGCGCACCACAGGTGGGAGATGCTCCCAGACATCCTTGAACCCCGTTGTCCCACGGGCACGCATGTTCTTCAAAGAAATATCAGACTGGCAAAAAGAAGTCTCATCCAAAGTCAAGAAAGAAAGAAAAATCACCTAAAAGAGAAGAATGCCAAAGGTTGGGTTACTTACATAACCACCAGGACTCACTCTCGAAGAGCGATGATGCTATGGCTCCCGCAGCAAGGTCCGCTCATCCGCAACAGGCTCAAACGCATCAAAGGAGTTATCACTCCCCAAAGAAAGAGGTTCTCTAGCCCTCCACTCCACATTGACCCAATCATCAATGGTCAACCACTCCCGGTGGACTGCAGTGCTCACAAAAGCGGCCATTTATTGAAGATCGTAATGCTAGATCGATTTGCAGAAGAATCGCAAAGAGAGAGAAAGCAAAAGAAGCTGTGAAAAAATGAAGGGATTCACCCCCTTTATATAGGATACCAAGCGCCATGCCGATCGGCACCTTCCCCTACCATACCGATCGGCACTGACCCCTTGCCTTCTCAAGGTAGCCCAAAAGTTCGTCCCACTGCCGAATGGCACCCTTCATACTATGCCGACCGGCACCCCCTTAAATTTCATACATAAATTCCCAGAAAACCTCAAAAAATCCTCGAAAAAATCCCAAAAATCCCAGGAAGGATTTAAAGCCTTTTTTCGCATTCCCTCAAGAAGAACCCCTCTTCCCTAATGGAATCCTAAAAAAACCAAGTGAAAACTCCTCTCGGCAAAGCTCTGGAGGATCCCTAAGGATCGCCTTATCATTTCCCCAGCGGAATTCTCTTACACCACCAAAATAGGTTGTTCCCCCCTCGTAAGGTCTCCTAAAAGCTTCCCCAGCTCAGATCAAAATCACAAAGCACTTTCCCCAGCAGAATCAAAATCCAATCTTCATCCACTTTTGGGTCAGAATTGGCCCCGGTCTTGGATCGTCACCTGAGTTAGGTCAGAATTGACCTCGATCCTCGATCGTCACCACTCTTGGGTTAGAATGGGCCCCGGTCATGGATCGTCACCTGAGTTAGGTCAGAATTGACCTCGATCCTCGATCGTCACCACTCTTAGGTCAGAATTGACCCCGATCTTGGATCATCACCTGAGTTAGGTTAGAATTGACCTCAGTCCTCGCTCGTCACCACTCTTGGGCCAGAATTGGCCCCGGTCTTGGATCGTCACCTGAGTTAGGTCAGAATTGACCTCGATCCTCGGTAGTCACCACTCTTGGGCCAGAATTTGCCCCGGTCTTGGATCATCACCTGAGTTAGGTCAGAATTGACCTCAGTCCTCGGTCGTCACCACTCTTGGGTTAGAATTGGCCCCGATCTTGGATCGTCACCTGAGTTAGGTCAGAATTGACCTCGGTCCTCGGTCGTCATGACTCTTAGGTCAACATTGACCTCGATTATTAGACCTTTACCCTAAGCCCGCAGATTCAACTTTGACCCGCAAAATTGATCATCCCTAGCACCCTCCTTAGGTCCTCAAAATCGGCCTCAACCCTCTAAATCGGTTATACTCCCTCAAAAGCATCATGTGGTGTGTATTTGACGGTCATCATTTGTTACAAACTCACCCATCGGGGGATTATGTAGACACCCCATTCTGTTACCCCTTGACTCTCATTACGTCCCTAGTACCTCCCTCCAACACTACAAACCTAGGTCATGTTCCGAGTACTGACCTAGAAGCCATCGAGCACTCCCCGGCTCAATTTGACCCAAAAGTCAAACTCTTCATCTCGATCAAGACTGAATGAAACTTCAAAGGGCACTGAATACCCTTTCTAACGATCTGCGCCGTGCACGATTCTGACTTACCATGCGAATGAACGATCCATTTGCGTCTGAAACTTGACCCAGAGGCCACCGGGTGCTCCCGGGCTCCGTCTGACCTATGTCAACTCTTCATCTCGATCGAGGCTGAATGAATCTTCAAAGTACATCTCCTAAGCTTTCCAACGGTCCACCCCGTGCACAATTTGGTCTTACCATGCGGACGAACGATCCATTTGCGTCTGAACGATCCCCCGTCCAATGGACCGACAAATACTTCTGAGCCATATTTGACCCAAAGTAAACTCCCAAACCTTGGAGCAGACCAAAGGAATTTCAAAGGTATCTGAATTATCTTTCTAATGGTATGCCCCGTGCACGATTCTGACCAACGGTTTGCCCTCGGCGGTCGATTTTTCGAAAAAGCCTGATGCGCACTGCCATATGGCAGGTTCCAGACCCTACCTATCGGTAGGTGCCGATAGGCAGGAACGGGTCTATGCCGATCGGCACCTACCTGAGCCTATAAAAGGAGGCCTTCACCTCATTTGCAAGAGGAGACTAAATCTGATAAAATTCCCTCTAAACGAATCCCAGAATCCTCTTTCGAAGGCAGTGTGATTTCAACTTCCAAATCCCTTTTTTACTTCCACTTTTCATCATCCTTTTCATCAAACTTGGTGAATTATCCACTCTCCATCATCATCCAAGTGCAAGTTGTGCTCTCCAAAATTCAATATCAAGTTCAAGATCTTCAAGAAGGTCCAACTTTCTTAAACTCTCTTAAATTCCCAATAACTTGTTTTCTTACATAGCGCTTTTATCATCTCATCTCACACATCCAAATATACTTTTTATTTAGTATTATTGCACACCTCTTACTTTCATATAAATAAAACCCAAAAAACAAAAAAAAGAGGGTTTGCTCATAAATTCCAAATAGGGATTCTCGCACTTTTTCACACTTTTCTCACAACTAAAACACTTTTTCTACACACACACACACGCTTACAAATAAGAGATCCTCCATTTGGATTTATGGGATAAACCCCACCCCTCTTTTTGTATGCGAACTACGTGGACTTTGATGCCTTTATAGGCTACGTAGGCGTCTCGGGGTAAAACTCGAGACTCGAGTCCTCTCTCTCACATTTTCTTTTACTTCCTATTTTATCTAAATCTAATCTTCTTATATTCTATATACTTTCCCTTAGTGACGTATTACTCCATATGCGTTATCGTTCCATTATAACGATCAATGTAGGGCTAATAGCGTAAACCTTATTTTTCTAATATTATTCTCATATCTTCATACGGATGATTCGCTTTATCTTTTCCATGATACAAGTCGAGGATTCCTACCTCCATTTTGTATATACACATGCACACATATCACGAGGGGAAACAAAAGGAAAATAGCAAATATCCATGAGAGACCGAAAGGGCGGAATGGGTGCCTAACACCTTCCCATTTCGTAACAAAGCCTCTGAACCCTTCTCGAATCATCTTGGTTTCGCACGCACCAGTATGTCTTTGGATGCCATCCTTCGGGGTGGATTCCCCTCTTTCTTTTGTCGATTTTGAGTAAAATAGACTGGCGACTCTGAATCTCTCTACGTGCTTACACCACATCTCAAACGACATCGGTCGAAGCGCTCCCGAGAGGGACGCGTGGGACCCGAAGGATCCTTTCAACCACGCGCCCTCCCGCATGTCTAGGATCGGGGATGGCCACATTAATAGCTGTGTATTAGAATTTATGGAGCAAATATGGATTTTATGGTGTTTTAGCCCTAATCATAGCTTATGTTGATGATATTTTGGATTATGGTAGTTGACAATCATGTAGGATGCATTTGGGTAGATTAATGTTGATGGATGTGTGTAAAAATGGAGGAGATTTGAGTTTTGGGCAAAAAACTAGGGTTCATAACCCGTAGCCCATTTTTGGCAAATTCACGGGGACGAATCGATTTGGCCCTAGGGCGAATCGATTCACTAAGGGGTCAGCCTATAGGTCTGCAAATCCAAATCGATTTGGGTTAAGGCCGAATCGATTCGGCTGAGGCAGAAACTTGGATTTTTCATCAGAATTAATTCGCTTTTGGGAGAATCGATTTGCTGCTTGGGGCAAATCGATTCAAAATCAAGCTGTTTTGAGTTTTTTTTTTCCAACTCAATTTTCACCCATTTTCATTAGGCTTAGGACTTAGGGACCTTCTTGTATGAATTAAAATTAGAGTCCTAGATGAGTTAGTTAACTACCCTACATTAGAAATGGATCAAATGGGGTTTATTCCGGGGGTGTATAAATAGATGTTAGGGAATTCTTTTCCTTTAGTTATTTATTATGAGACTAGGGGTTGTAAGGTCATATTTGGAGACTTTAGAAGCTAATTTGAGGTATGTTAGACTTGGTGGTTTATAGTGAAACCATAAATTCTTGGAGTACGAATAAGAGGTTCATTAAGCATTGAAGTTATAATGATGGTATGAATTACATATGGCTCTGAATAAAAGGTGATGTATCTATTAAAATGAAATTGAAAATGAAAATGAAAATGGTAAATGATAATTTACTCAATCATGAATATGGTAAATAATAATTTACTTAAACACATCTCTCTAAATCCTATCATAAGGGAAGTCCGCTCATGAGGTGAAGTCCCCTGGCTAGTGAATGCAGGGTGAATATAGTCATCGGCCATATGACCAGTTATTATGTATGTTGTATTTATTATGCAATTGTGAGGTAATTCCAGGTGTGGTTATGATTCACTCGCAGGTGTATGTCCACTTCCCGATGTTGCGTTAGGATCCGAGGTTGTCTTGGTGGATAGGCCCTGGAAGATGATAGTCATTTAGGGGTGCGCACCGTGGGAAAACCCGGACGGGCGGTCTTAGAATCGTTATATGTATATGAATATAACTATTCTTATTCAAGTTGGACTTGATTCATGATAAATGCCACAAAGAGCATATAACTGTGATTATGTTTCATAATGAGAAATGGAACAATGAAATGGAACGGAATAAATGATGAAGGCTTTAATTAACGTTAATCATTCTTATCCTCTTGCATAATTGAATTAAAACTTATGATCATTTAAATTGCCTTAATTTATGCATTGAGTTGAGTAGGTAGATTCTTATCTCTATCTATCTTGATTTAGTGTTCATAACTGTCATACTCTTTATTCATCTGGTGTTCATAAAAATCGGGCCCTGACCCGATCACATTTCTTGTTGTGCATGAATCTTGTATTCGTTCAGGTGCTCCGCCGTAAGGACGCCCGTACTGATGTTCCTATTTCGGTGTTTTTGGGGAGCCGTGATACTTTGCGGATATTACGGGATACGTTGTTATAGAAACCTTCATTTTTTTGTACTCTAGTTATGGTCAAGTCTTTTACTCGGGCGCGTGGCCCAATCTGTTGTATTTTCTTATTGTAATGTATTATGTAACTTAATTAAACTGTTGTAATATGTTGTAAGTGACTGTTGGCCGACATCATATTTTGTCCCCTTATTGTATACGTGATGCGAATGTAATATAGGTTCTTACGGGTTTCCACTTTCTTTTCAAATTGGGTTGTTTAAACTCTTTCTTTAACTTATAAAACAAATTTTTGGCAACCCGTTTTCCTCAAATATAGGGTGGTTCTCCCATATACTTATTGTATTATTGTGATGCTGAGAATGGTCCATCTATGATTCTCATTATTATTGGAGTATCGGGCTGGCCACCCCTTATTTTGGTGAGCGGGTTATCACAGTCTCTCCATATATATGAAGCCCGCGTGTTGTGAACCCTAACTAGCACAAATGGGGATGGTGACCTCGTCACCAAAATATCAGACTCAAGTGTTTAAATAAGGAAATATATGGATGTAAGAAATTATTTCATGAATTCCCAAAATAAAAGTGAAATATATTTATAAAGATATACTTTTCAGATTTATTATGCGGCCCAAAAAGTAACATCGCAGCACAACATTTTTCTTTACCGACGCAAACCTGTTGCGATGAGGGAGGTCGTGCATTAAATATAAAAAATTTGGAAAACTATTGGCTATGTCAGTGACCAGCAAAGTATGTTCACTGACCTGAAGAGTTTCCTCACTAATATGACTTAGTTATGGGTATTATCATAACTTTTGGTAAGGGCAAACAATCTATGTAATTTCTAACTCTAATAAAAAAAATTACTTGTGATATATTAATGCATGTTTCTTTTGAAAATATTTTTTTCTGAACATATAATTTCATATTCATATGACTAATACAAAATACCATACCAGCACACACACACATTAAACTATTTTCTAATTAAGAAGAAATTAATTTTGAGTATAAAAAGTCCAAGTCTTCTAAGTCCATTTACCTTAACCTAAATGGAATTCTAACGAGTGTGAACATGTATTGTGCCGGAGTGAGATATGATGAAGCTTTCTGGTGAATGTGACTTCATATAAAGCTTTATCGGGATGACATCAAGGACAAAAGACTCATAGTATATTGAGTAAAATAAAATACAACAAACTTATTTTTCAGGGGCACATGAGTATATAAACATTGTCATATATTTATGACATATGACCTTTTATTTATTGTTGGCCATGTAGCTATTAAAGGAAAATATCGATGTGACTAAAAATAAATCCAAGTCTTTTGAATCTTGGAGGTCCAATAACCTTGAATTGTAGGACAAAATTAAAGCCCTATAGGAAGAGGAGTTCACAAAGGCAGGGAATAATAAATAGGTGTCCACTTAGCTAGATGAAGAAAAAAGGGCCAACAAGGGACTTCATGCTGATATCAAGAAGTTTATATAATATGTGTTTGCTAAGTTTTAAGCTTCTTTGTCCTTTAGTTGTGAATGCATGATCTAATTCATAGCCGACGATTATGAGATCAAAATCAAGTATACAAACGTTTCCCTTCGATATTGGCTTTGGTGGTGTCTTGGGATAAATATAATGATGAGGAAATGAACCTTGGTGCCGAGGATAAAATGGCAAAGCCAAAAGTCCAAGCCGAACATAATTAAGAGGATCCTATCACTAATGCAAACACTTCAACAGTTTCTCTTATTGCGCTAATAGATAACATTGCAACTACCCCTGAAACCCAAACCTCATCTTGTCTTGAGTTGTAATTTATCTTTTGAATGATATTTTTTAAACCTTTAAATGGTTTTGTCTGTAATTATAAAAATTGTGGACTTTATGTTATTGGGGTAAAAATTTCCCTTTCACACACAAAACAATAAGGATTTAAACAACGATTTATCATGCTTAGTAAATATAAAGAAGTATAAGAAGATAATACATGATATGTACGTGGTTTGGTCGGGTTCAACTTACGTCCAGGTGGTGAAGGGGAGGGGAGCTCTTTTATTACTTTAGGAATTGTAGAGAATTATAGAGATTTTTGGAATTTGCTAACGTCTTTCTTTTACGAATTTCATTAGACTTTATATTCTTATCCTTTACATTGTTATTCCTATTTCATAGCATACACGTTGGAGGAATTGGAACAGACAAACACACGTGTTCGTCCTGAATAGCTTTGCATGCATCCACATCCTCTGTTCACTGATATTCTCGACCACCATAATAGGGAACGTGATAGTCATTTGGGGTAACATCTTGTTGACAAAATCTAACGAGTTTAAATTATCCAATGATCAATTAACTGATGATGATGAAGGGTTTAGCTGATAAAGGCAGGATGTTCGACCACCAATCCGATCAGTGAATTACTACTTCCATAAACGTAGGTTTCCCAATCATCTGTTCAACTTACTATACCACATGTTGGGAATCGAACCAATTAAAAATATTCCTCTTCAGCTACCCCCAGACTCTTTATGTTAACAAAGTTGAGCTTAAGTGTCTTGTATTAAACCGAATGGGATTCGTGTCGTTTGCATATGCCCAACCCTTCATGATGCCATGTGATTGATTTGATTTTTTTTTTGGAAAGAGGGATATAACCCCCAAGAAATTTATTAATGAGAGGACAAACTCCCCCAAATCAAAATAAGCTTACAAGAGATCCATAAAAACTGAAAAGTAAATATGGTGCTTTATATAAGCCCCATTACATCAGCTTAGAGCTAGTCCTAATATAATGGCATCCCAATTTGTCCAGCTCGACTGCTCCTCTAATCATAGGTGGAAGGTCTAGAAATTGGTGAAAATGTGAAAGAGAAGGGAGATTGATCCCATGATTCGCAAGGGAATCAGCAGCCATGTTTGATTCCCTATAACAATGAGCTAATTTGAAATTGTTCTTCGCAAGGATATCGTGGATTTCTTCAACATATTCCAGAAGTTTCCAAGGAGGTTTCTAGGTTTTGTTGATTAGGTTCACCGCAAACAATGAATCAGACTCTATTTCCACATCTTTTAGGTTATAGTCCAGGCACATCTTGACCCCAAACCAGATGCTTTTAATTTCCACACAAGTGTTTGAGGCAATTCCTTCAGGTTTAGCATATGTAAAAATAAGATCACCTCTAGCATTTTGAACAATCCCTCCTATTCCACTTTGCCCCAGATTCCCTCTCGAAGCCCCATCCGTATTTAGCTTGAACCAATATAGAGTAGGATGTCTCCACTTGATTAACTTAACAGAGTGCAGATTTCGACCAATTTGAAGATTAAAAACTTTGTGAGCCCCTTGATCAAATAAAGAGAAATGGTTTTGAATCTAATTCCCTTGCAAATATCAAAGATGAATGAGATTGATTGATGAATAATAGCTTTGTTATCAACCTTTACATTCTCGAAGAGGGCTTGATTCCTACTTTTCCATATTTCCCAGCAAACCATATTTGGGATACATTTACCAAGGAATCTAGAATAGTCTTGAGGCCTAGATTTGATCCACCAGCTATAAAGAAGAGAAGAGAAATTAGACGTATTCATATCAACCCCCATTAATTTTGAGAAAAAATCCCACACCGGTCTGATTGAAGGACATTGAATAAATAAGTGATCTAATGATTCTATGTGAGCCTGACAAGCCAAATATCTGGAACAAAGCTTTACCCCAACTGACTGAATTTTAGAGTCTATAGGAAGACAATTATTAATTATTTTCCATAGATTGATCGAGCATTTATTTGGGATACAATTTTCCCAAATGATGGTGCTAACAGTTGAAGAGGGGTAATGAGTTCTGCAGCAGACATAAGCAGAACTGATAGAGAATTGCCCAGTAACTTCAGGAGCCCAAAACCACTGATCTTTTTTTTAACCATATTTTCGGTACATATATCTTTTACCTTTGCTATGTTCCTCCAAGTATGAGAAGTTACGATTGAACCCTGCCTGCAATTTTTATACCTGTTCATCATATATTCTGACCATAAAGATTTCTCAGTGGACATCTTCCAATATAACTTCATGAATGAAGCTGTAGAAAGATGGTTAAAGTCAACTAGGCCAAGCCGTCCTTGTTTGATATCTCTTCTAAGAAATTCCCATTTCTTCCATTGGTGCTTCCATCCTTTGACTTCATTACCTCCCCAAAAAAACTTATTCAAGATCCGATGAATCTTTGTAATCACAGCATTTGGAGGAGACAAAGAAGCTAAAAGATAGGAAGGGATAGATGAGAGAACATGCTTGAGAAGAATAATCCTTCCCTCGGGGGAGAGAAGCTTAGACTGCCAGCCTGCAATTCGAGCTCTTAGAGTATCAGACTGTCATAGTAAGTCTCCTTGTTCCTACTCTTAAATATTGGACATCCAAGGTATTTAAGAGGAAGATCTTTGTGAGATAGCCCTGTTAATTCAGCAATCTTGGCCTTGAATTGAGGTCTACATTTTGAGTCAGTAGTGAAACTACTTTTCCTTACATTAATCTTCTGTCCTAACCAGCTATAGTACTGATGAAAGAACTCCTTAATTTTCAGAATACTCTTCTTATCCCCTCTACAAAAAATTATGAGATCATCTGCAAAGGTAAGATGGGAAATAAGAGGACTACCACTTGGAAGATAGAAAGGCTTTATAGAACCTGATTCCATCATTTTATTCATCCCTCTGCTCAAGAAATATGCTGCTAGGATGAAAAGATTAGGGGAAAGGGGATCCCCTTGTCTAAGTCCCCTTGTAGACTTGAAGAATCCACATGACTGGCCATTAATAATTACTGAAAACCAGTTATTGGAAATGCTTCTCCAGATGAGGTCTATCCATCTCTCTCCAAAGCCAAAAGCTCTAAGGATTTTCACCAAAAAACTCCAATTCACCTTATCATATGCTTTCTCCATGTCCAGTTTGATCAGAACGTTGCCTCCATGAGATTTCTTACCCAAATTATGGACCATTTCTTTTGCGAGAAGGATGTTTTATTGGATGGACCAGCCTTTGATAAAAGCACTCTGATTTGGAGAGATCAGATTTGGGAGTATTTTTTACAATCTGGTTGTGAGAATTTTTGTGATGGTTTTGAAGGAAACATTACACAAGCTTATAGGTCTGAGGTCCCCATAAGAGTTGGGTGATGTAATTTTTGGAATTAGAACCACAGATGTGCTTGTCCAACTTTGCGGGAGAACTGAACCTGCAAACTAAGAATTAATAGTAAAAATAAGGTCATCTTTAATTACCTGCCAACACTTTTTGTAAAAAAGACCACCAAATCCATCAGGTCCCGGAGATGAATTATCATTCAGCCCCATAATAGCTGAATGGACCTCCTCCTCGTCAATGAAAGCCTCTAAGAATTCATTTTGGTCGGCTATAATGAGAGCAGATATAGTTGCTGAAACATCAACCTGATGGTACATCTGATCAGATTGGAGTTGGTCTTGAAAAAACCCCAAGATATGCTGCTTGATAGCCTCCTGGTCTTCGAGAATAGCACCTTCTTTATTTTTTATAGAGGTAATCTGCAGCTTATGTATCTTGGCTTTAACATAGTGATTAAAAAATTTGGAGTTAGAGTCTCCAATTTTGAGCCAATTTAGGGATGATTTTTGCCTCCAGAATTACTCCTCATTCTTATAAGCATTTAACCAAGCAACCTTTCCTTTATTCATTCCCTCTCTGTTTTCATTAGAGTTATCCAGCTCATAATTAAGCTCTAGATGCAAGTTTTCATCCTCGAGGTCTTTAATAGTTTGAAAAACATCCTTCAATTGATCTTTGTTCCATTGTCTCAAGGCTATTTTTAGTCTCTGGAGCTTCTTTGCAAATTTTTTGAGGCCATCCCCGACCATATCTTCCTTCCACGAGTTCTGAACCAAGTCCAAGAAATGAGGGTGATTACACCACATATTCTAAAATTTAAATTGTTTTGGGGAGGATTCAGTACTAGACTTTAAAGAGATCAATAGGGGAGCATGATCAGAAGATGATCTATTAACATGCTTGACAGTTGATGACTCCCACTCCGAGATGAAATTTTGATTGACAAGACACCTATCCAACTTTGCCATAATTAAATCATCATCCTTCCGATGGTTGCACCAAGTAAACCTGGTTCTAGCATACCCCAGGTCAGTTAAGCCACTGTATTTAATTGCTTGATTAAAATCCTCCACTGCTATATGGTCAATGTCATTCCCACCAAGTTTTTCCATTTGAGAAGATACTACATTAAATTCCCCCATTGCCATGTGAGACTCCTTTTGGAACCTTGTTGAAATGGAAGATAACTCCCGCCACAAAATTTTTCTTTCATCTTTATTACATTTAGCATATACTATGGTCATAATTAATGAGGACTGAACAACAGGGTGACTTACTTTCAAGGTTAAATGCTGAGGGTGGTCTTGAATACACTGAAATTTAACTCCAAATCTCCAAAACGCCCAGATTTTACCATTCATGTTGTTGCAACTTCCTTCAAATCCCCATTTTATCCGAAATTTTTCAATTTTTTGAGAGTTGACCTTTTGTTCAAGAAGAGCTATGATAGGTAGCTTGTGGATTCTACTTAACAATTTTAACCTCCTGGATGATGACTTTTTAGAGGCTCCTCGAATATTCCATACTATGCAGTTGATCATTGGGACTTGGATGGGTGAGAGTGGTTGGTTCCTTTAGCAGCTGCTCTTGTTATTCTTCTGAATAGAGGATCTGTTATTCTTTGTTTGGTCTCCTGAATTACTTTTAGTGCTGCTTCTTTATTATCAGTATCTACTTTCTCTTCTTCCAAATTCTCTCCAACACCTTTATTCTTGTTAATGAGCATGATTTTCTTATCCAATTTCCTTGCAAAGAGTTGAAGTTACTCAATGAATGGAATGTATTTCCCATTCTCATCTTCTACATCAGTGAGGTAAGTTGGCCTAGCTGCTGGTGCCTTCTTCAGTTTTGGGATGGGGGTACCTTTGGGAGATAATGAGCAATGATGGACAATTTGGAGATCTTCAGAACTGAGCTCTTCATTATTTATCCTATCAATGTGTTCTTGGACAATGTTACATCCCACTACCCATTCTTTATTTGTTATTCCAATTAACTCCTGATTTCTGATAATTGAGTCTTCTACAGAATTTTGATTCTCCTTGATTAAACCATCTGAGTCTTTAACAGGACTAATTAATTCTTCCTCTTGTTGGTTCCCCCTATTATGCTCCTCCTCAAAACCTTTATCAATAGCTAATACTTCACCATTATTTATACATAGCTGCTTGTTGAAGGAATTTGTGCCATCAGGAGCTGCACCATCAGGTTCTGCACCATTCGAGCCTTTAACTGGACTTATTGATTATTCCTCTTGTTGGTTCCCTCTATTGTGCTCCTCCTCCATACCTTTACCAATAGCTGATTGTTCACCATTTGTTATACATAGTTGCTTGTTGAATGAAGTTGTGCCAACAGGAACTGCACCATCAGATACTGCACCATGAGTTACTGCACCATCACCATGAACTTCGCCAATTTTAATTGTATCCTCATGCCCTTTATCAATAGCAGGTACTTCATTGCCAGTGTTTGAACCTGAACCAAGAACTTTCTTACCTTTGTCTGCTTTAGTTATGCCCCCTTGTTGATTCTCCACTCATTTCTTCTCATATCGCTGTACAACCTTTTTAGGCTTAGTGAGTTCAACTTGTTTAGATTGATCTCCATATTTGGCCATTAGGAATATACAAGACTCCTCATCATGTCCTTTTTTAAGGCAGTTTTTGCAATATTTGGGTTTGTTCTCCACGAAAACATCCTGCCCAAACCCCGTGTTTCCACATCCTATCTAGACTCGTAGAGGGGGGGGGGGATTTGAGGAGGTCAAGTTCCACGTAGACCCGAGCAATACTCGGTCTATTGATTTCAAGAGTAGATGAGTCTATGTTTAGAGGTTTCATAACAAGTTGGGCTATTGAGAATAGGGAAGACTTAGAGAAAAAATGAATTGGGAGTTGGGGGAAAGAGATCCAGATAGGGGAAAGCTGCTCTCAATGTCTGATCTAAATTCGGGAGTCCATTTGAATATCCTCATAGGGAAACGACCAACATACCATATATCTTTTATCCACATTCTTGAATAGTCTTCATCTGAGTTTAGCCTTATTAGAATGTGTTTGTTATTAATAAGACCTAGAGTGAAGGATGTTTTAAGGGAAAAATTTTGGAATACCTATCGAATAATTTCCATGGAGGGCCTGCTATGAGAGAATTTCCCTACTAAGGCATGTTTGAATGGTTTAGAGAGCTTTTCAATGTCTTCTTTAGAGAACATAACTGTTGGTTCACCTTTGTAAGTGGTAGGTTGTTTTAGATCGGTGGTGTGGTGCTGTGAGGAGGATCCAGCCACTACAGAGGCAAATGAATGGTTCCATACTGTGTTAATATCAGGAGGTTTTGGATCAACATGGGGGAGGTGATCTTGATTTGCCATGAAAACCCTAATGCGACTAGAGAGATAGAGAGAGAGAACGTTTGTGGGTTTTATTACTAGAGTTAATTCAATCTAACGTGGTGATTGATTTGATAGTTTTGTAATACCCCATGCAAAACACGAGGAACTACTACGACTAAAACTAAACTAAATCCTAAAAAATTAGTATAGAGAATCTATATTCCACAAAATAAATATAATGAATCCAAAATTTACATTTCCAAAATAATTACAATTTAATTCCTCTAAAAATAATGCTAAGCTCTCCAAATAGTCACACTATTAAGTTATACAAAAATAAAATCCTCCAAACGTCGTGGTTTAAAATCCTCCAAAAATCCATAGCGTCCAAATCACCGCTAACCTGCCACTAAAAGAAAAATATGAGAAAGTACACAATATGACAAGAACAGATGCTCCAAACATTAACAATGAATAAATGCAACGATAAGATTCTGAATTTAAGTTCAATGAGACATCCGAGCATTATACCAACTTAATTTTTCAATATAGGTCACCAGGACTCACCTCACCTTACCTAAGCTTCGTAAAGCCTCATCCTGGCTATTGGACTTTTGGACTATTGGCGGGTGACCATTCTCCATGTCATATAAAAATTTCATGACACCATGGCCATCAACAAATACAACAACATAATCGAATCAATATTTTAGATTCCAATAAACATCATAATATCAACAATATGCCTACAACTAAATGAGGAATAAATGACTACTCTCGAGAGATTTAAGGATCATATTGCGTAAAACCCGTACTTCAAAATTATCACATGAAAACCATAAGATTCTGCCTCAAAATTTTGATCACACCACCACTTTATCTCGCAAAGACAATAGTAACTCGTTCTAGCCCAAACTCCAGAAAACACCAAATAAGACTTCAAATCTTGAGTTAAAACTTGATAACTTTGGGGCTAGGGTTCGTAGGAGGAAGAAGATGAAAATTATAAGGGTATACTTCTCTTAGAGGATGTGAAAATATATTTGAAAAGTCCTAACCCCGTATTAATTTAAGTGGAGAAAGATTAGAGAATTTAAGTGGCATTAGAATCCAGTTAAAATTAAAACAGTTCGCCTGTTAGTCACGCTTCAAAACCGTGACAAACAGTTAGCATGCTTTAAAGCCGTGATTTATTATCTGAAGCGGGATTTTTATTTTGGCCATATTTTTTAGCCTAGAGAGTTTTATGTTTTGAGGACTCTTCTAAAAGACCCAAGGTATATATATACTCATATTAGGAGTCTTTTAAGCTAGCTTTCCTAATTTCGAATTAATTTAATTAATTACCAGATAAAATTATGGGTTGTTTCCAAATTTTTATTCGTGATTAACTGCTTAGGATTGTGTCTTGACCTAAGGGTTCGTGAGAGAATCATGCCACCTCAATATCCTATCTCTAAGTAAAGGGTGGTTCAAATGACATGCCATAATCATTGCACGTTTGATGGTGCACATTCTCCTGAGGTGTAAATGGGCATTTGAACCCACCCCAGGCACCTTAAGCGTGTGTGTTATATACCGAACACTCATAACCATGTTTATCCGTTTGAATCCATTCTTTGAATTTGAATGGGCTGCCACTGTTTAGTAAAAAAAACCATGTAGACCCTCATTTTAAATTTCGTACTCTTAGTCTTCACGTAATTAAAGAATTATTTCCTCCTCTTCTGCATTTGTACTTTCTCACTTATTCCTTCATTTCAAAATTCTATGAATCCCCTTATTCCAAGGGCTCATGATAATGTATCTCATGAGAGTTTGTCTCTTGTTTACTTTGTTGTTTCATTCTTCTTACTATTACACTCAGTTTTTAATTTTTACCTCATTGAATTTATGTAACAATGGCATATTATAGCCTAGGTTTTACATTTTATTTTACTAGAATTATTAACTTCGTGTCCCAATATCTAGAGGGAAACCCCCACATATCCAAATTTGTGTCTTTGGATTCGACGTTACACATGTACCTTGACTGGGTGAAATCATTTGGTCATTTTCTTAACCTGACCTAATAAGAGAGGCTTCATTATCAATGGGCCCTCGCCAACATGGTTAAAATCATAAATGCCTTTGGGACAGAGCATATTAAACGGAGTGCCTCTATTGGAGGGGCCTCTTTATCAAATGTCAGCAGGACAAGCTGTTTGCCTAGAGCCTAAAGAAATGTCCAAGAACTAGGTGCATCCAGTCCCCCTCGGATGGAAAGATAAAGGGAAAACCACAGGCCTCTATGAGGCCATAAATTATATGTCAGAGAAGAGTTCCAATGATTGGGGGTGAGTTCCTTTCATTACCAAGGGCCTTGTCCATTCTTTTCACTAACGAGACCGATCATGACCTGAAAGCTCGTGATGGGTAAGTTTGCTTCATCGAGCACTATTTTTAAGCAGAGCTTGGAATTATTCTCCTCAAAAACCACTTGTGATGCCCTGTCCACCTCCCAACTTATACCAAATGCCTCGAGAATCTTAGTCGGCTCTATAGTGCTTTTCTATGATTTGTTTGGCCCCAACCATTGACTATTTACTAACCCATGGCCTCACAAAGTGTTTGGTATACCCTATCCTAAAAGCAAAAAAGTAAAATCTTTATTACATCACTTCACTCCTAAAACCACGATTGGTGATCTCATTTCTTCATCATGAGAGGGGATAAGTGAGAAAGTGATGATCAAAATGACCTAACAGGTCTCGTCTAGAATAAGCCCAAACTGAGTGAGTTATTTTTGTATGTTCTCTATTAAACATTTTTTTTATGAAAAATCTGATTTTACTATCTACTCTTCATAATGATGTTCTACAGAAATCTTCAATGATCTTCCTGATATTTTTTATGCTCGAATGGAGAGGATTCAGGAAGCTGTGATCAAGGATAGGACATTTAAAGAGATTTTTTTATCTTAAGAGATTGAAGCAGCTGAGTTTCATCACCAGGGGGAAGAAGTGCGTGATTATGGATCCCTTAGTATTTAGGCTGAAACCAAAGAAGGATGCATTCTATTGATTCATTTTCATCGTTCGTACTTCCCCAATTCTTTAGGTAAAACTTACTCGTTCTTGGAAATTTTTCTTTGGTTCATTAAACTTACTTGACTTTATGTTGGTTTACTACACCACAAATCGAGAATGGTCACAACCACAGACCGTAACCACAACTAAAACAAAGACGATTAGGTCTATATCCACCAATAGGAGTGGCATTCAATGGACACTATCACGACTCAATAGACTGTGAGCATGGGGTCACGACCGTCGTCCGTGATAACCCCCATGACCATTAGAGCACCAAACTTGTGCCAAAATTCCCGCTAACATTGGTTATGGCTCACGATTGTGATCAGGTCGATGGGGAAGTTATGTTTTTTAGTTGACATTGGTCACGACTTTCAATCGTGACCATTTTAAAATGGCTAAGGCTCTTGGTCATGGACCTTGTCAATGACCACACTGCCCCGACATTTTAATTTTTCCACGTCTTCAACATGGTCACAGTTTAGAACCGTGACCATGTTATTGATGTGGAAAAAATAAAATGGTCACACCATTGTGGTCATGGACAAAGACCGTGACCACAACCTTTAAATATAGGTCACCGTCCATCCCTTTATTTTTCACGCAATCTCTATACACTCGCTCACTCTCTTGATGTCTCTCGATCTCTTTCCATCTGTCCCCTGCTCTCTCTCAACCTCTCTCCGGTGAACTCTCTCTGATAACCCTCTTTCCAGAAACCTTCTCTCTCTACACTTCAGGTCCACTGCCCTATCTTTCTCTCTATATGTACTATGTATGTATATTTGTGTATATATAGTGTGTATATATATGTGTGTATGCATGTGTATGTATATGTGTATGTATGTATGTATGTGTATGTGTATGTGTATGTGTATGTGTATGTGTATGTGTATGTGTATGTGTATGTGTATGTGTATGTGTATGTGTATGTGTATGTGTATGTGTATGTATATACCCAAATATCTAAATACCCTGCTACCTAAAGGTGTAATACCTCACTAAGTTTATTTATTTTTAACTAATTTAGTGGGAAATTTAATATCCAATTTACTTATATATTAATGTGGATTCGAGTGATGAATTGAATTTGTTTATTTAATTTTAAAAGTTTAGTTTTCCTAATTAGTTTAAATGTAAGAACCTAGTTGGTTAATTTGTGGGACATGAGACTTATGGTCAGTTAAAGTTCAAAGGCTGGGCTAGAGGGTATTTTAGTGGATTACATTATTTGGGCCTTAGATGTTTAGGAGAATGAGTGGGCCGGAGGGGTTCTTAGCAGGGCCACTTTCCCTCTTTAGAAATTACCTATACCATAAATTGTATACTCTAATTCCCAATTCTTAAACCGTATACCCAAACTCCAATTCCCAATTCCAAAACCTTATACCCAAAACCTAAAACCCAAAACTCCCAAACCCAAAACTCCAAAACCCAAACCCTAATCCTTAACCCCAATTCAAAAACTTTAAATCTTATAACCCAAATAGTAAATACTAAAACTAAAGAACTAATTCCTAAAGCCTAAAATGTAAAATGAAAAACCAAAAACCTAATTAATACCCTAAAACACAAACCCTAAAACTTAAGCCCAAATCAATAAACCCTAATGACTAAACAAAAATAGATAAACCCTAAACCCTAATACTTAAACCCTAAAACATAGACCATAAATCCTAAATCATGTACCCTAAACTGTAATCTGAAACCATAAGCCCTAAAGCCTAAACGCTAAAATCCAAAACATAGAAAATTTGAGATTTGAGATTTGTACCCCATTTGTAGAATTTGACAATCGAGATTTGATATTGTAAGATATGGACTTAAATTTAGAGTTAGTGAATTCAAAAATTATGCACGCTTAGTAGGATTATACTTTATGCTTTGAGAGTAGTACTTTTGATATATACGAACCAAATTTATGAGGTTTACTCTGAGAACCCCATTCATGTTATGATGTAACACACTTAAGTTAATTACATGTTTTTTATGCGATAACAAATATAAGACTGTACTTGATATATTATTATTATTGGTAACTGATTTATCATGTGGACGATAAAAGGAGCATGGGATAATTATTAGTTGTTGGATTAGTTACTGGATAGTGATGTTGGATTGATAGTACACATAGACTTTCAAACTCGTTCCATACTTTTATAACAAACTTTTAAAATGTGTCTTAATAATTACCCTATCTCAATGTAAGTGTATCGAGTGTTTCCTTATTTGGATTTCACTTCAGTGAGATGTCCCATGCACGAGGTATAGAGAAGGGTACTTGTGATGACTCAAAACCTTAATAAAAATAATATACCCTTACTTAAATTCTTTACTTTATAAAAGGTTATATGTAATGATACTGATCCCTTAGCCCCTTATGAAATGGTAGGTAGTGGTTTGTAAGGTACTAATGAACTGGAGAAAAAAATGGTTATGTGCACGTTTATACACACGGTTCCAATTTGCAACTATTTTCATAGGGTCCATACTTTAAAATAATATAAACTCAAATTTGATCGGTCGAAAAACAATAACTAGTTAATGATTAATTCGAGCCATTATTTGTAGGACTCATATTCACACCCTCACATATTTTTTTCAGGAGAAATGAGTCATGGTGATAATCATTGAAAATAAGAGTGCGAGTGATTATAATTGCACTGCATTTATACATATTTTATTAGTGCATTCCATTAGAGGGTACGCATATTTACAAGTATGAGAATAATAAGATCGAATAATTTAACTACCTTACAAATCATGGAGTTCATCTCCAATAAGAGTACTCGTTCGATCGTATTTTATTTTCCCAACCAGAAAGCTGGGATGAGGATGTAGATAATATATTTTGCGTACTTAATCCCGACATATCCCTGACCTTGCTTACGCTGTTAGATAAGGGAGAAAAAAATATTCACCCGTTGTGGATACAACTATATACAAAGACCATTGACTAAGACTGTGATGTCTCGCAACATATGCACGTTAAATTGAATCTTGCCAATAAGTTGAAGAAGATGGGATTCCGAGTTCATGTCATGGACATCTATACCTCAATCATAAATATGCTTCCTCCTAGTTAGCCACGTACAAAAATACATAGGTTTTTAAAAAGTAATACCGAATGGATGGAAATCAGACACATTGAACACATTGAACATATTTTAAACATGATTAGTTAGTTATAATTTCATGTTAGTATAATGATTTAATTGCTTATTACTTTTTCTAGATAATTTTGAGCGGCAATGGATAAAACGTACCAATAGATGAGGTGATACCCCAACCAAGATTCTCATCTCTTACATCCAAACAATAATTCTCATCACCACATAGTGAACAATCCTCTACTTCACCATTGGTTTAGTCCACTACTTCTTATACAAGTAGGAAACAAACCTCCATTACTCCTTTTTATGGTCTAATTCTCAACCAAACTTGTTGATGTATTTCTTCACTCATCCCTTTAGTATTATGTAATACCCCGTAATTTTATGGCTTTTAATTATGAGATTAATGTAACACCCCGCCCGCCCGGAGAGAGCGAACGAAGCGCTAATGCGATAAAACTAAACTAAATCCACAATATAACAAGGTATAGAGCATCTAAAAAATCCCACAATATAAACGAAACCACTGATCTCAATTTCTTCAAATAAATACCAAGTCTCTCGAATTACATACAACAACTAACTCGAAAATAAAATACAAATCTCCAATGCTCTATACAACAAAATAATACAATTCTTCCAACTTGTATTCAAATTCCTCCCCAATATAATCCACGCTAAAAATCATTCCAATTGGTCCTTAGCGCTCAAATCCATGCTAACCTTCCAACTAAAAGAAAATATGGGGAAGTACACAATACGACAGGAAAGATGCTCAACAAATATATATTAGCGATGAATAAAATGTAACAACACGAGTACGAATATTAAAATAAAATGAAAATCTCAATAGCATTTTATTAATAAATTTCTCAACAACACTTTAATCGGGTCACCAGGCCTCACCACATCCGTATATGCTTTATCAAGCCATAGCCCGGGAAACAGGAATTTTGGCGGGTGCCCAACATCTGTGCCATATTAAAATCTCATGACAACGTGCTCATCAACAATATAATGATACCACATGAATCAAAATAATTTCAACAATTATTTTCCAGATTTCAATGAATTTATCAATTCAAATATGAGTTCAATTAAACAAGAATTCAAAGAGAATGACACTCGCGAGATTTAAGGAGCATATTGTGTAAAACCCCATACCTCAAACCATGATAAGAAACCAATGATCACATCCTCAAGATCAACACAAAAGATCTACAAAAGCTCCTCCAAGAACCTCCAACAAAATAGCCCCAAGAACACCTCAAATCTAAGGTTGGAACTCACAAATCTCAAGGGCCAATGTATATATACAAAGAAGAGGAATATAAAATATATTTGCTGCCAAAATTTGTGCCAAAAGTATGTTAAAAAGGTTGCCCGTGACTTCCTTTTATAATGCAAAGAAATGAAGAGTTGGAATCCAAAAGACTCCTTTAAATAAGGCAAATAAATGAAGAGTTGGAAGTCAAAACAACTCCAAGAGTTAAAAACATTTTAAAATCATTTTAAAATCCGTTTTAACTCCGATTTCGAAACCATTTGAAATTCTCGCCTTTAAAAATAATATTCAATATATTTGAGCAATAAAAATAATTTTATCAAAAACTTTATTTTCCTCCATTTCCCAAAAATAAATTAAAATAGCCCAAAATTACGCAGATTGTTACACTTCCCCACTAACAATGGAATTTCGCCCTCGAAATTCGCCGAATGCCTAACTCTAAAAAATCAGGCTAACAATCTCCAAAAATAATTTCGTCTCCAAAAATAATTTCCTCACCTCTAATCTCGAAACCTAACACAAATATCACCTAAAATTTTCTATCTCCAAAAATTGATAACCACGCAATGAACCTAAAACCCAAGCCCCGAGGGTTGCCGTATACCTAAAACGTAACAACACGAGTACGAATATTCAAATCAAATACAAATCTCAATAGCATTTCATCATTATAATTTTTCAACAACACTTTAACCGGGTCACCAGGCCTCATCACATCCGTATATGCTTTATCAAGCCATAACCCGGGAAACAGGAATTTTGGCGGGTGCCCAACATCCGTGTCATATCAAAATCTCATGACAACGTTCTCATCAACAATATAATGATACCACATGAAAATAATTTCAAAAATTATTTTCCAGATTTCAATGAATTTATCAATTCAAATATGAGTTCAATTAAACAAGAATTCAAAGAGAATGACACTCGCGAGATTTAAGGAGCATATTGTGTAAAACCCCATACCTCAAACCATGATAAGAAACCAATGATCACATCCTCAAGACCAACATAAAAGATTTACAAAAGCTCCTCCAAGAACCTCCAACAAAATAGCCCCAAGAACACCTCTAATATAAGGTTGGAACTCACAAATCTCAAGGGCCAATGTATATATACAAAGAAGAGGAATATAAAATATATTTGCTGCCAAAATTTGTGCCAAAAGTATGTTAAAAAGGTTGCCCGCGACTTCCTTTTATAATGCAAAGAAATGAAGAGTTGGAATCCAAAAGACTCCTTTAAATAAGGCAAATAAATGAAGAGTTGGAAGTCAAAACAACTCCAAGAATTAAAAACATTTTAAAATCATTTTAAAATCCGTTTTAACTCCGATTTCGAAACCGTTTGAAATTCTCGCCTTTAAAAATAATATTCAACATATTTGAGCAATAAAAATAATTTTATCAAAAACTTTATTTTCCTCCATTTCCCAAAAATTAATTAAAATAGCCCAAAATTACGCGGATTGTTACAATTAATTAAATGAAATTGCTTTTAATTGTGGGATTAATTAAATTAATTTGGGATAATTAATTGAAAATTAATTCGAATTTAAATAACTAGCGAGACGAGAGTTAGTATTTAAATTTGATGATAATGTTGAATATTACTGAGTGATTATGGTAAATTGTGATTATTGAATTTATTAAAATTGTTGTGAGTTGAAAATACGGCAGTTTTGGTAATTAAGTTGGGACGCGAGTGTCAGGGCCAAATTTAATGGATTTAAAAGTATTTTATTTTTTATGTCTTCCGTATAATTTTTTTGAGTGTGCCAACGTGTTCGGAAGGGTCGAGATAGTCAGAAAACACTAGTCGGGGTTTAGTTTGGGTTCCGGGCATTTTTAGGCCTAACCGGCAACCCGGGAGAGTATTTTAGTCATTCATATTTTTGGTGAATAGGGACCTAAGAAATTTAGGTTTTAAGTATTAGCCAACACTTGAGATCCTTAGGGTTTTCACAACCAAAAAGCATCATGGTAGTTAGAGAGGAAGAGAGGAGAAGTTCCAAGGGTTTCCATGGCCATAACCACCACACACCACCACCGTCGCCGGATTTGTGATCGGAAAGAGAGGGAGAACCAACCTATAGCATCATCAACGGATCAGAATCTTTATTTTTCTAGGCAAGTGATTTATCTTACAACGATCCAAAGCATATATTTTACATGATAGTGTAGGTTTGAAGATTTATCATGAACAATGAAATAAATTGTGAAATGGGAGAATTAAACATTTAATCCGGGTAGGATTGCCCATAGTTAAAACTTCTGGACATATATTAGATACGAAATCATGCTTCACGTGTAGGGAATTACGAAATTTAATCAGAATTTATGACGTTCTTGAAGAAATTTGGAAGAACTAGGTTTAGAGGAATAATTATGACTTTTGATCCAAGAAACTGTTGATTAAGGATAATTTAATGACTCTAAAAATGTTAGAAATTATGTAAACATGTTGGTATGATGATTTGTATACTTGGTTGAGAGTTTTGGACGTTGAAATGAAGATTTAGAGGTGTAAAAAGAGGAAACGCATAACTGTTTAAGGAAATTCTGGGCAAATACCTGCTTGATCGATCGATCGACTCAAGAATGTCGATCGATCAATTGACCCCTTTTCTTCGATCGATCGACCCCTTCTGATTTTTGGTAATTATTTTCCTTTAAGGTTTAATGAATATTCCAAAGCCGGTATTGATTCTTAGGGTGATTAATATAATATAGTGGGACTTAGTTAAGGTCAGTATGGTCTTAGTTATTTCCCGAAAAATATTATAACTTATGGGATTGAACGTTATAATTACGAGCGGTTACCGGGTGAGGATGGTTTGAAATCTTTCGATTTGGGACTGAAAGTGGAATGAAAGATAATGTAAGGGTATGAACACTAGCATAGGCATTTTATATTTGCTGAGATAACTTCAGGAACAAATGGGAGACCTAGTAATCATTTGGGATAGGTTTAGGAACTCAAATTGATATGACAAGAGAGTTATCAAGTTAAATATATATTACGTATGATGTTCGGGATAAACTTGCTATGTACGAGACTTACTATATAGAATGTGTGAATAACTATATTGAAATATGTTTACTTAGGTTGTGTGAATGCCTAATGTATGTATTTCTTATGTGTATGACATACCTACCATACCTGCTATCATGGGAGGTAGGTTTTTGGGAAAAGGACCATCTTATCTTGTGTGCCTTCGGGGGGATTTAGATTGGTACCTTAAGGACATAGGACTGCGAATGACTCATTTGTGAGTTGATAAGTCGGCTGACCTTGAGAGAATAGGTATGTGCGTGACCCATGGGTATGTGAACTATGTTCACCTCAAATATGTGTGGTTTGTATTGATATTGTTCCTGAGTGATTCGGAACACGTTAACTTTACGTACGCGATATACATGGATTTGATAGCAGAGTATGTGTGCACCGCAGCTTAGACTAGGGGTTCCTTATATATATATACTGAGAGTGATTTATATATATACATGTGACTGGTTCACTGTTGCTTAGTAGATGTGATTAACTAAGATATTGTAATGGACTAAGATTGTGAGAATGAAATTAACACTTGAGATAAGTAATTTAATGAATGTGAGTATAGGTTATGAATATCACTTGTTGGGTGTTAAGAGTAGATAACCTATGTTAGAATGAGAAAGCAGGAGTGGTTCAGATTAGTTAGTTAGTGGCATAACTAGGATGGGTGAAGGGCATACGCTAGGCGTGCACATTAGTTGAGAGATGAGAAACTCATGTGAGAGCACGCAACTAACATGTTTATAATATTTGTTTTTTAATTGTAATTTAAACACTTACTATATTTTAAACTGTTTTCACCTCGGGTTCTGACCCGTTTTCCTCCAAATCTATTTTTTTTGTAAAAACATTTTTAGGTGGCCATCCACAGGGACGCCAAGCATAGGAGTTCCATTTCATTGATGTGTTGTAGCTTCTGTGGAAGTTATATTATCTCATTATTTGACAACTTCACATTTTTACTTGATTCTACTCAGGGTTACTCATCTGTTAGGGCATGTCGCCCATTTCCATTTAGAGATAGCACTCTCAGGCTTCTCGTTTTATTTCAGATGTTGGTTTATTTATTCAGAATCTTGTATCGGGATTTTATTTTACTATGGTATTATTATTGGAGTGTTTACTCCGATTTCAGTTTATTTCATTTCGTTAGTTATTTATATGAGATTGTTTATGCGATTGATGGTTGATGATTCAATTACTTGGGTAAGTGTCCAGCAAATCGAAGCAAGACATAGAATGTGCGCCCAAATTCTTCAAGTCAACGAAGCTATAAGTTTGATATTCATCAAGTCAATTTTTAAATAAACATATCACATTAAATTGTGCATTGAATCAAGACATAGAATGAGATGTTACAGTCAAGTGCGCATTGATGAGAAAGAAAATTGATTACAACTTTTAAAATCTAGAAATTTAATCAATTTAAGATAGTTAATGGCTTTTTAGAATGAATAATTTAAAGTAACCTGCATCATATTGATGAAGACCATACCTAGTAATCATGTAACTCACTTAAGAACATAACATGCGACCGTGTCTCTTGTTCTAGAAGAACAACCCTGCAAGTACAATATCATGTCACTTTAAACTCACAAAAACACTACACATTCACTTATAAAAGTCACAAATTGATGAAGACTGTATTTACTAATCGCATTAAATTTTTATTGAAAACTTGAAATTCACATTAAATTTGACAAAGCTATAGACAAAAAAAAAATACCTAAATTGTAAGAATAACATGAACAGGGGGAAACTATATCATAGAGAATGTATAAGAAGTAATTAAATGCATAAAACTCAGATAAAACGTAATTAAATGTATAAAAAGTAATTAGATTTATAAAAAGTAAATGCTAGCTAAGGATAAAATAAGCATACTGTTGATACCAAATTTAATCTACTGACGTGGACCCATCACTTGAAGACACGTGTCAACTAACGTGGCAATTACAAATACTTCTACCGATCAACTCACTGCCACAAAGCTACTCAAGCGCTACGAGCAGCTCATACATTCCGAATAGCTCAAGCGTACCGATCAACTTCGGTTCCCCGAGAAATTTAAACGTGTCGAGCTACTAAGGCGGTCCGAGCAGCTCAAGCGTGCTGAGCTACTTAGCGTACAGAGCACTCAAATCAGGATAATCAAAGAGGCGACTGCGCATTAAATGCTCATTATTATTGTATAGATACATATATGTCTACTAGATAACAGCGCATTGTCCTTTCACATGTACAACCTCAAGGCTATAAATACATTGTAACTTCCTCATTAGAAGGGGACTCTAGATCTCTTGGTAAACTCCTTATCGAGAATTCCAGGTAAACAGTCAGCAATACAAAAACAGTGGATGTAGGCCATTCGTATAAGGCTGAACCACTTTAAAAATCTTTTGTCTCATTTATTTTATCTGTGATTGACCAATTAGAGATAATCTAATTTTTTACATCAATAGATTGGCACCGTCTGTGGGAAACGACTGTAATTAGCATTTTTTACCAAAAAAATTCATCATCAATGGTTGATAATCCAGAACCCGGTAATCGAAATGCTAGGATCCCTCCAAATCCATCTATTCCCCCAAATGTTCAAGATCTTGCTGGTATAATGGCTAATATGTCCCAAGACTAGACGACCATGCAAGAAACCATGCGACAACTCATACAAACTGTTCAAGGCGGAATGCTGACTCAATCAGGACAACGAAGTGTTCAGAGAAATACCCGTTTACCCTCTCTACGAACTAGGCGAACATTATTCCCAGAGGAATATCGATCCAGACGCACCGACTCATATCGTACTGAAAGATCTAATGATCTTTCTTATTATCCTGATGGGACTTTCTCAGTACGAGCTACAGACACTCAACAAAATGTCACTTTATCTCTAGAAAGGACCAGTGCTCTTGAAAGGTAAAGTAGAGTCTCTCCTTTAGATCATTTGGTCCCTAGGAGGAATAAAAGTCCCCCTAGGATTGTGTCGAGGAATGCTTAAAGAACATCCGAGTTAAGGGAAGGCTCTACCCAATCACGACCAACTGCTCGTAATGAAAGAACCCAAGAAGCAAATTCAACACGATCAGTTGCTCGAACCAATAGGCCCGAGGAAGGAAACGATGCATGGAAGGGCTCTATTCAGAGGTTGGAAGATAGATTAGGGGAAATGGCTAAGGCAAAAAATCCTCTACAAAGAACTTTTATTCAAGGAACACGATCCGTACAAGCAATTGTGAACTTTCCCACGCCATCAAAATTCAAAGCTCCTACAGTGACACCCAAATATGATTGAAAAACTGACCCTGTCCTTCATATAGAACAATACCAAGATGTTGCCGATATCTATGCAGTTCCAGATGAGATGAGATGTAGGGCATTTTCAGGAACTCTAATCGGATCATCTCAGATATGGTACAATAACCTTCCTCGAGGAAAGATTGCGACTTTCTTTCAATTGGCAGAACTCTTTATCGGGAATTTTTGGTTTGGAGCGAAACTAATCAAACGAGTAGCACATTTGCTAAGTGTTATACAAAAGGCAAGTGAAAGCACCAGGGACTATATTACTCATTTTAATAACGAGAAACTGGAGGTAATTGATTACGAGGGGAAAACAACAATTACTGCTCTGATAAGTGGACTGTTACTAGATAAATTATACCACACTTTAGCCAAGGATCGGCCTAGGACCATGGCTGAACTGATGGCAAAAAATGCCAAAATCATGAACGCTGAGGAAGCCATGGCTGTGAAGAAGAATGCAGATACTAAGGAAACCAAGGTCGAGGCTGACAAGACTGAGAAGAAGGATCAGAAGAATAATATGGCAACAAGCAGTCGAAAGCAAAGCAAGCACTAGAATAGTTGAAGAAATTTGGAAATTACATTCCTTTGAAAGTAGATATAAACCACATTCTGGAAGAGATCAAGAACAACGAGGAGCTAAACTAGCAAGAAAAAATGAAGGCAGATCCTGACAAGAGGAATAAGTCCAAATATTGCGAGTTCCATAAAGATCATGGTCACACGACCAAAAATTGCATAGCTCTCCAGAATGAAATTGAAGCACTCATCAGACAAGGAAAATTGGCCAAGTATGTTGATCGCCGAAATGGTGAAAAGACCAATAACCAAGGAAGGCAAAGTTCTAGATCTCCTCGTCGAGCAAAAGAAGACATGAAGAGAAGTTACGAAGAAGATCCAGAAGATGACCAAGATGACCCCGATCTCCCCAAAAGACCAAGGAAGCCAGAACGTGAGGTATTTTCAATCCATTTTGGATCATTTGAATGTAATGTTATTACAGGTGGAGATGCAGGAGGTGGAGATCTAACTACGGAAAGAAAAGCTTACCTCAATGAGGCTCAAGCTTGATCATACATTTAGCGAATAAATCTGGCTGAAGATGATCGCCCAAGGAAGGTGAATAAAGACAAATTAGTCATTGGTTTCTCTAAGAACGATCTAGCAGGAGTACTATATCCTCATGATGACCCATTAGTGATCAAGATGAGGATGAAGGAAGTGGTGATTTCACGAGTACTAGTGGATAATGGTAGCTCGGCAGATATCATGTTCTATCCATGTTTTGACAGTTTAAATCTGAAATTAGCCCAGTTGGAGCCATATCACAGGCCTCTTCTTGGTTTTACTGGCGAGAAGGTTTTTCTACTTGGGACGATCAAGTTGGATATGCTTATCGGTACATGGCCTGCTTGTCAAACAGAAAGAGTGTGCTTTTTTATAATGGATAAAAATGTCCAATCAGCTTACAATATTATCATGGGAAGGGTAGGTCAGAAGAAGTTCGAGGCGGTACCATCTACTGTACATCAATGTTTAAAATTCCCAACTAATTTTGGAGTGGGAGTTGTGAAAGGTGACCAGAAAGTAGCTCGGGAATGCTACTATTCATCTACCGAGTAGGAAGAACATGAAGAATCCAGGAAGAAGACTACTACCTATCAAGTAGATTAAATAGAAGATGCAGAGATTGAAACGCTAGACCCTAGAGATGAGTCTCAGCTCGTAAAGGGACAGGTCATGGATACTATTGAAAATATCATTCTGGACGAAGAGAATCCAGAATGAACAACTCAAATTGGTGCATCACTGGAAGAATGGATAAAACAAGAATTGATAGCATTTCTGAGGCATAGAAAGCAGACCTTTGCATGGAGTCATGAAGACATGCCAGGGATATATCTGAATTTCTTGTGTCACGAGCTCAACGTGAACAAGGAAATCAAGCCAATAAAATAGTGAAGAAGAGTGTTCAGTCCTGAGAAGAACCAAGCTATACAGGAAGAAGTGGAGAAATTACAAAAAGCCTCTTTTATCGAAGATGTCAAATATCCTGATTGGCTGGCAAATGTGGTCATGGTAAAGAAGAAAAATAACAAGTGGAGGATGTGTGTAGACTTCACCGATCTCAATAAGGCATGCCCAAAGGATCATTTTCCTTTGCCCCGAATCGATCAACTAGTGGATGCTACCTCGGGGCACGAATTGTTGAGTTTCATTAATGCTTATTTCGGTTACAACCAGATTAAGATGAAGCCTGAGGACAGGGAGAGTACCTCTTTTATCACCCTAAGGGGAACTTATTATTATAATGTTATGCCTTTTGGACTTAAAAATGAAGTTGCAACATATCAGCGACTGATGAACAAGGTGTTTGCAGAACAAATCAGTCATAACATGGAGGTTTATGTTGATGACATGCTGACGAAGAGCAAGAAAGTTGCCGATCGTCTAGTTGACCTAGGTCAGACCTTCGATCAACTAGAGAAATATCAAAGGAAGATGAATCCCACCAAATGCATATTCAGAGTATGAGAAGGCATGTTCCTCGGGTATATTTTTAACCAACAAGGTATCAAAGTGAACCCTGAAAAGATCAAGGCTCTATTGGAGCTGCGATCTCCAACCACAAAGAAGGAAGTGCAAAGTCTCACAGGACGAGTTGCCGCACTTAATAGATTTGTGTCACGAGCAATAGATAGATGTCTCCCATTCTTCAAAACACTCTGAAAAACTTTTGAGTGGAATGATGAATGCGAGAAGGCCTTTAAAGAGTTGAAAAAGTATCTAGGGACACCTCCACTATTATCTAGACTAGTGATGGGAGAAAGACTATACTTGTACGTGAAAATTTCATAAAACACAGTGAGCTCGGCGTTAATAAGAGTGGAGGAAGGAATACAAAAACCAATTTATTACACCAACAAAGCTTTCCGAGGAGCAGAAATCAGATATCCAAGGTTGGAGAAGTTGGCCCTAGCACTGATTGAAGCAAGCAGAAGAATGAGGCCATACTTCCAAGCCCATACTATAGTGGTGTATACCGATATGCCATTAAGGCAAGCTTTGCATAAGCCGGAGAAATCAGGAAGATTAATGTATTGGGTAGTGGAACTTGGTGAATATGATGTAATTTATGGGCCTAGATCATCACTCAAAAGGAAGGCAGTAGCAGACTTTATCACAGAGTTCACTTAAGAAAATTCTTCCGAAGAACAGGAGTTGAACACAGACCAACCTGTGGATGTTACAGGATCATCAAATTTAAACCCCGACCAACTTACGTCGGCAAAGGAGCAGCGAGATGTATTGGAGGAGGACAAAAGGAAGTATCAAATATTCCACTGAGGAACTCTTTCTGATCAAGAGTTTGATAATGAAGAACCTATATGGAATTTGTATGTGGATGGATCTTCGTGCTCTACAGGCACTGGAGCAGGGATTGTTTTAAACAGTCCGGATGAGATTGACATGGAGTATGCTCTTCGCTTTCAATTTAAGGCTTCTAACAATGAGGTTGAATATGAAGCTATGATCATGGGTCTAAGTCTGGCTAAAAACATGAAAGCAGAACAGGTCATTGTATTCAGTGATTCACAGTTAATCGTAAACCAAATCCTGGGGGTGTATGTAGCAAAAGGAGAATTAATGATTAAATATCATACAAAAGCAATGGAGGTTGTATCGAGCTTTACTACAGTTCAGTTGATTAGAATATCGAGATTGGAGAACACAAGAGCAGACGCACTAGCTCGGTTAGCATCAGCCACACACATCGAGCTATGAAGAATAATCCCAATAGAAATCCTGGTTGGTCGGAGCATAGATGAAGATCTAATGATGAACTTTATTGCCCTTAATTTGGGACCATCTTGGATGGACCCCATCAAAGCCTATATTAAAGAGGGGGCTTTGCCAACTGATAAACTCGCTGCCAAGAAATTGAAGTTTAAAGCTACTCGTTATGTATTGACCAATGGAATTTTATATAGATGAGGAATTATAGCAGGGTTACAAAGATGTGTCCACCCCTCTGAAGTGAAATATTTGATCGAAGAGGTCCATGAAGGGTCTTGTGGGGCCCATATAGCAGGTCGGACGCTTTTGCGAAGAATAACAACGCAGGGGTATTACTGGCCTACGATGAGGGCTGATTGTACAGCTTATGCAAAGAAGTGTGATAAATGTCAACGCTTCTCTTCTATCCGAAGAACTCCCCAAGCATTATTAACACCCATCACGTCCCCCTGGCTATTCGCCATGTGGGGAATAGACTTGGTCAGGCCACTTCCAACGACCAGGGGAAGATTAAAATACCTTGTGGTTGCTGTGGATTATTTTACAAAATGGGTGGAAGTTGAGCCTCTCATTGATATGACATACAACAAAGTTTATCAATTCATTTGGAAAAATATTATTTGCAGATATAGTCTCCCACAAACGTTCATTACCGACCATGGAACCCAGTTTGACAACGAGGAATTTGCTGCATATTATCATCAATCCAATATACTGAAAACCCACTCTGCACCAGGACATCCCCAAAGCAATGGGCAAACTGAGGTGACAAACAGAACGCTACTGAATGGATTGAAGAAACGACTGGATGATGCAAAGGCAAATTGGATTAACGAGCTACACTCTGTGTTGTGGGCACCACACCAAGAACAACAACAGGATAGTCCCCATACATGCTGGAATTTGGAAGTGAGGCTGTCATACCTGCTGAATTAGGCCTACCTACGCACAGGGCGTTTAATTTCAATTCTCCTGTCAGTGACTTAATGAGAAGATTAGACATGGATATGCTTGAAGAAGTCAGGGAAGAAGCAGCAATCAGGAATGCAGCATATCAACAACGAACAACTATGTTCTATAACAAAAGAGTGAAGAAGTGTGATTTGAAAGAAGGGGATTATGTGCCGAAGAAAGTGATCCAAAAGAATAACAAACTGGAAGCCAACTGGCATGGACCCTACAGAGTAACAGAAGTTGTTCGTCCAGGGACATGTAGAATTGAAACCTTGGAATGAGAAGAATTCAAGAATACATGGAATGCAGAGCATCTACGCAAGTATTATCAGTAGTTGAAATTCATATGTAATACATTTTCTCCAGTATGAATAAAGTGTTAAATATTTTACCCGATTCTCTCTTTTTGTGAAATTTTTCAGAATATTAGTGCTACACACTACACATCAAGTTCAGAACAATTAATACCAACTCTGGTTGATCGGAAAATCAATTTCCTCCGACCCCGGTTGGTCGGGAACCAATTACCACCAACTCCGGTTGGTCGGGAACAAATTACCACCAACTCCGGTTGGTCGGCAAATCAATTACCACCAACTCCGGTTGGTCGGGAACAAATTACCACCAACTCCAGTTGGTCGGGAACAAATTACAACCAACTCCGGTTGGTCAAAAAATCAATTTCCTCCAACTCCGGTTGCTCGGGAACAAATTACCACCAACTCCGGTTCGTCGGAAATCAATTACCACTAACTCCGGTTGGTCGGGCATCAATTACCACCTCATCCGGTTGGTCGGGAATCAATTACCACGAACTCGGGTTGGTCGGAAACAAATTACCACCAACTCCGGTTGGTCGGCAAATCAATTACCACCAACTCCGGTTGGTCGGGAACAAATTACCACCCACTCCGGTTGGTCGGGAACAAATTACAACCAACTTCGGTTGGTCAAAAAATCAATTTCCTCTAACTTCGGTTGGTCGGGAACAAATTACCACCAACTCCGGTTGGTCAGAAATCAATTACCACCAACTCCGGTTGGTCGGTAAATCAAATACAATCAACTCCGATTGGTTAGGCTAAGCAGGAACGTGAGATACAAATCATTTCATTACTTAGGCCTAAAGAGTGACAAGTCACTATAATCAAATAATAAATAGGACAAGTTCCATTATCCAAAAACAAAACAGAATGTACATATCAGAATGTGTATATATTCACAAACAAACAAACAAGGGCATTCTACAAATTACATAGAAGAAAATAAAATAAAAAGACTAAATTTCTTCATTTAAATCGAGTAGAATTACATATGATGTGAAAAATAGACTTCATTACATAAACAATCCTATTCTATTGGTTTTTTCCCTTCTGCCTTTGAAACAGGTTCTACCCCAGTAGGAGGATCATCTAATGCATAAGTGGAATTGATAAAATTCACAACTCACAGCATTCTAACATTCATTACAGAAGGCCGCTCAAGCAAATGCTCTGGGTGAGATATCTTGAAGTTTGCATGCAGACTGTAATCGCCGAGATACTTCGAGATTAAGCATTGAGGAATTGCCTGAGCAGGAATCCAACTGATGTCAAGCTTAAAAGGAGGCACGGGCAAATCGAGCACACCAGGATCATAATAATCCCATAAGTAGTGGCCCTGCTCCAATTTTAGCATGCACAGTGCATTCAACCACCCTTGCTTGTAACCCTCATTATTTTACTGTTGGATCCGATCATCAAGATGGTAAAGAGCTTCATTATACCCAGCCATCCAAAATTCTCTGGGTTGTTTATGGAATTGATAAGTTAACCTCTCCAGTTGCTCATGGAGATTCTTCACCAGGATTTCCTTATTTTCCAAGGCAGAACTATGATTAGTGAGTTGCTCGTTGAAGTTCAAAATTTTCTTAGACATTTCTGCTAAGGCTTGGTTCTTTGCCATCAACTGAAAGGCCTGATTCTCTAAATCTGCCTACGTTCTAGCTTCTTCAATAGAGACCTGACCAGCCCTAGCTCGTCCACGAGAAGAAGATCTTGCTCGCCCACGAGTAGATGAGGAGGATCCAACCCTTTTTAAAGTTTCCAACTCATCTCGTAAGTTGGCATTTTCTACCTCCAAGAAAGAGAAACCTTCATCATTAATCGGAACCAAGGCTCCCGAGGAAGATGCGACAGATTTAAGTTGTTTTATCTCTTCTTGCAAGGCAATGTTCTCCTGCTCCAACAGCTTAGCAATATGCCTGTGTTCTTCGACTTCAAGCTTCAGAACAATTTCTTTCTTTTCATAGGCAGAGATGAATTTGTCATATCCTTTGTCAGCACTCAATTGCTGATATTTCTTCTCGTATCCTTGATGTAAAAGTGTGGAGGACTCTTTGTACTGCAGCTGAAGTTCCTCGATCGTTCCTTGGAGATTTTCAATCATCTCATAGTAGGCCACATTATTGGCAACTGCACGATCGAGTAAACACTTCAGATATTGGTAAGCTTCAACTGCTCGGTCAGAAACACCTGATCCGAGGATGTCAATTATCTGGGCCTCATTAAGATCTGCATGACCAGCTTTAAAATAATTATTGCATTTCTTCATTAATTTTGTGTTATGAGATGATAAAATTGCCATCCTGACCATAAACTAGCAAAGAGAAGAAATAAAAAGAATCAATAATGACACAGACAGAGCAAGTAAAAGAGAAATTCAAGGTGAACAACCAAAGTTCGAATTTATTTCATCATAAAGGAAAATACAAAGTCTGAGGTTACATTCAAGAGAACAATAAAATAAAATCCCAAACAATTTTACACCTTCTCCTTGTTTCCTACGACGTCCTCAAATGTTTTAAAAGATGTGACTGGTTGCTCGGAGGATAAAGGTAGCTGCTCGGCAGAAGTGCTGGTGGGTTGGAGTTGCTCGGAGCAACTTTGAACAACTGGGACAGAAGGGGCCTGATCTCCAATCATCATCGAAGATTCATCTAAGGTAGATTCATCCTCTTCTTCTTCCCCAGGAGAGGGATGAGGGCCATGAGTGTGTTGCTGGAATAGTTTAGAATTCTCAGCAACTTTCAGCTCCTGCAAGAATGCAACCCATCCATTCCTAAAATATTTAAGACTGGCGTATTCCATCAGACCCTTATTCCAGCCTTTGTCCCAACCAGCACTGAATGATTTTTTAACTGCCTTCTTCCTTTTTACCTTCTTCGAGGAGGTCCTTTACCTAAGGATCTCCTCAGCAGCCTTCAACTTCTCCTCCACCTCCATTTTCTAGCGCCCAACGTCTTGAAGTCTAACAGCTTCCTCTTCAATAAACTTGAGCTTAACTTCCAGCTCCTTGTTGCTTTGTTCGAAGACTTTGTTGCTCTACTGAGACTCCGTCAATTTCTTCTCCAAATCCTTGGAGGCACTCACAGCTTGATTTCTTTCTTGCTCAATGGATTGGAATTGCTTCTCCCAAGCAACTTTGTCTTCCTCGTATTTTTGACGAGAATCTTTCAGAGATTGGGTCATCCCAACAAAAGCTTCTTCTACTCCTACCAAGGAGCTTGAAGCCTTGATAGCTTCATCCTTCTTCAGAATGCTGTTAAAATACGTTACCAGCTAGAAAAAGAAATAACTTTGAGTCAATATATAAACATAATATTAGAAAGTGAAATACTCAGGTTAATAATACTTACTGAGGCAATGTGTTGAGCAGCCAAGGTAGTGATTCTCTCACGAGAAAGAGTGTCTTCAATACCTTGGACTTCTGAAATAGTCCAGGATTTCACCAAGCTCACAGCAGAGCTCGGGGCAGCAAAAGATGGAATACTACCTTCAACGTTTGAAGGTTGAGAGACAAGTTCAGCAGGTCTCTCAGAAGAGCTTTTCTTCAACCTCCTCATAGGGGGAGGAGCATTTTTAACCAAAGACGTTGTCTTTGTTGGTGATATGACAATAATCTCACTCGGAGGAGAGAAAGCAACAATCTTGCTCGGAGCCACAAGGGGCTTCTCGCTAATTTTCTTGGTAGCAACAGGAGGGGGTACATCTACGGTCTTTATCCCTTCTTCTGGGACATCTTTTTTACTTTTCTTTGCCTCCACAGCAGTAGAGGCAGACTTGTTGAAAAAGGTAGGAGCTCTTCTTCTCTTCATTAGATCACTGATAGGAATGCTTGACTCAGAGGAAGAACCTTCCACACTAGTCTCAGCAGCTGGTACTTGGTCAAGATTAACTACCACTGGACGAGGACGAGCAGTGAAAGATGAAGTATAGCTCTTGTACTGCAACAAATAAGAGGCAGATCTAATATGTTCCTCGATAACAGATTGGTGCAAATCCCAGATAAGTTTTAATTGATTTAAATTAACGTCAGCTTCTTTTGGAGGTTTTCTTTTACTGTCAACTGTAACAAACAAAAACGAATGTCAGTGATACATTTTATCAAACACAAAGAAAACAAGATTTAAAAAAATAAAAACAACCTATTCCATTGCCATAAGGGGGACACCTGGGACCTTGATATACGTCATCTTCATTTAATGGAGCGTGATGCCAATTTTTCATAACAACCCCATGCTCAAAATAATCCCTATTGGCATCTGGAAGATTAAAAACTAAAGCCCTATTTAAAACCCTAGTTTTCAAATAGAATATGGAATCACTGACAACCCATCTATAGCAATACATAATCTCTAGAATCCCTAAACGGGTTCCATGGAGTTGATTCAATCTATGTACGCTATTAACTATCCTCCAGGTATTTGGAGCTATTTTTGCAGGTAGAACGTCAAAATATTGACAGAACTCCAAACATAGGGGATTTGGAGGAAAAGAAAAGCCACATTCGGCCACAAAGAGACTTGAAAACCAATGTCCCTCAGCCAAAGAAAAATAATCAGAAGGTTCAGAAAGTTCTTCCAAAATAACCCATGAAGGGATTGAAAATTCAGACCGAAATTTGTCCAATGACTCAACAAGATAAACCATGATGAACAAAGTAAATAAAAGAAAGGGAAGAAAATCTTACAGGGAGAAAGATATCAGGTGACAATGAACGACGGAAAGAACAAATGCACAAGATAAAGAGAAAATAAAGAGTTCAAAGATACAGATTTGAAAAATGAAAGACGATAGGATTTGTGCCGTGCTTAAATACTTTACCTCGGGAATAGAGAAAAATAATGATTACAAGGGAAGACGTTTGCGTATCTGGCGGCTAAAAGAAGAAAAGGAGCACAAATATCGAAGCGTTCATAAAAATTCAAAATATTTATGAAGCCTGATACTGTGCACTCAAAAAGGAGTTATATACAACGAATGTTTTACTAAAAACTATACAAACCAATAATCTATGCAGTTTTTAAGCAAAATGATCCATACTTTTCTTCAACATCAAACTATGAAACACTGGGGGCTTCTATTGATACCAAATTTAATCTGTTGACGTGGACCCATCACTTGAAGACACGTGTCAACTAACGTGGAAATTATAAATACTTCTACCGATCAACTCACTGCCACCGAGCTACTCAAGTGCCACGAGAAGCTCATACATTCCGAACAGCTCAAGCGTACCGATCAACTTCGGTTCCCCGAGAAACTCATGGGCCCCGAACAACTCAAGCGTGCCGAGCTACTAAGGCGGTCCGAGCAGCTCAAGCGTGTCGAGCTACTTAGTGTACAGAGCATTCAAATCAGGATAATCAAAGAGGCGACTACGCATTAAATGCTCATTATTATTGTACAGATACATTTATGTCTACTAGATAACAGTGCATTGTCCTTTCACATGTACAGCCTCAAGGCTATAAATACATTGTAACCTCCTCATTAGAAGGGGACTCTGGATCTCTTGGTCAACCCCTTATCGAGAATTCCAGGCAAACAGTCTGCAATACAAAAACAGTGGACGTAGGCCATTCTTATAAGGCTGAACCACTTTAAAAATCTTTTGTCTCATTTATTTTATCTGTGATTGACCAATTAGAGATAATCTAATTTTTTACATCAACACATACCAAGCTCGGCAAAATGACTCAATGCATCAGTTGCACTTGGAGTTCCTGTTCATAGGCTTGCACATGTTGCTGATTCAATTTCGATATGTTTATGATTGTTGGTTCTCCAGCAGGAACCATGGCGCAAAGTGTTTAACGATTACAAATGTTAGACAAATAAGCATACACACATTGAAGTATGACAAAACCATCAACACATGTTCAACCGATGAATACAATAAGTACACATATGTATATAATAAGTACACATGTTCATATATTACTATATACCAAGTTTTCACCATAATGTAATGGATCAAACCGAGAAAATGTGGGTCTTTAAATCACACTTACAATATGTATTTCACACAAATCACATCAAATAAAAAAAATTATGGTACAAAAAGAATTAAAGAAACAAAATCAAGATATAAAAAATATATTAGAAGGCATAAAAAAACTTGTTAGTGCAAACATAAAACCTTCATGTGTTCTCTTGTACACAATCTAAAACAAATTAATGTATGACGCCTCTGTTGCGCTTTTTAGGCAACAACTCTGTGGGTCTCCCACATCCACCTGGGTTAAAGTGGAATAAGTTAAAATTAACTAAATCATATCATGGAGTTGGAGACACAAATGGTTTAAGAAATGTTGAAACCCACAAAAATAAAAGAAAAATAAAATATATAACAAAAACAAATCACCCTAAGTGAGTTTACCATAAAAAAATTAACACGGTTAGTCTTTCACACCTTCTCCCTCTATTGATGTTGAAAGTTTAATGAGAAACCCGTGAAACCTGAGTACCTAAGATCAAACATGGACATTCAACAAATGCAGAAAAAATATATTAAATACTTAGTCGTCAATCAAACATGGACATTCAACAAAGTGACAATGGCCGAATACCTAAGATCTGTAGAGAATAGAAGAAAAATGCAATAGCACACAAAAAAGTTATTTTGAGCTGATTTTTTTAAAATAGCCAAAAAAATATTTTGCATTGATTTTTTTTTTGATTCCTTGAAATGTTTCAATACCACACAAAAAAATTCGCCTAAAAAATAATTTGTTTACTATGTTAAAAAATCGATATGTATAATTGGTATTTAACATAGTCTGTTCCTATATATATACAGAGAGAGAGAGAGAGAGATTTTCATACAATTCAAGTATACATACCGCAAGCGCAAAATATTTTTTTTAAAATATATAAAAAAAATTGAGTTGTTTTTTTCGTGTGGTATTTAAACATTTCAAAGGATCCATATAAAAAATCAGCTCAAAATAATTTTTTTATTATTTTAAAAAAGTTGGCCAAACTTTAAAAGATGTAAAAGTTTGACCCATTTTTTAAATTAGCAAAAAAAAATATTTTGAGTTGATTTTTTTTATATGGATCCCTTTAAATGTTAAACATCATATAAAAAACTCAGTCGAAAAATAATTTTTTTACTATTTAAAAATAAATCGATATATATTCTTGATATGTACTGGCGCCATCTGATATATATATATATATATATATATATATATATCGCGAGCGAGAGAGAGAGACCCCCTCTTGTAACGACTCCTTATGGTGCAGATCCAGGTATATACCATTTTTTTAAAATATTAAAAAAGTAAATATTTTTTATGAAACTTCATGGATATGATCTCCACGGTGAGAAGATCATCTACAATTTTTTTGTTCAAAAAATTCATTAAAAAAAAATCGTTGAGATAAGGTGATATCTAAAAAATGGTATAAATATGCAATTTTGACCGTTGAAATTCTGGCGATCATCTCATTCACTTTTTAATTGAATTTTTTTATGAAATTTCATGGATAATCTCACAATGAGGAGATCGTAATCATGAAGTTTCATCAAAAAATTCAATTAATCAAGTGGTTGGCGCACACACAAAATTTCAATACTTGAAAATGCACATTTATAATATTTTTTTACATATCACATCATCTCAACGATTTTTTTATTATATTTTTTTGGTCAAAAAAATTGGAGATCCATGGAGATCATATAGATGAAGTTTCATTAAAAATTTATTTTTTTACTATTTTAAAAAAATGGTATGAAGACTATATATATGTGTATGTGTGTTGTGTGTGTGTGTGTTACATTAATGATATATATTGTTTTTAATTTCTGATAACTATAAATTCTTTGATTATATTATTAACATATAAAATACATTGTCTAGTTCACTGCAAGTCTACAAGCTGCCCCGTTTTCTTGCGTGAAAAGTTAAAAAGGAAAAGGTCGCAGCCATTATCTTATGTTATCTTAGAACCGACTCCCCAACTGCTAGAACCAACTACCTAAATTAGATCTTGACTGTTAGAGAAAAAGAAATAGACTGCCCAAAACTACAAAAAGTGGTCATACGGTGAGCCACCGACGGCCTATTAATGTTACTTCCGGGAAGGTGTGTAAATCCCCACGTAGCATAAAACTGTCCTCAAATGTGAGAGATGTTAACACGTGTCACGTTCATGGAGCCCAAGTGTTAACCCCACGGTTTGGACACGCTACTAAATATTTTCTGGACCCCACTTAATCTTTGCGATTCTAAAATAACTGCCACTACTAGTCTAATTATCCACGTGCCATTCTTTGTAACCACTTTTTTTTAAATACTTTTTTTTTAGTATAGTAAGCACGCTCACTAGGTAATATATGGTCAACCGACTTGATTTAGCGGAACAATTTGGGTTGGAAAAGTTGATTACTGCTCTCTAAAATGTAACTGTAATAACAGCAATAAAGTTCTCTCTCTCACCTAATCTGATACAGTTCTCATCCCTTTTGCTCAATCGCTTAATTCATTCTACTTAAAAAGAAAGAAAATGTGGTGTTCACTAACAAATTACACTAAAAATATAATAAAGAATAAAACTATGCCGACACACTTTCTTACCCTTTTCTCGTATAAAGTGCACTAAAATCTTGTACCTTGTTATTGTAAATTTCGTCAGGATATAAAGTACAAACTTTCATTGTCTTGTCTTATTTGATGGGTATAAAAATAGATATGTGTGTTGGAATATTAAATAAAATTCATCAACATATTAGATTATCAAAAATTCCTTATAAAAGAATGGTAGAAACTGTGTATCTGAATCCACAGCGATGATTAAGACTAGGAGGTTGGAGGTCTTTCACGGACTAATCTCTCTCTCTCTGAGTTCTCTCTTATTGATGGGAATGATGAGGAGAGTCTTTCAGTGCATTAGCCTTGGGGACCAGAACTCTTATTTATATTTATAGACATCTAATTATAACTTCATAAATTCTAATTAACTGGCTCTTGAGTAATCAATAGGTGACTCTTGAGGAACACGACTCTTGAGTAACCAGTAAGTAACTTTTGGGTAACCATATATTTCAGATTTCATACTTACTCTGATGTCTTTTGAACTTACCTAATTAGATCACTTCATTTGCCCATTTTAAATTGAAGCTCAAATATAATTACTATTTTAATATGTGAGCCCACATTAAATTATATGGAATATATAAAATATTCCAACAATCTCCGACTTGGGTTACATAATAATTCCGAATGTAATTATATTCAATAACCTTATGTGCGCACCAAGTTGATTTATATTCTTAAGACATCTCCCGAATCAATCCCGTTCATCTCCTATACCAATGTGAGACCAAAGCGACCTTCGTTACATTTATGTGGTAACTCGATCCATCAATGATCACCACACCAAATATATTCAACGACATAGATCAAGTATGGATGTCTGGCAGAAAATTACATACAATGTGATCTCAGACATGCTTATTTTCAATTGGTCCTGACTTTATTTCGTAGTGGGATCAAACCTTAGTCTTTTAAACCTTAAGTTATACCACAATTAAAAGACAATATATTCAGAGTAAGCAACGAACTGAAAATACCATCAACTTTATTCTGCAGAAAACTGAAACATACATAAAGTATCTGAGTAGTGTCAAATGGAGGAACATTAAACCAAATACACACTCCCACTAAAACTGAATATCATCAAACTGAACAACACCCATATGAGCAGTATGCTCATGAAAGACCTTGGGTATTAAGACTTTAGTAAGCGGATCCGTGAGTGTGGAGTTTGTTCCAATATGTTCAATAGACACTATCTTACTCTGAACTCTTTCCTTAACAATAAGAAACTTAATGTATATGTGCTTAGACTTCTACAAGCTTCTGTTGTTATTCGAATATAGAACTGCTGAATTATTGTCACAATATATCTTTAGTGGTCTTTCAATGCTATCCATAAGTCACAGCCCAATGACAAAATTTTGCAGCTATGTCGCATGATTTGTTACCTCATAACAGGCTATGAACTATGTTGCCATAGTGACGAGTGACTGCTTAGCACTCCTCCCAGAAATATCACCTCCAGACAACATGTATGCATAGCCAGAAGTGGATCTCTTAGTGTCTTGGCAACCCGAAAGATCGGCATTAGATACCCAACTATCTTCAAATTATCTGATTTTCGATATATGAGCATTTAATCTTTTGTTCCCTATAAATACCTCGTAACTCATTTGGCTGATTTCTAGTGATCCATTCCAGGGCCACTCAGATATCTGTCGAACATACCCATTATGTACACTAAATCCGAACTCGTACATACTTGAGCATACAAAAGTCTCCCAATAGCTAAAGCATAAGGAACCTTTTTCATTTCTACACTTCCAGCCTCATTCCCGGGATATTAACAGAGACTAAACTTGTCTCCCTTAGCAACAGGAGTATCTCCTTGTGCACAATCTTTCATGTCAAATCTAGAGAGTACTTTCTTGATATAGCTCTTTTGGGATAATCCAAGGATACCTCGAGAATGATCTCGGTGTATGTTAATTATCAGTGCAAAAGAGGCGTCCCCAAGATATTTCATTTAAAAAATGTTTAGTTAGAAATATCTTAGGTTCGTTCAATAAGCCTATATCGTTGTTAGCCAACAGTATGTTTGATCGAGTGGAAAAACCGAGCATCCGTGTAAATACGCTAGTCATTGTTATCGACTTCCAACCGCAATACAAAAACCCAAACTTTAACTACACTCTTGCGGAGTATAGTGGCTAGTCTGGGTATCGAATCCTCAGGGAACTAGGACGAGTAAAAGTGACGACAAAGGTAAGAATGTTAACCCTAACTTGACTCTAAAAAGAAATAAAAAGATGCTTGAGATGGGAAATAACTAATTAACTAAATGCACACTAAATTAAACTACTGCATTAACTATATGAGCAAAACTAACTAACTAAGAATGACTTAATAAGAATGAAGGAAAAACAGGTTGGGAATACAATCCCCCAATCCTTAGTAATTACTTAGCAGAATACTAAAATTATAAATTAGAAGTCTGGATGAATCCAGTCTTTATAGATCCTAAGCATGACATATATGAGGTTTAATCCCGCATCATATAAAATCAAAGGTAAATATAAAGCGGTGCTAAATAATTTTACGCACATTATATTCTTAAACATCCCAAGTACCTAGGGTAAGAGAGATTAAAAGACCTATAATGATTATGGAATTATCTTGTACGACTCTTTCAAAATTTTAATTTTAATTCTATTTTCTACATATGCAATTTACATTGGGATGGGTTCATGCATCCCAACCCTAAAAAAAACTTACCTAGACATGATTTTATTAAATGAAAATAAAATTCTAAATGTGCAAGAAATCATAGGCCTATTATGCATTGAAAAGAAACTTGAATTGAGAAATAAAAATTAAACTACAAGAGCAATTTAAACATACAATATGGAAGAAATGGAAAGTAGAAATTATCAATACTTGAATAGACTGAACTTGAAACTTGAATCTTGAATAGCTCTTGTTCAACTTACAAACTAGGGTTTCTAAATCCTAAGAAAATATGAAATTATATGTCAAAAGGAACTCTCTCTCTTCCTCCTTTTCATTACTCTAGGGCTTGGCTTTTTATATTACCCAAATATGACTTTTGCAATACCTCTCCATGTTTTACAACTAATAAAAAGGAATTATACAAGAAATTTCAAGAGTTGAAACTCTTCACCTTCCAGAATTAATTTTAACTTTGAATTTCTTTCTCCAACTTTGACTTGCCATCTTTTGATCCAGAGCTCCAATTTGGCTTCCGTTTTTTCCAGTGTTCTTGTAATTTAGATATCTTAAACTTTTTAGTTTTCCCCACCTCCGAAATATATATGTAAAATTATAAAAATGCCCTTCAACTCCCCGTTCCTTGGTTCTTTCACTGTTTTAAGTTCTCTTTGGCACTAAATATCTGTAAAAACATTAAGAAATACACGAAACTCGGGGTACTTATTAGATGAAGTCATTAGCAATGATATGGGATAAAAACAAATCAATTACGTTGTTCGAGGTACTAAAACTACCAACTTAGGAGGATAAATTCAGAAGAATTTATTCTTAGTCAATGTTATCGACATAGAGCACAAGGAGTATAATTTTACTCCTACTGAACTTATGATATACACAGTTATCAACTTCATTAACCTCAAAATCACATGACATAATGACTTGATGAAACTTGTGATACCATTGACGGGAAGCTTGTTTGAGACCATATATGAATTTCTTGAGTTTGCAAACCATAAACTTTGGATCACCTGGGTCAAAGTTTTCTGGTTGCACCATATACATTGTTTCCTCAATGTTACCATTGAAAAAAATAATCTTAACATCCATCTGATGAAGCTTTAAATCAAAATGATCTACAACTACTCATGAGGTTGTTGATTTTGCTCTTATGGAATAACTCTTAGATTTTGAGTAGGGAAGTCCTCATTGCTGTCTTCTTGAACACTATCAGCAGGCAGAACAATATTTGGTAGAGGAATTGATTCCTCTTCAAAGACAATATTCTTATTCTTAACTGTATCTTCCCCCTCAAACTCAACATCCTCAAGAAATATCTCATTTTCAGTCTAAAAAAGGACTTAGTTGAGGGATCATAGAACTTGAAACCCTTCGTCTGTTCAGCGTACCCAATAAAATAGCATATAATAGTTCTTGAGTCCAGTTTCTTTTCAGTTGGCCTATAAGGCCTTGCCTCAGCTGGATACCCCCAAATGTGTAAATGCTGAATAATAGGCTTTTGCCTAACCATAGTTCATAAGGGGTTTTATCTACTTCTTTACTAAGTACTCTATTTTAAATATATGCTGCAGTCTTAAGTGCCTCTCCCTAGAGTAATTCTGACAAAGAAGAATGACTCATCATACTTCTTACCATGTCCTTAAATGTTCTGTTTTGTCTCTACGAATTTGGAATAAGATTATGTACGTTGTTCACCTGATCCATCATATCTGTCATAGTATTCACCACCATGATCAAATTTGACAGCTTTAATCTTCTTGCGAGTTCTCATGAATGAAATATAAGTACCCATAATGAAAATAGTTGTCTATAAAAGTGATTGAATACTCTTGGTCATTCCATGAAGCCGTAGGGAATGGACCGCAAATGCCAGTATGTATCAATTATAAGACATCATAACTCCTTTTGGCACTTAATTTCCTTATGTTTGTCTATTTTCCCCTTTATAGGCTCAATACAAACATCAAAGTCTGTGAAAGTTGAAGTATTCCATCTGGCACAAGTCTCTCTATTCTCGTTTTGGAGATATGACCTAAACACTTGTGCCACAAAGCAATGAAATTCTCATCAGTTAATTTTAATTTTATAAGGTTTCATTAAATGAAGCAATGGTATTTAATAAGTATAATTTATCAATTAAAGAGCCATTCGCAACCAAAGTAGAATTAAGAAAGAGAGTAACTTTATTATTTCCAAGTGAATAAGAATGGTTGTATTTTTCTAAAACAGAAATAGAAACCAAATTTCGTCTAAAATAAGGTACTATATAAGTCTCTCTTAATTTAATAAAATGACTAGTTTCAAAAGATAATCAAAAGACCATACATAAGTCTCTCTTAATTTAATAAAATGACCAGTTTCAAAAGATAATCAAAAGGTCTCAATTGCTTCAACTTCAATTGTTTTGCCATCACCCACATAGATTAATCTTTGAGCATCATTTGGCGATCGTATCCATAGGAAACCATGCATAGACATACTTACATGGTTAGTAGCACCCGAATATACTCATCAAGTATGGCTAGGTACAAAAGTCAAATTAATTTCAGAACAAACCAAAGTGAGAAGTGTACATTTCTTTACACGTCATGTGGCGTAATTAGAACAATCCTTCTTCACATGCCCAAGTTTTGGGAAAAGAAACAAGAAAATTGTAAATCCCGAACTTGTTTCTTTTATTGAACTTTAGGTTTGGGTTGTGATGTTACAATTGTAGTACACTTATCATTAGTCATTTTCCTCTTTATGTTCCTCGAGGTAGATGCAATATGCGCAATTTTAGTTGTCTTTTCTCGCTTCAACCTTTCCTCTTCTTGAACACAATGTGAAATGAGCTCATTAAGAGTACATTTATCCTTTTGAGTATTCTAACTCACTATAAATTGTCCATAGTGTGCATGAAAAGATATCAATAACAAATGCACGAGCAAGTTATCATACAGCTCTAACTTTAGTACTTTAAGTTTTGAAGCGATGTTAGACATCCCCATAATGTACTCCAGTATGTTTCCTTTGACTTTATACTTCATTTGGATAAGGTTATCTAAAAGCGTACTTATCTTATCCCTTTTCGTTCTTTTTAAAACGTAATTTAATATCTTGAATGAAATTTTTGGCAGTTACCTCATTGGACATATTGCCCCTGAAGCTCTTTAGCATCATTAGACTTAAGCGATTAGAATGATCACACTTCTCAAAGTTCACTTTACCTCAGAGGAGCGGGTAGTTCCTTCCTTATCGCATAGTCTAAATTTATGCAACTAAGGACTATGAGAATTTTCTCTTTCCAGTTGTTAGAGTTTGTGCCGTTAAGCACATGAATTGAGGTCATATTAGCAATAATATTAATAGAATAAGCAATAACTTAATCCAAAAGAACAAATAAATCACAAAAGCTCCAATTTAAAATTTATGTCATGCCATATTATAATAAAATAAACTGATAAATGCAGGACATAAATTTTATATAACTGTAATGGTGGAATGGTGGGCCCATCAATGAGAGACCTATCATAACATTAACATTTAGTCTTTGGACATAAATATTAACTTGTAAGTGGTACTCTCAGTCCAGAAAAAAATATTGATGATAAATCAGGTCAACTAAGCGTCCTTTGGGTCGATTAATTGTACACTATGGAATTCGGTCAAACAACTAACCTTTCTTTGGGCCGATTAATTGTCCACAAGAAAACTATAGAATTATCTCATATTTAATTATGTATGTATATTTATTATTCAGCCAAATAATAATCTTCTTTTGGGTCGATTATTACTCGCACGAATAATAAATATATTAACATCATTTTTATATCTCAAAAAAATATGTGCAATAGAGGTTACTTTGGCAACGTATTACTTTAATTAATTCATTTCAAGATATAATATATTTTTGATATTTAAAAAAAAATACCCCGAATGGGAATCAAACTTTATTATAAATATGAAACCAAATGATTTTAAATTAAATATGCAAGTATTTGGTCCACCTAATTTTATACTTGCCTTAGTTCCCAAACAAATATGCATTTCGAAATAATTCTCACAAAAAAATTGATTTGGAAAGAATTCCCACAAATATCGTATTAGAATTAATTCCCAAAAAAACTAAATTGGAAATAATTTTCATAAAATAAACTGATTGATAAAAATATCTTATATTAATCTTGAACAAACACTAAATTAATCCATCCAAATCTATTATGAATTAAACCCTTTTTAGGGAAATTGAAAAATCATTATGGATTAACAATCCTTAATCAATTTGAGACTATGATTATGAAAATTATCACAAATCATACATAAATTCTACATCGTATCCTAACAGCCATATGGGTTCTAACTAGATCATATCTATGACAAATCAAATAAAATTACTTCTAAATTATAATCACAATACCAATCCCAATAATCTAGTATGAAGAGGCTCTGATACCACTTGTTAGAATATTAAATAAAATTCATCAACATATTAGATTATCAAAATTACCTTATAAAAGAATTGTAGGAACTGTGTACCTGAATCCATAGTGATGATTAAGACTAGGGGGTTGGAGGTCTTCCACAGACTAATCCCTCTCTCTATGAGTTCTCACTTATTGATAGGAATGAGGAGGAGTCTTTGCGTGCATTAGCCTTAGGGACCAGAACCCTTCATTATATTTATAGACATCTAGTTAGGACCCTATAAATTCTTATGGGTACCCAGAATTTAGAACCATGGGTCTAGACGAGTAGCCCAGTCCTGGCGGCCCAAAGTCCAGGACCTTCATCTTTTATATTGATCTGGTCTCCCCCCACGATCCCATAAAGGGAAGTTATATGGGAGATGGGAAATGTGGAGGAACCCATCACCTCCACTCACCTACATGTAAATGTATATATTAAACCCTAGGTTCGGGGCAAAAGGACAAGTTGTATTCTCTATAATCATTCTCCATAATATAGAGAAATAATACTGACTGCACCACCGTGGACATAGGCACATCTTTGCTGAACCACGTATATCTTTTGTTGTGTGATCGACATTTTATTTTCGTTGTTCTTTCTCGGTAATTTCTTCTCTCATATTTATCTGTGTTGTATAATAATTGTCATCACAACTGGCGCCGTCTGTGGGAAGCGTTCATCTTTCCCTGAGAAGATCCCACACCAAGAAAGGAGTCTAAGATGTCTGGTCACAGCAGCAATGACCCTCAAGCAGGGGATATTCAAGAGCCACCTGCTCCTCGCAGGATTAGGTCTGAAGTCCGTCGATCAGATCAAAGAGCTCGCCCAGAAAGGCCAGCCTCAGAGGAAAGTTAGGGACCAGCAAGGTCCACACAGATATCCAGATTAATTTATGCATACGAGGCAAGGCTCCACGAGCAGAGGGAGTCTTCTCGCAGATACGAGGCTGAGAATGCTCGCTTAAAAAGAAGACTGGAAAGACTGGAGAGGGAACTACGTCCTGATACCAGAAGGCGCTCATATCGCACTCCTATCCCTTAGGCGAGCAAGTCTCGCAGCCGAGGAAGGATCCCTAGGCAAGAATCTCAAAAGGTCGAAGGTGGCGAATCAGACGACGACCTCCGCGAACAGCTGCGAAGAGCTCGCCGCTACCAGAGCCCTGCTCGCAGCGACGAGAACATACGAAACCTAGTCCCCAGAGAAATGGACTAGCATCATGCTCGCCACGGAGCAAGATCAACCAGAGAACTCGCAATGAGAGCTCTCAAAACCCAGATGAAGTCACCCTTCACAAGGGAAATCGAAGAGGAAGAGGCTCCCAAGAAATTTTCCATTCCAAGGTTCAAGATTTACGACGGGAAAACTGATCCCATCGATCACATCCGGCAATATCGACAGGCCATGACCCTCTGGAATCATCGATATGCCCTGATGTGCCCCATTTTTCCCTCGAGCTTGCACGATGTAGCACATAAGTGGTTCGAAAGGCTTCCCCACCGTTCAATAAAGAATTTCAAATCTCTAGCTAGACTCTTTACGGCCCGATTCATTACTAGTAGTTCCCACCCCAAAAGGATGGATGCTCTGCTAACAATGAAGAAAATGCCTCAGGAAACCCTACGAGACTATGCGAAAAGGTACTGGGAGTTATTCAACGAGATCGAGGACTGCGCGGAAGAGGTGGCAGTGGCTTCCTTCAAAATTGGGCTTCCTAGCTCTTCCCTCCTTTACCAGTCTCTGACGAAGAAGGAAGCTATGACTATTGACGACCTGATGGCCCAAATCGAGAAATACGCAAAGGTGGAAGATGTCACCCACCTTAATGCAGGAGAAAATGGTCGAGCTAAGCTCACTACCAAGGGAAGTGAGAAAACTGAGAACCAAAAGAAAGGAGGAAAGAGTGGGGGAAAAAATGGCTCCAAGAACGGAGGGAACCCTGATGTGTCGAAATCATTCCAGGCGGTCAACACCGTTTTCAAAGAACCAATTTACAAAATTCTCGCGAAGATCAAGGATGATCCGTTCATCAAGTGGCCCCGGAAAATGGGAGGAGATCCCTCGAAGAGGAACAATGCATTAAGATGCGCTTTCCACAAAGAGGGAGGACATAAGACCGAACACTGCAAAGCTCTTAAGTCTCACCTCGAGGAGTTAGCCCAGTCTGGGCACTTGAATGACTACGTGGAAAAAAGGGTAGAAAAAGTGGTTGCCAACAGAGAAGCGAGACCCGACAACGTGTTGGAGGAAGACGCTGGACATGAGTTTGCAGTAATCCACGGAGCATCTGACATCAAGAAAATACAAGGGAACTCAGCTCAGATGGAAGTGAAAAAACTTACAGCGGTAATGCAGGCCTTTCAAATTGATCCAGCAAAGTCCCAGTCAGGAAAGCGTAGACGAGCAGAGGACGTCAACTATAACAAGCATATTGTTTTCACAGAAGAAGATCTGGTGGGAGTAAGGACCCCACATCATGATGCTCTGGTCATTACACTCAGGATATCCAACTTCGACATTGACAAGTTACTCGTCGATCAAGGAAGCTCATCCGATGTAATGTACCTCGACTTATTCAGAAAGTTGAAGTTGAGCATCGCCGACCTAAAGGAAGCTACTGTACATTTGGTCGGCTTCGCTGGAAAAATGACCATGCCCCTGGGCAAGATAATACTGCCAGTACGTGCTGGAAACATCTCCAAGATGATTGAGTTTTTGGTAGTCGACATCGACTCGACATACCAGGCCATCCTCGACAAAGGATGGCTTCATGCGATGAAGGCAGTCCCCTCAACCTACCATCAGAAGCTCAAATATGTAACCGAGCAAGGAGTAATAGAGATCTACGGTGACCAAGTAATGGCAAGAAGGTGCTTCATAGCAGCCATCCGACCAAATCCAGAGAAGAAAGCCGGTTAACCCAACAAGAAAGATGAAGAAGGTGAGATGCCCTCCAAATAGCAATTAAGGTACGAAAGACCCGGAGTAGAGGAAACTAGGCTCCTCCCCTCCGAGCGTGTTGTTGAGGACCTAATAGAAATTATGGCCGAAGATGGTGACAGTAGCAGAGTTTTCTTGATAGGAGCGTCTCTCACCAACGAAGAGCATAAGGAATTGACGATCTTGCTGAGATGCAATATAGATGTTTTCGCATGGGAACCCTACGAGCTGCCCGGAATTGATCCTAGTGTGGTCTGTCATCAGTTGCACGTCGACCCCACATTCAAGCCAATCACACAGAAGACACGGCGAACTGCACCTGAGAAGGCTAAAGCGATTGAAAAGGAAGTCGAGAAACTGCTGGATGCAAGATCCATACGGGAAGTGCAATTCCCCAAGTGGTTATCCAACCCAGTAGTAGTTCCGAAGAGTAATGGGAAGTGGAGAGTTTGCATCGACTTCACCGACCTCAACAAAGCATGCCCCAAGGATAGCTTCCCCCTCCCAAAGATAGACCAACTAGTAGATGCCACCGCAACTCACGAGCGAATGAGTTTCCTGGACGCATACTCGGGATATCATCAGATCCCCTTGTATGCACCAGACCAGGACAAGACGGCGTTCATCACGACAGTTGGTCTATATTATTACAAGGTCATGCCTTTTGGGCTAAAAAATGCCAGGGCAACCTATCAGCGGCTAGTTACTAAAATGTTCAAGAGCTAAATGGGGAACACGATGGAGGTATACATCGATGACATGCTCGTTAAGAGCAAGAAGAAAGAAGATCACCTCTCGGACCTGTCAAGTACCTTCAAAATCCTCAGGAAGTACCGGATGAAGCTTAATGCGAGCAAGTGTTCCTTCGGTGTCCAGTCAGGAAAATTTCTTGGGTACTTGGTCAGTAAGCGAGGCATAGAAGCTAATCCAGACCAGATCAATGCAATCAAAAGAGTGCAACCTCCTCGCACAATCCGGGACGTGCAGAAGCTCACTGGGATGCTCGCTGCCTTAAATCGCTTCATTTCCAGATCCTCCGAGAAATCCAAGACTTTTTTCCAGCTCCTGAAGGGGAATAAATCGATAGAATGGAACCTAGATTGCTCGCGAGCATTGGACGAGCTTAAATCCTACGTAAGCACTCCACCACTACTTGTCATACCACAGCAAAAGGACTCTTTATAACTATACCTATCTGTATCCAATCATGCCGTCAGCTTTGCACTAATATGCGAGGTGGCAGGGATCCAACACCCCATTTATTACGCAAGCAAAACGTTATTAGACGCCGAGCAAAGGTACCTACCATTGGAGAAGCTCGCTTTTGCCCTAGTAATAGCCTCGAGTAAGCTAAAGCATTATTTCAAAGCTCACACTATCGTCGTCCTTATATCACACCCCCTCAAGGCAGTCCTAAGGAAGGCGGATTTGTCGGGCAGACTATCTAAGTTGTCAGTCGAGCTCGGCCGGTTTGACATCCAATTTCAACCAAGGACAGCTATCAAGGGATAGATCCTTGCTGATTTCATAGCCGAATTCACAGGCGAAGAACTCTCCGACCAGCTTCAGCCAACAAAGCAAAACAATCAAGCGATAGTGGAAGACTGGAAACTATTCGTTGATGGAGCCTCGAACTCAAAGGGGGCAGGGGTAGGCATTGTTCTCATCACTCCAGAAAATAAAATCCTTGAACAAGGAATTAGGATGGGATTCGCAGCCTCCAACAACGAAGTAGAATACGAAGCCCTAATAGCAGGTCTCCAAAAAGCGCAAACTCTAGGAGTGAAACATTTGCAGCTGTTCGGTGATTCGCAACTAGTATCCAACCAGATAAGTGGAGATTATAACGCGAAAGATGAAAGAATGGCAGCCTACCTAGCCTTGGTGAAAAAACTAATGACGAGCTTCGAGGAGATCAACATCCAGCAGTTTCCTAGGGGGCAAAATAGTCATGCTGATGCCTTAGCAGCCCTAAGTTCAGCAGTTGACTCCAGCCTTAAAAGGGTCATCCCCATCGATTTCCTCATTTGTCCGAGCATTAACCATAACAGCAAGCTATCAAACATAGGACAAATACTCCAGGTGGGATCAGCCCCCAGCTGGATGGACCCCTTAAAAAACTATTTAAAGGAGGGCACGCTCCCAGAGGACAAGAAAACCGCCCACCAGATAAGAGACAAAGCTGCTCGCTTTCACTTATCTACAGGGGGTGACTTGTATAAGAAATCCTTCTCCGGCCCCTATCTTAGATGCGTCCATCCAGGCGACGTCGAGCAAGTATTCCGTGAGCTTCACGACGGAATCTGCGGAAGTCACGTCGGAGGAAGGTCTCTAGCCTTTCGAGCAATGAAGGAAGGATATTGGTGGCCATATATGTAAAAGGACTCCACGGTATATGTCCAAAAATGTCTGAAATGCCAACTCCACGCTCCTATGGTCCACCAACACGCCAGTGACCTAAAATCCCTGACCAGCCCATGGACCTTTGCCCAATGGGGAATGGACATCGTGGGACCACTACCCACCGCTCCCGACAATCGTAAATACCTGTTGGTTGCTACTTCACCAAGTGGATTGAGGCAGAACCATTGGCGAACATCCGAGATGTTGATATAATAAGATTCATATGGAGAAATATAATCACTCGATTCGGAATCCACAGAACCATCATCACTGATAATGGGACACAATTTGAGAGTGGTCCCTTTCAAGACTTCTGTAATGAACACGGGATCATGCACAACTTCAGTTCGGTGGCCTACCCTCAGAGCAATGGATAAGCAGAGGCTTCCAACAAAACTATGATCGATGGATTAAAGAAGCGGTTAGAGCGAGCCAAAGGCACATGGGAAACCGAGCTACCCCACATCCTATGGGCATACCGAAACAACCCCTCGGCGAGCAACAGGAGAAACGCCATTCTCACTAACATATGGTATGGAGGCGATCATCCCACTAGAAGCAGGATTGCCAACAATGAGATCCGACCTTGTCGAGCAAGGATAAAATGATGAGACATTGCTCGCCGAACTCGACCTGGTCGACGAACGTAGAGAATTTGCACTGATAAAACTTGCGAGCTATCAGCAACATCTCACAAAGCAGTACCACAAAAGGGTAAACCCAAGAAGATTCCAAGTTGGGGACTATGTTCTAAGAAAAGTCCTGGGCAACGCGGTGAAATCATCAGATGGCAAGCTAGGCCCAAACTAGGAAGGACCCTTTAAAATAACTAGAGACGACCTGCAAGGTGCCTATCATTTGGAAACGATGGAAGACAGGGAGATACCACGAGCATGGAATGCAGCTAATCTCAAGAAATTCTATTTTTAGGAATTCTATTATTGAATCTTTTTCTTGTATTTGCTATGTAAAAGGACAGTTCATTTCCCTTATCACTAATGAAAGTCTCTTAGTTGATTACACTCTGATCAGTGAAAGTTGCATTTTATTACACATCCTTTCAAAATCACAGGCACGATGGTCGATATAGCAGGGGAACACCCCTCCTCAGGTCATCGTCATGAAGCACGAAAGGCCTCTTAGCATTGCCCCTGGCAATATATGAAGCCCTACAGAGTATTCTTAGGCATCAAACCTACTTTGGTTGAATAAAATCCTGATCGGATGAAGACATCCAATACCAGGTGTGTCCTCGCCAATTACTCTACTTAGTCCTAAGGGAGTGTGACGACACAACCTAAAAGGTAAAGTAGGGCACAATGGTATTTTGGCATCATACTGGACTGGGGGGACACTCGCATGATAAAATAAGAAGGATTATGAAGCAGCGAGAATATGAAAAGATTGGATGAACACGTTTAGTCGGCAAAATTTCCCAAAACACGAACTTTTCATTAATCTCTTATATTTACAACAATGATAATACATGTTTAGTCGGTGAAGCTTGCCCAAAGCATTTACATTATAAAAAAGAACTAAAGAATAACAACTTGCAAAATCTCAAGGAGGTGGAAGCCTCCGAACAAGATAGTCTGCCACTTTAGCTATTCTTCCATCATCAGGAGCGGGGGCTAGCTCTTCTACGACCTCATTTGCGTCCAACTCCAGTAGTTTTCGAGGAATAGCATCGATGGGGATCCATTGATCATCCCTCCTGAATGGATTGGGCATCTGAGTGGAGGAGGACATCTCGTAACGATACCATAACACAGAGTTCCTCGGGACCTGCAGCTCTTTCAGGTCATTTAACCAACCTCTGATGAAAGAAAGTTCCTCGAACTCTGATAGTCTTGTTGGAGCATCCATCCAGCCTTGATCATAACCATCAGCCCACGCTTGTCGAGGACCTTTCTTGAATAAATGCCGCAGTCGGGTAACGTCCCTTTGGAGCCCGACAGCAATTACGTAGGCTCGCCGGACATCATCGCAGAGCTCTTCCATCTCCATATCACGATGCTCTTTGACTTCCCTATTCCTGCCCCTGGCGCCCCTACCAGCTCGCGGAAGGGGAGGACGAGATCCAGCTCGCGAAGACGAAGAGCCTTGTAGGACTGCTGAAGCGGTGCTCGACGCATGCTCCTTAAGCTTTAAGACTTCCCTCCTCAGATCTTCATTCTCCTGCTGCAGGAAATCCCCAACTTGATTGATCTCAGTGGCCTCTAGTATCCTTGCTCTTAGTACACTGACTTCCTCTTGCACTGAGGCACCAATTTCTTCCATTTCCTGGAGCCTGTCCTTTAGCTTAGCCACTAGCTCGGACTGCTCTTTATATTTCTGGCTCCTAGACCTAAGCGACTTGCAAAGTCTAACAAAGTCCTGGAGAACTATAGGGCTTGCATTAGGACCAAGGGTCCTACCCAGTTGGGAAGTAGCGGGAATGTAGTCATCAACATCAACCAACTACAAGTAAAATAAAGATAGAGGAGAGAAAGAGATCAGCACAAGAAAAATAAGAATATTCTCATTTCATTAATAAAAGTCAAGTACATTGAGCAAAAACTTAGAAAATTACAAGCAAAAGTACAAAAATAAATCCTAAAAGAAGATTAACTGGCAACCTCAGGCTGCCCAGAGGTGGCTGGCTGCTTCCCCTTGTTAGTAGCAGTAGAGGCATCCCCCTCTACAGGGATGCCCTCAGTCACCTGAGCAGGGAAAACACCAGCAGGAACTGTCTGAGAGGAAAGATCAACACCCTCGATGGCTGGGGCAGGAGCCTCTTCATCCATAGTTGGCTTGGGACTCGGGTCATGCTCATCGAACAGAGGAGACTCAACATCAACACCAGCAGCTAAAAGAGCTTTGTTCCAGCCCTTCTTGAAGTTCAAACGGCTGATGTAGCCTATCCGAACCTCAGCATCTTCGTAAGTAGCAGCCCACCCGGAGTTGTATGAATCCTCCTTGATGGTGGCTACCTAGGCCTTTTCCACCTTTAGCTACTCGGTCAGAACCCTGTTCTCCTCCGCGAGATCCAGCTTGCTCGAGCAGACTAAGTCACAAGCCTGGCTCAGCTCGCTCAGCTCCTTAACTGCCGTATCCCTCTCTCGATTAGAGTTGACGAGGTCCAGATTAGAGGAAACTCGAGCTGCATCAGCAGTCTTTAAGTCAGCCTCCAGCTGAGAACCCCTGACTTCTAGAGCGGACTTCTGCTACTCCAGCTCGCTGTTCCTTCTCACCAGCTCGTCGCGAGAGCGATAGAGCACAGCGAAGTCAGTCACAAACTGCCATAAATAAAGAAGAAACCAAGAAGGAGAAGCAACTAAAACTTGTTAAAGAATTGAAAAATGGAGAGAATCTTACCAGGGCTAGCCTCTGGCTAGCTTGCAGGGCCAATTGATCAGACCCCAGCACCCTCTGGCGATCTGCATGGAGAACTGCCCTCTCAAGCAGCGCAGGAGCTAGCTGAGGAGAAATGGCAACTGAATCCCCCTCGGGCAAAGAAGATACCGGTACCAAGGCTTACCCTGCCTTTGTCCTTGACTCCACTTTTCTCCTTTCCTCCTCCTTCTCTTTCTCCATTCTCTTCCTCTCCTCCATTCTCTTCTTCTCCTCTACCTTCTTTATCTCCTCCTCCTTTTTTCTCTCCCTCTCTTTCACCTGATCTTCATCTCTCCTCTTCCTATCTTGCTCCTGAGTAGAAGACCGAGAACCAGTAGCCACAGCCCCAGAAGCAGACTTCTGTTTCTTTGACCTTTGTGCAAGAAGCACGTGGTCATCATCATCATCATCTCTGATCAGGTTCTTCCTTGGAGGCATCTCTTCACCCGAACTGCTGGAAGTGCTCGACGATCCTCGAGCTTCAGAAATCTCCTCAGAGTCAGAAGAACTGCTACTGTCAGAGCTCCCTTCACCTAAATTTCCTGTAGGTTCACTCTCAGAGCTGCTCTCTTCTTCGTCCAACTGTATAGGCTCAGCAGTAGTCTCTCCAAGGAATCAAACTCTGGTACACTGTCCACAGGCCGTGCTATGAAGCTGGAACCTACGTTCTTATACTCTAGCAAAAAGGCAGCAGACCTGGGATGCTCACCGTCATCCAAAGGCTCTATAATATTCCAAGCTTTCACCAACTCTGAGATACGAACCCGCTAAGAGCAGGCCCCAAGTTCTTTGACCTCGCTGTAGAAGAAAAAGCAAAGAGGAGTTAGAAAAGTCATATATTAGCAGAGATTAAAACAACAGTACAATTTCTACCTATATATTCTTCCCCATAAAAGGGAGCAGTAAACCTCTCAGACCTCGACCCTTCAAATTGGGGAGAAAATTGCCAATTTCTAACAAGGAAACCCTCTTGCGAATAGTCCTTGTGGGAATCAGGTAGATTAACTACCAATACCCTGTCAGGACTCCTGGCTTTGAGGTATAGGACACCTGAGCTAGTTCGAGAAAAGGAGTAACAGAAACAGACCTCGACAAGTCCTAACCTAGTGCCATACAACTGATTTATCCTATGCACGCCGTTCACTATTTTCCACACATTTGGCGAGCATTGTGCGGGGACGATATTGGAATGGCCAAAGAAATGCAAAAATAGATCATTAGGGGGAAAAGTAAGTCCCCCCTGAGAAAGCAACAAAACATGGATCCCGTGGGAATCCTCTATATCCCTAACGTTCTTAGGAGGCGAGGCACAACACTCAATCTCTACCCACTCAGGGATGTTGTAGAACTTTCTAAACTCAGGGATTGATCTATTTCCAATCTTCGCCATTGGAAAGCACAAAGAAAAGCTACAAAACAAAGAGAAAGTGCAAAGAAAGGGCACGAAAAACTTATAAAACAGAAGATCGGTTCAGGTGATGAAGAAGCACGAGCTCAAGATGACTAAGAGGCCATGGAAATGGAGATTAAGAGCAAAAGGAATGAGGCGCTAAGAGTTCTCAGAAGATAGAAGAGTGCTGGAAAGTCTGAAACGACGGAAAAAATGTGGTTATTCCAATGAGCCTTCAAAATATAATCATAGTGCACAGTAAGAGAAGCGGCTGTCGCCAAAATCAACTCCACAGCTCCCGAGGAATTGCAACACGACCATTATGGCTAATTATTTAAATCTGTTGGGCCCGTATACACGGCACAACAAATTTAGGAGCAATTGTGGGTACCCAGAATTTAGAACCATGGGCCTAGACGAGTAGCCCAGTCCTGGCGGCCCAAAGTCCAGGCATTTCATCTTTTATATTGATCCGGTCTCCCCCCACGATCCCATAAAGGGAAGTTATAGGGGAGATGGGAAACGTGGAGGAACCCATCACCTCCACTCACCTACATGTAAATGTATATATTAAACCCTAGGTCCGGGGAAAAAGGACAAGTTGTATTCTCTGTAATCATTCTCCAGAATATAGAGAAATAATACTGACTGCACCACCATGGACGTAGGCACATCTTTGCTGAACCACGTATATCTTTTGTTGTGTGATTGACATTTTGTTTTCCTTGTTCTTTCTCGGTAATTTCTTCTCTCATATTTATCTGTGTTGCATAATAATTGTCACCACAATTCTAATTAGCTGACTCTTGAGTAACGAATAGGTGAGTTTTGAGTAACCAGTAGGTGACTTTTGGGTAACCACACATTTCAGATTCCATACTTACTGTTGATGTCTTTTGAGCTTACTGATCGGGTCGAAAAACTGAGCGTCCGTGTAATATGCTAGTCATTGCTATCGGCTTCCAACCTCGATACAAAAAACCTAAACTTGTAACTACACTCTTAAGGAGTATAGTGACGAGTCTGGGTATCGAATCCTTAGGGAGTTAGGACGTGTGAACATGATGACAAAGGTAAGGTTGTTTAATCGTAAAGTTGATGAAAAAAAGAAAAGAAAAGAAAAAGATGATTGATTTTTGGATTTATCTATGAATTAACTAATTTGAATTAAATTAACCTACACGTGAAAAATTAACTAACTAAGAAAGAATTAATATGAATGAAAAAAAGGGTTAAGAATACACTCCCCTAAACCCTAGTGTGTATGCCAGTACAAAATTAGTCATAAATTAGATAATTGATCAGACCCAATCTTTAGTACTCCAAAGCATTATATATATGAGGTTCAAGCCCGCATCATACATAATCAAAGAATGAGCAAAGAAGTGTTTCAATAGTTCAAGTGCGTTGCATCCTTAAGCACCCCGGTACCTAGGGAAACGAGGTCAAAACGTCTACAATGGTTGTGAAACTATACAACACGATTTAATTACTTATTTAATTTAGAGGACAAATTTTATATCTATGCATACCACACTGGGTTGGGTTCATGCATCCCCACCCTTAAAAACTTAGATTAACATGATTAAAATAAAAGAAAACTTAAAACTGAAAGTGCAGGAATCCATAACTAAATCTAGAAAATTGAGAACATGACTTGAATTGGGATTGGAAAACTAGAAAGCAATAATTAATTAAACTAACTATGAAAGAAGTAAAAATAATAAATTAAAATTACTTGCAATGGACGAATGATGAATCTTGAATAGATCTTTGAATCTTAAATAGTAGCCAAACTTGAAAACTAGGGCCCTTGGATACAAGAATCCTTTAAAAACTAACTACAAAGAAACTCTAACTACTAGCCTCCTACAACGTGAAGTAAAAAACTCATCTTCTTCCTCATAAGGTTTGCCCTTTTATATATCTCAAAAATGACGCTTCCCACGCCTCTCCATATTTTACAACTAATAAAAAGGAATTATACAAGAAATTTCAAGAGTTGAAACTCTTCAGCTTCCAAAATTAATTTCAACTTTTGACTTTTCTGTCTCTAATTTTAAATGGGCATAACTTCTTCACCGTAGCTCAGATTGAGGTGACATTTTTTCCAATGTTCTTGTAATTTAGAGCTCTTAGACTTTATATCTTTCCCCACCACTGGAATATATATGTAAAATTATGAAAATGCCCTTCAACTCCCTATTTCTTGGTTTCTTTCATTATTTTGCATTCTCTTTCGTACTAATTTGCATGAAATACCTGTAAAATACATAAGAGATACACAAAATATGAAATACTTACTAAAAAGGGTTAGTAGCATAAATATAAGACAAATTTTGAGGGTCGAAGTCAATTCTGTGGGCTTAAGGTGAGATGACCAATTCTGCGGGTCGAAGCCAATTTTACGGTCTTAAGGTGAGCTGACCAATTCTGCGGGTCGAAGCCAATTCTTTGGGCTTAAGTTGGGGATGACCAATTATGCGGGTCGAAGCAAATTTTGCAGGCTTAAGTTTGAGATGACCAATTCTGTGGGTCGAAGCCAATTCTGCGAGTCGAAGCCAATTCAGCGAGCTTAAGTTGAGAAGTTCTTAGAGAACTCTGCCGGGAAAATTACCTCGTGATTTTGATTTGAGTTGGGGAGACGATTGATGGGGAAATCCTTATGTCTTTTGGAGACTTTACCGGGGGAACAACCAATATGATGCTGGGGAAGCGATTAGGTAGTCCAGGGTTTGAACGTATTTCTCGAGGAAATTTGAGACCTTTGGGAAATAGGATATGATCCTGAAGTTTTGGATATTTTGGAGGTCCTCTAGGGACGTTGTCGGGGAGAGATTCGCTTCGATTTTGAGAGTTCCGCTGGGGAAATAGGGGTTTCACTTGGGGGAGTGTGAAATTTTCTTGGTGAAAATGGTCTAAATCCTTTTCGGGATTTTTAAGAATTTTCTGAGGAATTTTCAGGGTTTTTCGATGTTTTTTGGGAATTGCTTTATGAAAATTTAAGATGGTGCCGATCGGCATGGTGTAGAGGGTGCCATTCAGCAGTGGCACGGACTTTTGGACTGCCTCGAGAAGGCAGGGGACAAATTCCCCTCATTTTTCACAGCTTCTTTCCTTCTCTCTTTCTGCGATTTTCTTCTGTGAATAGTTCTAGCATTGCGATCTCTAAAAAATGGCCGCTTTTATGAGCACTACACAGTACATCGGGAATGGTTGGCTGTCGATGACTGGGCAAATGAGGAGTGGAGGGCTAGGGCGCCTCTTGCTTTGGGGAGCGAGAACTCTTTTGACGCATTCAAGCCGGTTGCGGATGAGCGAACCTTGCTGCGGGAGGCATCGCATCATCGCTCTTCGAGGGTGGTGAACCCTGGCGATTATGTAAGTAAAATGACTTTTGGCATTCTTTTTTGGTGATTTTCCCTTTTTTTCTTGGATTTGGATAAGGATTTCTTCTTTTGGCAGTCTGATGTTTCTTTGTCGAATATGCGTGCCCGCGGGACGACGGGGCTTATGGACATCTAGGGGCATCTTCCACCTGTGGTGCGTTGGGTGGTATCCTCAGTAGGATTTGGGAGGTTGGCGTCTGTGCTAGATGAGATGCCTCGTTCGACGGAAGTCTTATGTAATCTGGGGGAGAGGTGGTGGGACATTACCCACACCTTTCATTTTAACTTTGGGGAGATGACTGTGCAGCAGCTGCTGGGGATGGATTGCAATGGAGAGAAGATAGAGGTGGATCTCTCTTTGCGGGTGAGGCCGGAGGTGGTGCGCGCGGTGCTTGGTGATGTGGGGAGAATAGTGTCTGGGGACTCCATCCGTCTGTCGCTGCTGAAGGATGTTTTATTAGTTAGAGTGATTGATGTGGAGGACGGGCTACAGGTGAGACAGATGGCCCGATTGTTCATTTTACTGGTGTTGGGAGGATTTCTGGTGGCATCGAGTGGCGACGTTGTCCACTTATGGTTTTCACCATATCTGAGGATGTTTTCGAACATCCCTCTATATGATTGGGGGAGCCTGACTTTGGCGACCCTTTATTTTTACTTTGATGCATTCAGCCGGTGCTACCGGCAGTCTTTCACTGGAGCCATGCATCTTCTTGAGGTATTCTTTTAATTTGTGCATTTTCCTTTCATGCATTCGCATTTTCCTTACGTATCTCTTTTTAATTATGCATTTCTTGTCTTTGGTAGACGTGGTTCTATGAGGTAATCGGGTGTAATACCGAGCTGATTGCTTTGAAGGATGACATCATTGGGGATTTTCGTCGGTTGCATCGATGGCGAAAGGCCAATCGGCAGTCGATGAAGTCTCTCTCTTTGGAGGCGGTGCGTCAGTCCTTGAATGGCCTGACTAGTGATAGGGTAAGACTTTTTTTCTTGTTCAGTCTAAGACCTTTATGTGATCTAATTCCATATTTCCTTATATTTTGCTAGGGATTTTTCAGGTGACCTTTTACCCTTGGGGGATAACCGTTCAGGACATAGGGTTGACTGGAGTAAATGCGCAGATGAGGCATTTGATGGCGCATGAATTATGCCACTCTTAGTATCTCGTGGAGAGGGTGGTTCGACAGATTGCTGAGGGGGAAGTGGTGGTGCCACCTGCGAGGCCCCCTATGTCTATGAGGCGAGAGCGACTGCTGCCAGAGGATGCGAGGATCGCGGCGATGATTGGCGAGTCCTACCTGCTGTACACTGATACGACTGTGCCGTATGATTATATGGACTTTGTGACGAGCTGGATGATGGCACCCATTATATATGATGCACTGACCTTCCTTTCTACGGGTTCGAGTCGGCCAGTGGGTTCCTCCCACAGCGGTGGCGGTGACTTTGGAGATTCCCTTTGTGCAGCTGCATACCCCATTCATACAATATTCGACGGGCTGATGGAGGGATGGTGCCTATGCTTCATCGTCCTCATACGATGGACCCGGAGGAGTTGGGCTTTACCTAGGAGGTTCTTCATCCTAAGGAATATCTTTTCTCTCTTCTCCTTTGGTTTCTTTTGATCTTTTTTGCTTGACAATGATTCTGCCTTTTCTTGCAGCACGTCTGGGTGTCCACCACTTGGCTGAAGGATATTAGGGACTGGATATCTTTGGCGACTGCCCATATTTGGGACGCGGTTCCTGATCCTTCTTGCTTGGTGTTGTATGCCTCATCCGAGGAGGAGTCTGGTTCAGGTAGTGGTGGTGCATCATCTCGCTATCGGGGAAAGAGAGCGCGTCGCAGGGGTGGAAGCTCTTAGGAAAGAGAGGTGAAGATTAGGTGTGGGTTAGGGCTGAGTTCCATTATTTTTTTACTTTTCTTTCCTGCAAGATGATGTAACATAGAGAAATATCTATGTAATGCAATGAAGTTTTTTGGTTATCTTATGTTAGTGATGAATGAATGCATGCACATACGCTTTTTACTTTGCTGCTGAGACCGTAAAAAGAAATATTTTTAGGATTTTTAAAGAAAGTTTTATTCAAAATGAGAATTTATATAAAGATGAAGAGGGGAATTTTGAAATTCTATTGAGAATATCAATTTATTTTGAGTTTTTTGAATTTTAATAAAAGAGGAAAAAGGAAAATTTTCAAAAGTAGGGGGTTGCCGATTGGAAAGAACCTTGTCCTACCTATCGGCAAGTCAGTCCAGTCCCATTAATTCAAAGCTTTGATTAGTACGCTCTTCAGCCTTCGGTACCTTGCATGGAAGGATTTCTTTCGATTTCTGTAGAGGTTATGTCTTTTGTGGGAGTTTTTAAGTATAAAAAAGGGGTAAGGGTGGGGTGTTTTCATCACACCTTCACATTCTTACTTTCTTGTTCTGTGAGATGGCTCTCCCTGGTAGTGTTGAGTTTGCCAACTACCTCGAGACTTTGGAGGCAATGGGCTCCTATAACGTCGACTATGATGCCTACAATATGCGTCGAGTTTCTTTATGGCGTAATCGGCCCATATAGTGGAATATGCTGATGGCGGCGATACAATTCTGGTACCCCGAAGACCATGTATTTTGCTTTGGATTGGAAGAAGTCTGTTCGACCTACGAGAAATTTTCTGCCATATTGGGGATAAATCCTGACGTTACTACGGCTCTGCCTGAGTTTTCCCGCTCTCCCCGAGAGTTGTTGGCTAGGCTTCTTTGTGTTTCATCCTCGTTGGCCAGATCACTGGTGGCTAGAGGTATGATCTCTCTTTCGGTGGTGTTACGGTCTGTGTATTTATAGGAGGTTAGTGATGCTGGATATGTCAGAACAGTCGTTCTGAGCTTGGTTTTGAAGTTGCTGCTGCTGACCGGGGAGTTATTGGTGGACTCACAACTTGAAACTATTACTTCATGGATGTCCTATCGTCTCAATCCTACGACGGTGATACTGGCGAAGACTTTGAATGGCTTAGATGCCTGGATAAAAGGTTGTTCTGACTTTCTCAGGGGTAGCCCTATGATGCTGTTCATGTGGTTGTCTAAAAGATTTCGCTTGATGACTACTCTTGAATACCCTTTGTCGGTTGTACCCAATTTTTTTGCGCCATTTCATCAGTGTTGGCCTGGATATTGAGAGTTGGGAGAGCTGGTTAGTGGAGCATGGGGCTCTAAATCTGTATTGGTTAGTGCCTTGCTGGGGATAGCTGCTGCTTACTCTGAAACATGGAGAATACCCATACGTTCGGCTGGTTGGTCTCAGACAGACCTATTTCTATTTTCCTTAGATACTTCTGCGTCAATTTGGCTGGGAGAAGATCGTGCCACCTCGGGTACTAGACTTCTTTCCGATAGAAGATTTGACAGAGCATATGCGCACGCGGCTTGGCTCTTTGTGGGAGAGTCGACGTCCATCATCCCATCCTTCTCAGTCTGCTGGTAGAGTTTGGCACATCCCTGGGGATTATATAAAGTGGTTATGGAGGAGAGTAGTTAGCAAGATGTTGGTAGTGGAGATTGGGCAAAGGTGGCTTGCCTTATCTGATACCATGGAGGGAGGTGTGGTAGTTTTTTTTAGGCTGGTTTGAGCTTATAGGTCCTTGGAGCATCTATGACACTCCATACAGGCAGGGGAAGTTTGGGGACCCCAGGATGAAGATGATGATGATGGAGTGGGCTCCTCTGGTAGCTATGGGTAGGACTCCTAGAGAGTTTATTTTTTACCGAGAAATAAGTTTGGCTTTTTTATGTGGATTTTTAGGAAGGTAGGGGGAAGGGAGTTATCCGTTCCTTTATGTAATTGCACTGTAATTTCTTATTATGGAAATAAATAAGTTTTTGATAATCCCGTTGTGCCTTTTGATGAAATTTGTATTTTGAGTTATCTATACCGATCGCTAAGGCATGCATAATCATTTTGTTCAAATATATGTTAAAGTGAACTGTCATTCTCGGAGATAAGAAAAGAGTAGTTTTGGGGAAAAAGAAGGGGTCATGCTCATGTAATATGTATGAGCTGCCAACGTACCTCTAGGGGTTTTTGAAAATTTTCAATTTTTCTGGGAATGATTTTTTTTAGAATAGAAAGGAGATGAGAAGAGTCGTAGCGCGCTGAGATTTCGGACTGGGGGTAAAATTTCTTGAGACGACCCAGGTTGACTGGATGAGACATCTCTTCTCCATCTAAGTTGGTGAGCATGGAGGCACCGCTGGACAAGATCTTCTTGACAATATATGGGCCGCTCCAATTGGGCTTGAATTTCCCTCTGGGGTCCTAGATGGGATCTACTATTTCTTTAAGGGCTAAATACCCTTCTTGGACACCGCGGTCCTTGAATCTCTTATTGAATGAATGTGTTATTCGGCGATGGTACCCTTGTATGTGATATAACTCCTTCAGTCTCCTTTCGTCCAAGAGTGACAGCTCGTCGAGGCGGCTTTGATGTCAGTCCTCCTCACTGACCTTGCTTTAAAGCATGACGCGTAACCTGGGTATTTCTAGCTCCACGGGTAGGACTGCTTCTATGCCATAGACTAAAGAGTAAGGGGTAGCCCCAATATAGGTTCAGATTGAGGCTCGGTAGCCCTAGAGGGCATATGGGATTCCATCGGCCTAATCTCGACATCTTCGATCATCTTATTGATGATGGATTTTAGGTTCTTATTGGCGACTTTGGCTGCACCATTGGTTTGAGATCGGTAGGGAGAAGATTTGTGTCTCTAAATCCCATACTCGTTGACCACCTCTGTGACGTCTTCCTCAAAATGCAACCCGTTATCTGAAACTAGCTCGTGCGGGACCCCATATCGACAGATGATGTTTTTCTTGATGAATTTGGCCACTTTCTTGGCGTTCAAGACTGCGTATGACTCGACTTCGACCCATTTGGTGAAGTAATCAATGGAAACCAGGATGAACTCATGCATATTAGAGGCCTTGGGTGTAACCTTCCCTATGATGTCGATGTCCCAGGAAGAGAATGGCCAGTGAGAAGTCATGTTGTATAATTATCGTGTAGGCAAGTGTTGAAGGTTGGATAACTGTTGGCATTTGAGGCATCTCCGAACATAGGCAGTGCAATCCTGGATTATGGTGGTCCAGTAGTAGCTTTGTTGAATGATCTTCTTGGCAAGCATGTGACCGTTCATGTGGGGTCCGCATTCCCTGCTGTGGATTCTTTAAATAACCTATTCAATTTCATCCCCTACGATGCAGTGTAGATGGGTTCCATTGAAGTTTCTTTTGAACAGTGCTTTGTGACAGATGATGTATTGGGCGGCCAGTCTTCGGAGGGTTGCCTAGTCTTTCTTGTTGGAACCCTCAGGATACCTACCATGCTTAAGGAGGTGCCAGATATCATAATACCAGCAGTTGGATAGCTCGGGATCTTCTTTGGTGATGAGCTGAATATGGTAGCAGTGGGTTGGTTTATCTTTCTTTTGGACCAGGAAGGGGGCCATTGTTATTCCTTCGGTCACGTTGACCATGGAGTCTAGGGTAGTAAGGGCATTGGCTAGGTTATTTTTTTCTTGAGGTAGGAAGTGGAAGTTGATGTCTTGGAATTGGGAGGATAGTTCTTCTAGGTGGGCATGGAAGGGTTGGAGTTTCTCATCCTTGACTTTCCATTTTCTGAGCACTTGACCGATGATGAGGGCAAAATCTCCATAGACATCTAGGCATTGAATACCTTTCTGGAGAGAATCTTGGAGGCCTACCATACACGCCTCATATTCAGTCATGTTATTGGTGCAAGGGAAATCCAACTTGATGGAGATGGGAGTGTGGGAGTCATTTGGGGCGATCAAAAGTATCCCAATGCCATATCCCTTTTTTTGGCAGTGCAGTCGAAGAACATTTTCCATCGGAGGTCATCTCGAGCAGAATAAAAGATGTTTTCAATTGGGAATTTGAAGATCTAGTCATCAGCCTTTTCCATGGGGTAGTCAGCGAGGTAGTCAGAAATGCCTCTTCCTTTCATGACTTTCTGTGTGATGTACACGATATCAATCTCGGCTAAGAGCATCAACCATCGAGACATTCGGCTGGACAAGGCGAGTTTCTCAAGCAGGTACTTGATGGGGTCCATTTGGGGATACAAGTTTAATTGGGAAGGCGATCATGTAGTGTCACAACTTTTGGGTGACCCAAATAAGCTCAACGCGTGCTTTTTCCAAAGTGGTGTAGTTGATGTCGTACCCGACCAATTTGTGACTAGCGTAATAGATGGCTCTTTCTTTACGGGAATGTTCAAGGTATTGAGCTAGCAAAGCCCCAACTGCAATGTCAGTTATGGTTAGGTATAGGAGGAAGGGGAGACCAGGTTGTGGTGGCATGAGTACCGAAGGGTGAGTCAGGCATTATTTGATTCGGTCAAAAGCTTCTTGGAAGGCCTCATTCCAAATTTCGGTTGAATCCTTTATGAGGAGTTTGAAAATTGGTTCAAAAATGGAGGTGAGCTGGCTGATGAACCGGATGATGTATTACAATTTCCTAAGGAAACCTCGGACCTCTTTCTCCATTCACGGAGGTGGCATCTCAAGTATGGCTTTTAGCTTGGCAGGATCTACTTCTATACCTTTTTCACTGACCATGAATCCTAAGAGTTTTCCCATTGTAACGCCGAAGACACATTTCTTTGGATTGAGTCTCATCTGATACTGTCACAGTCGTTCGAAGAACTTTCGGAGAGCGGGTGCATGACCTTCTCTAGTTTTGGATTTGATAATCATATCATCCACATATACCTCGACTTCTTTGTGAATCAAATCATGCAGGATGGTTGTGGTAGCCCTCTGGTAGGTAGACCCAACATTCTTGAGACCAAATGGCATAACAATTTAGCAAAAGGTCCCCCATGGGGTGATGAACGCAATTTTTTCTTGATGATATGGGTGCATTTTGATTTGGTTGTATCCGACAAACCCGTCGACGAATGACTTAAGAGCATAATTGGCCGTATTGTCCACGATAATGTCGATATTGGGTAGCGGGTAATCATCATTTGGCGAGGCTTTGTTCAAGTCCCGGTAGTCTAAACACATCCGAACTTTCCCTCATAATTTTGGCACAGGAACTATGTTGGCTATCCATGTGGGATATTCGATCACATGAATGAAACCCATGTTCAACTATTTGACCATCTCTTCTTTGACTTTGAGCGACCATTCGGTATGGAGCTTTCTCATCTTTTGTTTAACTGGCTTGTAATCTGGAAGAGTGGGGATCTCATACTGAGCAATTTTAGGATCAATGCCGGGCATATCATCATAGGAACATGCGAAGACATCTACGAATTCCTTCAATAATTCTTCAAGTTGTGCGCTCTCATGCTCATCGAGGGTAGCCCTTATCCTAATCTCGCTCAGTTGGCTACTAGAACCGAGGTTAATAATAATAGTTTCTTCTTCATTAACTTGAACGTGGCTATGTTGTTTGTTATTAACCTTATTTAGATCAGTTAAGAATTGTTCATTTACAAAATCACCATCATCAAAAGTTATATTAGGATCTAAATAATTAATGTAAGGCATAACAAGATACTCAAAATCTTCGGTTATTTCATTGATAAGAAAAATAGCGTTGAGAACCTCATCAAAGGATGTCTCGATTATATTTGAGCAAGGATAGACAAAAGAAAAAGAAATAGGGTAAACATTGGGGTTAGGTGGGATTTCAACAGGTAGAACCAGCGCAACATGCTAGTGAAAGAGAGGTGTATTATCATCTTTAATCAAGTGGGATGGATCCAGTGATGTAGCGCTTGAATGAACCATGCAGAGTCTCAGCCACAGTTTCTGTAAGTCAAACGAATCCTCAGAGTCAATTCCCACAGAATCTTCAGTATCTCTGATGAGTGATTATATATGGTGTTGGGAACTTTCGGCCCATGGGTAGCTGTCTTGGAAAAATATCTCCATTCCGGGTTTCATCTTTTTATCTGTATGGTCATACCATGGCTCCAGAAATCCGCAAACGGGAAACCCTCGCCCTTTTTGATGAATCATCCATTCAAGGAGTCACCTGAGATGGTCTGGATGTATTCTAGTCTTCTCTTTGGTCGAGACTGGCGGATCATTCTGAGCTCTTATTCTGAAGGTTTATAACCCAAAACACAAGGAGGGAGAGCTTTCTTCAGTTCAATGGGATCAAGTATCCGTTGCTGTCTTTGTCCTAGCCCCAATTCGGGCATGAAGTGCATGTTTCTAAACATCTGAATCACATTGACGTTTCCATGAGGGTCATATTCTGGAAAAACGCTTTCTTTGAAATCGTCCCCTACCGGGAGTAGAAGTGGCTCAACTCGGAATCGTGACAGGAGCATATCATTTGACCCGTACTGTATCTCAAGGATTGGACTGCTGGTACTGAACCCTCGGCATTATTATTATCGCCCAAAATGGTGATGACTCGTCTATTGGTGAACAAGTTTAATTTCTGATGGAGTGAGGAAGACACACCCTTGATACTGTGGAGCCAAGGTCGTCTGAGTAATAGATTAAAACAAGCCGGGATATCAATAACTTGGAATTCAACGATAGGGTGTATAGGGACAACCCCTATTACAAGTTTTATGGATCCCATCACCTCCCGACGGGTATTATCGTAGGCACGTACAACATTGAAAGTTGGAGCGAGGTCACTTTCTTTCAGTCCTAAGAATTTGAAGGTTCTTTATGGGCAAACATTCAAGGTGGATCCATTATCGATAAGAGAGAGTGGTACGATTTTCCCCATAACTTCGACGGAGATATTGAGTGCATGATTGTGGTTTGGCCCAAGTCTAGGGATTTATTCTTCATAGAAGGATAACATTCGGGTAGAGGTTAAGGACTCGACTAAATTTACCGCTTCTTCTGGTGTAGTAGAGAGAGGAACTATGGTTCTAGTGAGCAACTTGAGCAAAGAATTTATGTGCAGTTGGGAAGACATGAAAAGCCCCCATAGAGTGATGTTAGCTTGAGTTTTCTTCAGTTGATCGAGGATCTTTCTTTCCTCAAGGGTTATTTTTAGCATAGGAAGGTTTTCAACTCCCTTCCCATTGTCATTGGCTGGTAGTGAGCTTGGTATCTGGTAATGCCTCCCTGATTTGGTGGTCATGTTATTTACTAAAGAAGGGAAGAACATGAACCTTATTTCTTCGTCAATCTCAGGTTGTTCTGCTACCTTGTTTATTTCTTCGAGGAGCTCCTCAAATGATATCATCTTACACATGTCGAATACGAGGCCAGTTTTATCAAAAACTTGTTCTTCATTCGAATCTTCGAATTCTCCCCCCACTCGGTAGAAATAATTCTATCTTTCCATGTAAAGTCAATGCATTCTACAACTTCAATGGATTCTTCATACAAGTCTTCCCATTCTGTGGGGATATGTAAGGGTAAAGGGACCAGGCGCCCTTATAATTTCAGAGTATTAAGTAACTCAGCCATACTGCAAATGTCGTTGGTTTGACTGAATAATTCTGCCATGATCTGGACATCGTCATCCAGGCTGACTTCATCGATTGGTACCACCCATTTGTCTGACTCTTGGACCCATTTTCCTGCTTCCAAGAACAGTGTACTGAACCTTTGGCAGTCAATTATCATCTAGGAGGGGAATTTCAGCCCGAATTCTAGGAGTTAATTTAACACTTCTGATAATTCCATACTTCCATTTTCAGAATGGGTACGGACAGCGATGCATGCTCTGGTAAGGAGTGACAGTGCCTGATCATCGAGGCTAACAGGGTGTAGGAGGAAATATGGGCAAGTTTGGAGAGGTTTAGGAGAGTGTATGGGTGTGATTTGAGTTGAGGGATCAAATTATGGGTTTATTTATAGGTAAATAGCATTGGTATGATTTGGGAGTGGGTTGTGAGTAGTATTTGGCTTAGTATTAGCTGGTGGGGCAATGGTACCCCAGTCAATTAGACCTTGGATTATATTTTGAAGGTGAAAGCATTGGTCGGTGGTATAACCAGCAATTTGGTGAAAGGCGCAATGGGCATCTGCCTTGAAGTTTCTTGGAAGTGGATTGGGCAATGGATGGGGATCCAAGGGTTTAATGAGGTTTTGGCTTAACAGGGCTTAATAAACATTAGAGAGGGGAGCATTACGCTCGGTTTATTCTTTTCAGACCTGGACAGGACGACTTTCTGATGCCCACGAAGTGGTTGGTTGAGAGTTGTTATTGATGGTTGAGACTACATCACTGGCAAGTTTGTCATATTTTTTGACGGTGAACTGTCTGGACACTTTCTTTGGTTCAACCTCTGTTTTAGCAAGACCTTCATCGATTTCTACTCCTGCTTCTCTGAGAGCTCATAAGTGGGGATAGTATTGTCCTCCCATGGTTTCTTGGACATGAGTCAAGAAATTCTTCATTATTATGTTGACTTGTTCTTTCTCGGATGGCCAATTGGTTATAGTGGCTGCCTTTTTCCTCCATCGAGCTATGAAGTTACTGACTGATTCCCCAGAGTTATATTTGAGAATCCCTAAATCATGATGGGTGACCTCAAGATCTTCATTAAATTTGTATTGTGATATGAATTCTCGGGCTACATCGTCCCAGTTACGGTTCTAGACTCCTCGAGAGACAAAAATAATCGGAGAGCGCTATCCTTCAGAGTTTACTAAAATAATTGCGCCATCACTTCTTCAGAAGCCCCTAGGAGAGTCATAGAACGGTGATACCTCCAAAGTAAACAATTGAGGGTCCACTTCCTTTGAAATTCTTGATATTTGGCATCTTGAACTTCTTAGGTAACCTCGCCTTAGGATAAGGAGACATGTGGGTGTAGTCCATGTAATTTATGGAGATTCGGACTTGGTCGAACTTCTTAGCTAGCATCTTGAGACCTTATTTGACCTTGTTCAATTCTTCCTCTTTCGGATCAACGATTGCAGGCAAGTTAGCCCCAGGCTGGGCAAGGTTTGGCATAGGAAGATGGGTAGGCGGCGGCCCATTAACAGGAGGGGCACGTGGAGCGTGATGATCTTATTCGGGAACCCAGATAGGCTAAGGTGGACCCATAATGCGAGGGAATAAGACCTTGGGCTCTTAAGGAATAGGAACCTGGTTTCGTTGCATCTCTCGGACTTCAGTCTGAAGGTTATCGATCTTGGACACGAGCTGAGCTAAAACTGTCGTCAAATCTGGCTGCACAACTGGTAGTTGATCTGTGTTCTCAATGGAAAATGAATAGATACCGGACTTGAAATAAGTAGCAGGGGAACGAACATAGCTTCAGGGTGATTTGACTGCAGACCGAAGCCAATAAGGATCCAGGCTAAGGGCGTGCGATCGACCTGAGAAGGCGCAAAATGGGATTTATTTTGAGAAAAAGTAGGAAAATATTTTTGACATTTTTTGTTTCTCTTTTGAGATCGAAGGGCAAAATATTTTTGGATTTTTAATAAAGAAGAGAGAAATGTTTTTGGAATTTTGATAAAGAAAGGAAAAATATTTTAGGATTTTTGATAAAGAAAGGAGAAATGTTTTTGGATTTTTGATGAAGAAGGGAGAAATATTTTTTTGGATTTTTGATAAAGAAGGGAGGAATATTTTGGAGAGGGGTCTCAGCATGATTATTATTATTATTTTGTTCTCACTTGTATTAATTTCTCCTAAATGCAAAATGAAATGCCGACCGGGACCCGAGCCAAGAAAAGTTGGATTTTTAAAATATGCAAATCTATGGCTGGACTTGTAACCAGGTTCACGGGTAGGGTCCCATTTTAAAAATGCCCAAAAATTTGGGCGACAGGCCTACCTAGAATTTCTGCAGAGTTTTTGGTTGAAATCGGTAATCTAACATGTGTGTCCTAGGCTTGACACCTATATGCGGGTATGCAGCTTGGTTGGGTGAATCGGAAAGGGTTCCCCATTTGGCATGGCTTCCACGATATACGTCTTTATTTTGAGAGCAATCGGTACGTGTGGACAAGCCATTTGATATACCTGAGTGTACGTGAATTGCCTCACTATATACCTCGTAGGGACGGTACGTGTGAGAGAGAATTCAATATACGCGGTGTACGTGAACGAGTTCCCTGCGATATACCTCCCATCATGACTTCAGTTAAGAAGTACGATGCGGGGGAGCCGTTTGATATACGTCGAAGGTACTTGTCCAATGGAAGGTGAGAGTTATATCGCTTAGGATAACTGTGCCCTGCCGGACCAATGCCCATCACGAAGTGACCCTCTAGTTACTGGGAAAAATTTGGTCAATCACAATGCTCTTTGGTGATATCATGTGAATCATGCATGATTCTTATTAGTATCTTATAAGGAGAGTATCTCTCTTTATCATGCCCAATAGGAAGAAAAGTATGTGTACCAATGGTATACCAAGTATGGGTGATGCATGCAACATGTGATATATATGGTCCTAGGTGCACGTGGTGTGAAGTGTACATGAAGAATTTTCTATAAGTGTGTGAATTTGCATAAGCACGAGGTACACATGAATAGTAAAAGGGGAACATGCAAAAAAGGGGAAAATATAAACAAATACAACACCAATGTATTTAGAGTCTAGCCCTCAAAATAAATGATCCCCTACAGAGTCGCCACTGTGGCCATCCTCGATCCTCGCAACGGGAGAGGATCCCTTGTCCCGCGCGTCCCTCTCGGGAGCGCTTCAGTCGGCGTCATTGATGAGGTGAAAAATGTAGAGAGATGGAGTCGCTAGTCTATTTTACTCAAAATAGATAAAAGAAAAGGGAGCCATACCGAAGGACAACATCCAAGGACATACTAATACATACGAAACAAAAATGATTCGAAAAGGGTCTGAAGGCTAAGTTACGAAATGGGAAGGTGTTAGGCACCCATTCTGCCCTTATGGTCTCTCATGGGTTGTTGCTATTTTCCTTTATTTCCCCGTGATGTGTGTGCATGTGTATATGTAGCGGAGATAGGAATCATCGACTTGTATCATGGAAGAGATAAAACGAGTCATCCATAGGAATGTTCCTAACAAATAATATTAAAAAATAGGATTTATATGATTATCCTAGCGTCGATCATTATAAGGGAATGATAACACATGTGGAATAATACACCACTAAGAACAAATATATGTATATGTAAATATATGGAATCGAAGAGAGTTAAGTTTATAGAACGTGGAAAAAGTAGGAAAGAAGTAGAAAAAGGACTCGAGTCTTAGGTTTTACCCTGAGACGCCTACGTAGCCTATAGAGGCATCAAAGTTCACGTAGATCGTATGCAAAATGAGGGGTGGGATTTATCCCATGAACCAAAGGGGAACTTCTCTCATTTGTGTGTGTGTGTGTGTAAGACAGTGTTTTAGTTGTGAGAAAAGTGTGAGAATTCCCGTTTAGAATTTATGAGCAAATCCTCTTTTTTCTTTTTTTTTTGGTTTTATTTATATGAAAATAAGAGATCTGCAATAATAATAAATAAAAATCATATTAGGATATGTGAGATAAGAGAATAAAAGTGCTAAGTAATAAAAAAAGTTAATGTGAATTTAAGGGAATTTAAAGAGAGAGCTAAGAAAGTTGGACCTTCCTGAAGATCTTGAGCTTGATCTTGGATGTTGGAGAGCAGCCCTTGCACTTGGGTGATGATAGAGGGTACTTAATTCACCAATTTTGATAAAGACAGTAATGAAAGGTGAAGGTTGGAAAGGGATTTGGATGTGGAAATCACGTTGACTTAGAGAGGGGTTTTCCGAGCTTGTTGAGAGTGATAGATCTATGATTTTTCCTCCTCTTTTGGAATGAGGTTAGGAGGGGGGGAGGGGTATTATAATGGGGTGTCTACAATATTCTACTTCAATTTTTGGAATAGTTATAGGTACATCATTTTAGAAGAGCTACCTTGGTCGACGAGCAACCTGTCGATGTCCCAGTTAGCTATCCTGAGTGTGATGACCAATACATCTTGATGTGGGGTTCTTACCCCAACTAAATCATCTTCGTTAAACACAATGTTTTTGCTGTAGTCGACATTTTCTAGTCGTCGGTGCTTCCCTACCCGAGTCTTTGTGGGATATATCTGAAAAGCTTGCATAACGGCAGTAAGCTTTTTAACTTCCATCTAAACATTGTTTCCTTATATTTGCTTGAGGTATGATGCCCCATGAATTACTGCGAACTCGTGGCCTATATCTTCCTCAAGGAAGTTATCCCGCTTCTGGTCCCTATTCTCTGCGACCTTGTCTCTTTTCTTATCTATGAACTCATTGAGATGGCCAGCCTGGGCCAATTCCTCGAGATGAAACTTGAGTGCTTTGCAGTGTTCAGTCCTGTGATTGCCCTCTTTATGGATTGTACATATCAGTGCGTTATCTTATTTTGTTGGGTCCCTCCCATCTTCCTGGGCCATTTGACATATGACTCTTCCTTGATCTTGCTGAGAATTTTATATATAGATTCCTTGAAGATTGTGTTAACAGCCAGAAGCGCTTTTGAGGGGTCATTTTTATTATTATTGTTGGAGCCATTCCTGCCCCAATTTTTGTTTCCTTTTTTTAGAATCATTTTTATATGTCCCTTTGTTCGTCTTCGTGCAACCATTATCCCTTGCATTAAGATGGATTACATATTCGACTTTGGCGTATTTTTCAATACGGGCCATTAGGTCATTGATGGAATTAACCTCCTTCTTAGTTAGAAATTGGTGCAATAGAGAAGTGCTCGGCAAACTGATCTTGAAGGACACTACGATAACTTGATCTTAGAAGTCTTTAATCTCATTGAAAACCTCCCAGTACCTCTTAGCATACTCCCTGAGGCTCTCCTATGGCTTTTTTCTCCATTGTAAGAAGTTCATCCATCTGCTTGGGGTGGGAGCTGCTAGTTATGAAGCGAGTTGTGAATAATTTAGCTAAAGATTTAAAGATCCTAATGGACCTATGTTGCAACCTCTCGAATGACTTTCGTGTCACGTCGTGCCAACTAGAAGGGAATACGTGACACCTTAATGCGTCATTATGGCTCTACAAGGTCATGGCCTACCTGTACTATCGAACATGATTAATAGGGTCAGTTTTCCCATTATAGATCTTGAATCTGGGGATCGTAAACTTCTTGGGTGGCTCCTCTTCTTATATTACCCTTTAAAAAGGGGACTTCATATGAGTGTTAAGAGATCTTTTGTCTAGCTCTCGTGTGGATCTGGCTCCTTGGTGGGTTGGACACTGATTCATCTCCCTTCGGACTAGGCTTCTGATTTCATCATTCTGTCGACCAAGGATCCTGTGGCATCGAGATTCCTGTAGTCATTCTGATCATCCATATTTTGACCTGTTCCTCTCAGATCTTCCTTGGTCGTCTCCTTCCTCGGCTGTGAGATTCACTCACCCGAGGGGCTAAGAGTCCGATCATGGCGTCTTCTTGTATTTCTGTAGATATCTCTCTCCATTCTTTCTAGTCGCCTTTCTAGGTGAGCATTCTCTTATTATTGGCGACGTGTGGCTTCTTCTTTCTCTTGAAGTCTGTCCTCATAGGCATCGACCAACCTGGAAATATGAGTGGACCTATGTGATCCATGACTTTCTTCAGAAGGTTGCCTTTCTTGGTGAAGCCTTGGATTTGGTTGGCAAATTTCAGACCTCACCCTGGGAGCGTCAGGTTCTTCCTGAATATCATCGGCTTGAGGGATGTTGATACTGTGGTGAGACATTGGAGGCTTTCAGTTAGTAAGTGTTGTCATAGGAATAACAATCGCTTCCCACAGATGGCGCCAATTATGGAATAAAAATATCACAATAAAGAATTTACAAAGAACAATTACAATCAAGCAAGAAAGGATACAATCGCACACACAGCACAACTATGTACGTGGTTCAGGAACTTACCTACGTCCACGGAGAGGTCTACTATTTTATTAAGTATCTCTCAATATTCTTGGTTGCATGCCCCTATGCCCCGAGCCAGGCATTACAATTTATAGATGTAGAATTTCAGTTGTCAAAGTAACTCCACAATGTCCATGATGAATCATGAATCCCTTGAATATCTCCTCGATATTCTTAGGGATAGACTTGGTCACATCCTGGATCGGTTACATATCTTTATTCCAGGATTTGGTCCAGGCACCATTTTAGGCCTGCTGGGCTTGGCCGGCTACTTTCGTGGGTTGAAAATAAAACGGGTTCCCACAATTATAAACACAAAAAAATTGAATTTTAAAATTTCATTTAAAAACAGTGTTTAAATCGAGTTTTTTGAATACGAAACCAATTGGACCCTAAGAGATTCCTAATTCGGAACGGATAAAGTATAATTTATTGTGAAGTATTAGTGCACATAACATTTTCCTATAAAGATAGATTTTGATCGATTTAACTTGGACTTATTTCAGTGTATATTGTCTCAAAACTAAAAATAGTAACCTATTAATGGTGCAATGTCGAAAACCAAATATTTGAAATATGAATGTCATTTAGTAATTTTTTAAATTGTCACAAAAGTTCATATAAAAAATATTGCGCACCTTTTTTTTATAATTTTAAAGAGTCTTTATGTGACATTTAATTAAAATAATTTTACAACAATAATTTTGTTTGGAAACAAATTGAACAATAGTCATATTTAAGGGAAATATGGTGATATGTCTCTAAACTCTTTAAAATTAATAATAAGTACGAGCTAAATATAGTTTTGTCAATAAGTCCATAGAAAATGTCTATGCATATCTTTTTTCTAATTTTCTTTTTCTAAACAATTAAAATATATACAAATATTGTTACAACACCATCACTAAATCAAAATTTATAAAAAAGTTACTTTCAGTGACGAAATGTAATTATATTACAATCGACATACTTTTCTCCTAGTTGTATCTGTTTATGCCACGAAAATATATCTAATTAGATTTACAATGCCCAAAATTAAGACAAAAATGTAAATTTATATTAATCTAATGTCTTAAAGTAACTATGTGTCTGTTGTTAATATTTAGTGTTATAACTTGTATAAAAGTCTAATTATGTTGTACATAAGACTATTATGAATTAATCGAAAATATGATGTCCTTAAAGTGCCTAGAACACTTTCACTTATCCTTAGTGTTGGCAGCAAAGAGTTAAGGGGGTTATTGACGAATCCTCCAATATTTAATTAGTTTTCATATTTAAATTTCAGTTTAAAAAGTGATGACATAAATACAAGAGTGGGGTTATGGATGGAATTCTTTCTCGCGAGCTCTACAAGGATCAGTCCCTAATGTGCCTAGTTTGGGGATTACTTTTAATCCCTAGTTAGTTTCGGGTCAGGTCGGGTATATATAAAAATACTTATGTATATAATATTATGAAAAAAATGTAACCCTTTTAAATTTTAAGATTTTAAGCTTAATCCCTTATGTGGAGTATAAATTGAGCGGCCCAAGCCAAATGGCCTAAATAGTTATACCTTATAACCTACACCTACATACAAAAATAAATAAACACCCTTTCCTTTACTTAATCCATATCTTGTGAATACCTCTCTCCTCTCCCATTGACACTGCCCTTTGTCATTGCCTTTTACCACCATGATCGCTTTGAAGCAACCACTAACAAATCTCTCTCTCTTTCTCGTGTTGTATACCATCGATTTGTTATCCTTTCATCTCTCTCTCTCTCTCTCTCTCTCTCTCTCTCTTACACACACACACACACACACATATATATATATATATATATATACACACAGAAAGGATCTCATGCATACCCAGTTTGCATACCCTCCGTCGACCATTTTTTTAAAATAGTAAAAAAAATAATTTGGAGCTGATTTTTTTTATGATTTTTAAACATTTCAGTAGGACCATGAAAAAATAATTAGCTCAAAATGAATTGTTTTGCTATTTTAAAAAAATCGGTCAAACTTTGTCAGTTTTTAAGTTGTTAAAAACTGACAAAGTTTGACCGATTTTTTTAAAATAGCAAAAAAATTCATTTTGAGTTGAATTCTTTTTATGGTCCTACTGAAATGTTTAAAAACTATATAAAAAAAATTAGATCAAAAATATTTTTTTTACTATTTTATCAAAAATGGTCCAAGCCAGCGGTGTGCAAACTGGGGTATGTATGAGAACCGCTCTCTCTCTCTCTCTCTCTCTCTATATATATATATATATATATATCATAATCATATTTTCAACATTAACACAAGAGCAGATAGGATGGAGACGAGTCTCAACAAGCAGGGCATGAGAAATTACATGCTCTGATAATGACCGAAATTTTTTTGATTCTTATAGCCAGGAGGAAGGACTAGGGTTAGGAATTCAATGGTTTTCAATGTGTGGCTGATGATGAGCATGGAACGATGACAGAGTCCAACTGAGCTGGCCACTCCACAATAAAGTCTCCGAATCAAATCCCTCGATTCCATGCCAGGCACGTTTCTAAACTGGGGACAATGGAGGAAGGGTATATATATATATATATATATATATATATATTACTGATCTTGTGCAGACTATCCCGTATTTTAACAGTGCAGACTGAACATGTGTCACCTGGCGGTGAACCCATAAATTATCAGCTAAATTATAGGTGTAGACACCACATTCTAGGACCCCTTGAGCCTCTCCTTAGGCTCCTATCACTTCCCCTTTCCACCGCAAATCTAGGTCGCACTCCAAGTACCGATCTAGAGACCATCGGGCTCACTCGGGTCCCATTTGACTCTGGTCAACTCTTTCGTCAGAGCGAAAGCTCTTTGAATCATTAAAGGGCTTTAAAACTCCTTTCCAACATTCCGCCCCGTGCATGAATTGGCATAAAGGTTCAGACAAACGAACTATTTCACTACCAAAAATTGATTCAGATGCCATTGGGCGCTTTCGGGCCCCAAATCGACCCTAATCAACTCCACTGTCAGCGCGAAAGCTCTTTGAATATTCAAAAGGAACTGATAACCCTTTTCAACGGTCCACTCCGTGTGCAAAGCAGTATAGCCATTCGAACGAACGATCAGTTTTCCTTTAAAAATCAATCTACAGGCCACCGGGCGCTCTTGGACTCCGTTTGACCAAAATCAACTCTTCAGCTCAAACGAGACTGATTGAATCTACTAAGCTCACTAAATACCCTTTCTAACGATCCATCCCGTGCATGATTCTAACCTACGGTACAGAAGAAAGAGCCGTTTTACTCCGAGAGGACATTGGGCACTTCCGGGCCCCTATTGACCAAGGACAACTTTCCAAACCGAGCGAAACTCTTGGGAATGTCAAAGTACATCTCCTAAATTTCCAACGGTCCACCCCCTGCGTGATTCTGACTTACCACACGGATGAATGATCCGTTTGACTCTGACGATCTCCCGTCCAAAGGATCGACATGCACTTTCGAGGAACATTTAACCCAAAGTCAACTCTCAGAAGAGGGAGCGGTCCGAAGGACTCTCAAAGGCCTTTGAAATACCTTTCTAATGGTATGCCCCATGCATTATTTGGATAAACGGTTTGTGCTCTACAGTCATTTTTCCAGAAAAGTTCGCACGAGACTACCAATTGGAAGGCCCTGAACCTTGCCTATCGGCACAGTGTCAAGGGTGACCTGCTAATAGGCACCCCCTAGGGTACGTCGATCGGAACCCCCTGACCCTATAAATAAGGGCCATGACCTCACTCCCAAGACACACAGTAAACCCATCCGTATAGTGATCTCAGCAATATTCTCTGGAAGTTAGCGAAGTTCCATATGAGAAGTTCCATTCAAACCTAAATACCCATCCTTTTCACTTCTAATTTTGGCAAATATCCTTTTCTCTCATCAACATCCATTAACATTCAAAGGAGTTCATCTAAGATCCAAGATCAAGCTCCAAAGAAGGTCCAATTCCTTATCCCCATCTTTTAAATCTCTTGTTTTTGCATAAATTACATTTGATTCATAATCTAGTTTCACTCTAGTTCATACACATTAACATCTACGCTTTTATTAGTACATTGCATGTACTCTATTTTTCATAAAAAAACCAAAAATAAATAAAAGAGAGTTACACCCGTAAATTCCGAACGGAATTATCCAACACACTTTTTCCAAAACTAGAAACACATTTTCTACATGCACACACCTAATAAAATTCCGTTCGAATCCATGGGATAAACCCCACCCCTATTCTATATTCGAACTACATTGACCTTGATGCCTTTATAGGATACGTAGGCTTCTTAGATTAAAATCCGAGACTCGAGTCCAATTTTTCAATTTCTCTTATTTTCCAAATTTCTCCAAATCCCTCATTTTTATCGTACATATATATATATATATATATATATATATATATATATATATATATATATATATATATATATATATATATATATATATATATATATATATATCATGCTTGTTCGCGTCTCATCCGACATATATTATTGTTTCCCAATAATGATCAATATCTCGATGAACGCTTATATTCTATCTTCTACATTCATCACTATTTTGGGAATATTCCTATGGATGACCTCACCCTATCTTTTCCATGGTATGGGTTGAACGATTCCAATCTCCATTATATAAACACATGCACACACTTCACGGGGATAAAGGAAAATATTAACATTTACCCATGAGAGACCGAAAGGGCGGGATGGGTTCCTAACACCTTCTCATTCCATAACTTAGCCCCCGTACCTTCGATCTATTGGTTTCGCATGCATCAGTTTGTCTTTGATGCCACTCTCTCGAAGTGGCAACATATTCTTTTTCCTGTTTTGAGCAAAATAGGTTGGCTACTTTATCTCTTCACATTCACCCAACATCGATGACGATCGAAGAACCTTTTCGAAGAGAAGGGTGTGAGACCGCAATGTAGTTCTTCCTCGGGGGATCCTCCTCCTTCCCCCCGAAACGAATGTCGTGCCGACCGGGATGGCCACAGTGGCGACTCCATTGGGGACTATTTTTAAGAGGGCTAGTCTCTGTTTACATGGGTGTTTTATTTTCTTGTATATCCCCCTATTTACATGTTCCCATTATTATTCATGTGTCCCTCATGCTTATGCTACTATTCACACACTTGTAGTAGACTCTCCATGTACACTTCACATCACGTGCACCTAGGATCACGTATATCCACATATTGTACAAATCACTTAGAAATACATGCTTAGGTTTCACTAGCACACACCTCCCTTTTTATATAACCATGATCACTTATCACACACTCACTTGTAGATAATTACACATCACCCTGACATCACTTATCCATGCTTAGTATACTATTGGTACTTGTACTTTGCTCCTTGTTTGGCATGATAAAGAAAAATAAACTCTCACTATTAGATATTAATAAGAGAATATGCATGATTTACATGACATCACCAAAGAGCATTGTTATTGACCAAATTGTGTCCTGTAGCTGGAGAGTCACTTCTTAATGGGCGTTGGTCCGGCAGGACGTAGTTAGCCTAAGCGATATGACTGTCACCTTCAATTGGCCAAGTACCTTCGATGTATATCGAACGGTTTCCCCACATCGTACTGCTTAACCGAAGTCATGATGGGAGGCATATCGCAGGGAACTCATTCACGTACGTCGATATATCTAATTCTCTCTCACACGTACCGTCCCCACGAGGTATATAGTGAGGCAATTCACGTACACTCAGGTATATTAAATGGCTTGTCCACACATACCGATTACCCTCAAAAGCAAGACGTATATTGTGCGCCAAAGGTGGCAACCCTTTCCAATTCACCCAACCAACTGCATACCCGCATATAGGCGTCAAGCCTAGGACACACATGATAGATTGCCGGTTTTGACCAGAAACTCTATCAAAATTCTGGGTTGGCCTATCACCCAAATTTTTACGCAATTTTAAAATGGGACCCTGCCCGTGATCCTAGTTACAAGTCCAACCATAGCTTTACATATGTTGTAAACTCAATTTTTCCAGGCTCGGGTCCTGTCTGACATTTCATTTTGCATTTAGGAGAAATTAGTACAACTGGGAACCTAATAAATATAATAATCACGTTAAGACCCATCTCTTATCTTTTATTCTCTTTTCCCCAAAAAGCATCCAAAAACATTTTTCCACTTTTATTAGAAATACCAAAAACATTTTCGTTCTCATCTTTTCTAAAAATGTCAAAAATATTTTCCTCCTTTTTTCCCCCAAAATAACGAGTTTTCCTTTTTCTTTTTCGAAAATAAATTCCAATTTTTCTTCTCAGGTTGATCACATACCCTAGGCCTGGCTCTCTTTTGGATTCGGTCTTCAGTCGAATCGCCCCGAAGTTCTGTCAGTCCCCTTACCTCCTTCGAGGTCGAAACTCACCTGCTTTCCATGGAGAACACGGATCAAGTGCCGAATATACAACCGGATTTATTGACGGTTCTAGCTCAGCTCACTGCCAAAATTGACAACCTTCAAACTGAGGTTCAGGACATGCAAAGAAGCCAGTTCCCTATCCCCGAAGATTCTGAGGCCATTTTCCCTCGTGCCATGGGTCCGCCTGTACCTGAGCCTATCTAGGTTCCTAAAGACTACAATCATGCTCTACGTACTCCTCCTGCTAATGGGCCGCCACTAACCCAACTTCCTATGCCAAACCTTACTCAGACTGGGGATAATTTACCCATAAATGTTGATCCGAAAGAGGAAGAACTGAACAAGGTCAAGGAAGACCTCAAGATGCTAACCAATAAATTAGACCAAGTCAAAATCTCTAGTAACTACATGGATTACACCCACATGTCTCCCTATCCTAAAGCTAGGTTACCAGAAAAATTCAAGATGCCCAATATCGAGAAGTTTGAAGGCAGTGTCCCCTCGATCGTTCAGGTCCATAGCTATCACCGAGCCATGACTCTCCTAGGGGCTTCCGAAGAAATAATGGCTCAAATGTTCCAGTAAACTTTGAAAGATAGCGCCCTCCGTTGGTTCCTATTCCTTGAAGAATCCACCATTCGTAGTTGGGAAGATGTTGCCCGTGAGTTCATGTCACAGTACAAGTACAATCCATGACTTAGAGCTACTTAAGAAGAATCATTGGGAATTAGTCAACAACTTCATAGTAATATGGAGAGAAAAAGCAACTACTATGACCAATCGGCCGTCCTAAAAAGAACAAGTTAGCATTCTGAAGAAGAACTTCCTACCTCATGTCCGAGCAACCATGGGAGGACAGTATTACCCTCACTTTCGAGCCCTCTGAGAAGTAGGAGTAAAAATAGAAGAAGGTCTTGTTAAGACAAAAGGTGAACTGAAGAAAATCTCTGGACAGTTTGCTCCTAGAAAGTTTGAAAAGCCTGCTAGTACCCCAGTCTCTACTATCAACAACATCTCTCAGCTTATCACTTCGTGGGCATCAGAAAGTCGACCAAACACAATCGAGAAGGAATATATCGAGCTTCACGCTCGTATCTCCAAAGTCTGCAAGTCTCTCTTGAACCGAAACTTGATCAAACCCTTGGACCCTCGTCCGTTACCAAATCCACTTTCGAAGAATTTCAAACTTGATGCCCATTGTGACTATCACCAAACTGCTGGCCATAGCACCGACCAATGTTTTCATCTTCGAAACACAATCCAAAGCTTGATTGATCGGGGTATCATTGCCTCACCATATAACCCTAAACCAAACACTACCCATAATCCACTCCCGAATTATGCAAATTCCCTCTTCCTAGAAGAAGACTCAGAAATCAACCCATCTACCTAAATCATGCCAAAAAAATCACCAGTCATACCCTTATACTCTCCTAAACCTATCTAAACATGCCCATATTTCCTCTTATACCCTACCAGCCTTGCCGAACAAACTTTATCACTCCTCACCAAAGCATGCGTCGCTATCTGTACCCATTATGGAGGTAAAGATATGTAATTATCATAAGTGCTGAACCAACTCCTAGAGTTCGGGCTAAAATTTCCCTCCCATATGACAATCGATTGTCAGAAATTCAATGGGTTGTTCTTAGAAGCTCAAAAATGGTCCCGAGAGTCGGAAAAACTGGGTAGTGTCAGGCGACGAAGTCAATCTAAATGGCCTGGTCCAGATCACGACAAATTTGTTTCAAGAGACTGGTGATATTTGTAGTATATCCTAGATTCTTGACGCTTTAAAATTATAAGGGCACCTAGTCCCCTCAGTCTTGCATTTCCCTGCCAAATAGGAGAAATTATATGAAGAGGACATAGATGTTGTAGAGTGTATTGACTTTGCATGGAAAGACAATATCGTTGCCACCGGATAGGGGGACGATTTCGAAGACTCAGATAAATAGCCAAATTCTAGAAATACTAGTCTGTTAGCTAACCTATGCGGAGTGATATCATTCGAGAAGCTACTAGGAGAGATTAACCATGTAGTTGAATAACCCGATATAGATGAAGAAACATGGTTTCTATTTCCCCTCTTTCGTGAGACACATGACCAGGTCGGGGAGACATTGCCAGAATTTGAGCTTACAACCATCAGCAAGCAATAAATGAAAAGGTGTTGAGAACCTCCCTATGCCAGAAATGACTCTTGAAGAAAGTAAGGTTCTTGATCAACTAAAGAAGACCCAAGCTAACATCACCCTATGGGTACTTTTCATGTCTTCCCAAATACACTGAAACGCCTTAATCAAGCTACTCACAGGACCCACAGTTCCTCCCTCAACCACACTAGAAGAAGCAGTGAACCTAGTTGGATCCTTGACCTCTATTCGCATGCTCTCCTTTTCTGAAGAGGAAATACCTAAGAATGATCCCAACCATAATCATTATCTCAATATCTTTGTTGAAGTTATGGGGAAAACTATCCACCTCTCACTCATCGATAAAGGATTAGCTCTGAACCTCTGCTGTGGTGCGTGCCTATGACAACAACCGCTGAGACGTAATTGTATCTATAAAGCTTACAGTAGGGGATGGCCGTATAAATCCTGTTGTTGAATTCCAGGTCATCAACATCCCAGCCTGTTTCAATTTATTGCTCGGACGATCGTGGCTCCGTAGCATCAAAGGGGTGTCTTCTTCCCTTCATCAAAAATTTAAGTTCTTTGCCAAAGAACAAGTTATCACCATTTTGGGAGACAATGAAAACACTGAGAATGCTAGCACTAATAATTCGGTACTCAAGATATAACACGGGGTGAACGATATGTTACTATCAGGCTTCCATATCGAACCACCCCTACTCCTAGTAGGGGACGACTTTAAAGACAAGGTTTTTCCAGAATACGATCCTCATGGAAATGTCAATGTAATCCAAATTTTCAAGAACAAGCATTTCATGCTCGGACAAGAGCTAGGGAAAAGACAACAAGGGATAATTGAACCTATTGTCTTAAAGGAGTCCTTTCCTCCTTGTGTCTTGGGCTATCAACCATCAGAATAAAAACTCAGATTGATCCATCATCCTCGACTGAAGAGAAAGTTAGAATGCGCTAGAACTATCCCGAGATATTCCCTAAATGGAAGATTCATCAAAGAGGGTGAAGATTTCACCTTCCACGACTTCCTTGAGCCTTGGAATGACCCTGTAGATAAAAGGATGAAACTAGGAATGGAGATCCTTTTTTAAGACAGCTACCCAAGGGTCGAAAGTTCCCAATATTATGTACAACCACTCATTGAAGAGACCGTAGCTGATACTAGGGATTTTGAGGACAATAAGTTCAAGGACTCTTTCAACTTGAATATAATGGGGCTGGCACTCTGCATGATCCACTCAGGTCCTACATCATCTGATCCATCCTACCTCATCAAAGATGTTGATATACCTCTTCTCAACTGGCATACTGCACCTATGCCACCTGCTGATATTCAACCTAACCCTAATGTTTATCCCCTTTCCCCTTTAGTTGTTTCCTTTCACTGTGATGTAATCGAGACCTGGTTTGATGAGGTTCTCAATGTTGTTTTTTCTATCAATGAAATAAGTAAAGATTTTGAGTATCTTATTGTTCCTTACATTAATTGTCTTGATTCTAATCAAACTCTTGATGATGATGACTTTGCAAATGAATAATTCTTAACTTATCTAAATAAGGTTAATAAAAAATAATATAACCGCGTTCAAGTTAGTGAAGATGAAACTGTTGTTATTAATCTCGGTTCTAGTAGCCAAATGTGCAAAATTAGGACAGGGGCTACCTTTAATGAGCATGAGCGCACGCAAATCGAAGAGTTACTAAAGGAATTCATGGATGTCTTCGCATGGTCCTACGATGATATGCCCGACATTGACCCTGAGATAGCACAGCATGAGATTCTAACTCTCCTGGAATGTAAACCAGTCAAACAGAAGTTGCGAAAGCTTCACACTGAATGGTCACTCAAAGTGAAAGAAGAAGTAGTCAAGCAATTGAATGTAGGCTTCATTCGAGTAATTGAATATCTTACATGGCTATCCAATATCGTACATGTGCCAAAACTAGGAGGAAAGGTCCGCATGTGTGTCGACTACCCAGACTTGAACAAGGCCTCTCCGAAGGATGATTACCCGCTACCCAACATCGATATGATTGTGGACAATACAGCCAGTCACGCTCTCAAGTCATTCATTGACAGGTTTTTCGGATATAATGAGATCAAGATGCACCCTAATCATCAAGAGAAAACCTCACTCATCACCCCTTGGGGAACCTTTTGCTACACTGTCATGCCATTTGGTCTCAAGAATGCAGGGGTTACCTACCAAAGGGCTTCCACAACCATTCTGCATGATCTGATACACAAGGAAGTCAAGTCCAAGACTATATAAGGTCATATTCCTGCTTTACAAAAATTATTTGAATGACTACAACAGTACCAAATGTGGCTTAACCCATAGAAATGTGTCTTCGGTGTTACCAAATGGAAAATCTTGGGATTCATGGTTAGTGAGAAAGGGATAGAAGCAGATCATGTGATGCTCAAATCCATACTTGAGATGCCACCTCCTTGAACGGAGAAAAAAGGCCGAGTATTCCTTGGGAAATTACAGTACATCAGTCGATTCATCAGCCAATTGACTTCCATCTGTGAACCCATCTTCAAACTCCTCTAAAAGGATTCTATCAAGGTCTGGAATGAAGCTTGCCAAGAAGCCTTCAACCTAATTAAGCAATACCTAACCCAAATTTCGGTGCTCAATACCTTGAAGACACCCGTAAAGAGAAATCCATCTACCATGCCAGTCAAAAATTGGTCGGTTATGAGGTAAACTACACCACCTTGGAAAAAGCAAGAGTCTCTCTTGTCTGGGTTACCCAAAAGTTACGGCACTACACGCTCTCCTTCCCCATCAGACTCGTATCCCAAATGGATCCCATCAGGTACCTACTCGAGAAGCACAACCTATCCAGAAGAATGGCATGTTGGTTAATGATTCTAACCGAGTTTGATATCACTTACGTCACACAAAAAGCCATGAAAGGAAGAGCCATCTCTGACTACCTTGCTGACTAACATATGGAAGAGGCCAATGCAGCGATTTCTGAATTCCCAGATGAGAATATCCTTTGCACCTCCCATGAAGATCTTAGATGGAAAATGTTCTTTGACGATACTCCTAACAAAAAAGGACATGGCATTGGAATTCTCCTAATTGCCCTTGATAACTCCCATACTCCTATTGCCATCAAATTGGATTTCCCCCTGCACTAATAACATGACTGAATATGAGGCATGCACAGTAGGCCTCAAAGTTTCCCTTAAGAAAGGAATTCGATACATCGATATCTATGGGGATTTAGCCCTCATCATCAGTCAAGTACTCATGAAATAAATAGTTAAGGACGAGAAACTCTTACCCTTTCATTCCCACCTTGAAGAACTAGATTCCCAATTCCAAGAAATCACCTTCCACTACCTGCCTCGAGAAAAGAATAACCTGGCTGACGCCCTTGCCACCTTATCCTCCATGATTGACATCCCCGAAGGAGTAACCATAGCCCCCTTACTTGTCCAGAAACAAGACAAACCAACCCACTACTACCACATCAAGCTCTGCATGGAGGAGGAACCCGAAATAGCTGATTGCTGGTATTATTACATTTAGCGCCTCCTCAAACACGGTAGGTATCCCCAAGGAGCTGACAAGAAAGATCGAACAACTCTCTGCAGACTGGCCACCCAGTACATTATCTGTTATAAATCAATGTTTAAGAGAAACTTCGATGGAACCCATTTACATTGCATCGCAAGGGTCGACATTGAAGAGATGATGCAGAAACTCCATAACGGGTAATCGTACGCCACATGAACGACCATATGCTTTCCAAAAAGATCATTCGACATGGATACTACTGGATTACCATGGTTCAGGACTGCACATCCTACGTTCGAAGAAGTTTTAAATGCCAATAGTTCTCTAACCTAAAGCATCTGCCTCTATGAGAATTGTACAACACGACTGCTCCCTGGCCGTTTTCCACATAGGGCATTGACATCATAGGGAAAGTTACATCGAAGGCATCCAATGGGCATGAGTTCATCCTAGTCGCTATTGACTACTTAACTAAATGGGTCAAAACCAAGTCATACGCAGTTCTGAATGCTAAGAAAGTGGCCAAATTCATCAAGAAGAACATCATCTGCAAATATGAGGTCCCACATGAGATGGTATCAGACAATGGGCTACATTTTGAGGCAAAAGTTATGAAAGTAGTCGATGAGTACCGACCTTAAACCAACAGATCAATCGAAGTAACCAATAAAAATCTTAAATACATCATCAACAAAATGACCGAGAGCTATCATGATTGGGCCGACAGGATCCCTTATGCCATCTGGGGCTACCGCACTTTAGTTCGAACCTATATTGGGACTACCCCTTACTCTCTAGTCTACGATATGGAAGCGATCCTACCCGTGGAGATGGAAATACCCTCGTTGTGCATCATGATTGAAATCAAGGTTGGCGAAGAAGACTGGTACCAACGCCATCTTAGCGAGCTGACTTGCCTAGATGAAAGGAGACTGAAAGCTCTATATCACATACAAGGGTACCATTATCATATAGTGCGATCCATCAATAAGAGAGTCAAGGACTGCGGTGTCCGATAGGGTGACTTAGTTCTCAAAGAAATAGTAGAGCCTATCTGGGACCCCATAGGGAAATTCAATCCTGCTTGAAGCGGCCCATACATTGTGAAGAAGATCATGTCGGGCGGTGCTGCTGTGCTCACCGACCTCAACGGATAAGAAATGGCGCATCCAGTCAACTTGGAGCGTATCAAGAAATTCTACCCCTAGTTCAAAATCTCGGTGCGCTACTACTCTTCTTATCTCCCCTCTATTCTCTAAAAAAACTCTCTTCATTTCCCCATACCCAAAACTACTTGGGCCTGATCCTCTAAAAACATTTTCAAATTTTTTTCAAAACCCTCAGAGGTACGTAGGCAGCTAGTTTGCTTCACATGAGTGCACCCACCTTCTTTATCACAAAATGCTATATTTTTGTTTTCTTATCCCCGAGAATGACAGCTCATTTTAACATATACATGAACAAAAGGATTATGTATGCCTTAGCGATTGGTATAGTTAATGCAAAAAGTCATCAAGAGGCATAACTAGATGATCAAAAACTTATTTATTTAATTATTTGAAATTTTCGTATGATTACATCGGCGTAAGGAGTCAAACAACTTCCCTTACAAATACTACACCTACTAAAAAAAACTAGATAATAACAAGCTCCACTACTCCTAAAAATCACCCCAATTATTACCACAAAACACAAAATAACACATATTACAAGAAGCTTTACAAAACCCTATCCACAACTTCCAGAGGAACCAACACCATCATCGCCTGCATCCTAGACTCCCCAAACCTCCCCTAATTGAATGGAGTATCGCAGACACTCCATGAAGCGATAAGCCCAAATTAGCTTGGGATAGACCACAATGCCTGCCTCCATGTTGTCAGATATATCAAACCACCATTCAACAGTCCCCATAATTAGCATCCTGGCCACTACTTTCTTCCACAAACACTTCATGTAGTCCCCGGAGACATGCCAGACTCACTCAGTAGAATGAGGAGGGCGGGTTGACGGATGACGATTCTCCCATAGAGAACCAAACCGCATGCGCATATGCTCTATCAGATCCTCCACAGGAAAGAAGTTTGGTGTTTGCGATGGCACAATTTGTTCCCAACCATATTGGCGCAACAGCCGGCAGGGAAAGTAGAAAGAAGTTTGCCTAAGGCCAACAAGTCTGACGTACTGGTACACTCCAAGCTCCAGAATGGGCACCAGCTCCACCACCAAGGCACATACTAGTGTAAGCCTCGAGTCCCGTTCTCTATAAACCAATTCCCCCAACTCTCAACGTCCAGGACTACACTAATGAAATAGCGCGAGAAGAAGTTTGGAACCGCCAGTAAGGGATACTCAAGTGGGACCACCATACGAAACCTCTCCGACAGCCACATAAATAACATTATAGGGCTACCACTCAGAAAGTCAAAATGACCCTCCCGCCAGGCATTTAGGACATTCAAGGTCTCCGCCACCACCACCACCACCACCCAAGGATTGTGACGGCACGACATCCAAGAAATTATAGCATCCAGTTGGGGGTCCACCAGCATCTCGTCGGTCACCAACATAACTTTTGAAACAATGCCTAGGATAACGGCCTCGGCATATCCGACATCACCCATGTCCTGCAAATACACAGACTGCAACACTACCGAAAGGGAAATCATTCCCGCCGTAACCAAGGGCCTGGCCCTCGAAGGAGAAATATGAAGAATCACAGCCAATAATTCCCTAGGAGAATGAGAAAACTCAGGCAGCGCCGCGGTAACGATGGGATTTATCCCCAGCATGGTAGAAAATTCATCGTAGGTAGGACAATTCTCATCCAACCCGAAGCGGAAGACATGATCCTCGGGATACCAAAACTCTACAGCCGCCATCAACATATTCCACTAAATGGGTGGGTTGTGCCACAAAGAGACTCGCCTCATGTGAAACGCGTCATAATCAACATTGTAAGAACACATTGCTTCCAAGGCTTCGAGGTAGTTAGCGAACTCAATGCTGCCAGGGAGATCCATCTTGCAAGACTAAAAGATAGTAAGCAAGTAAGAATGTGGAAAAGAAAGAAAGTGAAAGTGTGAGGAGGAAAGCCGCATCCACACCCCCTTTTATACTTGGAAACTCTCAAGCCAAGACATGGAACCTTGCAAAAATTGGAGAAAAATTTGCCCCACTAAGTACCCAGCAATTGAAGAAAGTATAATCAGGATTGATTGGACTGGACTGACATTCTAATAGGCAGGACAGGGGACATGCAGATTGACAACCCCTTATTTTGGGAAATTTCCCTTTTTCCTCCTTTGTCAAAATAAAAAAATTCAATAAAATAATTGTTATCTTAAGGAAATTTTGAATTTCCTTTATACTTTTACTAATCTCATTTTAATAAAATCATTTTCAAATCAATCTTCAAAATTCTTTTTACGGTCTCAGCAGCAAAGTAAAAAAGCATGTGCATTAATCACTAAACTAAGAAAATTAACAACAACAAAAAAATTCATTCTTTGTTTGCAAATATGTTGTTGTGTTACATTAACATTTTACAGGAAAAGCATGAAAAAACAACGGGACTTCGCCCAAACCCAATTTCTCTCTCTCTCTCCTCAGGATCCCCCATCCCTGCAGCGTGCCCTTTTCCCCATGCGGCGAGATGACGTGCCCCCACTTTGAGATCTCGATCCTTCCCCAGATGAGGCATAAGACACCAAACAAGAAGGTACCGGAACCGCCTCATGAATATGAGTAGTCGCCGAAGATATCTAGTCCCTGATGTCCTTCAGCCAAGTGGTCAAAACACTAATATGCTGCAAGGAAGAATGGGAAAGATCAAATTAGTCAAGCATGAGGAAAGAGAAAGAAATCAAGGAAATTAAAAAAGATGTACCGCAGGCCGAAGGACCTCCTCTATCATACCCAACTCCTCTGTGTCCATCACATGAGGGCGATCCGATAGACACACAGACCCCCCATTAGCTTGCCGAAGGTTGTAACTAGGGGAATGAAGCCGCACAAAAGAAGGCCTTGAAGTCATCATCGTCACTGCTGATGTATCCGCACCACCTGTGCTATGAGAAAACCCCACCTGCCGAATCGAGCCCCATCTAGGGAGAGGCATCACATCATAAATTCTAGGGGGAATCAGCCAACTCTTGACGAAGTCCAGATAGTCGTACATCACTGTTATGTCAGTATACAAGGAGTATGGCTCTCCCATAATCGCAGCCACTCGAGCATCATCAGACATGTCCTGTACACGCCTCATAAACATAGGGGCATTCACCGGAGGCACCGTAACCTTATCCTCCATAATATACCGAAATATCCTATCCCCAATATACCAGGAGTAGCCAAACTTATGTACCAGTAGGCTCCACATTTGCGTATGTCCCCCAGTTACCCCGGTGTGCTGAATAGCCGTACCGCAGGGATAAAAGATCACCTATAAATCCCCAACAAAAGAGAAGGATTAGTATCAATAAAATGACATCAAAGGAAAATAACATTCTCAAAGATAAAAAAATGCCTACCCGCTCTCTCGTCAGGCCATTCAAGACCTGACGCACTGCCTCCAGAGAAAGATTTTTCTTGGATTGCCAATTAGACCTCCACCATCGGAACATCTGACAAAAGTACTCAACGGAGTCATCCTTCAAAGAAATTAGTTGGGTGTTCAACGCAATCACCTCGTAGAACCACGTCTGCAAAGGATAAGGATCAACATTCAAGAAATAAAAAATAAGTGCATGGATGGAAAATGCGAATGCATAAAGAAAAATGGGAAAAATAAGGAATACCTCCTGAAGATATGTGGCCCAAGTCAAAGTCGATCAGAAGCACCGACTTAATGCATCCAAAGAATAGTGAATGGTTGCCAAAGTCAGGATTCCCCAATCATAGAAGCGGATGTTCGAAAACACCCTTAGAAATGGCAAAAACCACAAGTGGATGACATCGCCACTCGTCGCCACCAGAATACCCCTACCACCATCAAGATAATTAAGCGATCCATCTGACGCACTTGTTGCCCGTCAGTCTCATCAACCCTCCTCCTCAGCAAAAGCTCCCTCAAAGAAGACAATCAGAGGGAATCTCTAGAAACTACCCTCTCCACATCACCAAGATCCGCCGTCACCGCCTTCGGCGTCACCCTCAGCGTCCTATCCACCTTAATCTGGGAACCCTCATAGTCCAGCGCCAGCAACTGATGAACATCAATGGGAGTCACCTCCATCTCCTCGAAGCCAAAATGGAAGGTGTGGGTAGTGTCCCACCATCTCTCTCCCAAAGCACATAGAATCGCAGTGGAGCAAGGGTGTCTCATCCAAAGCCGACGCTAGCCTCCCAAAACTCGTAGAGGACACCATTCAGCGCACCACAATAGGAAAGTTATCTCAAACATCCTTGAGCCCCATCATACCACAGGCACGAATAGTCAACATGGAGACATCAGACTGTCAAGAAATAAAGAAAACCCTTGTCAGATTCAAGAAATAAAGCAATCTTGTCAACAAAATAAAAAAGGAATACCAAGAGTCATACAATAATTACATAGCCACCATAGTTCACCACACTTGAAGAGAGATGACACGAAGGCTCGCGTAGAAGATTATGATCATCCGTCATAGGCTCAAACAAGTCGAAAGAATTCTCACTACCTAATACGAGGGGCACCCTAGCCCTCAACTCCAACACTGTGAGTCATCGGCAATGAGCCATTCCATATGGGTTGCAGTACTTGAGAAGTAAGCCATTTTGGATGTCAGGACGATTTGCAGAGGTTTATAGCAGAAGAAAAGAAGTCAGAAAGTTCTGCAAAATGAGTAGAACCCACAGCCTTTTTATAGGAGGCTAACAAACATGCCGATCGGTAGCCCCCTCCACCTACCCATTGACACTGAGCCTTTCACCTGCTCGAGGTATCCCAAAAGTCCATGCCAGTCTTGATTGGCACACCTCCATCTATGTCGGTCGGCATACCCTTTAAAAATTTCGAAAAAAAGGTCCAAAAAATACCAAAAAATCCTAAAAAAATCTTGAAAAGTTCCTAAAATTGCCGAATCCATTCTAGCACCTTATTCACTAAGGAAAACTTTTTTTTACACCCATAAAATTATTTCAGAGAATTATTCTCCCCAGTAAAGTCTCCAAAGGACGCTTCAAAATTTTCCCCAGCTACAAAATCCCCGGATCATTCACTATTCCCCAACGGAACCTAAAATCCAATCCTCATCCCTAGTGGAATACCTAAATTTCCCGAAGAAAAAGTACACATCTCTTAGGTCAGAATTGACCTCGGTCTTGGATCATCACCTTAGTTAGGTCAAAATTGACCTCGATCCTCGATCGTCACCTCTCTTAGGTTAGAATTGAGCTCGGTCTTGGATCGTCACCTTAGTTAGGTTAGAATTGACCTCGGTCTTCATTCATCACCTCTTTTAGGTCAAAATAGACCTCAGTCTTGGATCATCACCTTTGTTAGGTCAGAATTGACCTCGATCCTCGATCATCACCTCTCTTAGGTTAGAATTGACCTCGATCTTGTATCGTCACCTTAGTTAGGTTAGAATTGACCTCGGTCCTCGATCGTCACCTCTCTTAGGTCAGAATTGACCTCAATCTTAGATCGTCACCTTAGTTAGGTCAGAATTGACCTCGCTCCTCATTCATCACCTATCTTAGGTCAGAATTGACCTCGATCTTAGATCATCACCTTAGTTGGTCAGAATTGACCTCGATCCTCGGTCGTCACCTCTCTTAGGTCAGAATTTACCTCGATCTTGGATCGTCACTTTAGTTAGGTCATAATTAACCTTTATCCTCGATCGTCACCTCTCTTAGGTTAGAATTGACCTCGATATTGGATCATCACCTCAGTTAGGTCAGAAATGACTTCGGTCCTCGATCGTCACCTATCTTAGGTTAGAATTGACCTCAGTCTTGGATCGTCACCTCAGTTAGGTCAGAATTGGCCTTGGTCCTTGGTCATAACCTCTTTTAGGTCAGAATTGACCTCGGTCTTGGATCATAACCTTAGTTAGGTCAGAATTGACCTCGATCCTCGGTCGTCTCCTCTTTTAGGTGAGAATTGACCTCGGTCTTAGATCATCACCTCAGTTAGGTAAGAATTGACTTAGGTCCTCCGGCGTCACCTCTCTTAGGTCAGAATTAACCTCGACCCTCTGAATTGGTCATCCACATCCCTTAGGTCTACATAACTGACCTCCTTCCAACATATGGTGTCTATTCGATGGCTATTACTTGTTCCAAGCTCACCCATCGAGGGGATCAGTAGAGGACCCCCCTAAGCCTATCCATAGGCTCCTTACACTTCCCCTTTCCACCACAAACCTATTTCGCACTCCGAGTACCGATCTAGAGACTATCGAGTGCCCACGGGCCCCATTTGACTCGGATCAATTCTTTTGTCAGAGCGAACGCTCTTTGAATCTTTAATGGGCCCCCAAAACCCTTTCCAACGATTCACCCCATGCATGAATCAGCATAATGGTTCAGGCAAACGGATAATTTCACTACCGAAAATCGATTCAGAGGCCATCGGGCACTCCCAGGCCCCGAATCTACCCTAATAAACTCCATTGTCAGAGAAAAATATCTTTGAATCTTCAAAGGTCACTAAAACCCCTTTTCAACGGTCCACCCCATGCATAAAACAGCATAGTCGTTCGAATAAATGATCAATTTTCCCTTAAAAATCGATCCGGAGGCCACCGAGCACTCCCGAACTCTATTTGACCAAAGTCAACTCTTCATCTTGAATGAGGCTGAATGAATCTTCAAAGGGCACTGAATATCCATTATAATGATTTTCCCCATGTGTGATTCTGACCTACGGTGCGGACAAATGAGTTATTTTACATCGAGAGGTCATTGGACGCTTTCGGGCCCCGGTTGACGAAGGTTAACTTTCCGAACCAAGGAAAACTGTTTGGAATGTAGAATTACATCTCCTAACCTTTGCAACGGTCCACCCCGTGTGTGATTCTGACTTAGCACACGGACGAACGATCCATTTATGTTGGGAGATCTCCCGTCCAAAGGACTAACGTGCGCTTCGGAGCCATATTTGACCCAAAGTTGACTCCCTGACCCGGTAGCGGTCCAAAGGACTCTCAAAGGCCTCTGAAACCCCTTTCAAATGGTATGCCCCATGCATGATTTGGATAAATTATTTGTGCTCATTTTTCTAGAAAAGTTCGCACGAGACTACCAATTGGAAGGCCCTGAACCCTGCCTATCGGCACAGTGTCAAGGGTGACCTGCTGATAGGCACCCCTTAGGGTACATCGATCGGAACCCCCTGACCCTATAAATAAGGTCCATGACCTCACTCCCAAGAAAGACAGTAAACCCATTCGTATAGTGATCTCAGTAACATTCTCTCGAATCAGTGAAGTTCCATATGAGAAGTTCCATTCAAGCCTAAATACCCATCCTTTTCAAATCCAATTTGGAAAATATCCATCTCTCTCATCAACATCCATCAACATTCAAAGGAGTTCATCCAATATTTAAGCTCAAGCTCCAAAGAAGGTACAATTCCTTCTCCCCATCTTTTAAATCTCTTGTTTTTGCATAAATTACTTTAGATTCATAATCTAGTTTCACTCTAGTTCATACACATTAACATCTACGCTTTTATTAGTATATTACATGTACTCTATTTTTCATAAAAAAACAAAAATAATTAAAAGAGGGTTACACCCGTAAATTCTGAACGGAATTATCCTCCATAATTTTTCCAAAACTAGAAACACATTTTCTACACGCACACACCTAATAAAATTCCGTTCGAATCCGTGCGATAAACTCCATCCCTATTCTATTTTTCAACTATGTGGACTTTGATGCCTTTATAGGCTACATAGGTGTCTCAGATTAAAATTCGAGACTCGAGTCCAATTTTTCAATTTTCCAATTTCTCTTATTTTCCAAATTTCTCAAAATCCCTCATTTTTATCATACATATACATATATCATGCTTGTTCGTGTCTCATCCAACATATATTATCGTTTCCCAATAACGATCAATATCTCGATGAGCGCTCATATTCTATCTTCTACGTTCATTAATATTTTAGGAATATTCTTATGGATGACATCACCCTCTCTTTTCCATGGTATGGGTTGAACGATTCCAATCTCCATTATATAAACACATGCACACACTTCATGGGGATAAAGGAAAATATTAACATTTTATTGAGTGACCGAAAAGGGCGGGATGGGTGCCTAGCACCTTTCCATTTCGTAACTTAGCCCCCAGACCTTCGATCTATTGGTTTCGCATGCATCAGTTTGTCCTTAATGCCGCTCTCTCGAAGTGGCAACATATTCTTTTGCCTATTTTGAGCAAAATAGGCTGGTAACTCTATCTCTTCACATTCACCCAACATCGACGACGATCGCAGCACCTTTTCGAAGAGAAGGGTGCGAGATCGCGACGCAGTTCTTCCTCGGGGGATCCTCTTCCTTCCCCCCGGAACGAACCCCGCACCGACCGAGATGGCCACAATAGGCTTTCTCTATCTCTCTCTTATCTGGGCTCACTGCCAGGTGACACATGTCCAGTCCGAACTTTTAAAATGCGGGACAGTCTGCACAAGAGCAGTAATGTGTGTGTGTGTGTGTGTGTGTGTGTGTGTGTGTGTGTGTGTGTATTTCTTTGTATCTTTCTTTGTTATGTCTTTCAACTACACGATGCATCCCCCTTTACTTTGAGTTAATGTTGTATTAATAGAATGTTTGGTTTGTGATTAGAAATCATAAGTTATTGTTTTGGCTATGTACACTTCTTTCTTGTTTAAAGAATGGTATGGAAGAAGAATGTATTGAAACCCTAATAATAATAGTCCAATACCTATAATAGTTTTGATATATCCAAATGGTGTATGATGCAATCAAAATAAATCATATATATTATTATTATTATTATTATTATTATTTAGGGCCATATTTGGTTTGATATAAACATGTTTTTAGAATAAGTCCTTATGGACTAAGGTTCAGGACTAAGTCCGTATCTCTTTTCTCTTCTTATGGATGAGTTGACTGGACAAATAAAAGATGAGGTGTTGTGGTCTATGTTATTTCTTGATGAGATTGCTTTAGTGGATGAGATGAAGATGGGGATTACTGCTATATTGGTTTATGGAGAGAAACTCTATAAACTAGAGGATTTAAAATAAGTAGGATTACAACAGAATATGTTGAGTGCATTTTAATAGTAATAGAAGGACAAATGAGGATATGGTTAAATTGAAGGGTCTCTTGAAATGATCATTTTCCTTATTTAGGCTTGATTATCCAAAAAGATGGAGATAATAGTGATGATGTTACTCATAGGATTAAAGCATGCTGGGTTAAGTGGAGAAGTGTTACCAACGAATTATGTAAAAGGCATATACCTTTAAAGTCAAAAGGGAAATTTTATAGATCATCCATTAAACCCGCCATGTTCTATAAAACAGAGTGTAGGGGAACAAAAAGAATAAAATATGCAGAAAATGAGTGTGGTAGAGATGCGAATGCTAAGATGGATTTGTAATAAAACTCGAAAGGATGAAATTAGAAATGAGAAAATTCGTGAAATGGTAAACGTAGCTTCTATAGAAGATAAACTGAGAAAAAATCGACTTAGATGATTTGGACACATCAGGCGTATACCAACAGATGCCCCGTAAGGAAGAGTGTTTTAATTAGTATTGATGGTAACGCAAGGGATAAAAGTAGACCTAATTGACTTGGTGGGATATTGCATTGAACATAATGGAATGGGAAAATAAGATTCATGTAGCCGACCCCAAACAATTGGGAAAAGGCTTTGTTGAATTGAGTTGAGTATCATTTATAGAGATATGTTTCAATTTGGGAGTTTTTTTAAGATCTTTATTAGCATTTGGGTGTATTGTAATGAAATTTAATTGATGTTATTTGGTTATATTTTCATTCTTAGGTGAGATATGTCTGCATCAAAGGAAGGGTAAAGTCATTAAACACCAATCGTGGACAATACACAAACAACTCCACCGATTGAGGTAGCCTCTAATCAAACTCTCATATTAGATTATAATAACCATGAGATTGAATCCCATCATAGATGTTCTAAATGAAAATGAAAAAAAATGATTATGGGTTTAGGCAAACTTTGAAAAGAAAAAAAATAATGGCTAAGAAAAAGATATATGTAACAATTGTCATAAGAAACTTTGGTGGGCGGGGGTAAGTATGAATGGAACGTCACATTTTGGTGACCATTTTAAAATATAACCTCGTCAAAAGTCGATAGATATTAAACAATCCCTTCTAAATCAAATTCCCAAGGCCCGATGATAAAACTCAACCTACTAATTATACTTTTAACCAAGAATTGTTAAGGAATTCTATTACAAAAATTATAATCATGAATGCATATCCTCTCAAAATGGTTGAACGTGAAGGGTTAAGGTTGTATAGAAATATGATTCAACCATTTTTTAAGGTTCCTTCTCAGAACACACTAAAAAACATGTCTTCAAAATTGATGAGCTCGAGAACAGTAAACAATGGAGTTTCAGTATAAACAAAATAGGTTTATATATGTGTCATATCCTCATAGAGTTGGGTTCTATTCTAAGGCTTTGGTAGAATGGTTGATGGATTGGAACCTAAATATTGAGTTACTCATATCAATTCAATGGTGTATAACCACTTGGAGAAGCTTCCATGTAATTATTTATTGTTATGTGAAAAAAAAAATCACATACATTGTTCTGCACATAATTGGACCTTTTGTGAAGGAAAGGTCAAATGTAATTGGTGGTTCTACTAAGAAAGTTCATGAAAGTATTTCTTATTGAATAAATACACAATAAATGCAAAAAATATGCAAAGTGTAGCTCCAAATTAACAATTCCATGCACTAATAAGTAACCATTGATTGTAAAACAATATGGAACTCTACGTATTTTAATGCTTAATATTGCATTGGGTTATAAATATATGTTTGGTCTTTTAAAACAAAGTCAGTCTTTATACAAATGTGTTTCATTTAAAGATGATTGGTTGTTAGAAAATGAAGTTAATGAGATGTTAGATATTATTTATGAGGTTATTGAGATGTTTTGGGGAGTAAGTATCGTATAATTAATCCTTTTCCCCAAAATTAATGAAATCTATGCACCATTTAACGATTGGAATTCCTCAAGTTATTATGAAATAAGAGTGATGGAATTCAACATAATCGTAGTGTTTGAAAAATATTGGAGTTCACTTCATGGGTGATGGACTTGTGCACAACTTTGAATCCAAGATTAAAGATAAAAGACACTGAGTTTTACTTCCTCTCATTTATGCTAATGAAGCCACAAGAGAAATCAAAAAAGTGTGTAACCTTTGTTTTGAAATACTGAGAGACTACCAAATGAGTGAGAATTTGAATATGGATACTCGTGCTAATAATGAATCCATAAGCATTACATTTTCTCAATCACATGGAAGAAGCCGATTGATTAACAAATTAGATTTATTCATTTCGATTACCTCTAATACCGAGCATGTTAATTCAGACTTTGGCTATTATCTGGAGGATAATGTCTAACCTAATACAAACGACTTTGATATATTGACTTGGTAAAAGTCATATGGAATTAAGTATCCAACATTGGTTGCTATATTTAGAGATATTTTAGTTGTTCCCATATCCATAGTAAATTTCGAGTCTTATTTTAGCCCTCGTCGAATTAGTCTTCATCAGAGGACCTTGGTAGAGATCATGTGTGCATAAGATTTCTTATAGCCCAAAATTCAAGGTAATAAAATATACTTAATCCATGGATAAGTGGAAGTAGGCATAATACGACTCAAATATTCATGCATAGACACATGTAGATCTTCATTCTTGAATCACACCGTAGTCCAAGGCACAGTAAGGAGACTTCTGTATTTTCCATATCCCTCTTTATCCATACACTATGGAGAATACACCAAATCTTCCTTAGAACCTTCACAGTATTCAGGGTTGAAAGAAGATAAGTCCAAATTAGGACGATCCATCTTGACTCAGTTCACCGGCTCACAATAGCCATTAATAAAGGGTTGATACTTTATCAGTCCATAATAATAATATTCAAAGAAGGACCTCGGATATATGAATATGATAAAAAGGGAAAGGGCCATCTCAACTTTGAAACCGTCATCCTTTTCTTTATTCTTCTCATCCAACTAACGTTTTAGTCTAGTCACTTCATTTTTAAGTCATTCCTCACTGTAGAGATATTACTTTTTTTTTTCAGTCAAGGCATCATCCTTTGCTATATTATCATTCTCATCTTCATCCTTGATAATTGTGAGGTCCTACACAAATTTAGTCTTAATCAAATTTTGGGTCTTTAAATCATCCTTCAATTTCGAAAGAGTTCTGACCTCTTATTTCATTCTTTCCACCTCTGCGCTATGTAAGTCCCGAGGACACACACTTATAAAAAAGAAAAAGGGGCCAGTCACATAGTGCATAAAATACATAAGGACGACGTGGTATAAAGAGATATTACGTGAGACCTTAGTTGTATGATTTTCTTGGCACATTAGATCAATCCCCTCGAGGCATGAAATCTCACCAGCTCCCATGGCTTCCTGGAAAGACAAATAGTTTTCCTCTAGATGCAAAGAAATTGAGGTATGTTATTTTTCATATACTTAACCTCAAGTACCACTTAATTATTAATAATAAACCTCCTCCTAGAAGAAGTTGGAGTGATCTCAGCCTTTATAAGTCTTTTATTACCGTGCCACTTCTAGAAAGGCTCTTTATACACTAGTTAAATGAGGATGTCAACCCAGCCTCATTCATTAGATGAATGATATCATCAACCCTAGTTAGTTGTACTGTGGGGTTCTGGATAGTAGCGGGAGAATTTGATTGAGGATCAGTCAGATGAGATGAGTAGGATAAGGAGAGGTTGGTGCTCAGTTCTATCTCTAGAGGGACTATACGTATGCCTGACGGGATATTCCTCTAATAAGTGACAAGATATTTAGAAAAAGTTCATTAATTCATGGGATCAAAAAAAGGTTTTCAACATGAACAATTCATATATAAGGAGTTTGGCAAGTGAAAACGTTAAAACAAGAGGAATAGAAGATATTTTTCTTCAGTTTAGTCTCAAAGACATAGAGCATCCCAATCACACACCTTCCCATCACTCGTAATGAAGCCAAGTTATTTCATCCTATGAAGGTTGGAAAGATCGTTGAATGGGAGAGCTTTCCTAACAGCTTCCCAAACCCTCTCTTATATGTCCTCAGGAATAAAAGGAAGATCGGTAAGGATCCCTGTGTAAAACAAATAACATAATTATCAGTAAAATAAGTTTCACGTGAAGGATGAAGCAGAAACCTACAAAGATGCAATACTCACTCAAACCAGGTTTGTTCCAAACCAATCGAACTATAAAGAGATAACCGGGAGGGTCATTCCTTTCATCCCACTACTATCCCTCGCCTTTTAGGAAAAGGAATCAGTTCCTATAGTAATCGTTAGAGTAAGGAATGGAGTTAACAAAACCTTAGCCCCTATGTTCACACATAAGGGTATACAACCCTCTTGTGAGTCCATATGTTTATACATAATCAGTATTTCAACCTCAGCCAGGGGGATCGAGCCCCAACAGGTCATGGAAGTGCACTATGGATCCTATCAAGATCCTCTAGGCATTCTTTATCAATTGAGATGGTGCAAGATTGATAAAAATTAATGTTGTGAATGTGATTTGGCAAAGTAATCCTCAGTCGAGCCTGGAATCAGTGATCGTAAAAGAAAACTTCCCTTTCACAAATTATTGGGTCACATTTGATCTTATTATCTAGATGAATGGATAAAACCCTATGGAGAGAGATATTCTCACCCTAATCGGTGGCATTTTTTTAGGCATGAAATTTACATAATCTTAAGGGCCTGAGGGGTTTCCTTAGTGGTCCCAGCTCGAGGAAGGTTTTAAAGGCCTACATCTTGAATAGTGTTTTGTACCTTTACTGGATGGTTAGACCTCTCGATAGTTAATGAACAATCCCCCTGGGTGGATCTCCTTCATTTGTTGTGTTTCGATCCAAAGGCATCTACCATCTCCACCTTTTTTTCCAAAGCTCTCTGATGTTGGATCCTATCTTGGTGGGATAGGTTGAGATAAGGCCTGAAAGGTTGGATATAGTCAATGTATTGGAATAAGGGTGATTTAGAGGTAATGAAATTTGAAATGTTGGGGTTACCTTCAGTGAACTGGGAAACAAAGGTACTAATCCTTGTAAAATGAAATATGTAACCTAAGATTTGAAATGCGAGAACTAAGAATTTGAAAAAAATAATAATGGGAAAGAGGAGCATACTAATAGAAGAAATGGAACGACATAGGAAATAAGAAATATCACTTCTAAATGCAGAAAACATGAAACATTGAATTGAATGAAGAGGGATTTCACGAAGGTCTATAAGTGAGGATGTGTGACACCCTGCCTAATTAAATACTAGGTGATCAGTCCTATATCCAATTAAAATAGGTTTCTCATCTGGTTCATTCTTAGCATCACTGTCGAAAACTTTTTAAAACATTACTAACCACCTAGTATTAAAAAAGCCGATGTCAAAATTTTAATCTTTTTATTTAACAATTAACAACAAAACATTATTACATAAATTCATCCCATGCAATAGTAATATAAATCCATCCACAATATAAAATACTAGAAATAAATAATACCGAATAAACCATCGGTTACAAAATCCAATATAAAGTCAAACCTGAATAAAAGTCTGAATACAAGGTCTGACTGTAATAAATGAAATAACTGTGGGTAACATGCCCGAATAAAGTACTGCCCTGCACCCAACACTAGGAGTGAAGTAACTGAATCGTATAATTCCCAATCATGCAAGCATCCATAAGTGCTGCAGCTACACATCCCTAGAATAAATCATCCTGCTTGGCGTCCCTGTGGCTGGACACCTAAAAGGTTTTGGAAAAAGGCTTTGCAAGTATGGGTCAGAGCCTAAGTAAAAATCATTTAAAAAAATTTAGCAAGTAATTAAATAACAATTTAAATGAGAAGTTATTAGATACACATGTTAGGTTGTGAACACTCCCTTGAGTTCCTCATCTCTCATCTATAATGTGCACCTAACATTTTCTACTCAACCCCACCTACTCAATTCCAGCCAATCTAACTAGGCATCCGTTATCTAATAAACCCAAATCAATATAGCTCCTCCGTACCGCCCATACAGTACGCTATCGAATACCCTTAATAATTAACATCTCTCATATATTATTATTAAACCCCAGTTACCCTTTCTACGTAGGTTATTGTTCAAACTTTACCATTTAAGGTTCTCTATTTAAAATTTATTTTAGATATTCACTAACTATCTTCCTACTATTCACACATTAGTAGCTTCATCATTATATAGATATACCCTATCTAAGCTCCCTACTAATTACTCTTTAGTAGATTAATCGCTCTTTAGATACATACTATCTCGTCTCTCTACTAGCACACATAAGTAGATTATTCATGTTGTATATATATTTTACACACCATATATAATATAAGTACATACTCTGCTATTATATCCTTGTATCACACATTAAGGGCTATTGGTTCGTAATTTTACCCCGACCCTGATAGTTATTCCATATGTATTGGTTTGGAATGTTACCTCGACCCCAATATTCATATTACTTTTAGTTTAGATACACACAACTAACTAGTTTGAAAACATAAGTCTGCTACCCATAACTCATAGCGTCCACCCGTATTTCCATGCAAATACATTTATTAAATATATGTCCATTTCTCTTTAATATGGGCAAGGATTTTTAAATTTTAGGATTAAGTGTTCACATACTTAAGTCAAATAAGATTTCACTATCTTTCTCATCCATTAATTTTACACAGTAGATAACATAACAAGTATATATATATATATATATATATAACACGGAACCTCCCAGACCCAGCTGCGGTGCATACTGTAAAACATATTAAAGGTAGATATATTTATCATCCATTATATCTATACTAGTACGCCACCCCTAAGCACAGCTGCGGTGCATGCATACTTTGCTATCATGTCCGAGTACATCTCTCATTATACAAGGGACTATTGGTTCGTCTTCTCTCACGAACCATATATATCAGATCACATATATTGGAGGCGAACATACTTCACATATCCATGGGTCACGCACATACCTATGCTCCCACAGTCAACAGTCTTATCGTCTCACAAATAAGCCCTTCATAGTCCTCTGTTCTTGAGGTACCAAATCTAAAATCCCCCCGAAGGCAACGAAGGATAAGATTGTCCTCTTTCGATTGCCAACCTCCCATGATAGCAAGCATGGTAGGTATGTCATACACATAATAAACAATAATATAGGTACACATTCCACCTATGTAAATATAACATCAACGAGGTATTCACACAACCATATAATAACGATATGTATTCACTCCACCTATATATATATATATATATATATATATATATATATATATATATAACAATACGGAACACACACATCCCATATCACAAGCCTCATACATAGTATATTTATATCCCGAATATTCTACATATTCCATAATTTATAACTTCGTTTATTACCGTACATTCCCGAGTATTTCTCACCACTAGAAGGGTATCCTTTATTCCACATATAATATAAGAAGGTAAACTCTCTACCCCCTACTGGTCTAAGTCCTCGTTCCTCTCAAATTCTTTTAACTCGAATTATCCTTCAATTTAGATTTTTTTTTCCTCTCTATTAATCCAAATTAGTTTAGCCCTTAAACTTCCCTCGTAGGCCATGCCTAAAACCCAAACTAGGCCTACTGGTGTTTCAATATAATTACCTTATATTAGAAATTAAATCCCACAAATTAATTCCAAACGGTTTCCAAAGGTCCTAAATAAAAAGGAAATTATTGGCCAAAACTCGGCAACCGAATCGATTAGAAAATTTCCTGGCAGATTAAACACCCTGTAGTAAAATATCGATTACTCCCTCTACAGAACTCCGATTGACCTGATTCAAAGCTCATTTGAAAGCCAAGACATGGATATTTCCATGTATGTATGGATATCACTCTAATTATAACTACAATTTAAATGGAATATGTTTAAAGTTACGTCAAAAATTCTGGCAGTTACTATGCTGGCAGATCAAACACCCTATAGTAAAACATCAATTTCTCCCTCTACGGAACTCCGATTGACCTGATTCAAAGCTTATTAGAAAACCAAGACAAAGAAATTTCCAAAAATATATGGATTTAACTTTAATTCTAAGTAAAATTAAAATGACATACGTTTAAAGTTATGTTAAAAATTCTGGCAGATTAACATCTTGTGTTCATTAATTAAACCCTAAGTGATTCAAGATTCATATTCGTCAACCAAGAACCCATAAATATTCAATCTTAATCATCAAATATATTCTAATATCCTTTTATATTCACTAAGGATAATTTCCAATGAATAGTTTACACAAAAACATCAAAGATTCAATCCAAGAATCAAATTCTCCTTTGATAAACATAGAACCCTAGTTTTCTCTTGTTCATCATCTTTATTTATCAAGAACTCAGATTTCTATCCTATTAATAAACCTAAACCCATTGATTTTGTATTATCATCATTAAGGAACATCTCTACATTCATTCCTACTTTAGTTTATGAATTAAATCCTTCCAACTTCATATAAGACTTCCAAAAGCATGGAATCAAACCCTAATCTACATGGGTATTATAACATGCTTAATATAAATTGCCATTTAAATACTTACCTCTCAATATTAGCCCTGAATTTCATTAATATGATCGCGTGGTTGTTCTCCCATCGCTTCAATCTCGATTCCATTGTGTTCGGGGCGAAAAACTGTGTAGGAAGCTTTGGCTTTCTCTTCCTCTTCCTCTCCTATGGATTCTATCCCTTTTGATTTGTGTTAACCCTAGCCCCTATCTCTAATGGGAAGATATACACTTACAAATTTCGTATTTTTCAAAATCCCAAACTCCCGAATGACCGAAATACCCTTAAACGATGCCGGGATGGTCTAAAATCATCCCGGGACCCAAACTATACACCAGAGTACACTTTTTCGACTATTTCGATCCTTATGGAACCAACCGTGACCTCAAAATCACCATTCGAGTCACTTTATAAAATCCTCTTATTTTACCTCCAAATACGCCACATGTGAAATTAAACTTGTAGTGAATTAATTTAATCCGAATCATCGAATTAAATAATTTCTCCTAATATAATAAATTCTTAGGTCATCAATTTAATTAATTTATGTTCTCTCCAAAAATATAGGGTGTTACAGGAAGTATGGGGAAGAAATTGTTGAAAAACTAAGAACAATAAATGCACTAATAAATGAGAGTTTAACAATGCAAAAGCTAGAAAAATAATAGTCCTCTAATTTTTAAACTTAGAAGAAGAGAGCCTTTACAAATTCAACGATAGAATTTCTCTAGATCTAATGATTATAAGTGTTCATTGAATGATATATGAGTTCAAAACATGTTGGGTTTGTTCAGACTCCCCCTGCATCTTGGTATTTGGCGTATGATCATGCTAGACATGATTATAGCACTTCAACCAATTGGCGTCTCACATTAGGGTTGGGTATCAGCGGTTCATGATTTCTCCACAAATGCTGACTTCATCTCAAAATACCAATTATATCACAATGAATAAAAGTTGAGCCAGCTATCAAATCCGTCATAAGGCATCACAGGAGGTTGTGGACATACAGATGACATGAACCCATTCGACGATGAATTAAACTCTTCGACACAAATCTATGAACACAAAGAGTCTGGGGGTAACTATTAAGGGATATTTTTTGTCAGCTTATGGCCAAACGCGTGTATCACATGGAAAATCTGATCAAGTGTTGGTTGAACTCCAAACCTGGGATCGACGGTTCATTAGTCCAAGTTGGTAGACGAACATATATCTTCATCAGCCGAATGATCATGAGTCAATTTGAACTCTTGTGACTTTTTCAACTAGTCATTACCTCATAAGGGTATCGTATTCCCTATAAAGGTAGACCACTATCTTAACCAATAGGTTAAATGTGTGGAGCAGCTAGGGACAAACACATGTACCTCGCAGCCTAACTTCCCTCAATGTGTATGTAACAGAATAGGAATAATGTTGTAAGGTTTTGTATATAAATCCTCGTATAGTATTGAGAGAGGATGAATCTTTATCTAAAAAAATTCTTTATAACCTTCCATATTAATAAGAATAAATATCCTCTCCCTTTACCCCATGGACATAGGTCGAGCCCGATCAAACCACACACACCTCGAGTTTTATCTCCTTAACTATTCTTCCGTTGTATATATTACTGTTATTGTGCTTTTATTATTAAATTATTGAGTTGTGAGTGAAAATCATATTTTTGTCCAACATGGGTATCCGATCTATGGGGAGGAAACTAATTCCACTTGGCTATATCATAGTGGTGAGATAATTTATGTTGGTCATCATAGCTTTCTTCCGAACAATCACCTGTTTAGGAACAACAACTCTATTTTTTACCTATCGATTGCGATGATAGGACACAACCTTCTTGGAATTCTTGTTAATAAATTAAGGCCAAGGTGTACGGCTACAACTTTGAGGAGTAAAATTATAGGTAAACACCCTCAGTTTATAGTACAGAAGAGAAAAGCTAGGGATGATCCAATAAATCCTAGTAAAATGAAGGCATGTGAGTGATGTGATTCACACGAAGAAAGATTTTGTGTAAAATATGATAGAAACATGTCTTGGTTGATCTTATTCAAAAGATGGAGAGAAGGAGCGCCACGATCTAAATGAGATGAAAACTAAGAAACTATGGTAAAAAACTTACCCTATAAGAGGAAGAAATTTGATTCCTGTGGGTGCTTTCCCTTTGACTACTAGTGAGAAAAAGATCCTCCTACACACGTTCAAGTTGAAGACTCCAACTGGTTATCCTTGTAATTTATGTAAGGTTATAAACTGTTAAATAAATTATATGAAACAGTGCTAGTCTCATGATTAGCAAATCACTATTTAATTAGTCCCTTTCTTTTTTAGGCATTACATTGTGAGTACAAAGATCTCCATAAGGAATTTATGAATATTTGTTTGTGCTTCAACTTACTGTGTGAAAAAGTGGTAAACAAAAAGCACATAAAGGTCGGGAAAGAAACTTTAATTGAGGCAGCTTGTGTCATAAAGAAATTGTTTCCTCCATCCTTCTTTGACATCAACATCAGCCTACTTGTGCATCTATGCAATGAGGCGATATATGTGGACCCTTCATGTTTGGCTGGAGGTATCCTTTCAAGATCTTGATGAAAACCTTCAAAGATTACGTTAAGAATACACCGTATATTGGAGGGTGAATTATGAAAGAGTACATAACAGAAGAATCATCATTATACGCTCAGGAACATATGCCAGAAGAAGGGATTAAAAGATTTAATCCTTGGGGTGAACAAATCATCGAGAAACCTCATGAGTATGGCGATAAATTGCCTTTCGAGAACCCTAAAGAGGGAAAACTCACCAATCTGCAATATGATAAAGCAACTCGTTATGTCTTCTAATCATAAGATGAAGTTGAATATTGGAGAGAGTAAGTACCTACATATATAAAGTATTTTTTTTTGATTAATTGTAGTATCTATATTACCACCTAAACACTATAATTTCATCAACACTTATAGGATGAATGAGAGAAATTTTTACCTAAATCATAAGAGAATAGGATCAATAGTTGAATAATTTTACGGTATGGGTACCAAAACTGGTACTTGTCACCTATTTTGTTTCGGCTACTTATGTATATGTTGTAAAACATGCGCTAATACAAATCTACTAATAAATGCAACTTTCAAAAAGAGGTGATTTATCTTCAAGGCTTTCATGCCAAGCCAAAGGAGCCAATTTTGGGGAGATGGAGTTTTAAAAAGTCTGTATCAATGGTTTCAATTTTGTCTCGTACCCATGCGAGGAAAAACTATTTACCCAAAATAGTGGACTTTTAATTTCTTCCTTGACTTCTTGTGTTTCTAGCAAAAGTGATAAATATCCAAACGATATGGTACCATCTATTATCGGATTTTCCAACAAATATTGGAACTATATTACTTAGATTTTAAAGAAGACGTATTCTATTGTAACTTGGTGACGGTGGAGGACACTACTAATGGTTGTAAAGTTAATCATGCCTCAAAACTTGTCAGGGTTGATTAATCTAAGATGAAGAGTAAATATCACATGGTCGAAGAGGCTTTTGTTTTGCCTTTCAAAACTTAAGAAGATATTTTACTCAAAAGTGCATAAATGATGACAATTGGTATGTTGTTATGCATGCACCAATGGATTTGACTACTCAATGAGATGCTTAACAGGACCTTATAGAGTTTTAGTCTGATCTTTATGGAAACCTTAATTTGAAGGATCTTTTACTTAATTTAGAGGAGGATTGAGTTTTGAAACACGATTTTATTGTTATTAACTTGAACTTTATATGACAACCTTATTTTTATCTTTTGTATATGAGTAAAGAATGGAACGAAACCCTAGTATTTATTTATATTTGTGTATGTAAGTATGATCTGGCTCGTTAAAACAACTAGTTTATGAGTGGAACAACATGATAGAATAACACGACATGATAACACAACACAAAATTAAAAGTTAATGTCTAATTAATAATTTGATTAAGGTGTTCAATGATCTAAACAGTGAATCCAAAATCTTATTAGGATGGACAAAGTGTTGTAGAGAGGGAATTCATTTTAAATCATCAATAGTGCTTTTAACAGATGTTGTTTGGAACGCATTAGTTAAAATTTGGGGTATTAGTCGATCATATAGGACTGTACAAATTGTAGCCATAAAAAACCTTCTTCTAACCAAGGCTATAAGCCTAACTAATAGCCTACATTTCACCTTATGTGTTCCACAAATAGGGAATGCTATTAGGTTTTGTTAAGAATGTTGATATCCATGAATTCTACTCATAAATTTAATTTTAGTTTTATGTGATTACCTTTGAACTTTTTCTTCCAAATCCAACCTGTCTAACTCATTCGATATTTCAAGTCATGACAAGCTTATGTCATGATCTTATTATGAAGATAGGGAACCCTAGATGATCTAGATTGGTAATCCCTAGATGAAAAAATTCAAGGGTACTCAATCAAAAATAAAATTAGATTTGTGAGTAGCCTTATTCAATACCAATTCCCTTAACCAATCTTAATCGCATTCAAATTTGTGGAACCCATCGGGTGAAACATATGTTACTAGTTGGGCTTATAGCCTTGGACAAAAGAAGATTATGTATAGATAGAATTTGTCCAAGCCTATAAGAATGACTAATATCCTACATTTCAATTGCTGGGTTCCACACAACATAGATTAAAACTTCTATGCCCCAACAAGATTAATCCATTCAGAACAACACCTTGTTGATGCTAATAGGATTTTAGCTTCACTATCTGGATTATTGAATAAATTACTCAAATTACTAATAGGACATTAACATTCTAATTTTGTGTCGTGATATAACTACATGGACTTTGATGTTAGTTTATTTATCTACGTAGGCTTCCCGAGTCCTTTATTATGTAGACCTATTACTTTAGTCAATGTTTTTTTGATGTGGATAAAATAATTCTACTCTTAACACACATGCAAGGAATTTCTCACTTACATCAATGCACTACACCCAATAAGCTTGTTAATATTACCATTTTTGGTATTTGGTAATTATGATACAATTGACATCATTACACTAAAATAACTATTTTCTCATAAATGATGTTCAGTAAATTTTAAAATATTTGTAACTTTATTTATGTGAGTAATCTTGAATTTTTTCTTAAGGGTCTAACCAGTCGAATTCATCCAAAATTTCAAATCTAACAAAGTTATGTCATGGTCTTGTTATGGAGTTAGGAACCCCGGATGTGTTGGACCGGTTAAACCTTCAACAAAAAATTCAAGGATGCTGACACAAATCTCATTCATTCAGTTAGAATCTTATACTCATATATTCATCTCTCTTTCACTTTGATGAATCTTAAAATTGTAAATTACTTTAGACCCATAGGTGCTCCTCTCTGGACCTTGGACGGGTAAAAGGAGAGAAGTGTCAAAGTAATAAATAGAGGTTTAAAGTGGTTTAAATGTCAAGAGATGGTCCTATGTCCATTGTATAAAGGTGTTATGTATGTTTATTAGAATGTAGTTCAGTATTACAATTTAAAATACCCCTTGAGCTTTGGTAAAGGGAGTATGAGGTATTGCGACCTTTGTTAACGGTACCTAAAACCTTAGGAAGTAATTTAATGACTTCTTTTAGGGTGCCTATGTACTATTTTAGGTCTCTTACAAGATATTTAGAGTACATGAACAATGGAACTGGTCCAAATACAAATATAGACCTCGTAATAGTGGGTTACGAGTATAAGACAAGATGGAAACACTTGTGAATTGCTAGAACTCTTATGAGTCTGATTGTTTGAATGCTCTATTTTTTTTTAATGCTAGAGATCGATTCCTTTCCACCTTCTACTATGCTTTTATTTAAAGGAGAACTCTTGTAAACAAAATGTATGGGTTGAAACAATATGGCCCTGATAGCTTTGAGGTCTGTCGGGACCAGTTGGAATGTGGAGTGAGTGGTTGTTGAGTGAATTTAATGTTGATGGGTGAATCAAATGCAAGTTGAGTTGTGTAATAGCAGTAGGTGGAATAGTATTCTACTTCTCACTTACTTCGTTAGACAACTTGCAAGAGCGTTGTCGAAGGATAAAAGGGTGATGGGTGATTGCGGAGTTGCTGCGACTTGATCCTAAAGTTCCACATGTTGTCACATCCTATGACTAAGGTAAAAGTGACCTCTAGAGGTTATTATGCCTCAATCTAAGGTCGAATGAGAGTGCACACCATAATGGAATCTTAATGATGAGCTGTGAGCTTGCTAGAGGGGGTGTGCTGAAAAAATTAACCTTATCTAGGGAAAGAATGCGCGACTGAAGTACGTTGTGGTACCATAGCTCACCCCTGTGAGTAGTGGGGGCCTTATCAGATAAGTAGCGGTCGGTTTGAGGTTGGGTCTAGTCTCGAGACCCGTATCCTACTTGTGGAACAGTTGAGGAGTTAGGAGAGCTTTAAAACACCAAGTGTGAAATAGGGTATCACCGCACTTATTACTTTGTTGCTCATATTTTATAATATCCTTTATGTTTAACTAGTCCCATAAATGTTATTTTGTATATTTTAGTGTTATTATTACATTTGTAGCTTGTTTATTATATATCTATCAGTCCCACACTTTTTATTATCATATGACCACAAGTACAATGGTCATGATTGGGAGTCATGGTTCAAGACCATGACCAACCAATCAAACATAGAAGGTTTCCATGGTCCAAAACCGTGAGCATAAGACCTATATTCACGACAAATGGTCTCGATTCTAAACCATGACCAAGATAAATTAGTCATGGTACGGTTCATGACCGAGACCAGTGGTCTAGGTTCATAACCTTGGACATGTACTTAACATTGGAATTACAAAAGAGATCATGACTCTCTATATTGGTCATGGTTGATAAATAATGACCCTTAAAATTTTCATGATCCAGAACCTTGACCATTTTTTATATTTGGCATAGTGAACACTAATGATTGAGGCACTTGGGATATTTTTGGTGGTATTGATAATGCTTGAGTTCCATATTCTAATGTTCCTCCTCCCCCCATTTTGAGTTAATTCTACGATGTTGCGACTGAGGGTTCTGACCAACCTTCTTTAAAATACTCGTCTAGACCCTCCCCGTGTTTTTTTGAGTTGTCATAATTTCAAATCTTTAATGGTTGGTCTGACATCCTCCCTTATTTTCCTCCTTGTTAGGAAGTTGCTACTCTTTTGATAAACCTTATTTTGAGGCTAATGTGACTTAAGTTGAAGATGTAGAGGCCAATAATGAGGCCAATAATGTTGAAGATTGTGTTGACTATGAGGATGAAGTCAAATAAGCTAAAGCTAATGGTGAAAGGCTGATTGAGGCCAAAGATTATGGATGACATCCTACTCTGGTCCATGGTGGACCCTTACTAGCTCCACATATTCCTTATGCATGGGATGCATTTAACTAGTATCCTCGTGATAAAACAAGTGTTAGTTATGACCACACTCTCATTCTTCCCCATTTTTCACTTGAGCATCTGACATAAGTGACCCTCCCTCCCTACTCTCACCCATTATCCTAGAGGAGCTTATGCCCGGTTAAGGCTATGTAAACCCTATTTTTCCTTCGATGCCAGTAAGGGCACATACCTGAACCTTTTATCTTCTTGGAATTGTTCCACTTATCGGGTCCCAAGGTATGGAACTTATGATTCTAGTTCTCTTTTCCACTCTTTAGTATAGCCCACAGACCATGTAATTACTAAAGGCATGTATGCCTCCTACATCCTGGTTGGGGATAGCTTTAATCTGAATGCCTTCAAAGCTTTTGGAGAATGATTCTAATTTTTTTGATACCCCTCTCTCTGATTTGAACATTTACCCTATGCATACTGTTTAGGGATCCGATTCGTGATCTAGATATGTACGCTCAAAATGGCTTCGACATCAGCTAACTTGTGCTACGTTATCCTTCCACATCAATTAATGTTGGCAAGGCTCTAGAAGATTTTTGTGTTTTTTCTCATCTCCTTCCTTCTATTTTATTAAAATACCATGATCAAACAAACTTTCTTTGTGTGTGAAAGGTCATTCATAACTTTGAACACTTTCCTACTATTCCCAAGGACCAAATTGACTTTTTCCTCAAGATCTATCCCTATTTTATTATAAAGGTGAGTTAATTTCTTGTTGGATTAACTGATTATGAGGTCCAGGCTCTACACACGATGATTTTCATACCACAACCAATGGGGTTTTGTAAATCATTAATGATTTGTAATAGTCGACCTTCTGTGTACACATGTTCAAAATATATCTCTCAAATTGTCGATTCTTTTATTTTTTTTCTTTTGTATTTGATTGTTTTTATATATGTATGTATATGTATATGTTTAGTCGGTAAATATATAGACATATAAATGAGTTTTTCCTAAGTTCCACTAATGTAAAAAAATAGAGAAAGAAAATAAAACACTTATTGGATGAAGAAAGAGTAAAAAGTCATCATCCGTCACCAAGGTTTTTTACAACTTCCATAAACAATGTATTTCCGTAAAGAGGGTAAAGATGGTTAAATATTCAATAAGGGTAAAATAGGTAAATTTCACATATGTCATGTAGTGCGCCGACCTATCATTAATTAAGTGATAAGTTTATGTGTTTAAGATACCAAGAAGACTATTTCTTGTAGCGGTCGTACATAAATAAAGTTTTAAGGTATTTACTATCTAAGGCCCCATTAAAGTATTATACATTTATGTAATTATTATTTTTTTGTTTAAAGGAGTATAATATATTAAACTGGCATAAATATTTAAAAATCGAGGTTGGATAAACCAATTTTAAGGAGTATTCAGAAGAAAGTCATGCATTATGACATGAGTACAAAAACATAATTATTTCCTCATTTATTGTAGGTTTATTTGCCAAAACATATGCAGTACCATTCATCTATATGCATCCAAAAGCAACCCAAACTTTGTTGAACTTCATAGCCAAGGCAGTGCGTGAACTGCCCCTGCACAAAATGTAAAATCTGTAGATTGAAATTGTCTCAGTATGAATATCATTAATACATTTCATGCAAGAAAGAATAGAAGCATCCCTAAAAGGGAATGATTCAGCCATCTCAATAGCATACTTACTATTGTTCAGCAAAATCCTACGGGTGTATTTGGGAAGCCCAAATCCATGCCATGGAACTGGAAATTTTTCTAATTGGAATCGGGGTTTCCAAACACACCCCAAGTGAAATTACCAAACTCTCTCATAATTGATAAGTGTGTGGGTAAATGTAGTCCAAGTGTCTACTTTAGAACTCCACAATGATATAGAGGGACATTTAATAATGATCTATTGTGGCACTTCTTAATTTTTTATGACACTTTTTGGAGTGTTAGAATACTCACTTGGAGTGCATTTAACCATCATAATTATAAAATTAGCCATCAAAGTGTTGAATCCTCCATCTCATTAATTATATTACCAAACCTAACTTAAAACAATTTCCATCACCAAGCAAAAGAAAATTTAAAATTTTGAAGAAGAATATAAAGTTTTAAACACCCCCACCCCCAAATCCCCTTATCTCGCTCTCTTCTCAGAAGTCTCCCAATTTATTTACTTATCTTTTTAATACAGAAGTTTCTCTAGATTCTTTTTGGCAAAATCTCATTTATTTTATTTTTCATTTTCATTTATCTGTTATTTTCCTATTGTTTTATCTGTTCTTTCTGATTATATTTTATCAAAAAAAATTATAATTTAATTAAAAAATGTTATCCTGCCAAAAGTACTTCACTTATATCAGGAAGAAAAAATACCTGGCATGGGATGTCCATAATCATAGCAAATACATACACAAATACGGAATATATGTGAGGATTTACGTGGTTCGTCCATCTTAAGTCTATGTCCACGGGGTTATAATGAAATTTTCTCTCTATAATGAGAGAATTTCATAAGAGCTAGTTTCTTGTATCTACTAGCTATATCCAATACAATAACGGTCTCCCTTTAATTATACTTTGGGACTACAATTATACTAGGAGTCAACTTCTTGAATTAGAGTCATAATAAAACATTGTTTAATTTTTGGAGATGATCCTTTATTTTATCTTTGACACTTGTTATTATTATCCGGTAGAAACTTACAATGAGTCTAATGGGAGAAAGTTTATTCTCCGTGAGATTCTATATTATTGGAGGGATATTTTTTCACTCGCATAATAGAACCTAACTCATGGTTTCAATCAAGTCAGTATTGAGATGAGTTGAGAGTCGATCTTTAATCTTTGAAATAGGTTATTTAAGATTTTGAACAAGACCAATGAACTTAAATTGTCGATAAATCTTTCTTCATTGGTTGACTCAAAGGCCTTTGTTTCCCTACATTGTTGGATAAATTCCTCACCATTGAAAATAAATATATATGATCAATATATATGATCAATATATTAACTAAACTCGACCGTAATAAGTGGCAATGCGCCTTTAGGGGGACTAGGTTCAACGCTGCATGTATTGACGTAATGTTTATTTATATGTATTTTTATCATGCACTTATATACCATAAGATTTTTTTACCCATAGATACATTTATCTTGATTTGATGTAAATACATCTCCTTTATGTACATATTCATCGATATGGCCCGAGTTTTAAAACCTATCAATCGAAATTGTTATCGCCTTTATAATGTGGACACTATATATCGCAAGATTCCCAAGTGTTATGCTTAAATTATGTATACAACCCATAGGCCATTAAATAATCCTCTATGGACTATTTCTATGATTTTGAAAGGGACGTGCACTTAGTTTAGGATAATTCCCTTTATTAGGATTTATATCCACTTTTTTGAATTTCATAGTGCTTTAGTTATTTTCAAGTATTTTTTCCTGAGAGTCCTTATTCTAGGTTTCTTATGTTTAACCTTATTAGATCTCTCTTTAGGTCCAACCCAAAGGAAACACGGCAGAGGTCATCGCCTTGGGACCCTAAATATTTGAAATAATTTTAGGGCCCCAAAATTTTGTATATAATACATAATATAGTGTAATTTGTTTCTCAAAAAAGCACATCGAAAAATTTAAGTTGCAAAAAGTTTATTCGTCAACATCTTGCGTTTACTTCTCATTGGAAACATCATCAATCTCTCACTTTTATTTTAATTTTAGTTGCTCATTCACAATATCGTAGCTTGTGTCTAACACATAATGAATACCCATTGTTAGGTTGTCATATATTGAAAGAAAGATGGAAACCTCTCATACTAGGACAATAAGGCTTAGGTTGATGAGAAAGTTCAAACCTGTTTAGTTAATTTAGGTTGACAACGTGAGATGATTTGATATCAAGGTTTGGAAGTTAAAGATGATCCACTATTTTTTATGGTGTCGATTATTGGGTGCGTCCTCATCATAGAAGACCATAATTTTAATTCTAATCCAATAAAACAGTTCACAACCTAGATACGGAGTTGATATCTTATCGATAAATCTACATGTAAAATCTTAGTAGTTTATCTTGACTACGAAAACTTACATGATGGTTCAAGAACTAGTATGATAGTTTAAAGAAGATTGTACTGACACATTAAGAATGTATCAAACAGGACCACCATTAAAGATTAATTATAGGTGTTTAATATAATATACTTGCGCAATCTTACAAAGTTTTCAAAGGGTGTATATATTCTCAATCCCTGGGATTATGAGGATTGGAATATTGACAAAAGTATTTATTTGATTGTTATAGTATTGATTCAATGAATTGGGTATGTATCTCTTTAAGTTGGGTAATCATGGTATGGGTATGTATTAGATCATATTCTAGAGGAATTCACGTTTAGGAGATATCATGGATTGTGATACCCCCTTGATAAAATTATAAGTTTTGATTCTTCCAATAAACCTAACTAGTAGATTTATATCCAGCAAAGTATCAAATAAGTTAAGTTTTAGATAAAGTAGAATAAATAAGATGTTGGTAAAAATTGATTAATGGAGAATTGAATTTCACCAAGCGGGTATTATATGCTTCATGTAAGGAATCATTTTGTGTGTTATCCAACTTAATAAAAAAGTACTTTTTATTCGATTAGTGTTAATATAATTAAATTGGTGTGCAGTTGTAATTATTTAGTAGAATTAATTACAACTAAATGAAAAGGAAATAAATTATGGGATTGTAATTTGTAATTTTCATGCTCTGTTTGGAAGCCAATTTAATTATTTAGCCTTACGTTCCTAGTATAGTTCTTATTAAAAAAGTGAGACTTTAATTTTCTCATTACTTTATACTCCTTAAGTCAACCTTTAATTCGTCATTCTGGTAGGGTTTCTTAGAATGTGGACTTTTTTAAAATAAGGGATTCTCTCATTCAAATTTGTTTTGAATAGGGGAATTTCATTATATGCAGAAACCATGGTAAGAATTTCTCATTCAAACAATAGCCTCTCTCGTTAAAACGAGAGACTTATTATAGGGAAACATATATCACTTGGAGTGTTTTATGCTGCTAAGTAAAAATAACTTCCAAAATGTGTTTCCTCTTATAACGAAGTAAAATAAATTAGTTTTCTCAATATTATACACATTTATATGGTGTTTATAAGAAAGAGAGAGAGAGAGAGAGTTAAATACATAGAGAAAAGGAGAGAAATAAAATAAGTGTCTACTAATGAGCTTCAACATCCTAGTATCTAATTAGTGACAACATGTCGTTCTTGCTTCATAGGATCATATACCAGAAAATCTGAGCTACCTCTCCATATTCTTCACATATTATCCTTTGTATTGGATCACATGTAAAGACATTATTTTATTATCCAATTTACATATGAGTATGTCGTATACCGCAACAACTATCGAAGACTTATTCAAGTTCAATCATTCGTCAAGACAAAACCGAATATCAAAGTTCTTCAATAAACATGCCTTCGCGAGATTAATTTGGGTAAGGTTGTTTTTAAACACCTTAACGATTCACTTAGAGTGTTGAATAACTTTTCTAAGTGTTGAAGCGGAGTTTTTCATCGAAGAATTTTTTCTAAGTGTTGAGGAGGAGTTTTTGATAAAATAATTTTATTTTTATTTTTTACTATCGTTCGAGCGATAGCAATATGTCGTTCAAGGGACAATGGCTTCTCGTGTGAAGCTCGTTTAAGCAACAAGTGTCCTCGTTCAAGAGACTAGATGATTTCGTTCGAGCAACATGCCGCCTTAAGTTTTTTATATAAAGCGTGTTAAACCACTTCGTTTTCGTTCAGAAGACTTGACGAATTTCGTTCTGCAAAAATTGCTAACATCAGATTACCTTTGTCTTCTTCATTTAAGAGTATAATATTTTTTGTTTTTAATTCACAAAACATCCCAATCTTTATGTGAATTTTTTGGAACCAAAGATACAACTTTGGTGAAGTTATTTCTTTGTGGAGTGTTGTCTCTACTGCTGATTACAACTGTGTGTCGATTGGGAGTGCTTGAGGGTGTTCTTGGCAGAGTTGGGACTGCGTGTTCTTGTGGGCTATTACGATTGTTCCAGTGCTGACTCTAGGCTCTGTGTCTATGCAATTGTTCTGAGGAGTAATCGTTGCAGATTTGATTGTATATGTAAGTTGTGATTTATTTTAAATAGTGAAATAAAAGGTTTTTATGAGAAAGGTTTTTTTTTTCCTGAAATCTGTGAGTTAGCTATTTTATTTGTGATGGTTTAACACACACACATACATATACACATGCACACACACACACACACACACACGTAGTTGCATGTTTAGGGGATGAATTAATTTGGTTTGAAAATTGACACCGATTAAATAAGGTTAACTTGAAAATTTACGAATTTAGTTTAATCAGTATCACACCGTGCATTTACAAATTAGTATCAGAGCTTATTAAAGCGATCACCGATTTTACAAATTGGTATCAGACCCTGTTGCGCTAGGTTATTGCCTTTGATTCACTATTCGCAAAAGTTTGTGATATCGATTATTTTTGAAAAATCTATATTGTGAAAAATTGCAAATTTTTCGATGGGGGACTTATGTAATCGGATGCCTCCCCTTGATGGCACGAATCATAGTTTTGATGATTTAAATAGTTTGAATTTGACGTTTGCGAAAAGAATTGATTTTTTGGAAAAAGAAAATCGTCGTTTTAAATCCACAATGGATCTTTTGAAAATGGTTAAAATCAAAGATATTTTAATCGTGAGAAATTTGTTGCCTTGGACCGTGACTTTAACGCTTTAAAATTGTCCAAAAAGGAGAGTGATGATATGGGATTATTTTTAGAAAAAAATGGAGGACTTTAAGACTATTATGACTTGTGTTTGTGCCAAAGAGGATAAAAATATTTTAATCGTTGAGTTTATGGCACATGAGGAGACTCTTATGTATAAGTGTGCGTATTTTAAGGGAGAATGTGATAACCTTCTAGGAATAATTGAAAATCTAGAGAAGGAATCTCAAAAATTAGAAGATTTTAATTCTTTTCTTGAGTAAAAATTTTTGGAGATGAAAAATGATTTGACAAACTCGAGTAGTGTTAGTAGCAATGGTAGTGACTCGTCATGTTATCATGTTTCGAGTGTTAAAGCAAAGACCATTATTTATTTTAGATGGCCAATAAATCCCAAGGATGTTAGAAAAGGTCAACCCATAGGTGTCGTTCCACCTGTTTACACATGTTCACATTATGGTAGGAAAGGTCACCTTACTCGTTTTTGTTTTGATCTTGGAAGAAGTCCTAAGAATATGAAGTCTAGTGTTCCCTTGGTTCCTAAAACCCCCATGTGTCGTTGTACACCTATTTGGGTTAGGATATCACTTTTATATGCACTAGATGTTAGACTAGTTGACTCTCATTTCTTGCTCATGATTATTCTCTTGTTATATCTTATAGATGATTGTGTTTGCATGGTTTGTTTTTCATACACTAGTTGTGCTTCATGTTATATTCTTGCTAGTGTTATGACTTGTGTACTTTTTGTATTAGATTTTTGTTTTTTATAAAAGTTTTGAATTATACAAAAATATTTTCATTTTTTTGAGAAAAAATTAAAAAAGACAAAAAGAGTTTTTTATTTTGTTTACACGATTTATGGATGGAAAATTAGGATGACCGGGTCACAATTTCATTCCATATCGATGTGATTGTTTGATAGTGTTTTGATATGCGTCATCATTTCATCTTTGTGTTTTATAATGTTTGGAGTCATTGATATGTGATTTGTTTTTACTACCTACATGTTTGACTCACGAGTTCCTTTAATGAACACTTGCACGGATTTGTTTGACTATTGTTATTATCTATCATATGTTGGTCAATGTGTTATCATCTCAATCCTGTATTTAAAACGAACCAAATGCAAGAAAACTTGATAATGAAAGTAGTGCATGTAAGAACCATTAATGTGAGTTTGTGTGATATTTATGAAAAATGGGGAAGGGCTACGAAAGGTACTCATTTATCTTTTGCTATTAAGCCACCATTTAAATCGGACCTAGAAAAAGTGTGGCACAATAAATATTTTCCAAGGTCCAAAGAGGTTGAAAAGATCCCAATTTTTTTTAAGACAATGAAAAGAGAAATAGGCCAAAAGTGGGCTAATTTAATTTAGTTTCACCACCTTAAAATAAAAAATAAAAATCATTATGATTTATGAAGGAGTTTGGATGGATTATAAAACAGGTTTGCACATCCTTGAGGAAGATCTTGATGTTCAGTCGTTAGGAGCACACATATTCATCGTGCACATATGTTATGTTTGATTGCATTGATTTTCCTATCGAATTGTTCACACCCATTCATTATATTTACATGATTTGGTTAACTTAGTGTAAATTCATGGTGTGTGATTTTTTCTAAAATTATTTCTGCATTTTTGTATGAAAAATTGAAAAATCAAAATTAGTTTGTAAAAAGCTTTTGAGTTACTCCTTTGCATGAGCGTAATTTGATTCATGTTTGCTATGCACATATATCGTGACACTCCATATTTTATTTATTCTTTTCCTAGTCTATTTCAGACAAATAAAAAGGGGGAGAACGAATTATGGGGGAGTTTTACATTAAAGGGGAGAATTTAGTTTTGATTTATGTTTATCTCATTTCAAACTCGATACATCACGAAGGTATTTGCTTTGTCTCATGTGTGTAGGTACAAAATTGAACAACATTATTTTGCAGAACTTAAAGATTTGAAGATTTGATGGTGAAGATTTTTAAAGAAAAGTTTTAGACTTACATGTTTAGTACCTTTTCAAGTTTTGGGTTCATGGGAGGGTATTAGATTTGTATAGGCATTTTTTATTTGATAATTCAGATGCTTTTATTTTGTACCGGCATAGACATAGGGTATATTTTTTAGGACATTATTTTATAGTCCGGTTTACATTTGAGTATGCCATATACCTCTACAACCGGTGAAGACTTATTCAAGTTCGATCTTGTGTCAAGACGGATCCGAATATCAAAGTTCTTCAACAAAGACACCTCCACGAGATTAATATTTGTAAGGTTGTGTTTAAATACCTTAACGGTTCACTTAAAGTGTTGGGATAATTTTTCTAAATTTTTTTCTAAGTGTTGAAGCGGAGTTTTTCGTCAAAGCATTTTTTCTAAGAGTTGAGGCGGAGTTTTTGACAAAATATATATATTTTTTATTTTACTATCGTTCGAGTGACAACAGTATGTTGTTCAAGCGACAATGGCTTGTCGCGTGAAGATCGTTTGAACGACACGCGTCCTCGTCCAAGCGACATGATGATTTCTTTTGAGCGACGCACCGCCTTAAGTTTTTTATATGGAGAATGTTAAACCACTTCATTTTCGTTAAGAAGACGTGATGAATTTCTTTCTGCAAAGACTGCTAACTGGTGATTACCTTCTTATTCTTCATTTAAGGGTTTAATATTTTTGGTTTTCAATTTACAAAACATCCCAATCTTTATGTGAATTGTTTTGGAACACAAAATAATACTTTGGTGAAGTTATTTCTTTGTGGAGTGTTATCTTTATGGCTTACTACAATTGCGTGTCAATTGGAAGTGCTTGAGGTTGCTCCTAGATGAATTGGGACTGCGTGTTCTTGTGGGTTGATGCGGTTGTTCCATTGCTGACTCTAGGCTACGTGTCTATGTGATTGCTTGGAGGAGTAATCATTGCATATTTCATTGTGTATGTAAGTTGCGATTTATTTTACATAGTGAAATAAAAGGTTTTACCCGAAAGGGTTTTTTTCCTGAAATATGTGAGTTAGCAATTTTATTTGTGATGGTTTGACACACACACACACACACACACACACGTGCAGTTGCATGCTTAGGGGATGAATTAACTTGGTTTGAAAATTTGTGAATTTGGTTTAATCAATATCACACCGCGCATTTACAGATTGGTATCAAAGCTTATTTAAGCGATCATCAAGTTTACATCACCTACAAGATTCATAAGGTATGGTGATCTAAACCCTAGATCTACACTATAGATCTAGTTATTTTGTTTACTTTTCAAAACATAATCAATCAAATTTCTTGGGCGGCAAAGTTTTTTACAATATCAATCCCTAGTAGAGGCATAACTATTTATTCCAACAATTTTGAAATATCCCACTCTAGAAAAGATTAAGTCATGTGCCATTACTCCCAAATATGATGATGAATCGGATCCTATAAACCGCATAGAGAAATGTCATGTTGGGTTACCGAGATTTTTCCGCACTTTAATTGGACCGGTTCATGCCTATTACACGGTACTCCCTATGGGGCATATTAAGATGTTCAAATAACTCGGTAAGTTGTTTGTAATCAAATTATGCATCAGCAGAAAGATAACTATATAGGTAACCCACCTTTAGAACTTCAGGGAGAGGGAGGATGAGAGGAACCATTAGTACATCACCCGATTCAATAATGAGAAGTTAAAAGTCATAGATTATGATAAAATAATTATCATAGCCATTATGAGAGGACAATAACTAGGAATGTTGTATTTGGATCTAGAAAAATAATCGCCTAAACACAATGGTTGAGCACCTAGATAAGGAAATAAAGATCATACATGTTGAAGAGGACACAATGGACAAACAAACTAGATAGAGAAATGCTAGTGGAGGAAAAATCATAGATAAAAAGAATGCGCCGAGAAAACTTTCCCAAGAAAAGTATGATATATGTTTTCATGAATATACCCGACTTACGATGGGTTCCATTACATAATGAGTGAGATCCAAGACAAAGAATAACTAAATGGACATAAAATCATTAATCTATAATACCCCATCTAATTAAATACCGGGTAGCTACTCCTTTATTAAATTAATACAGAATATCAAGTTGGTTAGTCTTAGCATCACTATCGAAAGCAATTAGTTAATTACTAGCGACCTAATATTAAAAAAAGGAGATATCAAATTTTTATTAATTAAATTAAATGTTACCCATGTAATTAAATCATCAACCATCAATTGCATAAATAATCTCATATAAATAACTAATGAAATGAAATAAACTGAAACCGGAGTAAACACTCCAATAATAATACGAGAGTAAAATAAAATCCCGATACAAGAGTCTGAATAAATAAACCAACATATGCAATAAAACTAAACGTCCGAGAGTGAAATCTCTAAATGGAAATGGGCGACATGCCCTAACAGATGAGTAACCCTGAGTAGAATCAACTAAAATTGTTAAGGCAACAAATATTGAGATCCTGTAATTTCCTCAGCAGCTACAACACGTCAGTGAAATGGAACTCCTATGCTTGGCGTCCCTGGGCACCTAAAAATATTTTTACAAAACAAAATAGATTTGGAGGAAAACGGGTCAGAACCCGAGGTGAAAACAGTTTAAAATATAGTAAGTGTTTAAATTACAATTAAACAACACATATTATAAACATGTTAGTTGCGTGCTCTCACATGAGTTTCTCACCTCTCAACTATTGTGCACGTCTAACGTATGCCCTTCACCCATCCTAGTTATGCCGCTAACTAACTAGTCTGAACCACTACTGCTTTCTGATTCTAACATAGGGTATCTACTCTAAACACCCAACAAGTGATATTCATAACCTATACTCACATTCATTAAATTACTTATCTCAAGTGTTAATTTCATTCTCACAATCTTAGTCCATTACAATATCTTAGTTAATCACATCTACTAAGCAACAGTGAACCAGTCACAAGTATATATATAAATCACTCTCAGTACATATATACATATAAGGAACCCCTCGGATAAGCTACGGTGCACGCATACTCTCAAATCCATGTACATCGCGTACGTAAGGTTAACGTGTTTCGAATGACTCAGGAACCGTCTCAATACAAATCACACATATTGGAGGCGAACATAGTTCACATACCCATTGGTCACGCACATACCTATGCTCTCAAGGTCAGTTGACTTATCAACTCACAAATAAGTCATTCATAGTCCTATGTCCTTAAGGTACCAATCTAAATCCCCCCTAAGGCACACAAGATAAGATGGCCCTTTTCCCAAAAAACTACCTCTCGTGATAGCAAGTATGGTAGGTATGTCATACACATAAGAAATACATACATTAGTCATTCACACAACCTAAGTAAACATATTTCAATATAGTTATTCACACATTCTATATAGTAAGTCTCGTATATAGCAAGTTTATCCAGAACATCATACGTAATATATATTTAACTTGATAACTCTCTTGTCATATCAATTTGAGTTCCTAAACCTATCCCAAATGATTACCAGGTCTCCCATTTGTTCCTGAGGTTATCTCAGCAAATATAAAATGCCTACGCTAGTGTTCATACCCTTACATTATATTTCATTCCACTTTCAGTCCCAAATCGAAAGATTTCAAACCATCCTCACTCGGTAACCGCTCGTAATTATAACGTTCAATCCCATAAGTTATAATATTTTCCAGGCAATAACTAAGACCCTACTGACCTTAACTAAGTCCCACTATATTATATTAATCACCCTAAGAATAAATACCGGATTTGGAATATTCATTAAAACTTAAAGGAAAATAATTACGAAAAATCAGAAGGGGTCGATCGATCGAAGAAAAGGGGTCGATCGATCGATCGACATTCTTGAGTCGTTCGATCGATCAAGCAGGTATTTGCCCAGAATTTCCTTAAATAGTTTTGCGTTTCCTCTTTTTACACCTCTAATTCTTCATTTCAACGTCCAAAACTCTCAACCGAGTATACTAATCATCATACCAACATGTTTACATAATTTCTAACATTTTTAGAGTCATTAAATTATCCTCAATCAACAGTTTCTTGGATCACAAGTCATAATTATTCCTCTAAACTTAGTTCTTCCAAATTTCTCTAAGAACATCATAAATTCTGATTAAATTTTGTAATTCCCTAAACGTGAAGCATGATTAAATATCTAATACATGGCCAGAAGTTTCAACTACACGCAATCCTACCCGGATTAAATGTTTAATTCTCCCATTTCATAATTTATTTCATTGTTCATGATAAATCTTCAAATCTACACTATCATGTAAAAAATATTCTTTGAATCGTTGCAAGATAAATCACTTTCCTAGAAAAATAAAGATTCTGTTCCGTTGATGACGCTATAGGTTGGTTCTCCCTCTCTTTGCGGTCACAAATCCAGCGACGGTGGTGGTGTGTGGTGGTTATGGCCATGGAAACCCTTGGAACTTCTCCTCTCTTCCTCTCTAACTGCTATGATGATTTTTGGTTGTGAAAACCCTAAGGGACTCAAGTGTTGGATGATACTTAAAACCGAAATTTCGTAGGTCCCTATTCATAAAAAATATAAATGACTAAAATAACCTCCCGGGTTGTCGGTTAGGCCTAAAAATACCCCGAGACCCAAACTAAACCCTCGGCTAGTGTTTTCTGACTATCTTGACCCTTCCGAACACGTTGGCGCACTCAAAATGATTATACGAAAGACATAAAAATAAAATAAGTTTAAATCCATTAAATTTGGTCCTAACACGCGCGCCCCAACTTAATTATCGAAATTGCTGTATTTTCAACTCACAATAATTTTAATAAATTCAATAATCACATATTACCATAATCACTCAGTAATATTCAACATTATCATCATATTTAAATACTAACTCTTATCTCGCTAGTTATTTAAATCCGAATTAATTTCTAATTAATTATCCCAAATTAATTTAATTAATCCCACAATTAAAATCAAATTCATTTAATTAATTTCATAATTAAAAGCCATAAAATTATGAGGTATTACATACTTCCCTCCTAATAACGGAATTTTGTTCGGAAATTCAGAAAAGTATGCATATTTGGAAAAAATTTAGGTATCCTCTAGTACCCAAAACAAAATAAATAGAAAGGCTTAATCACTACAGCAATCGCTTCACAATAAGCTTGTTGAACACTCTTGGCACTTTATCAGTTATAAGTTTACACTTCAATAGATGCACCTCACATTGTGCTTTTACTAAACAACATTCGAATAAGAATTGCCTATACATCATTGGCCGCATTACCTCAATATTATTGTGAGTTCGCACCTCACTTCGTATCAACTCCCGCGTTTATTTAAACAGAAAACTCCCCTCCTAGGAGCAACCATAAAACATCAGACTCCTCTTATCCGTTCATTGAGTCTCTGTTCCCAGCGTTGTGACTTTTACACAAGGGAAAGACACTTCATACGGTTGGTGGTTAACCCATTATAGTCATCGAACTCCAACTTCTGATTGATCGAAAACTTGGATAATACACTCACCTCTAAGCATCTAAAGGGAGGATCGTAAGGTTTATCCACACAACTTCAATAAGCACTTTTGTCTGCTATAAATAGGTGCGTGTGCTTTCACACAACTTTACTATTAGGTAATATCCTCTCCCCAATACCACATTATACTTCACTTACTATCTATATCTGTTGTGGAAATGAAATGATTACAATGAGTCCAAAATTACTTTCATACAGTTCCAATGGTCGTCAATCACCTTGCGTCTACTCCTCAGGCTAAAGGTGAGACATCCTTCTCAAAACCAAACGTTATCTCCACTACTTCCTGATACCCCATGTTGAAGGTGGATTCAAGGATCTCATCCTAGTTTAGAATAATGATGGTAGGACCACATATCGGCGCGTTCACTATCTAATAGTTTAATTTACCCAAGGATATAACAATTACTTTCCTTCTGGACAACATGTTCAACACATTCGAAGGAACTCGTTACTTATCTATAAGTTGACAACCGCTCAAAGAAATTTACCAACTTCACTCTTCCATCACTGGAATCGTCGTCTTGATACAAAATTATCTGGATGATCATGATACCTCAACTGATCTACTACTTACTATACCCCTTTTAATACCGACTTTCACTCACACTTCTTCCCGTTAAGTGATACTTACTAACCCTCTTCTTCCTTCGGCGTATACCAAAAGTTCTGACCAGTGAACTTTTCACCACGTTGTGCACATCTAGACTCTTTATTTCTTATTGACATCCTCAATCTATTTACGCGTAGGACACCCTCAATATTCGATTGGGTGGAACTCCGCTCCACATTTTCCATAATAATTAAATATTTGTCTTCTCAAAGGACACCTCCTTTTTAAATGCCTTCACACTACACTTCAACCAATTTTGGATGTGCTACTCCGATCGCACATGAGTATACTGATTATCATCCTTCTCTTACGACGCTTAATCCATTCTACCTCTACTATTTTGTAATATTCTCACAAGCATAAATTTCACCCATCTGTATGTCTCTTCTTCCAGCGATTATCACATCAGCAAACCAAGGCGTCCATACACCCTATACATCGCGCAAACACGTTTAAACATCATACATGCTCATATATACTTCAAACTCTTTATTTCCCCTCCATTCGAAACGTGGCTATATTATTAGGGAGTTCTCAATCACCCCCGAATGTGAAATTCTAAATCCTCCTAAACATCATTTCATCCTTCAACCCGCCAAAATAAAACAAAATTATCAGTACTTCCTCACCACACAACTGGTTCTACTGGCCTTATATCGTACTTAACCCTTTAACTTCCGGTTATAACTACATATTTCCCTAACGATCGAGGTACCCAAATCATGGACGAATGGCCAAACATCTCCTTACTACCAACCTTACGCTAAGTTTCAATTATGGGATGTCTCACAAAGAGAAATTCAAATGAGGACCCCCCCCGATACACTACTACCTAGCATTGTTAGTCGTCGGAATCCGTTGGGCCCTAAGTCCATAACATGTACCCCTATATTCTCGTCTCTTGACCCAAAATTACATCTCCTTATGCAATTACACTTAAACAAGGAAATCCTTCTGAAAGACACTGTCTCTTAAGATGGTAATTTTATTCCATATACATCATGCAAATATAACCGGGGCTCTCAAAATTCCATCCCCAGACATACAACTATGAGTATTAACTTCCACATCTCTAGAGGCTGATATAATAATGCACTCTTCTTATTACCATATCCCGAGCGTTGATTATAATAAACAGCTAAATCTTTCTGCTGAACAGTAAATCAAATACACTCTAAATCATATCAATAAATTCCCTACACATACCGGGAACAAATATCCAAGACCATTATATATTTTTTGAAGTCTCAACAATATATATATACATATATACAAATATATAAACGTGAGTCCGACCCTCTCGCGGATGGGGCCTCTCCATAACAAAACATTCTACACCAAGGTAGTAACCCCGATAGACTTCCAATATCTGCACACTATCAGTTTAAACATATTATAAAACCACAATTAGGATAATATCATACTCGTATAACACAACACTAAAATGAGAAATTTCAATGATGTATATACCACTGTCAATACACCCATTCATCCTCCGCGGATAACACTAAAGGTAACCCCACTATACAAGGTAAAAATATTCACATAAATAATAACATTGTCGAGATACTCACTAAACTCGTCTCTCATGCGAATATAGCAATAATAAAAATATAGTAACTCGTTCCTGACACATACAACACGCATCATCATCTGAGGATATAACTCATACTGCTACCTTGCTAATCGCTCTGGCTGCTCAAATGGTTCTTGGACTTAACACACCCGTCCGTACCAAACAGAAAATTTCAATAACTATTTCCCTTGCTAGGCACCACACCCTTATCCCTATACTTGCTTCGAGAAACATTTTTAACGTACGAGTTTCACTCCACACAAAAATACCTCTACACATACTCCACTTATCTCCGATCACACCGACCATGTTAGGGTTGTCCTTCTCTCGAACATTGGTAGTCTCAACTCTAATGGCTACCTCTGTTGTTCCCTTAGCTTCGATGGCCATAAGGAACATGCTACTGACTTTAACAACTCTTACTGAAATCACCATCGCTCGGTAAACAATTCATTTATCAAAATCATTTAAACGGGTCCCCTGATGGGTCTTCCCCTGTGGTGCTTCTCCAATACCGTTTCCCCCAGTCTTACTCTCTGACTAAAGTCTTTGGTTCTTATAGCTCCCAAGGAAGCGTTTGCCTCCATAATAACAAAATGCGACATCGTTACAATTTGCATTGACCGTCCAAGTAGATTCCCCAGAAGTGCTAGCAATTCTTCTTGTAAGTTAAATTTTTTCCTTTAATGCCCTCTTTTCCATTGCACCTACTTCATCTGGTGCAAGGTTCACTAATTAATTAAATTTCTTTTCACAAAGTGAACTCTGTTTGACCCTCTTGTGTGAGTTCAGAAAATGTTCACATCTTATCCTGAACATCTGATGAAGGAACTTATGGCCAAACCATACGTATGCGCCTTCTCTTGACAAAACATTTCACTTCTAAGTGTGGTGGTTGTCTCTCACCACTGTAACTCTGCTCTTATGAGCCAAGAAAAAATTTTACCCCAAATTTTCACTCCCAATTTGCCATAGTCCAACATATGTCCAAGATTTTGGATATTTTTACCCTCGTTGGCTAACACATGCCATTTCTGCATTTCTAGTAATTTCACAGCTAGTTCTCTTCAATGTTTCCTCCAACTCTCTCTATCTCATTCCAACCTTACTTGGTGAGTCTAAATTGACCGCACATTTTATTACAGTGGTTCCTGGACGTCACATGTTGTGCCTTAGCCGTCTTTACCGTCTTGGCCTTTCGTGCCATAATAGGGGTGATCTCAACTATGGTCATCATTATTGAATATACCTTATAACATCAAATGAGCTTTGCCTCTTGCTGTCCGCCCAACTCGCATGACATAATGCATTGTTCGGTACACGAACACACCCGAATGCAAATAAGATTCACTATTATATACATTATAGAAGGAGAACGAAATCTCACCAAAGAAATAAACAATCCTAAATATACGGCTCTATATCAAAGAAATCTACATTGGAAGCATAATAAGCCGCAAAGATCCTAAAGGAAACTAGAACCTGATGCTCTGATACCACATGTAACACCCCTTCCAATTAAATACCGGGTAGCTACTCCTTTATTAAATTAATAAAGAATATCAACTTAGTTCAGTCTTAGCATCACTTATGTCTCCGTTGTGCTTAATTGTGGATGCCATAAAGGACCATGTTGTGCTTTATATATATATTTTGTTGAGATTGTTGACTTGATTGATTTTAGAAAGATTAATCTCAAATCAAAAACCAATTATGGATTTTATTAATTTTAAAGTTCCTTGATGTAATGGTTTAGCCCATCACTTTGTTATGTCACTATATCGCCCACGCCACGCCACGCTTAATCTCAAATCAAAAATAAATTATGGATTTGCTGGACACTTGCTAAATCTATGAATGTTATTTTTTTGGGTTATAGATATTGTATATCATTATATGCCACTCTCCAATTTAATGATGGGTTGAAAATCTTTGTTTAGATACATGTAACAATTCTAAGGACAACTTATGTGTTTTAAATATCTTATCCTAGACATCAATAACTATTATTAATCTATTATTATCAGTTATTAAAACTGTTCTCTTATTTGATTTTCGGCAACATATTAGTATGACTATTTTTTTATTTTTTTTGCAGCAAACATGGAAATGACGTATGATTCAATATTTTGAGAATTTAATATGGGATCTGGGAATGAAACAAGTTATTAGATATGGAGTTATCTGTTATACCTTCTTAGTGTTATGGCAACTGCTCATCTTCCAAAGTTGGAAATGGTACAGAGGAGTTGTTTCAGTTTTCCTTCGTATACGTGTATACGAGAAGGTCATGATCACGCGCCAAGGTTCAAGACAATTGTTAAATTTAATGGGGAGACCATTGAGATCCCTAATTATTACACTATGTTGAGGTAGTGGAGCACTCGAATGCTGAGGCGGCGCTTAATGCATTTGTGAGCCATGGACCGTACAATTTATTTCCTTTCATGTTATTTTCTATTATTATGAAAATATTCTTTTGCTATAGTAAAATATGAAGACTAAATATTTGAAATTTTAAGTTTTGTTCTACATTTTGATATACGGGATTTCAATAGAATCAGTAAAAGAACATAATTTCCTATGTTCAAATAGACTAAGATAAGGTTCAACGGGTGTGATTGTCACAAATAAGATTGCTGCAATTGAATTACTATTCAGAGCTGTAATATCATTTTTTTGTAAATTTTTTTGTTCCATTATACTTTGTTCCATATCTATAGACTTTGTTTGTTCGTTTGTTTTAGCATTTAAAGATTTCAAACACTAAATGTTTTCTTCTTGTTTTGTTACAGTGTTTAGTGGACGCTTTGTTCTACAGGTAGAAACCATCCCAAGGTGATTACCACCCAAAATGGACGCTTAGTTTGAGCGTGTTTGAAGGGTGACATAAATTTCCTCTTCATTCTTAGTTTCACACTAAAATATATGCAACACTAAAATATCAGTGTCACGAACAGGTGCTGCTGCTGCTTATGCTAAATTCTTGGTGGTGCTGTTACTCATGCTCTTGGTGCTGCTGTTGCTCATGATCTGCAAGTGCAACAACTCTTGGTGCTGCCGCTGCTCACGCTAAGTTTTTGGCAGATTAATGCCTCATCATAGATGCTCATGTTTAGTCACTTTTTTTTAGTTGTTTACAATTTTTTTGAACTGATTGTGCTGGATGGTTTTGTTCAACTCAGGTGTTCTCTTCACGTATATGCCCCTATTCTACCAGAGCATTCCTGATCTTTGGATGGCAATGCCAATGATTTACAGCAGAATAAACTGATCATTTTGCATGGTTATTGTGGGCACTGCAGTGGTTTTATAAATTAATGAGGTGTTGAGAAGAGGAAGCGAAAGAGCTTTCCTTACCTTTAAGATGTAATGTTTCTCTATGCTGCCATTTGTAGTTTTAATGCTTTCAGTTTTTAGTACCTTTAGTGTTTGAAGAATTTTATTTTCCATTTGAGTAAACCATTGTGAAAATGATATATCATGATTTGGTTAAACAATGTGATTATATTTATACAAATGCCTCAATTACTCTATCGGATAATATTTTTGGTTAATTTATTGAATTAGGGTGATCTGAGTCAATTTGAATGCAGGGGCCGTGGCGTCATTATGCTGATGAAATACGAGATCCCACCAAAAGTACAGTTTGGTTAGTTACTTTTGGCACATCTGAGGTAGCCGTCCGGACTTATGATGCAGCCGTCTTGGAGTTCTGAGGAAACAAGGAAAACTTCCCCCCACCTTTAGAGAACTATAATCAAACTCACAGTAGCATCGTGGAGTCTTCTAGCTCAGATGCAGAACCTTTTCACTTTGATTTCGAGCATCCATCATGCACCGAAGAGAATATCGAGGTGCTCAATTGGAAAGAATGTGTAAAATTCAATCCAACAACCTTAGAGACAATTAGTTTGAATCTGCTATGTATTGTTGTTTTATTTTGGATGTTTCTTAGTTTGGTTATATGAAGCATTCAAGGTTATTGGCACTGTGAAACAAACGTTTTAATAAATTTTGAGTTCGTATGAATGTATTGACTTCATTATGGGGAGGTAATAGATTATAGTGCTGTATGTTATCAACTTTATGATGAAATTTGTATTTGATGCCTACGATGTTATTGGAGTATTGTTGTTAGAGTGCATTCTCTCTTAAAGATGGTGGATAGTCCTCTAAACAAAAGGAATTTTGCCCAAAAATTTTAAATTGTTTACACATTTTGTTGTTAAAAAACTTTTTGACCTTAATTGTTTACACATTCAGGTTATTTTTTGCTCTTTAAAATAGGTGGATCGTTCAATAAACAAATGAAGTTATGTCCAAAATTTCTAAAATAACATACATTTTTTATATTATAATATAAACTATTTTACAAAAAAAATTATCGATTCAATACATTGGAAGTATACGTCGTGCCTTCAAAAGAATTGACCACGATTGATATTATAATACAAAACTTTTAAAACTCGACCACCATTTATACTTTAAAAAATCATCATCGTGCCTTCAGGAATGGGCATACCATAGTATATATATATAGGGACAAATTATGGTAAATACCAATTATACATACCGATTTTTTAACATAGTAAACATATTATGTTTTAGGCGAGTTTTTTTGTATGGTATTGAAAAATTTCAAGGAACCAAAAAAAAAATCAACGCAAAATAACTTTTTTGGATATTTTATAACAATCAGCTCAAAGTAAATTTTTTTGTGTACTTTTAAAGTGTGATAGTTTGACCCATTTTTTAAAAATACTAAAAAAGTTATTTTGAGCTGATTTTTTTATATGGGTCCCTTTAAATGTTTAAATATCACATAAAAAAAATCAACTCAAAAATATTTTTTTAATATTGAAAAAAAAGGTTTGTGCCAACAAGTATGATTCGCAAAGTAAAACAGTTATGTTTGTCTTTCGATAAAAACTAAACATTAAAAATATGATTCTATGAATTAATTTAAAATCAAAATCGTTTTATACCTTTTAGGATGACGAAAAGAATTCAAACTTGGAGATGTTTGAGTTCGGTTCGTCTTGATAGTGCGTGACGATTTGTAACGAGATACACCAAACTATCCTAAAACTATACTATTAAAAATTTTAGAAAAATTATTCTTACGAAGACCATACAATCATAGTTTTCACCTCTTTTACACTCAAGGTGGTTCTCAGAAAGGTCAACCTCATTAGACTAATGTCCAATTGGTCAATAGAATTGGGGAGGTTCGATATCAACTATTAACGAAGAATTGAGATCAAGGGATCTATTCTGACGTATCTCATCTCTAAGTTAACTTGAAGGTGGGATCCTAATGAAGGGAAATCCACCGACCATGATCTAGTGAGGATTTTATCTAGATCAACAAGTGAACATTTAATATAGGTGGAGCCTCAAACTCAAAAGGGGCAGCAGTGGGAATTTTCTTTCTGACTTTAGATCAAAATATGGTCGAGTAAGGAATTAGGTTTGGCTATTAAAAATCCAACCACGAGGCTTGAAAAAGCCTTTATAACCACTCTATATACTGATAATGGTCACGAAAGGTTAGTCACGGTCCGAATTTGTGAACAAGGGAGTCACGACCCAAATTTATGACCAAAGTAAAAATACTGTGAGCACAACTGTGACCCTTAAAAGGGGTGACACAAATAGAAAATTGGTTAGGGTTCCAGATCGGGACCGCCATTGTTATGGATCTAGATTGTGACCTAACCATAAATCAGATTACGGGAATTTTGGTGCAAATTTAGTCCAGCTTATGGTCACAGTTCAAAACCGTGACCAAATCGTTACAAATATTATTGAAGCATGATCACGGCTGGGAATAGTGACCCCAACTTTGAAATTTGTTTAATTCGAAATGGACATGTATATATGGTCACGGTTTGGGACCGTGACTAAGTGTGGGTGCCAAAATGGGTCACGGCTTAGAAACGTGGCCATAGAGAGGGCACCGTGATAGAATGACCCAATATTTGGAATAAATAAAACCCCTTAAGGTTTTATTTCATTTCATCGACTTCTCTCTCTCTCTCTCTCTTATGATTCTCTCTCAGTGCTTACTCTCTCTCACCGGCTCTCCCTCTTTCTCCACTCATCGGTGCTTGCACTCTGTCTCTCTTTCACCGATGCCCACTCTCTTTCCCTTTACGCTAAAACTCTCTCTCTCTCTCTCTCTTTGTGTGTATATATGTGTGTGTTTATATATGTGTTTATATGTGTGTGTGTGTGTGTGTGTGTGTGTCTATATATATATATATATATATATATATATATATATATATATATATATATATATATATATATATATATATATATATATATATGTATGTGTGTGTGTGTGTGTGTGTGTGAGATAGAAAAAATTAGGGTTTGCAAAAATTAGGTATCAAATGAATATGGACCCATTTTATTGTGTAAATCTAAAATTAAAATTGAAATTGGGTATAAATTTGAAATTGGACCCATTTTGTTAAGTAATTTTTGTACCCATTTTTGTTACTTATACCCAATTTGGTATATTTAAATCTAAAACCACATATATTACTGTTAAAAAGGTATAATCGCATGTTGTTAGTGCAATTTGATTTGGCAGCATAGTTTCACAAGTTTAGATATGTCGTACGATTTCGAATAATATAACATGCTTGGATATTTTATACACATGTGCACATATAACACGCATGCAAACACACACACACACACACACACACACACACACACACACACACACACACACACACACATATATATATATATATATATATATATATATATATATATATATATATATATATATACAATCTCACACATATATACACACAGTTACACTCGCACAATCAATACTAAAATGGAAATTGTTCGTGATAAAATGAATATATAAATACATGAATTCCAATACATATATGAAGTCCCTAATATATAAAAATATATGAATTCCTATATATACATGAATTTCCTCATATACTCACATGCACAAACATACCCCCCCCCCCCCCCCCCCCCACATATATATACTTTTACACATTGGCATATAAATACACACACACATAATCACATACACACATACACACATACTCATGCAAATATATACACATATACTCATATGCGCATATATACATACACATGCACGCACACGTATAATACATATATGTATATATATGAACTTTAACACAATCACACATATATGTACACACTTACAATCGCACAAATAAATACTAAAACTAAAGAAGAAAATGATTCATGATAAAATGAATATATAAATTCATGAATTCCTATATATACACGAAGTCCCTCATATACTCACACGTGCACACATACACACCCACGCACACATATATATACTTATACACTATCGCACATGTATATATATGCATAATTTCACACATATATACATATATGTTAACATATATGATTGGATAATATGTTAACACATTTTCTTCTCTTTCTATGTGCGCATTATTGAAGCTCAACCGATTCTAAGTTCTTTGTTTATTGGGGTAATTTTACTTATCTTTTATTTATGTAGCATAGTCTTATATATAGTTATAACTTTTTGGTTAACTGTTGTAGTTGTGTTCACCCATTCCTTAAGTGGTTGATGTTTGGGTGAAGACAAATTAGTGGAAGGGCTTTCATATTTGGTGGACATATAGTAATTTTAGGATTAGTTTAATTGAAATCAACTTAAATTGGACTTGTTTATATTGTGCAGATGAATATTAATGCATATATCTGTTTGGTTTACTTTTGTAGTCTTGTTCACCCCTTACTTAAGTGTTTGTTGTTTGCATGAACACAAATTGTTGGAAGGACTTGCACATTTGGTGGACAAAGAGTAATGTTAATATTAATTTAATTAAAATAAACTTAAATTGGACTTATGATATTGTGCGAATGAATATTAAAGCATATATATGTTTAGTTAATTGTTGCGATCATGTTTACCCCTTCCTTAAGTGTTGTTGTTTGGGTGAACAAAAAATAGTGGAAGGGATTGAACATTTGGTGGATACATTTAATAAAATAAACTTAAATTGGACTTGTTGATATTGTGCGGATGAATATGAATGCATATATTTATTTTGTTAACTAGATTAGGATTAATTATATCCATTACCTCTAAGATTCATATTCACACCATCAACTTATATATTTTCTCATAAAAAATGAGTGGAAGTAATAATTACTATCAATAAGAGTAAGAGAGGTTGAAATTGGACGAAATTTAAACATCTTTTATTAGTTCGCTCCATATAGAGGGAACTCCTATTTACAAGTGTGAAAATAGGAAAATCGAACACTTTGATTACCTTACAAATAATGGATTTTACATCTCCCCAAGCATAACTGCTGATCATATTTTCTTTTCCTTACCACAATTCTAGGATGAGGTAGTAAAGAATATATTTTGTACTACAAGAAAAATGAGTATTAGGGATAGTTAAAATCTATCCCTAAAAGTAAAAATTTCATCCCAAAAGAGTATTTAGGACGGATTTTGCAACGACCGTCCCAAATACTCTCGTCCCTAATTCTCATTTTTCTTGTAGCGTCTTCATAATCTCGAAAGGTAATTGACGTTACTGAAACTATCAGGAAAATAAGAAAAAAATATTCATCCATTATGGATACATCTTCATAATGAGAGCGTTCACTCAAATCGTAACATATTGCGACACATGCACATTAAAAATGATCGTACAAATAATTTGAAGAAGAAAGGTTTTCGAGTTCATGTCATGAACCTTTATATGTCAATCATAGAATTTCTTCCGCCCAGTTGGTCACGTGTAAAATTTCATAAAGTTTGAAAAACTAATACTGATTGGATGGAAAGCAGACATATTAAGCATGTTTTTAAATTTGTTGAAAACATATATACGTATATATGGTCATAAACATGACTATTATACATTTGTCTCAATACTTTTTTAAGTGGAGGTAATTCCAACATGGACAACGAAAATCAACCAAATAACGGAACACCTCTAACTCAATCCTCTCCTACACCCAACCTCAATTTTCATCACTTGTGGGTTGATATACTCTACGATGTTGCAAGTTTAGGCTACCACTCCATATATAGTGTCTCTGATTCATCGAACTTAACAAACCCTTGTTAATCCAACACCCCACCTCTCGAAACTGAGGAATCCCAGGAAAATGATAAGAAACACATTGAATTATTTAATTTCAGGAATCCTACTGGTAAAAAACTAACGGCCAAATTTTTAAATCCCGTTATTTATCGCTTAAAACGATGACTGTAGGCATAAAGGGCTCAAATAACTAGAAGAATGATGATCCTTCCATAAAAGATGGTACCTAGGATTAACTTTGTAAGAGTGTTACATTACCACTAAGTTTGAAGGCAAGGGTTATTTCTCGAGTAAGTGAACATATGAGAACCTACCGAAAGAAACTTCAAAAGAATTTATTCCTAAAGGGGGAATCAAGTTTTTATATTTTGGGGTTGAAAGAGAGTTTCCCAAAATGTTCAAATGCCCATCGACTAATGGAACAATTTCTTGGAGAATGAGTCTATGGTGAGAATATTGTTCAGGGGGGTGAAAAATAAATAGAACAAGGAAAAGAAAGTTGATTCCCAAAAATCTAGAGAAAAATCATATGATGATTTGAAGAGTGAATGGGTGGACAGGACCAAGGGGACTCCAAAGGAAGGTAAAGCCCCTAATTGGGTCAACTTGTATTAGCATGCTCGATGGGATAAAGAGGCCAATAAATTCCCAAATAATTTTTATCCCAACTCTAGTGAGTTTGAATTAATTATCATACACACACACACACACACACACACACACACAAACACACACACACACACACACTCTATAATAAATAATGTTGACATCAATGGCCTTATTATAGCATTATGCTTCAAGAAACTGTAGAAGGCACGACAACAGTCAATTCGAGTGAAGTCTTTATGACATTGAATTAAATGCCTTATCTAAGGTATTTGAGAAGACAAAACGGTAGAGGACTAGATGTGTGGGACCACATATTCAAAGTACAAAATTACATCACACTGCACCTTCATTACTTGAGATCTCTTTATTGAAGAGTCACATGTTGAGCTAGATAAAAGAACATGCCAGGACAAAAGGGGGAGTGTTAGAGCTTAAGAATATGGGTGATGTTACCAATCACCTCGGACTATTGAAGAATGAAATCAAGGGGTTAGTACTATTTATTTGTCTATAATATGGTTTCCCCTCCCAATGCCACCTCAAATATTTTCCTTTCCTATGCCTTAAGGTTTCTTCTTCCACGTGCCTCCTTTTATAACATTCCCCTCCCAAGTACCTCCTCATTTTGCAATACCCTCCCAACTTCTTCCTCCTGCAACATTGTGTGGATCATAATCGTCCATGCACAATGACTATGGAAAGGAATATTATATCAGGTACTTGACTAATATCAGGGTTATTGGCACGTGCACGCTCATTTGCATGAATGCCAAAACACTTGTCCACAGTCGCCCTTTGGAGGTGGGTAAGGCTCAGATATTGGTTGATAAAATATACTATGGTTATGGAGAGGATCATGCGCATGTTGACTTCAGTGAAAGGCGTGTGTTAAAATTGTATCAAAATCGTTATATTATCTGGCTAGTTTATTTGTTGGTCAGGATTAGGCGAGAACAATGTTTTATTTAGGAACAAGTTTCTAATGTTTTAATAACATGGGACATCTGTTGACATCACAAGTTATTATAATTTTAGTTATTTGGGGTTTACTGATATCTTAATTTGTTTGATTTTATATCATGTTTATTGAATGCTCAGGTTGAATGAATTATCTTGAATTTGCTTGGGTTAAGTGAATTTGAATTTTGAATTAAATGCTTAGGAGACTTGAATTTTGAAGACTATTTAATTGATTTACCATAATACAAAGAGTGGATGGGAGATATTAATAGAGTCTTTAATGATCATGTAAAGGGCATTAGTGGATTCGTTAAATATGTAGATAGAAATCATAATAGTGATAAGATTTTGTGTCTGTGTACCTTCTATATGAACGATAAGTTTAAGTCTTTGGAATACATTGAGTTGCATTTAATAAAGTTAGGTATGCCACAAGACTATAAGACATGGACATTCCATGGAGAAAAGAATTTACCATATGTTTCGAAAGAATCACTAGTGCCTAATTGTGTAACGAAACCCCACCAGGTTGACGTGGTGAATGATTCACCAACACATTTTCCTTTGATCGACCTAATTGATGATGCTTACAGAGTACACCACCATCAAAACTCCCAGACTATGTATATGGATAATGTGCCTTATGACCAAGTCAATGAACAAGTTGATGTTGAATTATCTGAAGTTTTGGAAAACATACGGGTTGATGTGGCAAGACCTTTATGTAAAAATGACTAAGAAGATCCCTCTAAAATATACCAATGATTGATTTTCATAATTTGAAGAGTCAATTTGGTTTTTTGAGCAACATCGTAACAAAATTCTTAAGTGGGTTAAAGACATTCTCCTGAAAGAGAACATATTACCAGATTGTTATCTGAGCATGAAGAAGATATTAAAGGGTTTAGGTTTGAAGTAAAAATCTATTCAAGCATGTAAGTATGATTGAATATTGTACCTCAAATAACAAGAATCGAAGGATAAGTGTCATGTATGCAATGGGCCGAGATATAGGGCTTGTGAGAGTGGAAAAGAAAAACCGACTAAATTTCCCAGGAACTCATAATTCCATAGAAGTTATTGAAGTATTTTCCCATCGAGCAATGATTAAAAATATTTTTTACTGTACCATGGATAGAAGATGCCATGACACGGTAGTCTCGAGCCGATGTGGGTGGAAATCTTATGTGTCATCCCATTAATTCACTCATATGGAAGCTTTCAAACGTATACCACCTTGAATTTTCAAAGGAACAATGCAATGATCGTCTTTATTTATCAACTGATGAGATTGACCCTTTTGTTAATTTAATCACTAATCAGAGTTATTTACTAGTTCTCACGGTTCCTTGAAATCTCTCTCTAATACCGTGCATAAGAAAAGATTTCACACTATTATCATTGTTAATACCCGGGTCAAAGTATCTAGGCAACGGTATTGATATTTTCTAAGCCCTGTTAATCAAAGAACATAAAGAGTTGTGGGATGAAGGCATGAGGTCGTTTGATGCTCATAAGTATGAAGAGTTCACACTTAAAGAAATGGTGTTATGGGCAATCCATGACTTTTCTACCTATAGGACCTTGTCCGGTTATAATGTTCATGGTTATTAAAGATGTCCCATATGTGGGTAGGAAACTGAATCCACTTAGCTACATCATAGTGGTAAGATAATTTATGCCAGTTATAGTCGATTTCTTCCGAATAGTTTAGAAACAAAAACTCTAACTTTTTACCTGTCGATCGCGAGTGTAGGATGCAACATGCTCATCTTTTTGGTTATTAAATCAAGAAGAAGTCTAAGACTAAGGATTTTTGGAATAAGTTTATAGGCAGACACCATTAATTTACAGGCCAAAAGTGTAAAGCTAGGCAGGATTCGAATGATCCTATTAAAATGAAGGCATAGCCTAGACTGTCAATATTATTTGACTTTTTTTATTTGAAAGATCACCGTATAAGACATGTAATTGATGTGATGTACACGAAGAAGAATTTTGCATAATATCTAATAGGAATATGTCTAGGTGGGTCTCATTCGAAAGATGGATAGAGGACGTGCCGCGATCTAAAGGAGATAAAAAAATCCTGGTTAAGAATTGATCCTACAATCGAGAAGAAATTAAATCCCAATGGGTTCTTTCACTTTTACTACTAGTGAGAAAATGATCCTCTTAGACATGTTTAACTTGAAGAATCCGACTGTTTATTTTGGTCATTCACAAAGGGTCATAAGCTACTAATCAAATGACTTGAAATAGTGTAGGTCTCAGAATTGGAAGATCATCATTAAATTAATCCCTATGTTGTTTAGGCATTGGTTTTCTTAGCACAAAGATATCCATAGGGAAATTATGAAGATTATTTTGTGCTTCACCTTACTTTGGGAATACGTGGTAAACATAAATCACATTATAGATCAACTTTGACCGAGATGATTTATGTATTAGATAAATATTTTCCCACGTCATTCTATGACATTTGTGTCCACATGATTATGCATCTATGCGATGAGGCTTTATTGTGTGGACCCATTAAGTATTGCTATATGTATCCTTTTGAGATCTTGATAAAAACTAAAAGATTAAGTTAAGAATACATGTTATAAAGGAGGGTCAATTGAAGAAGAATACATAACATAAGAATCATCATTATATGCTCGAGAACATTTGTAAAAAAAAGGCTTAGGAGGTTCAATCCTAGTGGAGAACGAGTGATCGAGTAACCTGAGGAGAGGATGAATTGACTTTCGGGAACCCTAAAGAGGTGAGACTCACCAATCTACAATACGAGCAAGATGTTCGTTATGTCTTCGAATCCCAAGATGGAGTTAAAGATTGGAGAGAGTAACTAACTACATATTTAATTAATTTTTATTTCATTATTTATATTCTTTATATTACCATCTAAACTCTACAATTTCATGATTACATTTAGGAAGTATGAGAACAAAATTTCCCAAAATCAGAAGAGAAACTGCATGGTGAATGACTTTTGGGCATGGGTATCAAAAGAGGTAATTGCCACCTCTTTTGTTTTGGTTATTTATGTATGTGTTGCAAAACACGCCCTAATAAAAATCCATTAATAAATGCAACATTTAAAAAGAGGTGATGTCTCTTTTAGGTTGGGCCGCCTAGCCAAATGTACTAATTTCTTTGCGAAGGAGTTCAAAAAATTTCACGCCAACCATTTTGATTTCGTCTCATGCACATGCGAGGAAACACTGTTAACGCAAAATAACGAAACTTTAATTTATGCATTTACTTATTGTGTATCTAAAAAAATGATAAAAATTCAAAGGATACGATGCTGACCTATTATGATATCTTTCAACAAGTCTTGGAACTAGATTACTTAGATTATAAAGAAATTATTTTCTATTGTGAGAGGACACTATGAATGGTTGTAAAGTTGATATTACCTAAAAAATTATCATGGTATATTTTTCTAAGATTAAGAGTAAAGATCTCATGGTTGACGAGATTTTTATTAGTGCCTTTCAAAACGTGAAGAAGGTATTCTACTTAAAGTTCATAAATGATGACAATTTTTCTTTTATTAGATATGCACCAAAGGGTTTGACTACCCAAAAAGATGCATTAATGGCCCTTATAGAGTTATTGTCTTCTCTCAATGACAACCCTAATTTAAAGGATCTTTCAGTTGATTTAGATGAAGATTGAGTTTGGAAACATTTATTGTTATTTAGTTAACCCTTGTACGAAATCCCTGTTTGTATCATATTTATTGGAGCAAACCTTATTTTTTTTACTTGTGCATCTTATCCTAATATATTTAGTTCTCTTGCACTTGCTTCCTCATCTCTCACACTTTGTAATTTTTTTGAAGATCTTATTAAGTTTTGAATGTTACACTGATAAGAAACTGCCAATCTGAGGTAACCACATGAATGGTCATAGTTTATGTTGATGTTCATTATTTGTGTGGTTGCCTTGATTGATGGTTTGTGTTATGTGATGTTCATTAATACATAAGACATCAAAGACTTTTATTGGTAATACTAATCGCGTTTTCTAATATCCTTCAATCACTAGTCCTACTCTTTTTATCATCATATGTACGTTCAAATCTATTTTCATAAATCGAATACCCAAAAAAGGGGGATTATACTACAACTCTCAATTTAGAGTGTTCACACAATTTTATACATTTCCATCACATTTGACATCTATTTTCATAAATAAAAAAATATACCCTAGATTCGGATTATGGGTTAGATCCAGCCTTTTTCAACTTACAAACTACATGGACTTTGATGCCCTTTTTGGCTACATAAGCATCCTGAAGTCATTTTTGAATTCAAGTCCTTTTTTACCATTGGAACATTTTGAAATATTTGCAGGCCTAGTTAGAGAAGGAACACTTTGAACATTTTTCATATGTTTAGTAGAAGGAACATAGTGAAGATTTAAATATTTATTTGTGGAAATGTATAAATGTTGTGTTATATTATTATTTGTGGACATGTATAGTGTTGTATTATTATTTGTCAAAATGTATACATGTTATGTTGTAATATTATTTGTGTTGAAATTTTTTATGGCTTAATAGTTAGTTAATTTGTGTTGTATTATTATTTTTTGATTAATAGATTAGTTAGTTCCATCATTAAAATGTATATAAGTCTGAAAACGTGTATAGTGTTTATTCAGAGGCAAAAAACTAAAACTTATTTTTTAATTAAATTTATTTTTAGTCACGACTCAAAACCATAACCATAACTTTGACCCTTTAAATTGTATCAATATATGCTCATGGTCCCAAACCATGACCATGTATTAATTCAATTTAAATGGTCACGATTGTGGTTATGGTTTTGAGTTGTGACCATATTGTTCATAGTAAAGGGACATGGTTAGAGACCAAGACTAGTAATGAGATTTCATCGATAATGGTCATGGTTGAGGACCATGAACAAAAAAATATGATGGTTTACGACCATGAATTGGGTCACAATTCAAAACCGTGATCATTGGGTAACAATCCAAATTCGTGACCAAACCCCAAATATGATGTCACAAATGGATCCGTGATTACCTGATATGATCACGATTTTAGAAAGTGACCCTCAAAAAGGTCATGGACTCGAGACATGACCTTAGTCCTTTGTCACTCTCAAAACCTTGACCATTCTCCGTATATAGCATAATGCATTACCGATTTAAAAGAAGGACCCGTATCTTGAAGAAAGTCACCTTCAACTCTTCTATGATTCAAGGATAGTACTATATTATAATATAAAACTCGCCACCGTGACTTTAATCATACTCACATGATTTGGTGACTTGGTATGGCCGATTGGGCTCTAGCCTTGTTGAGTATTATTTTAATCCAAATTTGGGTAACATAGTGGACCTGATCAAATTGAATTGGAGTTTTCTAGCCTAAATTCAATATAGTGGATTTTTATAGTTATTCAAATGAAGTTAAGGTGTCATCCCAATGAGGTTCGAACGACCTTCTAACGATTGAGAAATTATCCATTTCTCTCACTCTTTGGAATCTCGTTAGAAAGCCCACATTTGAACAAAGTACATAGTCGTTTCAAGAAAGGGGTGCTTTGATACGACGCAAATATTGCGTATTTCACCCGTTAACCTACGCGTTATTAGCCCCCTCGGGTATCTTAATCCCTATATTTATGCTCGTTAACCAGAAAACCTCGGATTTCCATGCTAACAAGTTTTTCAGGGGTTAATTGAGCTATTGTAGGTATTTGGATGCTTAGTATGAAGTTTGGATGCATTCCGACGAAGTTCCGTACACAATCGCACGCGCAAGGGAATTTTAGTCTTTTCACAGCTTGGGTACCTGGCCCGACATCTCATGGAAGTTGTATCCCTCCTCGCTAGCTTCGCGTGGCCGCAAACGGTGCGCGATTCTGAGTCATAACGAAGAAGTTACGGGCTTTTGATTGGAAGAGAATTCCAAACCAACCAAAACAGGGAAAAAATCCAAGACCTCTGTTTCCGAATCGATTCGCCCCTTTGCGAATCGATTCGGTTGGAGACATTATTCCAGTTCCTCTGTTTCTGAATCGATTCGGATTTCACCCGAATCGATTCGCCCCTTTGGCAATCTCGAGATTTTTCCAACCGAATCGATTCGGCCCATTTCCGAATCGATTCGGCCATGCTGATATTTGTTTTTCTCCCATTTTATTTACAAGTTTGCCATGGGATTTGTTTTGTATAAATACTCTTTCTCTTCATTTTGAAGAGATATATCTTCATTTTATCTTAGTTTAGTTAGGGTTGGAGGGGTTTTGATTGGTTCTTCTTCTTTCTCTCTTGGATTGACACACTAATTAGTTGTAAGATTGACTATTCATCTTCCCTTTCCTTTAATATAGTTGTATTTCTTCATTTCCTTGCTTTCTAGATAATTTCCATGCTTTCTAATTAGGTTTTTTTGCTTTATTTATTGCTTTCTTAGTTAATTAGTTTAATTTAGTTTAATCATGCTTAGTCCCTAGATAAATAGGGTCGGGATTGCATTTCCGCCATTTTCGGGTTCGGACCTCAAAATTTAGGGTTTCGTGTAAAATCGCATTTAATTGAAACCTCGTGTATTAAAGTCGGATTATTATGCGTTTAACTTTCTTTGTCATGCAACGTTAATGTTTATAGCGATTATCCGAATTTAATCCGCGTGTGACCATTTTTCAGTTAAATGTTTTATCTCGCAATTTTGGGTTAAATTCCTTCTTGCGCGATGTTTATGCATAATTGAGAATGATCGATTAAATGTTTTTGAACCGTAATTCTAATTAGTAGTTGTTTAGCCCATGTGGTGGAATGCGATCCCGATCCTCGCTTTACTTTTGTGTAGCGTAACTTATTCTTTTCTTTTGTCACCATAACCACCCTATCACCTTTTCTTTTATTTATTTTACACCACTTTTATTCTTGAAGTTTTAAAACAATTAACATCTAAAATTTAATCACTCCCTGTGGATTTACGATTCCCGACTTACCGCTGTGCTTGCTTGTCAAGTGTAGTAGTAGCTTAGGTTTTCTTTGTATCATGGCGGCGAAACACACGACGATTGTGTCCTCACACGAACACACTTTTACCGCACGATCACAAAATGGCGCCGTTGCCGGGGAGTGTGTTTTATATTGTGATTGTTTTATTATTTCGTAGTATTTTTTCTTTTGTATTTGTATTCTTTATTTTATCCTTTCCTTTTGACTTGTGCTAGATTGTTTCGAGAAATTTAAATCTCGGTGCTTGTCGCTTTTATTGAATTGCCTATTTTTGAAATGTCCCACCATAACTCTCTAGATAATTTTAATTGTTATGCTAATAGTTCTCAAGGTTATACTCCCAAGACTATGCGTGAATGCCTACAAATTCTTGAGTATGAGCGTCTGGCACGTGAAAGTCAAGAATTTGCAAGCAATCCCCCATTGCCTTTGGAGGAAACTTTTCGTTGTGGGAATAAGGAATGGAATGATGAAGTTGAGATTTATGATGCTGGGACAAATAAAAAAAATGTCCAACTCGATGAGATTATGTCTTCTTCACAAAGTCGGGTTGAGGTTGAAACTTGCTTTTCACTTCCACCCATTTTTGAGGATGAAATAATTAAGAGTGATCCAAGCACTCTCGATTTCCAATCTCTTTTAAATACTTCCAATTCTTTTGAGGTTGTGTGTACTTCCCTTCCTTCATTCCCGACCATTAGCGAACCATTAAATTTATCGCAAGAATCGGTTGAAAGTCTTGAGGACTTTAACCCGATTCTTGAACGAGAATGTTATTTTGAGATGCTTCATCTCATGGGCTTTTCACTTGCACTTGCCCCACCTCCCCTTCCAATTGAAGAATCTTGGGGATGTGATTCTGATTTTTCTGAGACTAATTTAGTCTTGTCCCCCGTTGTATCCAAATCCCCCATCGTCCCTCCAAAACTTTTAATTGACGATGGTTCATTTCTTTCGCCTAACACATGCCTTCCGTTGTTCAAACGGAATTCATATTTTTCGGAAGGCATGCTTGTATGTGAGGGTAGACCGGTTATCCTCCAAAGTAAAATCGTTCTTATGGTGGACCCTCAACTATTTAGACTTCTAGTGTATAGTTAGTGTGAAGCCTAAATAGTAGGTTGTAAATAGTTTGCTTTTTAATTTTCTTTCTTTCCTATTTTTTTTTTCTTTCCTTTTAATTTAGTCCAGTGTAATTAGTTAACTTTTTGTTATTTGTTTTTGCTATGCTCGGTACTAACTTGTTTTGTAGATTTCATTGGACTCATGCTTATGGAGATCGCTCCAATTTTGGGTAATATCGTTATTTTCCTCTCTTTGTGTTGTGTTCTTAATGCGCATTGAGGACAATGCAACATTTAAGTTAGGGGGTGTAGGATATTCTATCCATTTCATGTGTAGTCCATGGATTTGCTCACATTTAGTTACTAAGTATGCCTTTTTGTGAAAAATTTGAAAAATTTCAAAAATATTTTCTTTCTTTTTTTCTCCTTTGTTGGGCAATTTGCCTTGTTTCCAGTGATAAATTTCAATAATTACCTGATCCAATAGACAACTCAATGATGCATGTTCTCGATTTTAGAATTTATTGGACTTTAGTCCTCAAATCATTGATATTGTGAATAACTTCATGAATTAAACTTTATCCCATGAGCATGTGCACTTTCCTTGTCATATTGATTTGGTTTAAGATTTTTATAACTTGGAAATCTTTTGTTGCATTGTATATACTTACACCGAGTAAGTTTTGTACCTTTCGTCGTTTGTGAGTGTTATACACTATTCTTTTCTCATTGAAAACGTTGAATTCGTTGGTAATCTCTCTAATCTTTCATTTGACCGTTCATTAGTTGAGTTCATACTTGAAATGTGTTACTTGATCATGATTTTCATATATTGTTTTGACTCGAGAATTGCGTAAACTTTGTGAAATGATCATAGGCCCTCTTTGATATATCACCCATATTAGCCTTGAACTCACCCTTATATGTTTACCCTCGTTAACCCCTTTGAGCCTAAATATTAGCCTTTCGTTTCAGAACCCCATTCTCATAACCAACTCCGCATTGGAGTTTTAGCCCATATATACACTTTCCATACCTTTGTTTGGAATGTTGCTTGGGATTGAATGATGTTGTTGTGATGTTGGTTACAATTTAGGAATATGAGAGTTTGATAAGCAAAGAAAAGAAAGTAGTGAAAAAAAAAGTGAAGAAAAAGAGAGAGCAAAAAAAAATAGAAAACAAAAGAGAAAAATGAGAAAAAGAAGAAAAGAAAAGAAAGAGAAAGTTGTAAATGTTGTGTATAGTGTTCAATAAGCTTTGATTACTCTCCCCGATGATATATCTAATGCTCGTTTGGAAGTTAATTTCCATTTTTTATATTGCCCGCATTCTTCCCATTATCCCGAGTTTTCATCCCGAACACGTTGAATCCGTATATACATTCCTTCATTTCGTACCCTAACCTAACCTACATTATAACCCTATATAAAGTCCTATGTGATCTTAGGGTGCATTTAATTTAAAAGTCATAATAGTTTTGATATTCTGTGAAAATGCATTTCGCCTCTTTTAGTGTGCGGTATCTTTCATTGAGATTACAAGTTTTTCATTTCCTATATAGCGTTCCTCATCTGTGACATGTGCGCGGCCTATTTTCCATTTTCATTTACTCTTTATGCCCGCATGTCCCGTGTATTACCCCCCTTTTCATAGTGAATTCATTTATTGAGCGTAATGCCCGTGAGGATTGAATGTATGCTTGCTTTGATTAGTATCCGGTTTATATAAGTTTTTTGCCAAATCACACTATGCATGTGCTCTCCCCCCTCCCACTTTTAAAGTTTCAATTCTATAAGGTGCATTCTATAATGTTAATGATTTGGACTTTTCTGTGAATTCATTCACTTTGCTAATAACGCGTATGAAATCCTTTTCGCCATTGTTGAGTTTGTCGCATGTTGTGTTGGGCATCTTTTGAGGAAACTATATGATGTTTGTGGGTTTCATCCGTGAAAACCCTCACAAGACGACACTCGTCCACTAGGGTAACCTAGGAGTTTAACGGCTTATTGCATATGCTAAATGCAATCGTTCGCCCGCGAAAGTGGCCTTATCTTTTTATTTCTTTTTCATCCCATTTTGTACTTGTATCCTACTTTTGGTTTGCTTGTAGTTCTTGTAGTTTCTTATTTCATTGCTAGGGACTAGCAATGTGTAAGTTAGGGGGTGTGATACGACGCAAATATTGCGTATTTCACCCGTTAACCTACGCGTTATTAGCCCCCTCGGGTATCTTAATCCCTATATTTATGCTCGTTAACCAGACAATCTCGGATTTCCATGTTAACATGTTTTGCAGGGGTTAATTGAGCTTTTGTTGGTATTTGGATGCTTAGTATGAAGTTTGGATGCATTCCGACGAAGTTCCGTACACAATCACACGCGCAAGGGCATTTTAGTCTTTTCACAGCTTGGGTACCTGGCCCAACATCTCATGGAAGTTGTAGCCCTCCTCGCTAGCTTCGCGTGGCCGCGAACGGTGCGCGATTCCGAGTCATAACGAAGAAGTTACGAGCTTTTGATCAGAAGAGAATTCCAAACCAACCAAAACAGGGGAAAAATCCAAGAACTCTGTTTCCGAATCGATTCGCCCCTTTGCGAATCGATTCGGTTGGAGACAGTATTCCAGTTCCTCTGTTTCTTAATCGATTCGGATTTCACCCGAATCGATTCGCCCCTCTGGCAATCTCGAGATTTTTCCAACAGAATCGATTCGGCCCATTTCCGAATCGATTCGGCCATGCTGATATTTGTTTTTCTCCCATTTTATTTACAAGTTTGCCATGGGATTTGTTTTGTATAAATACTCTTTCTCTTCATTTTGAAGAGATATATCTTCATTTTAGCTTAGTTTAGTTAGGGTTGGAGGGGTTTTGATTGGTTCTTCTTCTTTCTCTCTTGGATTGACACACTAATTGGTTGTAAGATTTACTATTCATCTTCCCTCTCCTTTAATATAGTTGTATTTCTTCATTTCCTTGCTTTCTAGATAATTTCGATGATTTCTAATTAGTTTTTTTTGCTTTATTTTTTGCTTTCTTAGTTAATTAGTTTAATTTAGTTTAATCATGCTTAGTCCCAAGATAAATAGGGTCGGGATTGCATGCCATTTTCGGGTTCGGACCTCGAAATTTAGGGTTTCGTGTAAAATCGCATTTAATTGAAACCTCGTGTATTAAAGTCGGATTATTATGCGTTTAACTTTCTTTGTCATGCAACGTTAGTGTTTATAGCGATTATCCGAATTTAATCCGCGTGTGACCATTTTTCAGTTAAATGTTTTATCTCGCAATTTTGGGTTAAATTCCTTCTTGCGCGATGTTTATGCTTAATTGAGAATGATCGATTAAATATTTTTGAACCGTAATTCTAATTAGTAGTTGTTTAGCCCGTGTGGTGGAATGCGATCCCGATCCTCGCTTTACTTTTGTGTAGAGTAACTTATTCTTTTCTTTTGTCACCATAACCACCCTATCACCTTTTCTTTTATTTATTTTACACCACTTTTATTCTTGAAGTTTTAAAACAATTAACATCTAAAATTTAATCACTCCCTGTGGATTTACGATACCCGACTTACCGCTGTGCTTGCTTGTCAAGTGTAGTAGTAGCTTAGGTTTTCTTTGTATCGTGGCGGCGAAACACACGACGATTGTGTCCTCACACGAACACACTTTTACCGCACGATCACAAAATGGCGCCGTTGCCGGGGAGTGTGTTTTATATTGTGATTGTTTTATTATTTCGTAGTATTTTTTCTTTTGTATTTGTATTCTTTATTTTATCCTTTCCTTTTGACTTGTGCTAGATTGTTTCGAGAAATTTAAATCTCGGTGCTTGTCGCTTTTATTGAATTGCCTATTTTTGAAATGTCCCACCATAACTCTCTAGATAATTTTAATTATTATGCTAATAGTTCTCAAGGTTATACTCCCAAGACTATGCGTGAATGCCTACAAATTCTTGAGTATGAGCGTCTTGCACGTGAAAGTCAAGAATTTGCAAGCAATCCCCCATTGCCTTTGGAAGAAACTTTGCGTGGTGGGAATAAGGAATGGAATGATGAAGTTGAGATTTATGATGCTTGGACAAATAAAAAAAATGTCCAACTCGATGAGATTATGTCTTCTTCACAAAGTCGGGTTGAGGTTGAAACTTGCTTTTCACTTCCACCCATTTTTGAGGATGAAATAATTGAGAGTGATCCAAGCACTCTCGATTTCCAATCTCTTTTAAATACTTCCAATTCTTTTGAGGTTGTGTGTACTTCCCTTCCTTCATTCCCGACCATTAGCGAACCATTAAATTTATCGCAAGAATCGGTTGAAAGTCTTAAGGACTTTAACCCGATTCTTGAACGAGAATGTTATTTTGAGATGCTTCATCTCATGGGCTTTTCACTTGCACTTGCCCCACCTCCCCTTCCAATTGAAGAATCTTGGGGATGTGATTCTGATTTTTCTGAGACTAATTTAGTCTTGTCCCCCGTTGTATCCAAATCCCCCATCGTCCCTCCAAAACTTTTAATTGACGATGGTTCATTTCTTTCGCCTTACACATGCCTTCCGTTGTTCAAACGGAATTCATATTTTTCGGAAGGCATGCTTGTATGTGAGGGTACACCGGTTATCCTCCAAAGTTAAATCGTTCTTATGGTGGACCCTCAACTATTTAGACTTCTAGTGTATAGTTAGTGTGAAGCCTAAATAGTAGGTTGTAAATAGTTAGCTTTTTAATTTTCTTTCTTTCCTATTTTTTTTTTCTTTCCTTTTAATTTATTCTAGTGTAATTAGTTAACTTTTTGTTATTTGTTTTTGCTATGCTCGGTACTAACTTGTTTTGTAGATTTCATTGGACTCATGCTTATGGAGATCGCTCCAATTTTGGGTAATATCGTTCTTTTCCTCTCTTTGTGTTGTGTTCTTAATGCGCATTGAGGACAATGCAACATTTAAGTTAGGGGGTGTAGGATATTCTATCCATTTCATGTGTAGTCCATGGATTTGCTCACATTTAGTTACTAAGTATGCCTTTTTGTGAAAAATTTGAAAAATTTCAAAAATATTTTCTTTCTTTTTTTCTCCTTTGTTGGGCATTTTGCCTTGTTTCCAGTGATAAATTTCAATAATTACCTGATCCAATAGACAACTCAATGATGCATGTTCTCGATTTTAGAAGTTATTGGACTTTAGTCCTCAAATCATTGATATTGTGAATAACTTCATGAATTAAACTTTATCCCATGAGCATGTCCACTTTCCTTGTCATATTGATTTGGTTTAAGATTTTTGTAACTTGGAAATCTTTTGTTGCATTGTATATACTTACACCGAGTAAGCTTTGTACCTTTCGTCGTATGTGAGTGTTATACACTATTCTTTTCTCATTGAAAACGTTGAATTCGTTGGTAATCTCTCTAATCTTTCATTTGACCGTTCATTAGTTGAGTTCATACTTGAAATGTGTTACTTGATCATGATTTTGATATATTGTTTCGACTCGAGAATTGCGTAAACTTTGTGAAATGATCATAGGCCCTCTTTGATATATCACCCATATTAGCCTTGAACTCACCCTTATATGTTTACCCTCGTTAACCCCTTTGAGCCTAAATATTAGCCTTTCGTTTCAGAACCCCATTCTCATAACCAACTCTGCATTGGAGTTTTAGCCCATATATACACTTTCCATACCTTTGTTTGGAATGTTGCTTGGGATTGAATGATGTTGTTGTGATGTTGGTTACAATTTAGGCATATGAGAGTTTGATAAGCAAAGAAAAGAAAGTAGTGAAAAAAAAAGTGAAGAAAAAGAGAAAGCAAAAAGCAATAGAAAACAAAAGAGAAAAATGAGAAAAAGAAGAAAAGAAAAGAAAGAGAAAGTTGTAAATGTTGTGTATAGTGTTCAATAAGCTTTGATTACTCTCCCCGATGATATATCTAATGCTCGTTTGGAAGTTACTTTCCATTTTTTATATTGCCCGCATTCTTCCCATTATCCCGAGTTTTCATCCCGAACACGTTGAATCCCTATATACATTCCTTCATTTCGTACCCTAACCTAACCTACATTATAACCCTATATAAAGTCCTATGTGATCTTAGGGTGCATTTAATTTAAAAGTCATAATAGTTTTGATATTCTGTGAAAATGCATTTCGCCTCTTTTAGTGTGCCGTATCTTTCATTGAGATTACAAGTTTTTCATTTCCTATATAGCGTTCCTCATCTGTGACATGTGCGCGGCCTAGTTTCCATTTTCATTTACTCTTTATGCCCGCATGTCCCGTGTATTACCCCCCTTTTCATAGTGAATTCATTTGTTGAGCGTAATGCCCGTGAGGATTGAATGTATGCTTGCTTTGATTAGTATCCGGTTTATATAAGTTTTTCGCCAAATGACACTATGCATGTGCTCTCCCCCCTCCCACTTTTAAAGTTTCAATTCTATGAGGTGCATTCTATAATGTTAATGATTTGGACTTTTGTGTGAATTCATTCACTTTGCTAATAATGCGTATGAAATCCTTTTCGCCATTGTTGAGTTTGTCGCATGTTGTGTTGGGCATCTTTTGAGGAAACTATATGATGTTTGTGGGTTTCATCCGTGAAAATCCTCACGAGACGACATTCGTCCACTAGGGTAACCTAGGGGTTTAACGGCTTATTGCATATGCTAAATGCAATCGTTCGCCCGCGAAAGTGGCCTTATGTTTTTATTTCTTTTTCGTCCCATTTTGTACTTGTATACTACTTTTGGTCTGCTTGTAGTTCTTGTAGTTTCTTATTTCATTGCTAGGGACTAGCAATGTGTAAGTTAGGGGGTGTGATACGACGCAAATATTGCAAATTTCACCCGTTAACCTACGCGTTATTAGCTCCCTCGGGTATCTTAATCCCTATATTTATGCTCATTAACCAGACAACCTCGTATTTTCATGTTAACATGTTTTTCAGGGGTTAATTGAGCTTTTGTAGGTATTTGGATGCTTAGTATGAAGTTTGGATGCATTCCGACGAAGTTCCGTACACAATCACACGCGCAAGGGCATTTTAGTCTTTTCACAGCTTGGGTACCTGGCCCGACATCTCACAGAAGTTGTATCCCTCCTCGCTAGCTTCACGTGGCTGCGAACGGTGCGCGATTCCGAGTCATAACGAAGAAGTTACGGGCTTTTGATCGGAAGAGAATTCCAAACCAACCAAAACAGGGGAAAAATCCAAGACCTCTGTTTCCGAATCGATTCGCCCCTTTTCGAATCGATTCGGTTGGAGACAGTATGCCAGTTCCTCTGTTTTCGAATCGATTCGGATTTCACCCGAATCGATTCGCCCCTCTGGCAGTCTCGAGATTTTTCCAACCCAATCGATTCGGCCATGCTGATATTTGTTTTTCTCCCATTTTATTTACAAGTTTGCCATGAGATTTGTTTTGTATAAATACTCTTTATCTTCATTTTGAAGAGATATATCTCCATTTTATCTTAGTTTAGTTAGGGTTGGAGGGGTTTTGATTGGTTCTTCTTCTTTCTCTCTTGGATTGACACACTAATTGGTTGTAAGATTGACTATTCATCTTCCCTCTCCTTTAATATAGTTGTATTTCTTCATTTCCTTGCTTTCTAGATAATTTCCATGCTGTCTAATTAGGTTTTTTTGCTTTATTTATTGGTTTCTTAGTTAATTAGTTTAATTTAGTTTAATCATGCTTAGTCCCTAGATAAATAGGGTCGGGATTGCATTTCCGCCATTTTCGGGTTCGAACCTCAAAATTTAGGGTTTCGTGTAAAATCGCATTTAATTGAAACCTCACGTATTAAAGTCAGATTATTATGCGTTTAACTTTCTTTGTCATGCAACGTTAGTGTTTATAGCCATTATCCGAATTTAATCCGCGTGTGACCATTTTTCAGTTAAATGTTTTATCTCGCAATTTTGGGTTAAATTCCTTCTTCCGTGATGTTTATGCTTAATTGAGAATGATCGATTAAATGTTTTCGAACCATAATTCTAATTAGTAGTTGTTTAGCCCGTGTGGTGGAATGCGATCCCGATCCTCACTTTACTTTTGTGTAGCGTAACTTATTCTTTTCTTTTGTCACCATAACCACCCTATCACCTTTTCTTTTATTTATTTTACACCACTTTTATTCTTGAAGTTTTAAAACAATTAACATCTAAAATTTAATCACACCCTGTGGATTTACGATACCCGACTTACCGCTGTGCTTGCTTGTCAAGTGTAGTAGTAGCTTAGGTTTTCTTTGTATCGCGGCGGCGAAACACACGACGATTGTGCACTTTACACGCGCACACTTTTTCCGCCCGGTCATGCTTCCCATTCGAATGAGGTACATCTCATGTCCCTTTCAAACCTGTAATTTTTGCTTATTGGTTCCTCGTTAGATCTCTCGATCGAACGAGATGGGGTCTAGTTTGAACGATTCCTAATGTTTTTTGAATGATCAGATGAAATCTTGAAAATTCTACACATTTTAATATGCTGTCACGACGGGGTTCATTAGATTGGACGACGAGTCGAGCTCTCAGTGGCTCAGATGAAAATGTGGGATAAAGGCTTGATGGATCATTGGATAAAGGTTTAAGTTTGGCGGCATTTGTGGGATTTAACCTTTAGGGTTTGGGGGTATTTATGTGATGTTTGGCTCACTTACGCAAATCCAATCAAATTTGGCTTCTCTTTCTAGCTCTTAGAGCTCATCCTCCACTAACCACCACATACCACCAAAGGTTAACCATCTTCTTCCATATTTCATCTCATAAAACCTAAATACTCCAGACATTAAAGCAAGAAGGGTTATTAGGGAGATGTTGTTCGAGATTTCTGGAGAAGAAGAAGAAAGTATGGAGTTTGAAGGGGGTAGGCAACCTATTTAAGTCCACCTTAGGAGGTGGAAAGTTTCCACCTTCTTCTACGCTTCATCTACCATTGTTGAAGCTTATTTTGAGGTGGGTCACTCCACTCCTAGCTTAAGAACTTTATTTATCCATAGTATTGGTTTTGTAGTTAGAGTTTGTAAGAGTAGAAGGCATATATAATTTAAGAAGGTTATTTCTTATGATTTTGTGTAAATGATTTCAAGAGTTATTGGGAAAATGATATATTTCAAGAAATATTGGTATTTAAACACTTTATGGAATAAAATATGGTAATAATATATATGGAGTAAATACCTAAAGGATTTTTAGTAAAAAATTGGATTTTATAAAATTAGACATTTATTCTAGTTTTGGATGAACAAAACTATCTTTGGTCTTGAAAACCATGTTTATGAAAATTTTACGAATAAATCATGTGTAAAACTCATTTTTTTGGATTTCTAGACTTAAAATTCACCTTCTCATGTATATAAACCTGTAGTATTTTGATGAAAAGCATATAAATAAGTTTAATGAAGGTTTTATTAGGTTTAACCATGAAATAAAAGAAATAAAAATTTCAGCCCTTAAAGTGTGTTAAAAAGTGTTGAAAATATTGTAAGTGGATATTTCAAGACTACACGTGAGAATAAAAGAAAAATGGTGTTTCCTTATAAACTAGTCTCGGGTTCTCTTAGTAAATAAAGTAATGATAAAGAGATTTCCAACTTGAAAAAGGGTGTTAACTCCAAAGTGTGAAATAAATGTTAATAACTAAAAACATTTGAGAAGCTGGTATGTATAACTTTGTAATATTTTGGGAAAAATAACACTTGTGAAAATGGAGGAAAATGCATGTTTGGAAATAAATGAATAAAATGGTAATTTTACATAGAGTGGAATATTTTTATGAAATCAAAAAATTGGAAATGGTGTTATACAAATAGTCATAAATGAAAGTGATTTTGCGACAAAATCAATGCAAGTGTGAAAAGGATAAGAAATGGTGATTTTTAAAGTGTAACACAAGGTGGGGTGAAGTCCTCGGGCTTTGCCTTCGGCATGTAAAAAGTAGAATAATGTGGACATTTGATAAGTGTTAAACACATTAATATGGACTCATATGAGATCGGAAAAGAATTACAAAGGGTCCGGTGCCCTAGGGTGGAAGACCAAAAACATTGGCCACAGCATATGGTAGTGTAGACGGCGGTGTGGAGCCCGTTAAAGTATGTGGTTATTTGGAGGATTACGAGAAAAAGATAATGAAAAGTGGAACATGTCAAGAATTGGGATATGAGACAAATATAAGAAAAGACAAAATAACTTGAATGAAATTAATTTATATTTTTGTTATATGATAACGGGGACCAGTAATGCGAGAAATTGGCTAATATCCATGAAGTAAACAGAATGGTAAAGTGAAGTGATTAAACGGGTAATTAATCAAGCTAAAGAGGGTTAACCCAAAAGTAACACATGAGTGTGTTTATGAATGATTTTCCATGAAAAATAAGTATTTTCTAACACGGTGCTTGCGTGTGTTGAACATGTGATTTTCAAGAAAAATACTAGGTAAATTTAGTGTGAGTAAAAGGTTGATTCCAATAAAAGAGGCGCTTTTCCTTAAACAAAAGGGTATTTGTTTAAAGTTTGTAATCGGGTGTATTAAATCAAGACATAAATGTCAAGTCAAGTAAAAATGGGTTCCTTTATAAGGTTATGGTAAATTAATCATAATAAGTAAAGTTTTAGAATAAAGCGATTATGTGTGTGTGTGTGAGAGAGAGAGTGATGTGATGTGATTGAATGTGCATGTCAGTAAGCATGCTAGAGTCTCTTTTTTGTCGTTCGATTCTATATTAAACTGTTGTATTTTCCCATTAGGAATTCGGCTCATTCCCTCCTCTTTATTATGGCAGGTCATAGACGATTTTGTATTTTGAGAGTGTTACTTAGATAAGTATTCTTTTTCTTTTACGTTAGTAGCTCTGTGTGATTGGATTCCGGGGACACTTTCCACGGGTCCCTTACATAGCTTGACTTGAATTGGAATCGAAAGTTAAACAAGTGAAATGTTAATTAAAAAAAAAGTGGCCAATCAACATTATTTAGGTTGTCTCATCTCACTTCACACCTAAGATTCTGGTTGGACCGGGTTGACCACGGGTAACCCATAAATTCGGGTTGGGGTATTACAAAAAGTATCAAAGATCTAGGTTCAAGGTTCCTTTCAGGAGTTACGTGGTGAGGTTAGTAGTGGATTTTTTGATGTCGGTGTTGGTTTTAAGATGGTCACACTAGATAGGTGTCGGTTTCAATTCGTATTCTGTATGATAGAGTCAAGGAGATTGGCACGATGGGAAATGTTTGGCCAAGTATCATGTGGCCAAGTTAGTTTCCATTAGTAGATTTCGCGCTTCTGATTTAGGGATGTTAGTAAATTGCGAGTGTCCATATTGGCCATTAGTGGCGATAACGTGTTCTTAAATGTGAGGTGCATTAATATCAACCCTTGATAATGTGAGGGGACTAGTAAGATGTTAACAAGGGTGAATAATGTCCCTCAAATTAGAGACACGAGTTGTTTAAAGTGAACTATGGAGGATAGGTGACTAGAGTGTCATGTCTAAGAGATATTGATTTTGTGATGAACACGCATTAAGTTCCTTGGTTAGGTACTTACGGGTAATTAATAATGATGATGTGATTTGGGAGAACTTAATCCTTGGGGTCATAAGCATTTGACAATTCAATAGGCACGTAGACCCGTGTCGATCATTACTTGAGGATGTGTACTCGACTGTAGTTGATCGGATACTATCATTATAGGTAAATGCCTTGGTAATTCTCGATTTAAAGTTATATATCACAAGTTATGAGAGGATTTACTGGACATTAGTGGTGGGTATGTTATGTGTGTAATAATGATGGGTTAAAGTGACGCAGGAGTCATAGTTTTCCATCATATCATTATAAAGAATATGATGCAACTTTTTAGGAATAAGATCCCTAGTGAAGTCGGTAGTGTGGACTTAGAGGCTTATAGGTTATGTACGATGTACTATATCCTACCAGAATCCTTAGTAGTGTCAGTTTGTGGTTTGATATGTGGTTTATGGCATCAGTCGTTAGAAAGAAGGTTTTCGAACCTTTATTAGATCTCGAGGAGAGAGTCGTAGGTTAGACCTATACCAGAGTTTCAAATAAAGGGGAAATAAGATTCTTATCTAAATGTTATGGCTCGATCTAGCAGCCTAAGTCATGATGGAATGTCAGGAATTTTCAGTGTGGGTATGATTTAAGGAAGTCGTTAGAGTATCCTTGGGACTGATTGTTTGTGGTGTCATTGAGGAATATAAATCGAGTTATCATAACGCCTTGAGGTGTTTAATGGTTAAAGTGCACCATGTGTGGAGACTTGTATGCTAGTGCTTTTATGAGTATCTAATGGCCACAATGCCGATATCGAGAAATTGGTAGAACATACCAACGATAAGAGGATCATAGGTGATGAAATATCGTCAAGTTTTGATGACTTTTATATTGGGGTGTACTTGGTATCCTTAGGTAACTAGTCACATTCAACATCATGGAGTGCTAGTGTTCTAATGATGGTCGTATTGAGGGTCATTTGATGATCCCATGTTATTGGTCAAATTTTAAGGAATCAAATCGTGTAATCCTTAGTGAGGTCATCCAATTTGATATAAATAGGTGGTGCCACCTCCAAAGGAAAATTGGAGAGTTGTGTCATCATTGGACATGATGCTCATTTGTCCCAAGATGACCAGTATAAGAAGTGTAGTAATCGATTATGATCGGTACTAGGAAATGCATTTGGACATAAATTAATGATTTCATGATTGAAAATTTGAAAATAGCATTCATAAGGGATATATAAGCATGATTAGGATACCGACATGTGTCGATAGTATAAGTTATAATAGCCCTACCAAGGAAAGGACTAGTTCTTAGCATGTCTTGCCAAATCGATCATGTATATTACCTACTATCCTTAGAGTGTTGGACCTCGTCTAAGGAGACATTTTGTATATGATCATGGCATGATAAAGATGATAGTAACCTAGGTGTGTTAGGTTAGTCACAATGTCTCATTGACTAAAGAGATGGATAAAGCTAGCATTGATTTCCCATGGTCCCCAGCAGAGTCGCCAAATGTAGGAGGGTACTTTAGATTATAGATGGAGGCGTAACCCCTTTCGAGTATGGTAATGACAAGTTAATTAGCCCCAGACCTTGGATTAATAATAGGACATACAAACACAAACCTAATGAACATGAACTCAGTTTAAACTCACAAATCTCTCGTGTATAACTCAAGAGATAGTAACGATCTTTAGAAGTAACTTAGGTGGAGGGAGAGAGAAGTGTGCACCCTAGGTACACCTTGGTAGGCAGGTAGAAACACACCACACACCCTCAAGAATCTCTGTCAAGTATTAAAAGCTTCGCAATAAATAACAATGGTGAGTGGATAAACCCTCTAGTTTGCAATAATTCTCTCTCTCTGATATGTATCTCTAGTAATAACTCCCGAGTTCCCAAAATAGGATCATGTTTCCCTTAAGGGTGGTTGGGGTCCTTAAATAGCCCCCACACCATCCCCGAGGCAACTCAGTCATTAAAGACAATGAAAGACATCCCTCATACTTTATGTCACAACATTAAATGCCTGGTGCACTAGTTGCCTCCATGTCATAAACATTAAATGCCAAGACATGCCTTTTGCCTAACCACTGTGTGTCAGGGCGCTGTTGTCGCAGGGGTGGCTCACCAACCACCTGACAGGCCCAAATACCACGGCGGTTTACTCAAGTGCAAGTCTGACATTTGTTTGGTTGGCTAGTGACATCACCTACAGTAGATGTGACATTAAGTATAGGGCTATTTGGTTTATAACTTAACACCCGATGGAACTCCAAGCTGCTCCGCTTGAGGTTCCACGGTCAGGGTCCTTTGGTGTTTTACCAGGTGTATCTAAGATGGTTAGGACAATCCCCAATGGTGCCTTACTTATCAATCCTACGAACCAAGTCCCTCTAAAGTTCCAACGGTGAGGTCATTCGATAGAGCATGAAAGCTCCCCCAGGCCCTGCCAAGCCTAGTCTCTCGTAAGTACCATTTGACCACACACAAACTCATTCATTATTATCTTTACGCCATTACAACCGTTATAGCTTACAGTCATCAATAATGAAAATACAATATGACTAATACAACAAGCTAAAATATGAGCTGCCGCACCAGGCTGAGTTGCCACGCTTGAGCTGCCTTGGTTGCTTAATCTCAAGTACTGTTGCTAATTAGGAGTTTGTCCCTAATCTCAAGATTACCTTCAAGCCCCCTCTACACCACTTATTGGCTGGGACAGTTCTTATTGGCCGAAGATAAAAGGGGGAGATGTTACCCCTAAAGAGAGAAGCCCAACATGGACTTCTGAAGTGACAATAAGTTTGTATGTTAATTTTTTCTCATGGGGACGAATGGTTTGTGATCAAATTCATCACAATTGATGACTTGGGCCAGGTGTATGGCTAGGCTATGATCCAGTAAGGATGGTTGGGAGGAGTTGTAGACTTCAAAGCATGTGGCGTAGGTTCTCCTTTCATAAACCACAGTCCATTGCATGTGTATGGGATTCCCTCAAAATGGTTGTTTATTCTTTTTGATCTGTTATGTTCCTTTAGTTTCGGTAGTTGATGATTATGTTCCCTTGGTTTTGGTAGCCGAGGATTATATTGTGTTATGGTATAATGCGGTTTGAATCATTAGAGTGCGATTAGATCTGGCATGGTCAATTCATCTTGGTAACTGAGTGTGACCTTGTCTAAAGTATCCTTTTGTATTGCACAAAGTTCAGTATACATGTGGTTGCGCATTCAATCGTATAGTTTTTTCGTAGTATCCATTTCCTTAAATATTAGCAACCTTATGGATGGACTGACATGGCAATCAGTAGCTCTGGTTTTGAAGGACTGGATGATGATTTGAGAACATCATATAGTGTTAGAACATAAGGAAATATAACATGAAGTGTTGTTTCATCACGATGAGTGGATTGGTGTAATAACGATGAGAATGTTCCATAATGTTATGCCAAGAGTGACCCTAGGTTCATAGAAGGGTCCTATGGAAAGGTATTAGTCGGGTGCATGATTTGGGACTTAGTTAGCCTATCATGCCTAGATGTGAGAGACTCATGATGCGAGGTTAGTAGCGAGTTTAAGATAACTTGTATGGTTAGGGTGACGTGAGAATTCGAGGAAACTTTAGGTGTGTAGTCCTAAGGATTGAAAAAATTTATGTTGATGAATGGGATGTTAGTTATGGTTCAATTTATACTTGGGTGAGTGTAGATCACTTGGGAGTATAGATCTGATAGAGGTTCCGATATTCCATGGGAGTTAGCAAAATATTAGGACTTGATTTAGTATGACCTCCGGGTGAGTGGAGATTCGAGGACTGTTGCACAACTTTAACGGCTAGCCTGATGGGGAGCATTAAAATATGTTGCATATTGAGTTTTTTGGTGACTGCCCTAGTGAAAGGAGATATGATTATTTGCTCGTGGTTGGGATTTCGATAATCCATCCTTGAAATATCCCTATGACTTAGAGTAAGGATTGATACCCACAGGAATTTGAGGAATTGATGGATTAATAATTATGAGGATGAGATTTCCCGAGGAGGGAAGAATGTAACATCCGCATCCGCGATTTTAATCGTTATTTAGAGCCATAAAATAATGTTATTTGTGGTTTTATGAATAGGAAGACATAGTCTCCTACGTAAAAAGATCCAAAAAAATGTCAGGTGTTCTCGCTCATGCTTCATCATCTAGTCGATGATCTTAAAACTCTAGCCAGTTAGTGCCCTTTTGCACAATTGGTATTGGACATCATTGGTACCATACCTACAACACTAGGAAAAAAAAGTATCTCTTAATCGACATAGATTACTTCACCAAATGGATAATGATTGAGCCTTTGGCGAACATAAGGGACGCCACTTTGATTATATTTATTCGGAGTGTAAGAGTATTTATATACTCATTTGTGCCCTTGTAATTAGTTGTCTTATTTTGATTTCCCAAAACACTTTAGGTACCTTATTAACCTCTTAAGAAAGTTTCATCAACATTTGCGATCTTGAGGTCGGTTCTTGATCATCCTCATTATCACATAGATCACATTATTGGATGAAATGTAAATTGGAGAATTTCCTCATACACATCATGTGTTCTTACAAAACTGTTTTCAAAACATCTTTGTAAATGTTTTATGTGTATAAATATTGAGGTTTTTCTACCTTAATCTTGCTTACATGTCAAATGTTTAAAAAAATTAAAAAAAAGAAAAATTGAGCAAAATTTACTAGTCTCGCCGTAGTGACAATTTTTGTCGTCGAAGAGAAAAATGGATCAAGTTTCTTTGGCAAAACTTTGGAACTTAGAGAGAGAAGGCTATCACTGAAGCATCGCAGTAGTGATAACTTTTAATACAACGATACTTCTCTCGCTGGCCGCCAAATCCTTTGAAAGTCTCTTAAAAAATCTTTGGATAGATATACAACTTGCCGCGCAATAGGTTCACTATAGAGATGCCTCGAGCGACACGTGTAGATCCATGAGTTTGTTATAAAGATATTTGGGATCTTCTAGATTTTGTGCGAAAAGCACTTTTCGGGCAGATGATTGGACAAGCTAGCCCCCAACGACTCTCTCACACATACTTTGTGTAAAATGTGTCTGTTGACTTGTCTTGTTATTTGGGAATCCCATTTATATGGTTTTTCTTATTTACATCATCAATTCTCTTTATTTAAAAATGACTCTCATATCTTTCAAGATGAAAATAATAAGAGAGTCTTTGAGTGTATATTCTTTTGTTCCTTCTTTTTAAGGAGATGACCACATTTGTGAAAAAGAATGAACCCATTTTCAAAACCTAGTTCATCTTTTTTCCACCTTGTAATGTTTGTATTTAATCTCCTATCTTTTTAGAGGTTGATTAATATCAAAGAAGATGAATATTTTTATCAAGAACTAATTTTGATAAAATGAACTTTCTATACACTTTGGGTCTTTCTCCCAACAAGAAGTATTGTGATAAGGTTCTATTTCGGGGTTCATATTATGCATGATCTCTAAAGTTTGAAGACAAAGGATTGTGCAACATTGTTGATGTGTGTCATGCATCGAGATGTTGAGATTTTCCATCAATTGATAGGAGTCTCCAGCTTCCTAAAATTTGGTGGAAAAAAATGTGAACTATGTATGAAAACTTATGTCATATCTTGTGGGCAAAGTCTACGAAAGAGGAACTTTGGGTAAAACCTCATTCTCAAGATCTTGTGGTAAAGGTATTGTGGTTGCCCAAGTTATGCCGATGACATTGTTATTGGCTCTATAAATGAAGAACAGACTCAAGATTTTACTTCGATTATGAAAAAATAATTTGAGATAAGCATGGTTGGAGAATTCACCTTCTTTCTTGGTTTCCAAATGTGACAAATGGGCGATGGAATTCTTATTTTTCAATCTAAATATACGAAGGACATTGTAAAGAAATTTGACCTAAATGTACCCCTATGATTATTTCCGTTAAGTTTGGAAAGGAAATAAATGGAAAAGATGTTAACGAGACGCTTTATCGTAGCATGATAGGTACACTACAAGAAAAATGACTTTTTATGACGCTTGAAAAATTAATTTAAAGACATTTATTACAAAAATGTCATTTAAAGGTTAATACTGTTATTTATATGACACATCTGATATAAAATGTCATTTTATATATAGTAATATTATTTTTCATGACACTTCAAATATAAAAATCATATTTAATTATAGATATTATGAGCATTTTTTAAGAATTTATAAATTAAATGTATATATAATGACATTTTTTGTTCTCCGTACAAAATTTAGTGGGATTTCCCTCCTAAACATTTAGGAGAACTTTGATATCTCCCGCTTCTCCTCATTTTCACTCACAGTGATCGCTCTCTCTCTAGCCATTGTCGATCCTCTCTCTTCCTTACGCAGTTGCCCCTCTTCTCTCTCCCACATGAACGTCCCTCCTCATTTTCAATCACAGGTCTCATCTCTCTATATATTATGTATAGTATGTTTCAGTGATTGTCAATTAGTCCCCTTACCCGTGCCGCGGTACATTGTTGTGGCGACAACGTTTGAGAGATTGAATTAGCATACGTTGTTCTTTGTTAAAATAAACATTACATATTGTAGATATTGTAATGTTGAACATTAGTTGATAAAAGTTATTTATGAAGGATTTTGAGCATCCAGATCCCTTATCTACAAATTTTGATTTTTTTGTTCTTGGGGAATTTTCTCACATTCTCATTTTTATACAAATATTGCATATCCATGAACCTAGGGCTCAACAATATTATATAACTTTCTAAATAATACTAAGATAAAGTTGGTTTTGACTTTTACTTTTAGCTTTTGGTTCGTTCAAACTTTTGAATTTCAAAGGCAAAATTAAAAAATTATATATTATAATAATTATTCTTAAAAGATTTTATAAGAATGTCATAGTTAGTGTTGTTTTCAAAATGAGTTATCTTATTTTGTGTTCTTCAACTGCTAAATTGTCAAGGATTATAAGAAATATGAAGTAACATTTGAATTTTCACACTTTTGAGCTTCTCGGAATAATTAGAAAATACTCATTATATGTATTTCGATTTGAAGGTATAATGTTCATTTAAGCCTGCCAATGACAAGAAGGAAACTTCTACTTGCGCAAATAATGTTGGCGTTTTGGTACGTACATTTCCCTAAGCAATATGAATTATGCAATGCTGAGTCGGGAATATGAGAATTATGCAACGATCTCTCAAACTGAATTATATATATATATATATGTCAAATAGTCGTTGCTACTTAATACATTACACTAAAACGTGCATTTTGTAAGAGGTTTTCATCTAGTTGATAGGTTTGTGACAAGAAGAAAGCTATTCTATTGGTGGATATGGCTCATATTAGTGGGTTGGTTATCGCTAGTGTCATCCCATCACCATTTGAGTATGAAGATGTTGATACACATTCCTTCGCACCGAATCTTTTATGTCTACTTCGTAAGACTCTTTACCAATCTGTAGGTTTTTTTATTGTCTAGTTTAACACCATCTAAATTCATATTTCAAGAAGGGTTTAGATGATGGTCTTAGGGTCACGGGCAATAGATGAATCCCTAATCGTCGACCATCCAAATCTAGTGGTTGTTGACGAGGGAAATTTGATCCCCTCTCCCTTAGCTTATTCATCAATAGTCTTTTAGGTTTGTTGTGCTTAACTTCTTTATGCGTTTTATTTCAGAACATCTAATTCATTTATCCATATGTGTGTATGTATGTGCATGTGTTTGGGTTTTAGATATGTTTCTCATAGTTTGAATACCATAAATGGATCATTACGAACAATAGTACTAGCAAACATGAGGTCTTAAATGGATTGCATAAAAAACAGATTGTTCAATCCTTACCAAACATGGGGTCTCACACCATATTTCATAATTTAATGTTATGGACCTTCTTTAGATTCTCTTATCCTTGCCTTATTCCTCATTGTTACATTATACTTCCGATCATCGAAATTAGTGTAGTTACAGCAGCTATGAATTTTGGCATCCTACCTTCAGACCTTTTTTCCACTTTGTTCTAATGATTTCGTTCACTCTCTAACCTTCCATGAATATTGGTAAGTGAGTGCTAAATGTGTTATTCTCATGTTAGTTATAACATAAACATCCTAATAATATTAAATCCATTTTAAAATCATGACGTTTTCACGTTTTGGGTTTATTACATAAACCTCTATGATATGTTAATTTGAGTACAACTCCATTATTAGATCCTTGAATTCAATGCATATCTTGCTAATATGATAAGTTAAAAGGCTATATGATACAAAAGTGAAGCCTCACATTTGTATTATATCATATTTTAATACTTGAACCGATCATGGACAAGTCATATGCCTGCGCTGCGTACTTCTTTTATAGCGGTGTTTTTTTTTCATACATCTCGGATACATGCATATTTGGTAGTGTGTGTGTGTGTGTATAAATATATATATATATATATTGAATACATTTAAATGTTAATTTTATATGTTTATGTTTGGTAGTGTTCACTATTTCATAATGTTTTCAATCCATCTACCCAATCCACACATATTAGCTTCCGCTATTATGACTTACAATGTATCGGATATTGTGTTTATGTATGGCAGTGTCCGCCATAGTTGAATATTGTTCTACGAGACATAATTTTGTAGTTATAGGCAATCATGTAGCATTTTTCTGAGCCTACTAAAACCAGTGGACATATTTGTTGTTTCTACAGATTTGTATGTTAGATTTGGTGCTTAAATAATCAATAAAAGACTCCTGGGAGCCTCAAGCAACTCGTATAATTATTTCAGCGAGGCACTAGTAGGAGATGATAGAAAAGATTTGATGAGAAAGCTACCAAAATTTATATACGATGAGAAGAAATATTTGGAGATGATGCGCAAAATACTAACTAAGAAGATTACACAACTGAACTCGGCTATAAATGATGTTTTCGCTCAGCTTCGCACAGACGATGATGTCCGAAAAGAAGCACACTGAGTGAATATTTATGTTCCTAAAGGTTGTACCAACCTTGCCTTCCCTTTTAGTTTAATATGAATGTCTCTTTTGGGTCATCCAACTATCGACCAAACTCCACACGATGATGCCCTAAAAGTAGCACACTAAGTGAATATTTCTGCTTCAAACGTTTGAATTTTTGTTTCAATTTTCAGTATTGAAATGATTTGGTACTGATTCAAATGTTTGAACTTTTTTTATTGAATTTTCTGTATTAAAACGATTTGCTATTGAAGCAGTAGGAACATTTTTCTGTGTTGAAGCAGTAGGAGCATCTGAGGGTAGATATTGAAACAATTGTTTCAATTTTCGGTGTTGGTATTGAAGCAGCAGGAACATCTGAATGTTGGAATCCAATTTTTTGTTGTTGGAATACCTTTTCCTGTAGTTAATCTTACTCCAATTCATAAGTTTTTATGTATTTTAGTTCATTTGATTAGATCTTTTAGTAATAAAATGATAATTTGATTTTGGTACCTTTGATTTCATATTTTTCTTCACATTTAGGTTTTGATTTCAGATTTGGGTTTTTATTTTTAATGCATTTCAGGTCGGGTGGCATGCGTTTCTTCTTGGCCGTTTCTCCAAATTTGATGGCAAAATAGTCAATTGGAAGTAGTTGCAAGTTCTTAACAATTCTTTGTTCCAACAACAGTAAAAGTTGTTTTTCTCTTGGTGTTTTAATCTGTTATGTCTATTGAAGTGCTATTGGATTCAATTCTATTCATCCATATATAACATTCAGCTTATATCTGACCTAAATGTGTGCACACATCTGTTTCATTTATTTCTTCATAGTAAGGTGTTTGATGGTTTTCATTTAGGGGTTGGCCTTCTTTTCTGACTACAATTTGACATCACTTACAAGTCGTTGACGTAGTCGTACCAATGCTAGACCACGATAGTTCCAATCTATATATATATATATATATATATATATATATATATATTGAAATGTCTTTCCCAAATCACAATTAGGTCTCTAGAGTTAGCAAACTGATAGGGTACGATCCAGTAAATTTTAATTTAAAGGATCTGGTCCAGATACCTTCAAGTTAGGTAATATATATGTGAATTTCAATATTGTATCTGTCGCTTAATATTGTGGAGGGGACCGCATCCAAATGATCCCTCTTTTTTGAGCCACTTATTTGTGAAGAAAGAAACTAAGTTGACTTCACTCAATTAGGAATGTTTTATTTCCAATTTATTTTAGCCTCATAGCCCATCTCCTTAATTAAAGAGACTTCGTAGCTAATCTCTAATTTAGTATTTGTAACATGTACTTGTTATTAAACACAGGGATAAAGGATGATGATATGGATATGAATTATTCACTCATGTGGCTACGTGGAGATAATGCATCTTCCCTTAACTTCCAGGGGATTTTTTTTTTTTTGGGGGGGGGGGGGGGGGGAGGAGGGGTCACACCTTGGATGCAACCAAGATTAGATACCTCCATGCTCGGTATGCAAAGCGACATCTACCAAGCTATGGTTGTTGCTGCTCTTCAGGATATGGGGCTTGTTGATCCTTCCAAACAGGCCCCTCCATCATACATGCAATTTCAGCAACCTCAAGGTGTACCCACCAGGTCTGATGAGAAGTGTGTTAAAAGGCAAGGTGGAAAAATCTAGTCCGAAAAAGAAAGTGCTTCTTGGGGATGCACATTGTATAATCATGTTCAAGATGATAATTTAGGTGTCTTGTGAATTGAGTAGTTTTCTTATATCACCATCCAACATAGTTCTGATTTATAAACATTTATGCTTGTTCTGTAACTTGCAGGATATGGATACATCAAATCCTGCAGTTTTTGTCAATGCTGAGCTTCTGCGCATGCATGTGGGAAGGAGAGTACATGATGTGATTAAGGTGGTATGACTTGATGGTGGTGTTATAATTGGAAAATCTACAGATGAACAACAATTAATGGTAAAAGTTCAGCCACCCTCTCCTCTTACTACTTTTGTTGAGGTCGTTGGCATTACTGACAGTAACCAATCCATTCGTGATGAAATATGGACCAACTTTGTTCATACATTTGGTATGACTTTCGCTCCTTCTTTAAAGCTGCCTTTGATTTTTCTGTCTCAACAGAGAAGTTTGTGCCACACCATTTTATATATACAAAACTCAGTTTCCACATATTATTGGAATGCTTTACATTAAATGCTATTAGTATTGTTTTTGCTTATAGAACTTCCCCCTCTAACATTGGATAGTAAACCCATTTGGCTAATGGAGTTTCATAATGTGAAAAAAATGTTTAAATTGATACAGTTTATAGTTGGTGACTTATGCTTTTTTATTTTTCTTGAATAACTGAATCGTTTACAGTCAAATCATTTCTTCTACGGAACCATATGATATCGAAAAATACTTGCAGCAATATATCTATTTTGCTATTTGTTCTTGTTAATAAGTCTTTTCATGTAATTCCCATTATAACTTAGTTATTGATACAGTGCTCTCTAATGCTTCTTTATTACCATGAATGTAAACACCATAGGATCACCAAGTTTTTAAAGAAATACTGAATGCTCAGCTCATTACAATCAGCTAAGTGATGTTTTCATATACATTTATCTATTTGTTAGCAACAAATCAACAACAAACCAAGATTCTACTGCTGTTTGGGCATTTATTAGCCATACTTTAATAGAATCTTAGCATGCCCATTTTGTTACTTTGAAAAAAATGTATTGCCTTTGATGTACTATTCTTAGCCCATACTGTAGCTTCAAGATTATGTAGAATAAATATATTTATAGATAGGAAACAGAAAGAAGGGAAACATATCATAGATTTGAAATGTGTTCAATAACTAGTTGATTTTACTCTAATATTGACCACCTTTGGAGGCTTTGGATCTAAAAGACTTCTGTTTGCCTTTCTTTTTCTTTTCAGACACACATAATTACAACCAACTTTGCTAACTTGCAAACGGGGACTATAAACACTTGTTTATCCGAGGAGGTAGTTTTTTGATGCTAGAAAGTGAGAACCTTTGTTTCATCCAACATTACTAGTGTATATGATGATGAACTTAGTCCATTTCAATTTCTGATATTATTTTAGTAACTATCTTCAGCCTCTTTATTGGCAAAGTTGTTTGAAATACAGAATACTATTGTGCTATCCTATAATTTTACCCCTCTAACATGCTTCAGCACAAAGTATCTTTATTGGGGGAACCTTATTAACTTCTTTTGGTATCTTCTGAAATCCACTATTGTGTGCTAGTGCTTATGAGTGCCCTTGTAATTATGAGAGATATGTAATCATACACACACATAAAAGTGAAGTCTTGATGAGTTATGTGATCTTGTGATATTTATAGGCTTAATAGAGTTACAATGATGTGTTTAAGTGACAACCTTAGAAGACCCATTAAGTTTGTTTGATTCATTTATGGTTAAGTCAGATCTTAAACTCTTGTTGGTGAATTATATGCCATTTTTTCATCTATACTTATCCTTTGACCAAGACCAACAACTTACCGTTTGTTGTTATACACAAGTGAATAGAGTAGTTGTCAATAATGTCCCAATTATCCAAATAATGGAATCCAAGAGGTTCAAGAAGTGTGCCAATTTTAGAGATTGGCATATGCATGATTGTTTTGCAATGATACTTAACACATGTGTGATCTCTACATATTTCAGCAACTTAGTTGCGTCAAAAACATTTAGAAATGCCCAAGAGTACTTGATTTTTTTGTCAAAAGGCAGGGTGTACTCTGTGACCATGCTAAAAATGTCATTAGAAATTAAAGATAGATAGAGAAGAGAAGAAGAAAAAGTCATGAAAAAACTGTGGCCGCTGAATTACGTACGACCCTTACTTTTTAATTTTTTTTATTTCTTTGATTCGTGGCCTTCAACCACAATTTCTTATGCTTATTATTGATATTTATTCCAAAGCTTAGATTATTATATGGCCAGGCTTCTAATTGGTAGTTCATTTCTTATTTTATGCATTGTTTACTCTAGCTCTGCAAGACTAATGAAATTCTTTGTGATTGTAGTCCAGGTGTGAACCCTAAGGTTCGTCAAGAAATAATAATAGAAATGGGAACCTGGAACTCAATAAAACATGAACAAGATACTACCACAGATAGATATTTCAGTAAGGGAAATAGACAGAAAAAAATTTCTCCTGCTGAACTGGTATTAACTGCTTTATTATATCGTATTTGGCACAAACTTGGGTCTTGAAATCAAGCTATATCATGACATGTACATTTTGTGAAAGTTGAAATCACACTATGTGCCTCTTGAAATCATTTATCCTTATTTTTATTTCTTTTTTTGGACTCCTAAATTCGTTCTCGTGGATAATTTGAGATGGTACTTGATGCAGCGAAGAGAACTGAGAGTTATTGTTGAATCGGATGAGGGCATTGATGAAGGTTTTTCCTGCTTACTTAAGAAGGAAACAGGTAACCTGAAAATGAATTGCAGAATTTGATTATTTTTTCCAATTCTATATCATGATACTACTTGTTATATTTGATGTGAAAAATATTATTGGGCATGATATGGTATTATGACATCTTTTGTGCGTGAAAAATATTGGCCTAATGTTATCTTGGGTAGAATACAAAAGCGACAGAGACTTCAGGGTGTACATTGTAATCAGTTTGGACGCGCGTTTTATCCCGTCTTATTGCCCTACACCTGCCTTCCTCTGATTGGTTGGAAGTGTGTTTCTTTACTGAGATAACAACGCATGTGATATCAGCCCTTGGATCATTCCTTATCAATGGTCTGCATGTCGTCTTGATGAATCCCAGTGTAACTTTTTAAGCCAATCACGTTTCATTTAACCGCCGCCTTGTATCAGCCCTTGGATTCAAATCAAATTATATTGACTCGATCCTAGCCCTTGGTTTTGATCAGATCTCTCGAACCTTCTCCTCACACTATAAAAGGACCTCTATTCTCAGACTTCGAAGACTTTTGCCATTTCCAATTTTTCTGAGAGAAGAGAGAAGATAGAGAAGAGAGAAGAGAAATAAGAGAGAGAGAAAATTTATAAACCCTAACTTCATTCGTCCAAATCCTCTTTAAAACCCAAACACTTCTTCAAAACACAATATCAAAAACACCATCCTGAGTGTTCTTGAGTGTTTGAGAGTTTGAGTTGAGTTATTTTTTTGGTTGCTGTAACCTTGTGTTCATTAGATATTGTTTCCAACTTAGACTTCTTCTTAGATCTAGTTTCTGGTTCCATAGAAATCTCAGATCTGAGTTATTCATGTTACATTACACTTAGTTTCATTCGTTATTTCTCATCTTGAGAAATATATTGTTGATTATTTTCTCTAAAACGTTTTCTTACTTTGAAATCAACAATAAATGCTTTTTTTTTTCTTGTTCTTGTAAAACTAAAACTTTGACCTACTTTGGAATCTCACTTGGAGGTTTTCAATCTCGAAAATCTTTTATAAACAGAGATTGATTAAGATCTTGACTGATTTGTAAGCAAGATATCCGTGGATTCTGGGATTAATTGAAAGGTCAAATAAGGTTCAAAGTTTTGTAAGAAGAAAGAAAAGAAAAGATCACAGCATATAGTGTAACTGTAATTTGTTAGGATTGTTTGTACTTAATAAGTGTGTGTGTTCATGCATGTGTTAGAGAGCACCTCCACAAACACTTACACCCTACAACACGAAAAGTGTTGGTAATAAGATCTTGTGAACATAAGTCGACGTAAAGTGCTGGAACAAATAAGAAGTTGACAAACTGAGAGAACTACATTTACAATCAGAACTGCAGAGAAGTTATAAGGACACCAGAGGGTACATCCCTAAACTTATATAGGTATGAGTTGTTTGCATGTTAGTTATATTGTTTGTAACTCATAAATTTGTTTTAGTGGATTTTTCATTTTACTCCGTAGAGGGAGTCGTGGATGTTTCCTCCATTGGTGAGGTTTTACCATGTAAAAAATTGTGAACAGAATCTTTCTACATCTCCTCATCTCAGTCTTGGTTGTGCTGTGTTTAAAACTTGTTGAAACTATATTTTAAACTTGTTGCTCAAATCTTGAATAGTTCTCGTACATACTTTTGTTAAACACATCTTGTGTTCAACCTTTTTGATTTAAGAAAAGAGTTTCTTCAAAAAACAACTCGGAGTTACTTAAATGGTTTATTTTCAGTAAATGGATTTAGTAACACATTTTCAATTGGTATCAGAGCTTGGTAAAACTGTTTTTAAAGAGATCCTGTGTTTCTGAAATTGTTTTCTGAAAATCAAATATGGACGAGAAAATGAAAGATTTGGTAACCTGACCAGACCTCCAATCTTTGATGGAACCAATTTTGCTTACTAGAAAGTAAGGATGATAGCTTTCATTCAAGTAACTCTGGGAGATGATGTCTGGGACATTGTTGAAAATGGTTATACTTTTCCTACAAAACCAGCCAACGAAGGAAGTAATGAGAGGGTTAAGAAAGCTTTAAGTGAGTTCACTCAAGAAGAGAAACAAGTTTCTCGAAATAATAACAAAGGAAAGAATGCCATATTTATGTCCATAATTGAACATGAGTTCAAAAGAATCTCATCCTGTACCACTTCTAAGGAAGCTTGGGATACCTTGGTTACTGCTCATGAAGGAGACACTAGAGTTAAGGCTTCTAAAACTCAAATGCTTATCCAGCAGTATAACTCCTTAATTATGTCTGAGACTGAGTCATTTGACGACTTCTATATGAACCTGACTAATATTATGACCAAACTGCATGCTAATGCGATCACCTATGATAGACAAGAAATTGTATCTAAAATTCTAAGATCATTACCACATAAGTTTGATAACAAAAGATATGCTATTGAGGAAATGTGTGATATAAATCTCACTCCTGAACTACTCAGTAGTAAATTAAGAACTGTGGAAATGGAACTAGAATTTAAGAAACAATTGACCCAATCCCATAGGAAACAGACTAGTTCCAATCTAAGCTTCTCTTCTAAATTGATTAAGCCTGAGTTTAATACTTCCAATGATGAATCTGATGAGGACTGCGATATAGAGAGTTTGGACAATCAGATTGCCTTAATGACAAAACAGTTCAAGAAAATCATTAAGTTTAGAAACAAAGTGGAAAATAAACAAGGCAAGTCAAATTATCCAACTCCCTCTAGTCACAGACCTCATGAGAGAAACCATGACAAAAATCACAAGGACTCTCATATCAGACCTAATAGAGACCTTAAGAAGACTGAATGCTATAGATGTGGTAAACTGGGGCACATTGCTCAGGAATGTAGAGTTAACCTGAATGCTCAAAACAAACATACTAGAGCTAACATCTGCAAAACATGGGATGATTCAAGCGACTCTGAAAATGAGGAACCTGAGTCATCAGATGTTTTTTATCCTTGCATGTCTTTCTTTGCCAAGATTATTTATAATGATGACATGCCTATGTTTGTTAATGAGGATGAACCAAATAATTCTATGACTGATACTTCGAATATGGTTATTACTGGTTTAGATGCTTTGATTACTGAGAATGTTACAAGTTCTACCTCGAGGTGTGTGAGTCAAAGGGAAAGAGATAATGACGATGTCAATGGGTGTGTGAGTTCTAAGAATGAATCCCTAGAGGTCACTTCACACACCGCACTTAGTGACTCAGACAATGAAGAACTTCCAGACATTCACACACTCTACACTAAAACTCTCAAGAAAAGTGCTAGACTAGAAAGAACTGTGAAAGATCTTACCAAAAAGTTGGAAGACCTAAGCCTGATGGTCAAACTGAATGCTGAAGAGTATACTACCCAGTGTTTAACTCATGAAAGTGAAATTAAAGTTTTTGATGAAAAACTGAAAAATTTGACCGAAACAAATGAAATTCTGGAGAAAAAGTACAAAGGAACATTGTTAGAATTGGAACAAACCAAAGAAAAGACAGCAACTGTTTTAAAAAAAATTACAAAATTTGAAAATAATTCTAACTGTTTTGATGAATTTGTTGCTGAATCTAAAACCAATTCTGATGATCGAACTGGTATAGGGTTTTGCCCCAATTTGAAGACACAAACTAAATCTTTTGAACCTATCAAATTTGTGTCAGGAGGCAAAAGACCTATTGAGACATGCCCAGATTTTCATTCATTAAAAATTGAGTTTGATTTGAAACATCAAAACTTTAACACTGGGGAATCAAGTTGCTCTAAGCTTGAAAGTTCACCTAAGGCTAAATACGTCTGCCCCTTTATCAGAAAGAGTGAACCTACATTCAAACCTGTACTAACTAGGAATAAAGTTCAGCCTCAAAACTATTCAAAACCTTTGTTTAGAGACTTTCCTAAGGAGACCCCAACTTTGAGCAATCTCTATTGCTCCTACTGTGACATATATGGTCACTCTTTCGATGGTTTCTATGCTAGGAGACTACTCAATCTAGTCTATAATCCTCATACCTACCAGAACTTTAACTATTCTAGGAGGAGTCGAAACAATTATATACTTCCTAGACAGCCAGATAAAAACTCTAACTATAGAAATAGAAAGACCAAACCTAAAAGAACATTTCCTAGAAGGAATACTAAGCACTTTCCTAAAACAAATGCTCAAGTCTTTCACAAAATTCAAAATCATGCGCAAAATATTTTTCAGCAAAAATCTAATGCTCACAAATTTTATCAGTTGAGAGCTAATAAGCGTAAGATGAAAACTAGAGCAATTTGGGTTAGAAAAAATGACCTATTACCTCAGATGAAGTGTAATATTGTTGTTACTGCTTTAAAAGCTGAACATACATCATCTGGTTGGTATTTAGACTCTGGATGTTCTAAGAATATGACTGGAGATGAATCTAAACTTTTAAACAAAACCAGATTTGCTGGTGGTAAAGTCATTTTTGGTGATGGAGTTTCATCTCAAATCATAGGCAAAGGAACTCTCAAAGAAAAAGGACTTCCTGTTCTTGAAAATGTTCTGTTAGTTAAAGGTCTGAAGGCTAATTGGCTTACTATTTTGTAATTTTGTGACTCAGACCATACTGTTACCTTTTCAAAGAACAATTGCAAAATTTTAAATGAAAAAGGTGAATGCATAATTACTGGATTCAGAACTCCTGACAATTGTTATACTGTCATGAACAATTCTAAAATCTGTAATGTTGCCAGAATGGATGACAACGAGATATGGCATAACAGAATGGGTCACATAAATTACGATGATCTTAGTAAATTGTCTACTCATGACATAGTAAGAGGAATTCCAAAAATTAAACTCATTCATAATATTGTCCGTGGGTCCTGTCAGGAAGGTAAAATTATTAAGGCACCTCATAAGAAAGTCAAAGATATCCTCACCTCTAATCCCTTAGAACTCATCCATATGGACCTAATGGGTCCTTCCCAAACTGTTAGCCTTTGTGGACACAATTATATCTTAGTTATGGTTGATGACTTCACCAGATTTACTTGGGTAGCCTTTTTAAAACAAAAGTATGACACTTTCCAAACCTTCCCAAAAATTCTCCTTAGGCTTGAAAATGAAAAGGACACTCAAGTAAATAGAATCCGTAGTGATAGAGGTGGTGAATTCAAAGACACTGGTATTATAGAATACTGTGACTATAATGGTTACAAACACGAGTTTAGTGCTCCTAAGACTCCTCAAAAAAATGGAATCGCCGAGAGAAAAAATCGTACCCTTCAAGAGATGGCACGTCTTATGTTACATGCCAAGAATTTACCTAAATATTATTGGGTAGAATCTATTCGTACTGCGTGTCACATCATTAATAGGGTCTATCTTAGAAAGAATTCCAAACAAACCCCTTACGAACTTTAGTACAATAAAAAGCCTAATCTCAAATATCTTAGAACCTTTGGCAGTACTTTTTATGTATGCAAAGATAGGGAACACTTATCTAAATTTGAGAGCCGGGGAGATAAAGCCATATTTCTAGGATACTCGCCTAACAGTAGAGCTTATCGAGTGTATAATCTTTGCACTAAAACCTTGATGGAATCCATAAATGTAATTGTTAGTGACACGACTGTAGAAAGCAAGACTGGTGAATTACCTAGTGAAGAAGACTCTCCAAATATTTTAGAAAATGACTCTTCTGAAATAGATAATTCATTACCTATTGAGACACCTGAAGTACCTAACTGGGTTTCTAAAGATCATCCCATAAACAACGTAGTTGGTGACCCTAGTGAGCCAGTGCGTACAAGATCCCAACTAAGAAATTATGCACATTATGCATGTTTTGTTTCCCTTGTGGAACCAAAGAATGTCAATGAGGCATTGAATGACTCTCACTGGATTTCTACTATGCAGGAAGAACTTTTACAATTTGTCATTCATGATGTATGGTATCTTGTTCCACGTCCTGATCACAAAAAGGTTTTTGGTACTCGTTGGATTTTCAAAAATAAAACTGATGAAAATGGGATAATAATTAGAAATAAAGCTAGATTAGTTTCTCAAGGATACTCCCAAATAGAAGGAATTAATTTTAACGAGACCTTTGCCCCTATTACTCATTTAGAATCAGTTCGTCTGCTTTTTGCTATAGCTTGTCACATGCATTTTACATTATACCAAATGGATGTCAAATCTGCGTTCCTTAATTGAATACTGGCTGAGGAAACCTATGTAGAACAACCTAAAGGGTTCATTGACCCTAAATATCCAAATCATGTATTTCGTCTGAAAAAGGCTTTATATGGCCTTAAACAAGCTCCTAGAGCTTGATATGAGCGTCTTTCCAGTTTTCTTTTGGATAAAGGTTTCAAAAGAGGTGGAAATGACCAAACTCTATTTGTTAAACATTTTGACAAACACGTTACTATCGCTCAAGTTTATGTAGACAATATTATCTTTGGATCAACTTCTCCCTCAGAAGTAAAATCCTTTTCTGAAATTATGAGTAAAGAATTTTAGATGTCACTTATGGGGGAGTTACAGTTCTTCCTAGGTCTCCAAGTCAAACAAAATACAGAAGGATTATTTGTTTCACAATCTAAGTACTCTTTAGAGATAGTTAAGAAATTTGGCCTCGAGAGTGCTAAAATGCTAAAATGCCTATGAGTACTACGGTAAAATTGTCGAAAAATGGAAATTCTGTGGATCCTACTCTATATCGTAGTATGATAGGAACATTACTATATTTTACTGCCTCGCGTCCTGATATCATGTATGTTGTGTGTGTATGTGCTCGTTATCAAAACAACCCTAAAGAGAGCCATTTGAATTCTGTCAAAAATATAATTAAATATGTTAAAGGCACTCTGAATCTAGGACTTTGGTACACTAATGACACACCAAGCACTATTATTGGGTACACTGATGCTGAATGGGCTGGGTGTACTGATGATAGTAAAAGCACTTCAGGAGCATGTTATTATATTGGTAATAACTTGGTAGGATGGAGTAGTAAAAAACAAAACTGCACATCACTCTCGACAGCTGAATCTGAATACATAGCCGCTGGTAGCTGTTGTGCTCAATTATTGTGGATTAAACAAAGGCTAAGTGATTATGGTATTCAAGAAAACCAATTGCATCTCTATTGTGATAACCAAAGTGCGATTAATATTTCTAAAAACCCTGTTCAACACTCGCGAACAAAGCATATAAAAATAAGACATCATTTTATACGCGAATTGGTTGAATCCAAAGAATTAGAAATCAATTACCTTCCTACTAATCTATAACTCGCAAATATGTTTACCAAACCTCTAGATTATAATAGATTCATTTCATTACGTAAATCTATTGGTATGGTTTGTGCTGAGTAATACTTTTGCTGTTTATCCAAGTTTTTCCCTTTCTCCATTTGAGACAAAATGGGGGAGAAATTTGAGTCTATTAATAATCTCTTGCATACTAAACAGCTTGATCTTAGTAATTCATTGCAGGTATTCTTTTTGTACAGTCATTATCAACTGTTTTAATAGGATGTTCAATTGTAAATAGTTGAGTTATGTACTTTTTGATTTCTAGGATTTGGGTAGATAGAATTTTGATAGGACTAAGTTTTTCTTTATTTTTGTTTCCCTACGAGTCCTAGATGACTCAAAGGAGATTTTGTCTCATATTTCCAAAGGGGGAGATTGAAGCCTTTATACTTTTGACTCACTTGAGTCTATATTGTATAAGTGCTCATCTAGTTTGGAAATTGTGACAAAATTATGTCCATCCTAGAAACCAAAGAACCTCAGAAATTGCTATGCCTATTCATCTCTCTATCTTGTAGTGATCAAGAGACTATTGCCAACACTCACCACTTAGAATTCAATTCATGCATGTCATACTGCTTAATTATGTGTGTACATATGTTGATTGTGTTTAAATCCCTAATTATGATTTTTATTAATTTTTTGGGATTTTTTAAACAAGGTTTTATGAATTAAAACTTGATTTAAAAGTTTTTGGGGTCAATCTCTAAATATTATTTGTTGGGAATATTGTCCTAATGTTACCTTGGGTAGAATCCAAAAGCGGCAAAGACTTCAGGGTGTACATTGTAATTAGTTTGGACACGCATTTTATCCCGTCTTATTGCCCTACACCTGTCTTCCTCTGATTGGTTGGAAGTGTGTTTCTTTACTGAGATAACAACGCGTGTGATATCAGCCCTTGGATCATTCCTTATCAATGGTCTGCATGTCGTCTTGATGAATCCCAGTGTAACTTTTTAAGCCAATCACATTTCATTTAACCACCGCCATGTATCAGCCCTTGGATTCAAATCAAATTATATTGACTCGATCCTAGCCCTTGGTTTTGATCAGATCTCTCAAACCTTCTCCTCACACTATAAAAGGACCTCTATTCTCAGACTTCGAAGACTTTTGCCATTTCCAATTTTTCTGAGAGAAGAGAGAAGAGAGAGAAGAGAAATAAGAGAGAGAGAGAAAAGTTAGAAACCCTAACTTCATTCGTCCAAATCCTCTTCAAAACCCAAACACTTCTTCAGAACACAATATCAAAAAACACCATCCTGAGTGTTCTTGAGTGTTTGAGAGTTTGAGTTGAGTTATTTTTTTGGTTGCTGTAACCTTGTGTTCATTATATCTTGTTTCCAACTTAGACTTCTACTTAGATATAGTTTCTGGTTCCATAGAAATCTCAGATCTGAGTTATTCATGTTACATTACACTTAGTTTCATTTGTTATTTCTCATCTTGAGAAATATTTGTTGATTATTTTATCTAAAATGTTTTCTTACTTTGAAATCAACAATAAATGCTTTTTTTTTTCTTATTCTTATAAAACTAAACCTTTGACCTAGTTTGGAATCTCACTTGGAGGTTTTCAATCTCGAAAATCTCTTATAAACAGAGATTGATTAAGATCTTGACTGATTTGTAAGCAAGATATCCGTGGATTCTGGGATTAATTGAAAGGTCAAATAAGGTTCAAAGTTTTGTAAGAAGAAAGAAAAGAAAAGATCGCAGCATATAGTGTAACTGTAATTTGTTAGGACTGTTTGTACTTAATGAGTGTGTGTGTGTGCATGCATGTGTTAGAGAGAACCTCCAAAAACACTTACTCCCTACAACACGAAAAGTGTTGGTAATAAGATCTTGTGAACATAAGTCGACGTAAAGTGCTGGAACAAATAAGAAGTACAGATAAATGCAAAAATTATAAATATTTCATAATAGGATTATTTATGACAGATAATTTGAAATATATAGCATAAATTACTATTATATAAGGCTATGAAAAGACATATAAGAAGTTATATCTAATATATGAACTCAATTTGGAGCTTAAAGACATGGGAAGATGAAACATGCCATTGAATATGATGGAAAGACTTGCACCATAACAGATAATAAGGAATCATGATACTTTCTAATGTATAACTCATTGTTGTGTGAGTTAGTGGTACATAGTCTCGTGCCAAAGTAGAGGTCTCATATATATTCATTTTATATTATAAACTAAGAAAAGCTTATTGTGCCAACAACTTTAAAATGATTCAAGAAACATACCATAATAAGGACACATTATTATGCCAAATGTTTTTTAGGATATAATATTTTTTTCTATTATAAAGGCCAAAAGACTATTAGAATGCAATACTATTTTTGGTGCATGCCTTTTTTAGTTACAAAGGCTACTTTGTAAAAATGACTCTAAGTTATCTCACCTTCCTAAATTACTCTGTTGGGCTTTAGGCACATGGACATTCCATGCCAAAGGAAAGATAGATGTTTTAAGGTACATTGGATTTGGGAAAATAACAAAGGAAAGATGGGTTTATCACTTTGACTAAGATTCCTTAATGTGTTTCATTCAAATTTGGAAAAAACTATTTAATGATTGGCATGCGGTAGTTTAAGGCGTGGGGTGGGTGCGAATCAGTAGCCCTCTGTTTGGTTGTTACAGAAATAATAAAAACTAATAAAAACTTATATTTCAAATTACATTATAATATATAATTTTAAGTATGATGATGTACTTTTCACAGTTATATTAAGAATGATTTTCAAGTCTGAGCAACAATTATATCGAAAGAATTAAAGTTGGATGTATAGTTGTGGTAATCAACAAATTGTTTTTCGTTTTAATTTTTTTCATTTAATTTTCCTTCTTTGCAACAATGTCTTTGTTTCATGCATTGTAGGAACGAGCTTGATATGAAAGAATTGAGGATTTAAGTCAGTTGCATAAGGCTGATCCTTCTTGTTCCGAAAGTCTTATCTTTGAAAGTTTAATTTTCATACAAATTTGACAATGTCACTCTTGTTTTCACCCATTCTTAGTTCATGTTTGACCAAATGCCTGTGAAACTTTAAAATGGACCACTTTGAAAAGTTGGGTTTGCGTACATGTGCATCCTTACCGTTTATATATACGCTTTCACTACTCCGTATGCTTAAATTGGTTCTTGCAATACTACCTTCTTTGTTTTTTCATATGAGAACCAAATATTGCTAAATTACAAGTACAGATAAATGCATATTTCGCATAACTCATAATTTTGAATGCTAACGAGATAAATCAACAGGTTCAGTGACTCTCACCATCTAACAAAAGAGGGATGGAAGAAATATTGGAAAGTCTTATTATGGTTGTCTAAAAGCATGGATGGAAGCAATTATTTTCAAGATTGAGCATCAATTACTTGAAGATGAAGATAATCTTATTCAACTCTTTTTAATGTGAAACGCATCGAAAATATCGATGCATCAATGGTTTATTTTCCCTATTAGTGAATGAAATAATATCTAAATATGTTTGATAAAAATCGGCTCTCTTTGAATATTGTTGAATTTTTTTTCTTAAACAGGGCAGGTAGTTCTATAAACAAAGGAAACTCTTCCCAAATTTTTTTAAAACGTTTTCAATTATTTATTCAATATAAAAATCTTTTCGACTTACATTATACATGACATAATACTTTGAAAAAATTGGAATTTATATGTTTTGTTTTACGTTTCATTAGAGATTTATATTTATGTTGTTTTGAACTTATGCATAAGCATTTAATTAGAGGCATGTGAAAGGCACATCATTGCTAGATTAGAGGCATGTGTTGAATTATTGTATTATTTGTAGAGTATACAATCATAATAAATTCATTGTGGGGATTTTGTGTTGTGTGCTTAATTTATTAGATTTTATTTTATAATTGGGACAGAAAGAGATACATGGAGATGCATTTGATGAGGATGATAGGTCTCTAATGTGTATAACCTCCCGACAATCAAGAAATAGAGAATATCAAGAAAATGCGATCAAGGAAGTTGGTAAAAAAATTGTGAGTTTCTTTCAAAAGTTAAGAAAGCATAATTTTTATATAATTTTTTATAAATTTGGACATATACTACATAAGATGATTGAAAATTCAATGATTTAACAACACTGTTGATAATTTTCTTGATTGTAGGACGCTTTGAAGAAGCAAGTCCATGATGGGAGCTTATTAAGGCTTATATTATATGATTCGGAGCTTTTGAGGTGTCGACACAATTTTGCTAAAGTCAAAGGAAGACTGATGCATTTATATGTGATTTTTGGATGTAAATGTTTTGGAGACATTTCTTTTTGAATGATGTACATAGTGGCTATATCTAGTTATGATACATGTAGTAGGCCATTATTTTTTGTGATTAATGTAAATGGTGGGTATATATATTTGTGTCCCACTATTTTTTTATATGGGCAAATAGCTTGGTTTGATGCATTTTAGATGTACGTGATTTCGAATACAAAAAAGTTCAAGGTTTTATATTACTATGAATTTTGATTTGTGTTTTGATTTATTTGTCAACTATGACATTAATATTGGTTATTTTTTTCTATTATATGCTTAATTTATAACCGTTTATATTAAACCCCATGTGATGAAATATTTTAAATGACCTTTTTAAATATTTGAAAACTATTTATCATGACGGTTTTTAAATCAAATATGACATCTTATAGAGCATATTATGACCTTTTTGTAAAATATATGACAGTTTTGAAAAAAAAAGTCATATATAATCATTATATAATATGAAAATTTTTATGGGTATCAATTATGACACCCAAACTTATGAAGTTTTTTATTAAAAAAATAAAGGGTCATAAAATGCGTTTTATGACACTTAAAAAAGGTCATAAAAAGGCTTTTTTGTAGTGGTAGTTTCTTGTACTTCATGACTAGTCATCCCAACACATCTTTTACTGTAGGACTTTATGATCGCTACCAATCTTATACTAAGGATTCCTAGTTTAAATTCATTAACCACATTTTTAAGTGTGTTTGTGGGACCATGGGCTTTAGTATTTGGTTTCCTAGGAATGTCAATACATCCTTATCATCTTATTTGGATATCGATTGGGGTGATATTGATGGGCGGAGAAATACATCGGGATAATGCTTCCATCTTGGAGATACCTTGGTCTCTTAGCATGCGAACAAATAAAATTGTGCCTTGTTTTCTATGGAAGAAGTGGAACCACTACAAAAAAAAAATCATTTTTATGAAATTTTTTAAATGTCATAAAACGCATTTTACGACGCTTTATTTTTTAATAAAAAACGTCATAACTTTGGGTGTTATAATTGATACCCATAAAAAGTGTCATATTAGGTAACGATTATATATGGCTTTTTTTTTTCAAAACTATCATATCTGCTACAAAAAGGTCATAATATAGTCTAGAAGATGTCATATTTTATTTAAAAAGCATCATGATAAATAGTTTTCAAATATTTAAAAAAGTCGTATAAATGTTTCATCACATGAGGGTTTAATATAAACGGTTATAAATTGAACACATAATAAAAAACAATAACCAATATTAATGTCATAGTTGACAAATAAATCTAAACACAAATACAAATTCATAGTAATATAAAAACAACCTTGAAATTTTTTGTTTTCGAAGTCACATACATCTAAAATGCATCAAACCAACTCATTTGTCCATATAAAAAATAGTGGGACACAAATAAATATACCCCCCATCTACATTAATCAGAAAAAAATAATGGCCTACTACATGTATCATAACTAGATATAGCCATTATGTCCATCATTAGAAAAAATATCTCCAAAAAAATTTACATCTAAAAATCACGCATAAATACATCAGTCTTTGGCTTTTGTAAAATTGTGTCAACACCTCAAAAGCTCCAAATCATATAATATAAGCCTGAATAAGCTTTCATCATATACTTGCCTCTTCAAAGCGTCCTACAATAAAGAAAATTATCAAGAGTGTTGTTAAATTATATTATTTTCAATCCTCTTATGTAGTATATGTCCAAATTTATAAAGATCATATAAAAAAATTATGTTTTCTTGAATTTTGAAAGAAACTCACAATTTCTTCACCAACTTCCTTGGTCGCAGTTTCTTGATATTCTCTATTTCTCGATTTTTGTGTTGTTATCCACATTAGAGACCTATCATCCTTATTAAATGCATCTCCATATATCTTTGTTTGTCCCAATTATAAAATAAAATATAATAAAGTAATAATAGAGCACAAAATCCCACAATTAATTGATTATGGTTGTATAATCTACCAATAATACAATAAATCATCCACATGCCTATAATCTAACAATGATAAGCCTTTCACATGCCTCTAATTAAATGCTCCTGCAAAAGTTCAAAACAACATATATAAATCTCTAGTGCAACATAAAACAAAACATATAAATTCAAGTTTTTTCAAAGTATTACTCATGTATAATGTAAGTCGAAAAGATGTTTTATACAACACAAATAATAGGAAATAATTTTAAAAAATTGGGAACAGTTTGTTTTGTTTATAGTACTATCCGTCATGTTTAAGAAATAAATAAAGAAAACTTCAACAATATTAAAAGGTGATGCATTTATATTTTCGTTCCGTTTCACATTAAAAAGAGTCAAATAAGATTATTCTCACCTTCAGGTAATTGATGCTGAACCCTGAAAATAAATGCTTCCATCCTTGCTTTTAGACAACCATAATAAGAATTTTCATTGTTTCTTACATCCCTCTATTGTTTGATAGAGAGAGTCAATGGAATTTCTGATTTATCTCGTTAGCATTCAAAATTACGAGTTACACGGAATATGCATTTCTCTGTACTTAGTAATTTAATAATATTTGGTTCTCGTATGAAAAAACAAAGAAGGTAGTATTGCAAGAACCAATTTAACCATACTGAGTAGTGAAAGCGTATACATAGAAGGTAAAGACACACATGTACGACAACCATTGCTAGGACAACTGACCTTAGCTGTCATAATACCTAAAATATGTGAAGCAGTTAGGCCTGTGATAGCGTGATCAGAATCAACGGTCAAAGAAGCAAAAGAGTTGATGTTTGGAGTTTTCTCATTGACCAAGTCAGAGTCACAAGGATGGGAAATCATGAGCGGAGGGGCTTGCAATTGAGTGGTCTTCTCTAGAAAAGGAATGATGTCTTTTATCGCATATCTGTAACCAACACTCTAGCATTCCCAAATTTAACAATCAATTTCTCAGGGATAGTAACAAAATGTGGGGAGATATATCCTCTATCAATTTGCAAGTACAAGAGCATAAAATAAGTCCACTTTCCACACCAGAAGAAGTATAAATGAAACATCAATGAGCTAAAAGATATATATTACAGAAACCTCTATTCCTTATTCCACATCAACAGTTGTCTCAAAGGATGATGATAATTTAATAAACAAGACACCATCGGCCCAACTTTGTCAATTGCATCTGCAACCATAGTTCCAATAATGTCATCATTTTCGGCAGAGATTAAAGAAATAGCTAAATGGGATACAAAGATTCCTGAAATTTACTATTTTCAAAAGGAGTGTATTAAATAGATTAACACCTGGCATGAACACTACGTTTAATATCATCATGGCCTTTGACGCGTCTAGCTTTCTTTTCTATCTCTTCAATCAATGCTTGTACTATTTTATCAATCCATTTCTTCACTGAAGTTGGATTGGCACCAGAGGTGACACTCAGTAGACCAAGTTTGATAATATCATGTGCAAGAATTGAAGAATTTGTTGTACCATCACAAGCAGCAGAATCATTAATTTTGGTTGCAACTTTCATCATAAGTTCATCACATAGATAGGTAAAACCCAAGTCGAAAAATCTCATGAACAATTCTAAGAAAGCTTTAGTAGTAGTAGTATGGAAACTTAAAATATGAATACCCACCTTCCCTAATAAGAGCAGCACTAGTATTTTCCATACCATCTAGTAGCTTTATAGCTCGGGGTAACCCTATCATTAATAACTTTTGGAGTGCCATATTAATCCAATACAACATTACTCCCTTATTACTAAAAAAAGGGATGTGTCAATCTATTATGTTGATCATAACATCCCTTCTAAGTCAGAATGATATATTTTTCACTAGGGTGAAAGTGAAACTTTTCATGTTGCATAAGTTGATATATATTTTACTATTACTGAGGTGAAAAAATATATCTCAACTTGAACCAAGAAGGTATAAAAGGATCTAGCAATCAAGCAAAAAAAAATAGGAGAAAAGAAAAAATATATAAATTAAAGAAGAATACAAAAAATGGGCAATGGTTAAAGTAATGCTTACTACTGAAGGATGAACTCCTCTGAGTGTTGTATACAAAGAAGGTTTTCCAACAGGAATCCCCATCCCCTTTAACATATGAACAATTTGAATCAGTAATGTGAATTATTCTATAGATACATGAGAGAGGGGCTCTATCTCCCAACTCAATATTCATATTCAAGTCTAGCCCATAACATGTCCGAGGGGAGAGGTGGCACAGAGCCTACACTGCATGTTCACGTGTTCAAGCCCCTGACTTTTTTAGTCTTTACCAATTAGGTCCCTAAAGAATTTTTTTTGAGAAAAATGAAAATGCTTTTAACTATTAGGATGTGGTCTAGATACTTTGAAGATTAGGCGTACGGTATCTATGATTTCGGTGAAGTATTCAAACCATATCCAAAAACCCTTCATCGAGGGATCGTATCCATAAATTCAATTTCATCTGAGGACTTTTTGGTGAATCAAAAGTGTTAGTTGACTTAACAAGCCGCGCTCGAAATCTTTATGTACACTATAAGTCTATACTCTTTTGAAGACATTTGAACTAAATGGCTCAAATTTTCGCTAATGTAAAATAGTGGTATCAGACAAATGTTTTTGTTGATGTTCCCTTTGTCTAAAGAGGAAGTTATTTTTAGATTTCGCACAATCCCGATAAATTTTGTAGACAATTAATGCGCTAAGTCCTTAAGACTAAGAATTGGTCAACTTAGTAAAAAGTAATGTTTTTGAAATTTTAGTGCACAATCGCTAAAATTTTAAACTTTACTGTAAAATATTAAAGTGAAAAAAACTTGAGTGTTTTACCAAAATATCTCCTCATCGAGGACGAGAACCTAAGCATCTATAATTTTGGGCGGGTTGCGTTCATATTGTTGCTTATTAGTGGATTTAGGAGAAAATCAATTTTGGGAGATTTACTTGGAATCCAAGATCCCCAAGCCCTAGTATACGCTTTCCATTAGTAACAAAATTCACTTGAATACTCTTCTCGGGCCAATTTTAAAAACTTCAAGAATCCTTCCCCTAAAAAATTCAAGTACACAGTATTGCTTGAATCAATATTTGAATAACACATAACATTTTATTCAATATCCACGAATAATGGAACAAAAGAGATTATAAGTGTATAACCATACTTTTCTTTCAAGCTGATATAAATGCCTTGAGGGCACCTGAAAATGCTCCCATAGTTCTGACATGCTTCGCCAACTGTTGGAATGTAAGCAACTGGGAGGAGTTTCGCAGCATTATCAATATTGCATGAATTAGATCCCGACATCACGTGATAGTAAGTATTAATTATACATTTGCTCATTTTGCACTTTAAAGCATATATCAATAAGTTCATGTTTGCTAATCAACTCAGACATGGAATAAAGTATTGAAGTGATGCATGGATTAACATAATTATCTACTTCACTGTACATCTACTCCTCTGGTGAACCAAGTGAGAACATGCCGTCTCAATCAGGGTTCGGTATAACTGATGAATAACTGATGTGTTGTATTATGAGATTGCATAATATGTAGACCAGCAATCCAGTAGCAGTTGACTAAAATGATCACACTTTAAACGACCTCTATTTATCTGACATAACAAAATTATATTCACATCATAATTATCATTATCATGGGAATTTTCTCAAAAAAAAAAACTAACAGCAACAAACCAGATTAAACCAATAAAAATAACAACATGCCCGTGGCTATGCTAATAAATTATTGTCAATGTGTAAAATTCCTAATAAAGTTGTTCAATAAGTGTTCCGTGGCTATGCGACAATGGCAGCAGTAAGCGAGGGCTATATTGAGATATTGGAGATAGTACTAAATAGTGGGGCTATGCAATTTTATTATGAGGAGGCAAGATACTTGGGTCAGGCCAGACCTACCGAGATGCTCATGGTATCAGACATGATCCGTCCATATGTTACAGTCCATGAACTTGTGACTGCTTCCTGTAGAGGGTTTGTTGATGTGTTTGACATAGTAATGAATGCATATTATGTTTCTGCATTTTGTCTCTATGGGCATGTTGGAAATTCTCTCATTTTTCTCACATGACATGACAGAATAATTTGAATGAATGTTTGAAGACCACAACATGTTACTTAAGTAATTAAATCATAACAACTTCAATCAAGGTATATCAACCATTGAAATAAAAAACATCAACTAAAAACGGTACAAAGCTAGGTTAGATTTGGTTGTAAGTTTTTAAAAAAATGACCATTACCTGTAGGAGTGACTTTAGGCAGAGGCAGACGATAGTGGCGGGCACTGGCGAGTCACAGTAAGGATGAAAGGTGTGAATGATGGGCATAGGTTTTTTTTCTTTTTATTTGTTCTTTTAATTTGTCTTGAAAAAAGTCAAAAGGAGATAACGGGAGAAAGAGTGATAAAAAGTTATTTCAACTTTGATATTTTTATTTTTTTGACCCACAACATATATTTTTCAGTTATTACAGATTTACTTTAAACTATTATGCATATTTTTTAGGATTGTTGGGTGGTGCACTTGCCTCACCTCCTTACAAAGAATCTACGGATGTGATCACACCACCCCCGTCTTATGAAGCTGACATTTGAGTTGAATATGAAATAGTTTTAGGTCCCGATATAACCAATGGTTTCATCTTTTCTTATCCGTTGAGGTAAAAAAGTTCATCTTTTCCCTTGAGAGCTCAATCAACTAAAAAGTGAAAACGTTTCAAATTACCATGTTTATCACATAATATTTATGCCGTTGGAGTTTCAATTTTCTCAATGATAATCTAAGCTACTGTTGAATACTTGCCCTTGTAGGTACAAAAACTATGTCGTTCCATACCCAAAGAGCCTCAGATACTATTTTAGGTGGTGAGTAAAGTTCAAGTATGGACTTTGCTTCATCGTTTAAATCGTTCACATTTGTCAAGCATTTAATTTCATCTGGATCAATCAACAACTTGTTGTCTCCATCTTTACATTGTATCAACTACACTTGTGAAATTTACGTCTTGATCATCTAATTATATTATGATGAAGGAGGGAGTGTTATTTTAGTATTTATTTTTGTTATCTCATTGAATAAACACAGTTCTACATTTGCTGAGATTTAAGTTTTACATTTGGTGGACCACCCACGACGTTGGCACAATAAAGCTTTACAGAATCAATAATTTCACAATATCTTACACATGCAATTGCAAATCTCTTGTGGGATTTCACCTATGACTTTACTCTAACTTACCTCTTCATAGCTATAGTTCTCCTCCAATATCAATGAGTTGACATGATCCATCCCAACAACCACCTAGAGATGAAGACATTTGGAATGCCTTAAGACTTCATCAGAATAAACTGAATGCGTCAATCCTAGTCGATTGTCCATCGTTATTGCCTTATACTACTTCGAATATTCTCTTTCTATTAACTATTTGTATCACTTTCCTTCCCCTAGCATTATTTCATCTCATATTTCTTAATTATTTTCGTCGTATACTTCACCTTCCCCTGCCCAACATGATGGATGTTCCTCACCTATACAACTCCCTAATGTTTCTGTAGTTTACAGTTTATTAGTAAATCTAATGGTTGAGGTCCTAATGCACATTGTATGTAGACTAAGTCTAAATGTGGAACTTTTAAACCTAAGATTTATATGTCAGTAATGATGGTCAAGGCAAAGTCTACATTTTAAAATAAGCCGAGTTACGATAAACAGTTTATATATATCTTTTATTAGTCGCACAAACGTTAAACATAAAAGAAGTTTTTGTATACACTTAGTAATAGTAATAATAATATTAATATACATAATATCTACAGATATGAGAGGAGAGCCATCCCATTTAATTCCTTTATAAGAAATAGGGAACCACATAGGCATTTAGTAAACAGATATGAGATTATAATCAAATTTTACTACACAAAAATGAAGAAAGAAAAAAGGGAATTCGAGATTTCAAAGAGAAGAAAAAAACATTCAACTTTTGAAAAATAGGAATGCTATTTAACATTCAAAATGTATAAATCATATAGAAGTAAACTAAATTTCAATTTTTCAATCGTTTTGGTTAATATAAAGTTATCATTTTTTTTTACTTTACCCACTTAGTCAATCCAATAGTTAGAATTACCCCTACACATTCATTAATTAAAACTAACCCCCACCCAACCCTACAACAAAAGATAATGCCTAAGGTATAAGTTATTTAATGCATACGAACATGGATGGGCAAAGTCAAACCACTCGAGTTATATTGGGTTGTTTCTAGTGAACAAAATCAGTCTAACCATGCGGCTCATATGTATATTGCACGAAAAATATGTAACTTGTAGTGGTTTCCCAAATTCCAATAATTACATTTTATACACAATTTATTATGACATATTCAAACGACATCAAATTGACGAACCAAAAAAATTGATGTGTCCCAGATTTTGATGTTGAGAGTATTTTAATAGTGCTCGGTTGTTATATAATCGGGACGAATGCGTTGATTAGTAGAAGTAAACATCAACATATTTACTCCTTGTACTGATGCTACAATATGTCCTGCTACATCTATGACTGTCATAGGTGGCTTCATCCTTGACCCTCATGGTACATTTATGATGGGATTTATGAAGACTTACCCGTCTACTTCATCCCTTTTTAGGGAATCTACGGGCCTAAGAGAAGCATTACTATCTTCTAATAGCCTGGGGATCACATGCATAGCTTTAGAGAGTGACAACTCAAGCCATACTAAGTGCTGTTAATCCGAAAGTGAAGTTTCATGGGAGATAAGCTTTGTCACTGCAGATATCCTGGAGATATGCTCATATTCGGACATTAATTTAACTGGATCTCTAGAAATTACTTCTTATTCCTTTTCAAATCCAAAAACTAAGATCAGCAAAATGCCGTACATTTCGACAAAGATAGTCACAAAAATACTCTCACGGTTACCCATGTCTTCTATGTTTCAAGCCTATCATTTAATCGACAGTACAAATTTCAATGTAATCATATTTAATTTATTGAGTATTTTTGAGTTAAAATTTATGAATGAAAGATGTTTTAAGTTAAGATAAAGGATTAGATTGTTGAGTTGTGGAGTAATCGTAGATGCCATTGCATTTACAACATGGCCAATGTTTTCGATTAATGTCTAAAATTGACTAAACTATGTTTGACTAATCTAATGTAAAAGCAACCAAGAAAGCATAAATTCATAAATTGCAGCCATGGTTAGCCATGTCAATAATAGTGTTGGCCTCGCAAAAGAAATGGATAAACTAAATATGCCTATGAAAATATATTGCCCGAATATTAGTAACGACCTTTTATAGAGTAAAGGACCTATTACCGAAAATATCACCAATCAACTATGAATCTGAATCCAAGATGATATGTCCCATGCCTCTATCAATTGCAATATGTAAGCCTTTAAGAACTGCACAATATTCAACTCCAACATTAGTTACGTTCCCAAGAAACGAAAAAAATTCCCAACCAAATCTCCGATGTTCATCTCTAATTAGACCTCCATTTGGACCCTAATTAACCTTGCGCAACATTTCATATTGTTTAAACCATTCTACCATTGGCTTACAACACATTACTAACTAAGGATTTTTTTTTTACATGGCTCTGTTGTCAGTATCGCTTGATTTGCGATACGTATCGACCGATACGATTCGAGACAGACCTAAAAAGATACGTATCGCTAATCTGTATAGAAATAGTCAATTTATTGTTAGAATCGTCAATATATCGCGATTCGATACATGAATCACTTGAATCGCGAGTCACTCACGATACAGTGACGTTGTGTATGGGTTGGGTATTTCGGCACCGGGACATTAAAACTGATTTTTTTTTTTTTTTAATTTTTCCTAGACAAAAATCATTATAATAATTTTTAAAGACTTTTTAACCCATAAAGGAACAAAACCTTAGGGTTAAAAGGTCCCTTTTATCATTTTCCTTGTGCTCCCCACCATTATTGTTCTGCCCACTTCTTTCAAACATCACTTTCTTGTCTTTTTCCTCATGTTGTTGAAAAGAGAAACTTCCAACCTATTTCATATCCTTTGTTTTGGTACTTTGGTAAGTAGCCTAGTTTATTTAATTATTGTTTCTCACTTTCTCAACCTATTTAATGTCTTCCTACTTATTTATTAAGTTGTCTCTATTTATTTATTATTTTGGTAGCTTTGATCTTTGATATTTCATCTTTATTTATTCCGAAAATGACTAAAAAAAGAGAAATGTTATGGTTGACCCCACATGGGATTATTATGAAAAGTTGAATAATAATAGATTGCATTTAAGATGTAATTTTTGTAAGGATGCAAAATGGGATGGTATTTTTATAATGAAGCATGATCTTGCCGTTATGGGAAAAGATGCAAAACATTGTATGTAATGCCCTGAAGATGTTAGAAAAAAATTACAAACATTTTTTTATCATAATATGTTATATAATTGATTGTAAATAATTCTTTATATTTTTATTTAATTTTTACAATTTTATTTGTTTTTTGTACCGTATCATATGATACGTATAGCGGTACGATTCACGATACATAGGGTTTTCGATACACGATATGTATCACGATTCAACAACTAAACATGCAGAGCTTTAAATTGAAATCTGCCACAACTTAAATTTCCTCTGCCTTCAACATATCTTTTAAAATAGTGACTACTAAATGCATGAGAGATAGACTTACAGTTCTAATAAATAATTGAGCATGCCTCAATTCCTAGTAACTAACTTCATTTTCTTGGTGATGATCAGTTTAATATAAGATAATGCTATATCTTGATACTGTCAAAACCTAAAATAAGTGTCCTAGTAGATTAGAAAGTCACCAATACAGTAAATATACCATGACATTTTCTTACACGGTACTAATATCTAACTCATTGTTATTGTAAAAAGTATAGTCCCAGGCTCCCAATTTCTAGGAATTAAACTATACTATAGTAATTTAAAAAGTACCAAAATTTCTCTGATTTGTGGGCATAAATAGATGAGGAATTTATCGGTTTAAACATTAATAAAAAAGAAATATGCGTGTGAACAACCCAAATAATCCACAATGACTCTCAACATACATGTACAAAACACACACAAAAAGTATTTCCTAATCTTTTTTTCTTCACAATTTGAAACAAAGAGAATCGGTAATAATAAGCATTGTCCATCTTGGGCAATGAATTGAGGGGAAAAATGTTTTTCTTAAAAAAAAATCCCATTTGTTTTCTTTTATTAATTTCATCGAACATCTACTGGCCAATATTTATATAGGCCACAATCTTGTAACTTCTCAAATACACAACAGAATAAAACCATGAAAAATTAACACATTGAAATAGATATACTAATAAGTGGTATACTTACTTGATCAGATGCACCAACACAGACTTTGTTGACAAAATGTAAGAAATGAAACACCTTTTGCTTCATAGTTGCATCACAATACTATTGATTTTTATCAGAATAAATAGATTTCACAAAAACCTTTACATATGCCATTATGAATTCTGCAGCTGGAACCTCTTAACTGATACACAAAGATATCGATTAAATGGATGAGAATACACAAAGCTGTCATCGACGATTGGAATATGAATAAGAATGGTCGTCCTTTATGATTTTTCTCTTATTTTGACAATCAATTAACGTGGAAAAGGAGATAGCAACTTGCATACATGGATAGGCTCGTTCATGAGGAATCCTAAATGCTTGTATAACATTTTATAGTAGTATAGTGATATTCATTACCACCTAAGAAAGCCATACGAATGGTATGTTTTATTATTAAATACATTAAAATTATTCTAATCGAAATAAATTCAAGTGCAGTTGAATAAAAATACAGTTTCAACACTAAGAATGTAGAGTGTATGGTATTCAATAACATGTATACATGTATGAAGTCACAAGAATGAAATACATATGGTACTAATTAAATGAACCTCTCTGCAAATATTTGCAAACAAATACATCTCAAACCATGAAATCTAACCACCACCACAACCCAAAACCAATGGATAAGTCTAAGCAAAACAAACAACACGTAACAATAAACAACGTACATGTAGGAGATTTCTCATACAACATGAAGAACAAAAAAAGTTTATTCAGTAATTGAGACCAAAATTTTACTTAAACTTATGGAAAAATAATCCAAATAGAAACAACATAAGAGTTACATGGCAATTGCCACATTTATAAACCAAATTTAAATCGCAATAGGTTGTGGATAAAAAATAAGGTAGGTCTCAAATGATACGCTCGAGTTTTCCAAAGAAAAAACTAAAAGAATATCAACATTTTTGGATTCAATTTACGTTAGGTGGAGTAGTAAATTAAGTAGATTATTTTGTGCCCCAAACAACAAAAAATAGTAAGTTTGGTAATTGGATGTATATGATCATCCCATACTCGTTATTTGAATCAATCATATATAAAATTTTCCTTTAAAAAAATATCACTTGAATGTCATTAACCCAATGGGTTGGGAAAAAGAAAATATAATAGTCCCCACATAAAAAATAAAGTAGGTGACAATTTTTGCATGTTGATTGATACACTAATGACGAAGCTTTTCTACATTCACAGATCACATTAAACAACATCAAGTTGAAATAAATAGTGTTTGAATGGTTTGTTTAATAGTTTGACAAACACCTTGTTTACTATTAAAAGATAATGTAAAAAATTGCACAATTCTTCAGTTTACCTACAATGACCAAATAAAATGGTTGAAGGATGTCAATTAGAATGGGGCTTTGATTTAACATCATGTATTATAAACTACAACATATTATAGACAATACCAGATTTAAATTATCCAAAAAATATGTGTATATTTGTTTGTCTGTACATATTGATATATGACGAACAAATGTTAGGTTTGTACTAGTGAATGACATAAACCAAATAGAGATAAATAATAATACAAACTTTTTTATACAGTTTACATTCTATTTAATACTTGGTGTGTTACATACAGAATGACTGGTTCCAAAGCCAATTGAAAATCATAGCTGATTTAAAGAAAAGAAAAAATGCCAAATCCAAAATACCTGTGAATGATTGACTGACCACTATGTTCCTTCTTACCTATCTCTGCCTACATTCCTACAACATTTTCTTTCGCCACTAAAAGTGACGTGGGAGAACAAACGATAGTGTTTTCCCCACCTTCTTAAACTTTCTCAACAAATAATGAAACCTTCCAAGTAATTTCTTTTTATCCACCATCTGAGATGGAATTAAAAGATAGAAATAGAAGGAAGGGGAGACTGCACAGTGATAAGAGGTTAAGAGAATTTTTTAATCAAAGGGGGTACGGCATGAGGAGTCGTCAGTGGGAAGAGCGGTATGAGGGAGTGAGAATGTGAGGAGCGGGTTCTTGTGTTTTGGGGTCTAAATTTTTAGAGGGTGTAAAGAGAGCGTTCTAAAATTTTTGGGGAGAAAAAAGGGTCATAATATGTATCCACTTTAAAAATTCTAAAAAAAAAAGGTCATAATATATAGAATCAAATATGATTTTTATACTTAAAGTGTCATAAAAAATAATACTAATATATATATATATATATATATATATATATATATATATATAATGACAATTTATATTAAATTTGTCACATTAATAATAAAATTGACCTTTAAATGACATTTTTGTAATATAAGTCATTAAATTATTTTCTTGAGTGTCATAAAAAGGTATTTTTCTTCTAGTGAATATATTATAGTGGGAAGTTGTTATGCTCAACTCCTTTGGATGTAGCAAATATTATAAGATTATAGTATTGGTCAATATTTCATGGTTATCTATTGTGACAATACTAGTTCTATTGATATATCCAAAAATCCCATTTAACACTCTAGAACAAAGCATATAAACATTCGACATCATTTCATTGGAGATCTTGTTAAAGAAAAAGTCGTGTCTTTGATATATGTTTCTACCGATCTTCAATTAGAGGATATTTGAACTAAACCTCTTGATTGGACTAGATTTGAATTTCCTAGGTCATTATTAGGTATTTTCGTAGTTGGTTGAATGATTTTATAACATGTCTAGGATTTTTTCTTTTTTGATTTATTGCATTTTTCTATCCTATGTCATTTTGTTATTTTTTGTAAGAGTTGTTTGTATTCTTTTCCATAACAATATTTGTTTATTACAATCATTTATATGTTATATGGATGATATCCTCATTGCCATATTTTTGTATATCAAATGGTTATTTTTGAATACTTTTTCGTTTTGTTTGGATAAAATGGATTTTGTGCATCTTAAGACAATTTTATATATTCTTTTAAAGTATTATAAACTTTGAGAAACTTCTTATTGGTAACACATTCTCATAACTCATTGCACTTTACACCACACTACGCATTTTATAGATGCCACTTTATGAGTAATGGAAAAGTTGTACAATCTTTTGCAAACGGTTCAAAGCATTGAATGCTTGTGAGAGAGAGTCCATTATCCTCAAATATGTATGTGTGAGAATTTTTCATCATTTGAAGGAGTTGAAAATCTAGATGTTATGTTAAAAAATGAGAGATTATGTGGTTAGGGAGGAAACTTTGATTGGATGATACTACATTTGAAAATTGGAAATAATATACCATTTTAGTTATAAGAGAGTAGTCTAATTTTGGGGAAATATCGGATTTTAGCAAGTATTTGACTTGAGCATCTTCGGTTGCGCCTACGTATCCGTTATACTCGGAATCAAAGTCAGCGTAGTTCGTTGGTTCGTACTATTTGCCGGAAAACTCATTGTGGTGGAACTCGAGAGGTGAAAGGTGGAGAAACTCATTTCAAAACTCTTCTCCAAAACTCTCTCTAAAAACTCATAAGACAAGAAATCACTCTTCTCTCCCAAGAAGATCTCTCTCAAATGTATGGGGGTAAGGCTTATTTATAGAAAAACCAACCCAAGTGGGTCGCCACATGTCAAATAACCCGTGGTGACACATGTCATATTTTAAGTGGCATGTGTCCCATAACATATGTCAAAACTCTCAATACTAGAATATTGTCTAGTTAATATGTAAATAATACACAAATACGCGTGATATGTTCGACGCGCATAATAATACCTCAGTCGCATAAACACATGGACTTTTGTCAATATTAATCATCTCTAATCTCATTTAATAATTTAATGAGAGGCTTATCATTAATCCCCTCCTACAAAGTAATATTCAATTATGCCAGAGGATATGTATAATCATCATTAGTCTCAAATCTTTATCAATATTCACCTTTTCATTTTATCTTTCCATTCCTCATCAGGAATACAAATGTTATCATGTGCTCTTTGTGGCACGTATCTCAATTGTATGCTCTTTGTGGAATGTATTATGCTCTTTATGGCATTGATATCCATCAAGTCCCAATTGATGATTAGAATAGTTATAAGTATATGTATATATATATATATATATATATATATATATATATATATAACGATTCTAGGACCTCCCCTCCGGGTTTCCCCACTGTGCGCACCCCTAAATAACCATCATCTTCTAGGGCCTATTATCAAGACAACCTGGGATCCTATCGCAACGTCGGGAAGCGGCCATATGTCTGCGGGGTAGTCATAACCAGATCCGAAATTACCTACCCATCGCAGAAAATATAAAACAAGCGCTCATATGGCCTAGGACTATATCCACCCTACATTCATTAGCCAGGGGGATTCATCTTATGCACGGACTTCCCTTAAGATGGTATTTAGAGAGGGTGTGTTCCAACCATTTTATTAATTACCATGACATGATTTATTAAATTATCATTTACTTTATCCATTTACATTTTATCAAATGCATTATGGTTATCCGAAACTATACGTGCTTCACATCATCATAATAACCTCGAGGAATATTTAAACTCCCAAGTTATTTTTCCCGAATATCCGTTTTGGACTTTATAATATACCATCATACCTTAAATTAACTTCTAAAGTCTCCAAACACAACTTAGTAATCTCCTAGACTCCAACTAATTGAAAAATGAAAGTAATGCCTAAACATCACTTCACGCACCTGTGACACCCCGTCTAATTAAATACCGGGTAGCTACTCCTTTATTAAATTAATACAAAATGCCAAGTTGGTTCAGTTCATATCATCACTGTCGAAAACATTTTTAATGTTACTAACCACCTAGAATTTAAAAAGTGAGTTGTCTATTTTAAATTAAATCTGATTAACATGCAATAAATGAATTATGAAAAGTCAACATAACCAATCACAATATAGTCACAATAGCATATCCAACCAATAAATAAGAGTCTGGAGGAAAACTCCTCATAACAAACCAAATCCCGAAATAAATAAGTACAAAGTCTGCATCATTAAAATTAATTACAACCAAAGTCTGAAGTAACTGAATGATTAAGATGTCTCTAAAAGGAATGGGCGACATGCCTGACAAATGATAAAAACTGATAATGGAGTCAAGATCAGAAAAGGAGACATCTACTGTCAAGGTCCTGTAACTTCCACACCAACTACAGCACATCACCTGAATAGAATTCCTATGCATGGTGTCCTTGTGGCTGGGCACCTAAAATGCTTTTTACAAAAAATATATATGAAAGGAAACGGGTCAGAGCCCGATTGTGGAAAAATAGTTTAAAATATAGCAAGTGATTTAATGACATTAAAACAATGAATGCAAAGTACATGTTAGGACGTGCTCTCACATGAAATGCTCACCTCTCGACTATTTGTGCACTCCTAACGTACCCGCACCAATTCTAGTTGCTCCCCTAACTATCTAGTCCAACACTAAATCTAATATCCCTATGTAAATTCCAATTTACATCCCAAAATCTTCTATTAAATAGAGTATTGTACCTGATTACACAGTTTTTACCACTTTAGCACTTCAATAGATTATAAATCTTACCATTTACTATACAAACCGTTGTTATTACTAATACTCACAATTATTCATGTCAAATCACTTCAATTAACAGTATATTATTCTCACCATAAATATACAATACTAGCACTCCGAGGCTAAGCTGCGGTGCCCACATACTCTGCTATCAAGTCCCGGTACATCACGTACAAGTGGACCACGTATTCCGAATCTCTCAGGAAACGTTTCATTAACATCAATCACAAATAATGGAGGCGAACATAGTTCACATCACATGGGTCACGCACATACCTACGCTCCCATGATCAGCAAACTTATTAACTTCTCAATAAGCCCTTCTCTGATCTATGTCCTCGAGGTACCAATCTAAAGCCCCCCCGTAGGCACACAAAGATTAGAAGGCCCTAAACGAACGCCAACCTCCCGTGATAGCAAGTACGGTAGGTATGTCATACACAGATAATTACATATACTAAGAATTAGCACATCATAGATATTACCATATTTTTATTAGTGGTATACTTCTCATTCTTATACCAACTTTTAGTGTTATACAAATCACATATCCCCGGTTTATATGCATTTAAGTCATCAATTATCCTCACTTTGTGATTAGTTACTCGCATCCTAATCCACAAATGTCATTCGGCTCAAGCCACTATTCTAAATTTTTACTCCTCAATATACTCCAAATCTCCCAACTATACCTACTAGTTACTAAGGGAAAGTTATCTCACCATTTAAACAAGGCTACGGGATACTAGAAATCAAATCAGGCCAAAAAGGCCATTCTGTCAACTCGTTAGAAGTCTCGTTCGAATGAGGGCGTTCGAACGAGTTCGTTCGAACGAAGGGCTTCGAACGAAATACCAACTCGTTAGAAGCCATACTGTCATCTCATTTGAATTTCGTCCAAATGAGGTCGTTCGAACGACCTGGGCAGGTCTTCTAACGAGATGGCAGTTTCGACCCAGAAATTCCCTAATTCGTTTTTCTCAATTTTTCTCTCCTCCAAAATCATCCTAAGATCATCCCAATAGTATTTTAAGGTTATTAAACATCACTAAACCTTCTTAGGTCATAACTTAACATACTTTTGGGGTCCAAAACAACATATAATTGTCATAAATCCCAAAATTTTACCCCAAACCCTATGAATATGAACCCAGAAATTTAAAGTCTTCAATTTCCCTTTATAAATCAAATAACCTTCTACATGTAATCCCTATATTATATCATAAATTTCTATCTCCAATTTCATGGGTTTTCATCAATCACCCAATATAATGCAATTATTTTAATTCTAAGCATGGAAGAAACATTCGCTTGAAATTAACATAATTAGACCACTTGCCTTATGATTGTTCTTCAGAATTTGATGTTGATGAATGATGTTAGTTCTCTCCTTTCTCTACAGATCCCCCTAAGGTTGAAGATGGTGGTTTTTGGCTCTTGTAACTTCTCTTCCCACCTCTCTCAAAACTCACGTAACCACTTTCTAAACTTTTTGCTGGTAATGGACTTAGTATCCCTTCTAAAATAATAAATATTAACTCTAATTTTCGTGGGTTTCAATTCTCTAATTTATAAAATTACCAAACTACCCTTTTAACTTGCCGGTATGGCCCAAAAATGCCCCGGAACCCAAACTAAACCCCCGGCTAGTGTTTTCTGACTATTTAGACCCTTCCGGACTCGTTGGCGTACTCAAAATGACCATTAGGTTGATAGAAATAAAATTCACTTTTTAATTCAAATAATTACATTCCTTACGCGACTAACACGTGCGTTCCAACTAAATTTCCCAAATTGTCGTATTTTAGTCTCGCGACAATTTTAATATTTTCAATATTCATATATTGCCATATATACACAACATAATCAAATACCAACTCACATCTCGTTAGCATTTATATCCGGATTAATTTTCAATTAATTCACATTTAATTTAATTAATCCCTTAAATAAATATCGATAAAAATAAGGGGTATTACATACTTCTCCCCTAATAACAGAATTTCGTCCCGAAATTCGAAACTAAGAAGTACCTGGTAAAAACAACTCTGGATAACGTTTGCGCATTTCATCCTCGCGCTCCCATGTGGACTCCTCGGCATTATGATGCCGCCACTGAACACGTACTAACGGTACTATCTTCGACCTCAGTTTTTGCTCGCTTCGGTCTAAAATAGCAATCGGCCCCTCCTCATAGGAACAATCGGGCTGGAGATCGATGTCCTCCAAAGCAATATGAGTATGGGCCAAATCATCCCTAAGATATTTCCTTAGCGAGGAAATATGAAACACATCATGAATCCTATGCAAGTGCTCCGGTAACCCAAGTCTATATGCAACTGGCCCAAGCCGCTCGATGATAGGAAATGGCCCCACATATCTCGGTGCCAGTTTCCCCTTCTTCCCAAAATGCATAATCCCCTTCATAGGAGATACTCTGAGTAGAAACTGGTCCCCCACTTTGAATTCTCTGAAGAACCTCTTCGCATCAGCATAGCTCTTCTGCCGATCCTGAGCTACCCGAATGAGACTACGTATCAATTATATCCTTACCGAAGTATCCTGTATCACCTCCGGCCCAAGTAATTTGTTGTCCCCCACTTCTAACCAACATGCTGGGGAACGACAAGGTCTTCCATACAACGCCTCAAATGGAGCCATGCCAATGGTGAACTGGTAGGAGTTATTATAAGCAAACTCCACCAGTGGAAGGTACTGCTCCCATCCACCCCCAAAATATATGATGCACATTTGCAACATGTCCTCCAACATCCGATCTGTACGCTCGGTATGCCCATCGGTCTGCGGGTGATAAGCCATACTCAACAGCAATTCAGTGCCCATAGCCTCCTGAAAACTCTCCCAAAACTGTGAAACAAATATCTTGTCTCGGTCAGACACAATATTTAGGGGTACACCGTGAAGTCTCACAATTTACACAATAAAAATCTGAGCATACTGTCCCGTAGTGTAGTCTGTCCTTACGGGTAGAAAATGAGCAACTTTGGTCAACCGATCCACAATTACCCAAATGGAGTCGTGACCCCTCTGTGACGTTGGTAACCCCGTGATAAAGTCCATGGATATGCTCTCCCATATCCACATCGGAACCTCTAATGTCTATAGAAGTCCTGCCGGTCTCTGATGATCCACTTTTACCAACTGACAAGTGGCACATTTAGAAACAAACACGGTAATATCTCTCTTCATCCCGCTCCACCAATACTGACGTCTCATGTCTTGGTACATTTTGTTCCCACCAGGGTGTACCGCGAACCGTGAGCCGTGCGATTCTGCCATCACCTCATGTCGCAAGTCTTCCTCTTCTGGAACAACTAGTCTCCCATTGAAGCGTAATCCCACGTCTGAGCTAATGGAATAGGACTCGGCTCCCTCTGCTAGTAATCGAACTATCTGCTCCTAACAGAACGAGTCATCTGCCTGAGCCTTTACCACTCTCGTAACAATCTGCAGTGTAACAGTCATCACAAACATGAACGATCGGTCCACTGCATCCTGGTGTCCCAACTCCTTCCACTTTGCCTTCCACACCTTGGCCACCTCATTTACTGGCCTACGGCGCAACGCGTCTGCTACCACGTTAGCCTTCAATGGGTGATATTGGATATCGAACTGATAATCCTTCACAAACTCGAGCCACCGTCTTTGACGCATATTCAACTCCTTCTGCGTGAAGAGGTACTGTAGAGATTTGTTGTCCGTGAACAACCGAAACTTCTCTCCCAGGAGATAATTTCTCCAAATCCGTAGGGAAAATACAACTACCGCTAACTCCAATTCATGGGTGGGGTAATTTCTCTCGTGAGGCTTAAGCTTACGGGAAGCATAAGCTATGGCCTGACTTTCCTGCTGCAACACACCTCCGAGTCCTTGTAAGGACGCATTGGTGTAAACTAGATACTCAACTCCCGGTCTCAGCAATGCTAACACAAGTGCTGAGGTTAACTTGTCCTTCAACTCATCGAATGCCAACTGACAGGCATCGCTCCAGATGAATGGAACACCCTTACGAGTCAGATGTGTCAAAGGACCCACTATCTTTGAGAAACCACGAATAAACCTTCTGTAGTATCCTGCTAGTCCCAAGAAACTACGGATATCACTCGGTGTCGTGGGCTGTCCCCACTCCCTCACAACGAATACCTTCCCCGGATCTGCCAATATCCCCCAGTCTGAAATGATATGCCCCAAAAACTGAACCTCCTTCAACCAAAATCCACACTTCTCATATTTTGCATACAGCTCGTTCTGACGTAGTGTCTGCAAAATCTGTCTCAGATGCTCAGCGTGCTCCTCTTCTGTCTGGGAGTAAACCAGAATGTCATCAATAAAGACAATGTTGAACTGGTCTAAGAACTCTCTGAACACCCTATTCATCAAGTTTATAAACACGGCTGGAGTGTTGGTTAAGTCAAAAGGCTTAACCCGAAACTTGTAGGAACCATATCTCGTTAAGAAAGCAGTCTTCGAGACATCTTGCTCCCTGATACGCAACTGATGATAACCCGATCTTAAATCAATCTTTGAGAAGAATGAAGCTCCTCTCAATTGGTCGAATAAGTCATCGATTCGGGGCAACGGATACTTATTCCGCATCGTGACCTTATTCAACTCTCGGTAATCCACACACAACCTCAACGATCCATCCCTCTTCTTTACGAACTACACAGGGGCATCCCACGGTGAAGTACTCCTCCGAATAAACCCCTGACCCAACAACTACTCAATCTGATCCCGTAACTCTCTCATCTCGGCTGGAGCCATACGGTAAGCTGCGTGGGCAATAGGCCGAGTGCCCGACATCAAATCGATCATAAAATCTATCTCCCTACTCGAAGGTAATCCAGGTATATCCTGAAATACGTTGGCAAACTCCCTAACAACTGGAATTTCATCGAGTGGCATCACCACTTCCTTAGAGGTCTCCTCCTATATATAGTACAAGTGAGTGGACGATCCTCCCTTAGGGCGAGGCATCGCCACTAAAAACATCTCCTGTCCGGGAATAGCAAAAATAATAATCCTACTAAAACAGTCAATCATGGCTCGGTATGCAACTAGCCAATCCATACCAATAATGGCATCATACTCAGTCATCTCTAACACTAACATATCCGCGGGTAATGTAAACCTCTCGATCTCTATACCCAAGTTCTTTGACCTCGCTGTAGAAGAAAAAGCAAAGAGGAGTTAGAAAAGTCATATATTAGCAGAGATTAAAACAACAGTACAATTTCTACCTATATATTCTTCCTCATAAAAGGGAACAGTAAACCTCTCAGACCTCGACCCTTCAAATTGGGGAGAAAATTGCCAATTTCTAACAAGGAAACCCTCTTGCCAATAGTCCTTGTGGGAATCAGGTAGATTAACTACCAATACCCTGTCAGGACTCCTGGCTTTGAGGTATAGGACACCTGAGCTAGTTCGAGAAAAGGAGTAACAGAAACAGACCTCGACAAGTCCTAACCTAGTGCCATACAACTGATTTATCCTATGCACGCCGTTCACTATTTTCCACACATTTGGCGAGCATTGTGCGGGGACGATATTGAAATGGCCAAAGAAATGCAAAAATAGATCATTAGGGGGAAAAGTAAGTCCCCCCTGAGAAAGCAACAAAACATGGATCCCGTGGGAATCCTCTATATCCCTAACGTTCTTAGGAGGCGAGGCACAACACTCAATCTCTACCCACTCAGGGATGTTGTAGAACTTTCTAAACTCAGGGATTGATCTATTCCAATCTTCGCCATTGGAAAGCACAAAGAAAAGCTACAAAACAAAGAGAAAGTGCAAAGAAAGGGCACGAAAAACTTATAAAACAGAAGATCGGTTCAGGTGATGAAGAAGCACGAGCTCAAGATGACTAAGAGGCCATGGAAATGGAGATTAAGAGCAAAAGGAATGAGGCGCTAAGAGTTCTCAGAAGATAGAAGAATGCTGGAAAGTCTGAAACGACGGAAAAAATGTGGTTATTCCAATGAGCCTTCAAAATCTAATCATAGTGCACAGTAAGAGAAGCGGCTGCCGCCAAAATCAACTCCACAGCTCCCGAGGAATTGCAACACGACCATTATGGCTAATTATTTAAATCTGTTGGGCCCGTATACATGGCACAACAAATTTAGGAGCAATTGTGGGTACCCAGAATTTAGAACCATGGGCCTAGACGAGTAGCCCAGTCCTGGCGGCCCAAAGTCCAGGCATTTCATCTTTTATATTGATCCGGTCTCCCCCCACGATCCCATAAAGGGAAGTTATAGGGGAGATGGGAAACGTGGAGGAACCCATCACCTCCACTCACCTACATGTAAATGTATATATTAAACCCTAGGTCCGGGGAAAAAGGACAAGTTGTATTCTCTGTAATCATTCTCCAGAATATAGAAAAATAATACTGACTGCACCACCGTGGACGTAGGCACATCTTTGCTGAACCACGTATATCTTTTGTTGTGTGATTGACATTTTGTTTTCCTTGTTCTTTCTCGGTAATTTCTTCTCTCATATTTATCTGTGTTGCATAATAATTGTCACCACAATTCTAATTAGCTGACTCTTGAGTAACGAATAGGTGAGTTTTGAGTAACCAGTAGGTGACTTTTGGGTAACCACACATTTCAGATTCCATACTTACTGTTGATGTCTTTTGAGCTTACTGATCGGGTCGAAAAACTGAGCGTCCGTGTAATATGCTAGTCATTGCTATCGGCTTCCAACCTCGATACAAAAAACCTAAACTTGTAACTACACTCTTAAGGAGTATAGTGACGAGTCTGGGTATCGAATCCTTAGGGAGTTAGGACGTGTGAACATGATGACAAAGGTAAGGTTGTTTAATCGTAAAGTTGATGAAAAAAAGAAAAGAAAAGAAAAAGATGATTGATTTTTGGATTTATCTATGAATTAACTAATGTGAATTAAATTAACCTACACGTGAAAAATTAACTAACTAAGAAAGAATTAATATGAATGAAAAAAAGGGTTAAGAATACACTCCCCTAAACCCTAGTGTGTATGCCAGTACAAAATTAGTCATAAATTAGATAATTGATCAGACCCAATCTTTAGTACTCCAAAGCATTATATATATGAGGTTCAAGCCCGCATCATACATAATCAAAGAATGAGCAAAGAAGTGTTTCAATAGTTCAAGCGCGTTGCATCCTTAAGCACCCCGGTACCTAGGGAAACGAGGTCAAAAGGTCTACAATGGTTGTGAAACTATACAACACGATTTAATTACTTATTTAATTTAGAGGACAAATTTTATATCTATGCATACCACACTGGGTTGGGTTCATGCATCCCCACCCTTAAAAACTTAGCTTAACATGATTAAAATAAAAGAAAACTTAAAACTGAAAGTGCAGGAATCCATAACTAAATCTAGAAAATTGAGAACATGACTTGAATTGGGATTGGAAAACTAGAAAGAAATAATTAATTAAACTAACTATGAAAGCAGTAAAAATAATAAATTAAAATTACTTGCAATGGACGAATGATGAATCTTGAATAGATCTTTGAATCTTAAATAGTAGCCAAACTTGAAAACTAGGGCCCTTGGATACAAGAATCCTTTAAAAACTAACTACAAAGAAACTCTAACTACTAGCCTCCTACAACGTGAAGTAAAAAACTCATCTTCTTCCTCCTAAGGTTTGCCCTTTTATATATCTCAAAAATGACGCTTCCCACGCCTCTCCATATTTTACAACTAATAAAAAGGAATTATACAAGAAATTTCAAGAGTTGAAACTCTTCAGCTTCCAAAATTAATTTCAACTTTTGACTTTTCTGTCTCTAATTTTAAATGGGCATAACTTCTTCACCGTAGCTCAGATTGGGGTGACATTTTTTCCAATGTTCTTGTAATTTAGAGCTCTTCGACTTTATATCTTTCCCCACCACTGGAATATATATGTAAAATTATGAAAATGCCCTTCAACTCCCTATTTCTTGGTTTCTTTCATTATTTTGCATTCTCTTTCGTACTAATTTGCATGAAATACCTGTAAAATACATAAGAGATACACAAAATATGAAATACTTACTAAAAAGGGTTAGTAGCATAAATATAAGACAAATTTTGAGGGTCGAAGTCAATTCTGTGGGCTTAAGGTGAGATGACCAATTCTGCGGGTCGAAGCCAATTTTACGGTCTTAAGGTGAGCTGACCAATTCTGCGGGTCGAAGCCAATTCTACGGGCTTAAGTTGGGGATGACCAATTATGCGGGTCGAAGCAAATTTTGCAGGCTTAAGTTTGAGATGACCAATACTGTGGGTCGAAGCCAATTCTGCGAGTCGAAGCCAATTCAGCGAGCTTAAGTTGAGAAGTTCTTAGAGAACTCTGCCGGGAAAATTACCTCGTGATTTTGATTTGAGTTGGGGAGACGATTGATGGGGAAATCCTTATGTCTTTTGGAGACTTTACCGGGGGAACAACCAATATGATGCTGGGGAAGCGATTAGGTAGTCCAGGGTTTGAACGTATTTCTCGAGGAAATTTGAGACCTTTGGGAAATAGGATATGATCCTGAAGTTTTGGATATTTTGGAGGTCCTCTAGGGACGTTGTCGGGGAGAGATTCGCTTCGATTTTGAGAGTTCCACTGGGGAAATAGGGGTTTCACTTGGGGGAGTGTGAAATTTTCTTGGTGAAAATGGTCTAAATCCTTTTCGGGATTTTTAAGAATTTTCTGAGGATTTTTCAGGGTTTTTCGGTGTTTTTTGGGAATTGCTTTATGAAAATTTAAGATGGTGCCGATCGGCATGGTGTAGAGGGTGCCATTCAGCAGTGGCACGGACTTTTGGACTGCCTCGAGAAGGCAGGGACAAATTCCCCTCATTTTTCACAGCTTCTTTCCTTCTCTCTTTCTGCGATTTTCTTCTGTGAATAGTTCTAGCATTGCGATCTCTAAAAAATGGCCGCTTTTATGAGCACTACACAGTACATCGGGAATGGTTGGCTGTCGATGACTGGGCAAATGAGGAGTGGAGGGCTAGGGCGCCTCTTGCTTTGGGGAGCGAGAACTCTTTTGACGCATTCAAGCCGGTTGCGGATGAGCAAACCTTGCTGCGGGAGGCATCGCATCATCGCTCTTCGAGGGTGGTTAACCCTGGCGATTATGTAAGTAAAATGACTTTTGGCATTCTTTTTTGGTGATTTTCCCTTTTTTTCTTGAATTTGGATAAGGATTTCTTCTTTTGGCAGTCTGATGTTTCTTTGTCGAATATGCGTGCCCGCGGGACGACGGGGCTTATGGACATCTAGGGGCATCTTCCACCTGTGGTGCGTTGGGTGGTATCCTCAGTAAGCTTTGGGAGGTTGGCGTCTGTGGTAGATGAGATGCCTCGTTCGACGAAAGTCTTATGTAATCTGGGGGAGAGGTGGTGGGACACTACCCACACCTTTCATTTTAACTTTGGGGAGATGACTGTGCAGCAGCTGCTGGGGATGGATTGCAATGGAGAGAAGATATAGGTGGATCTCTCTTTGCGGGTGAGGCCGGAGGTGGTGCGCGCGGTGCTTGGTGATGTGGGGAGGATAGTGTCTGGGGACTCCATCCGTCTGTCGCTGCTGAAGGATGTTTTATTAGTTAGAGTGATTGATGTGGAGGATGGGCTACAGGTGAGACAGATAGCCCGATTGTTCATTTTACTGGTGTTGGGGGGATTTCTGGTGGCATCGAGTGGCGACGTTGTCCACTTATGGTTTTCACCATATCTGAGGATGTTTTCGAACATCCCTCTATATGATTGGGGGAGCCTGACTTTGGCGACCCTTTATTTTTACTTTGATGCATTCAGCCGGTGCTACCGGCAGTCTTTCACTGGAGCCATGCATCTTCTTGAGGTATTCTTTTAATTTGTGCATTTTCCTTTCATGCATTCGCATTTTCCTTACGTATCTCTTTTTAATTATGCATTTCTTGTCTTTGGTAGACGTGGTTCTATGAGGTAATCGGGTGTAATACCGAGCTGATTGCTTTGAAGGATGACATCATTGGGGATTTTTGTCGGTTGCATCGATGGCGAAAGGCCAATCGGTAGTCGATGAAGTCTCTCTCTTTGGAGGCGGTGCGTCAGTCCTTGAATGGCCTGACTAGTGATAGGGTAAGACTTTTTTTCTTCTTCAGTCTAAGACCTTTATGTGATCTAATTCCATATTTCCTTATATTTTGCTAGGGATTTTTCAGGTGACCTTTTACCCTTGGGGGACAACCGTTCAGGACACAGGGTTGACTGGAGTAAATGTGCAGATGAGGCATTTGATGGCGCATGAATTATGCCACTCTTAGTATCTCTTGGAGAGGGTGGTTCGACAGATTGCTGAGGGGGAAGTGGTGGTGCCACCTGCGAGGCCCCCTATGTCTATGAGGCGAGAGCGACTACTGCCAGAGGATGCGAGGATCGCGGCGATGATTGGCGAGTCCTACCTGCTGTACACTGATACGACTGTGCCGTATGATTATATGGACTTTGTGACGAGCTGGATGATGGCACCCATTATATATGATGCACTGACCTTCCTTTCTACGGGTTCGAGTCGGCCAGTGGGGTCCTCCCACAGCGGTGGCGGTGACTTTGGAGATTCCCTTTGTGCAGCTGCATACCCCATTCATACAATATTCGACGGGCTGATGGAGGGATGGTGCCAATGCTTCATCGTCCTCATACGATGGACCCGGAGGAGTTGGGCTTTACCTAGGAGGTTCTTCATCCTAAGGAATATCTTTTCTCTCTTCTCCTTTGGTTTCTTTTGATCTTTTTTTCTTGACAATGATTCTGCCTTTTCTTGCAGCACGTCTGGGTGTCCACCACTTGGCTGAAGGATATTAGGGACTGGATATCTTTGGCGACTGCCCATATTTGGGATGCGGTTCCTGATCCTTCTTTCTTGGTGTTGTATGCCTCATCCGAGGAGGAGTCTGGTTCAGGTAGTGGTGGTGCATCATCTCGCTATCGGGGAAAGAGAGCGCGTCGCAGGGGTGGAAGCTCTTAGGAAAGAGAGGTGAAGATTAGGTGTGGGTTAGGGCTGAGTTCCATTATTTTTTTACTTTTCTTTCCTGCAAGATGATGTAACATAGAGAAATATCTATGTAATGCAATGAAGTTTTTTGATTATCTTATGTTAGTGATGAATGAATGCATGCACATACGCTTTTTACTTTGCTGCTGAGACCGTAAAAAGAAATATTTTTAGGATTTTTAAAGAAAGTTTTATTCAAAATGAGAATTTATATAAAGATGAAGAGGGGATTTTTGAAATTCTATTGAAAATATCAATTTATTTTGAGTTTTTTGAATTTTAATAAAAGAGGAAAAAGGAAAATTTTCAAAAGTAGGGGGTTGCCGATTGGAAAGAACCTTGTCCTGCCTATCGGCAAGTCAGTCCAGTCCCATTAATTCAAAGCTTTGATTAGTACGCTCTTCAGCCTTCGGTACCTTGCATGGAAGGATTTCTTTCGATTTCTGTAGAGGTTATGTCTTTTGTGGGAGTTTTTAAGTATAAAAAAGGGGTAAGGGTGGGGTGTTTTCATCACACCTTCACATTCTTACTTTCTTGTTCTGTGAGATGGCTCTCCCTGGTAGTGTTGAGTTTGCCAACTACCTCGAGACTTTGGAGGCAATGGGCTCCTATAACGTCGACTATGATGCCTACAATATGCGTCGAGTTTCTTTATGGCGTAATCGGCCCATATAGTGGAATATGCTGATGGCGGCGATACAATTCTGGTACCCCGAAGACCATGTATTTTGCTTTGGATTGGAAGAAGTCTGTTCGACCTATGAGAAATTTTCTGCCATATTGGGGATAAATCCTGATGTTACTATGGCTCTGCCTGAGTTTTCCCGCTCTCCCCGAGAGTTGTTGGCTAGGCTTCTTTGTGTTTCATCCTCGGTGGCCAGATCACTGGTGGCTAGAGGTATGATCTCTCTTTCGGTGGTGTTACGGTCTGTGCATTTATAGGAGGTTAGTGATGCTGGATATGTCAGAATAGTCGTTCTGAGCTTGGTTTTGAAGTTTCTTCTGCTGACCGGGGAGTTATTGTTGGACTCACAACTTGCAACTATTACTTCATGGATGTCCTACCGTCTTAATCCTACGACGGTGATACTGGCGAAGACTTTGAATGGCTTAGATGCCTGGATAAAAGGTTGTTCTGACTTTCTCAGGGGTAGCCCTATGATGCTGTTCATGTGGTTGTCTAAAAGATTTCGCTTGATGACTACTCTTGAATACCCTTTGTCGGTTGTACCCAATTTTTTTTTGCGCCATTTCATCAGTGTTGGCCTGGATATTGAGAGTTGGGAGAGCTGGTTAGTGGAGCATGGGGCTCTAAATCTGTATTGGTTAGTGCCTTGCTGGGGATAGCTGCTGCTTACTCTGAAACATGGAGAATACCCATACGTTCGACTGGTTGGTCTCAGACAGACCTATTTCTATTTTCCTTAGATACTTCTGCGTCAATTTGGCTGGGAGAAGATCGTGCCACCTCGGGTACTAGACTTCTTTCCGATAGAAGATTTGACAGAGCATCTGCGCACGCGGCTTGGCTCTTTGTGGGAGAGTCGACGTCCATCATCCCATCCTTCTCAGTCTGCTGGTAGAGTTTGGCACATCCCTGGGGATTATATAAAGTGGTTATGGAGGAGAGTAGTTAGCAAGATGTTGGTAGTGGATATTGGGCAAAGGTGGCTTGCCTTATCTGATACCATGGAGGGAGGTGTGGTAGTTTTTTTTAGGCTGGTTTGAGCTTATAGGTCCTTGGAGCATCTATGACACTCCATACAGGAAGGGGAAGTTTGGGGACCCCAGGATGAAGATGATGATGATGGAGTGGGCTCCTCTGGTAGCTATGGGTAGGACTCCTAGAGAGTTTATTTTTTACCGAGAAATAAGTTTGGCTTTTTTATGTGGATTTTTAGGAAGGTAGGGGGAAGGGAGTTATCCGTTCCTTTATGTAATTGCACTGTAATTTCTTATTATGGAAATAAACAAGTTTTTGATAATCCCGTTGTGCCTTTTGATGAAATTTGTATTTTGAGTTATCTATACCGATCGCTAAGGCATGCATAATCATTTTGTTCAAATATATGTTAAAGTGAACTATCATTCTCGGAGATAAGAAATGAGTAGTTTTGGGGAAAAAGAAGGGGTCATGCTCATGTAATATGTATGAGCTGCCAACGTACCTCTAGGGGTTTTTGAAAATTTTCAATTTTTCTGGGAATGATTTTTTTTTTAGAATAGAAAGGAGATGAGAAGAGTCGTAGCGCGCTGAGATTTCGGGCTGGGGGTAAAATTTCTTGAGACGACCCAGGTTGACTGGACGAGACATCTCTTCTCCGTCTAAGTTGGTGAGCATGGAGGCACCGCTGGACAAGATCTTCTTGACAATATATGGGCCGCTCCAATTGGGCTTGAATTTCCCTCTGGGGTCCTAGATGGGATCTACTATTTCTTTAAGGGCTAAATACCCTTCTTGGACACCGCGGTCCTTGAATCTCTTATTGAATGAATGTGTTATTCGGCGATGGTACCCTTGTATGTGATATAACTCCTTCAGTCTCCTTTCGTCCAAGAGTGACAGCTCGTCGAGGCGGCTTTGATGTCAGTCCTCCTCACTGACCTTGCTTTAAAGCATGACGCGTAACCTGGGTATTTCTAGCTCCACGGGTAGGACTGCTTCTATGCCATAGACTAAAGAGTAAGGGGTAGCCCCAATATAGGTTCAGATTGAGGCTCGGTAGCCCTAGAGGGCATATGGGATTCCATCGGCCTAATCTCGACATCTTCGATCATCTTATTGATGATGGATTTTAGGTTCTTATTGGCGACTTTGGCTGCACCATTGGTTTGAGATCGGTAGGGAGAAGATTTGTGTCTCTAAATCCCATACTCGTTGACCACCTCTGTGACGTCTTCCTCAAAATGCAACCCGTTATCTGAAACTAGCTCGTGCGGGACCCCATATCGACAGATGATGTTTTTCTTGATGAATTTGGCCACTTTCTTGGCGTTCAAGACTGCGTATGACTCGACTTCGACCCATTTGGTGAAGTAATCAATGGAAACCAGGATGAACTCATGCATATTAGAGGCCTTGGGTGTAACCTTCCCTATGATGTCGATGTCCCAGGAAGAGAATGGCCAGTGAGAAGTCATGTTGTATAATTATCGTGTAGGCAAGTGTTGAAGGTTGGATAACTGTTGGCATTTGAGGCATCTCCGAACATAGGCAGTGCAATCCTGGATTATGGTGGTCCAGTAGTAGCCTTGTTGAATGATCTTCTTGGCAAGCATGTGACCGTTCATGTGGGGTCCGCATTCCCTGCTGTGGATTCTTTAAATAACCTATTCAATTTCATCCCCTACGATGCAGTGTAGATGGGTTCCATTGAAGTTTCTTTTGAACAGTGCTTTGTGACAGATGATGTATTGGGCGGCCAGTCTTCGGAGGGTTGCCTAGTCTTTCTTGTTGGAACCCTCAGGATACCTACCATGCTTAAGGAGGTGCCAGATATCATAATACCAGCAATTGGATAGCTCGGGATCTTCTTTGGTGATGAGCTGAATATGGTAGCAGTGGGTTGGTTTATCTTTCTTTTGGACCAGGAAGGGGGCCATTGTTATTCCTGCGGTCACGTTGACCATGGAGTCTAGGGTAGTAAGGTCATCGGCTAGGTTCTTTTTTTCTTGAGGTAGGAAGTGGAAGTTGATGTCTTGGAATTGGGAGGATAGTTCTTCTAGGTGGGCATGGAAGGGTTGGAATTTCTCATCCTTGACTTTTCATTTTCTGAGCACTTGACCGATGATGAGGGCAAAATCTCCATAGACATCTAGGCATTGAATACCTTTCTGGAGAGAATCTTGGAGGCCTACCATACACGCCTCATATTCAGTCATGTTATTGGTGCAAGGGAAATCCAACTTGATGGAGATTGGAGTGTGGGAGTCATTTGGGGCGATCAAAAGTATCCCAATGCCATATCCCTTTTTTTGGCAGTGCAGTCGAAGAACATTTTCCATCGGAGGTCATCTCGAGCAGAATAAAAGATGTTTTCAACTGGGAATTTGAAGATCTAGTCATCAGCCTTTTCCATGGGGTAGTCAGCGAGGTAGTGAGAAATGCCTCTTCCTTTCATGACTTTCTGTGTGATGTACACGATATCAATCTCGGCTAAGAGCATCAACCATCGAGACATTCGGCTGGACAAGGCGAGTTTCTCAAGCAGGTACTTGATGGGGTCCATTTGGGGATACAAGTTTAATTGGGAAGGCGATCATGTAGTGTCACAACTTTTGGGTGACCCAAATAAGCGCAACGCATGCTTTTTCCAAAGTGGTGTAGTTGATGTCATACCCGACCAATTTGTGACTTGCGTAATAGATGGCTCTTTCTTTACGGGAATGTTCAAGGTATTGAGCTAGTAAAGCCCCAACTGCAATGTCGGTTATGGTTAGGTATAGGAGGAAGGGGAGACCAGGTTGTGGTGGCATGAGTACCGAAGGGTGAGTCAGGCATTATTTGATTCGGTCAAAAGCTTCTTGGAAGGCCTCATTCCAAATTTCGGTTGAATCCTTTATGAGGAGTTTGAAAATTGGTTCAAAAATGGAGGTGAGCTGGCTGATGAACCGGATGATGTATTACAATTTCCTAAGGAAACCTCGGACCTCTTTCTCCATTCAGGGAGGTGGCATCTCAAGTATGGCTTTTAGCTTGGCAGGATCTACTTCTATACCTTTTTCACTGACCATGAATCCTAAGAGTTTTCCCAATGTAACGCCGAAGACACATTTCTTTGGATTGAGTCTCATCTGATATTGTCACAGTCGTTCGAAGAACTTTCGGAGAGCGGGTGCATGACCTTCTCTAGTTTTGGATTTGATAATCATATCATCCACATATACCTCGACTTCTTTGTGAATCAAATCATGCAGGATGGTTGTGGTAGCCCTCTGGTAGGTAGACCCAACATTCTTGAGACCAAATGGCATAACAATTTAGCAAAAGGTCCCCCATGGGGTGATGAACGCAATTTTTTCTTGACGATATGGGTGCATTTTGATTTGGTTGTATCCGACAAACCCGTCGACGAATGACTTAAGAGCATAATTGGCCGTATTGTCCACGATCATGTCGATATTGGGTAGCGGGTAATCATCATTTGGCGAGGCTTTGTTCAAGTCCCGGTAGTCTACACACATCCGAACTTTCCCTCCTAATTTTGGCACAGGAACTATGTTGGCTATCCATGTGGGATATTCGATCACATGAATGAAACCCATGTTTAACTATTTTACCATCTCTTCTTTGACTTTGAGCGACCATTCGGTATGGAGCTTTCTCATCTTTTGTTTAACTGGCTTGTAATCTGGAAGAGTGGGGATCTCATGCTGAGCAATTTTAGGATCAATGCCGGGCATATCATCATAGGAACATGCGAAGACATCTACGAATTCCTTCAATAATTCTTCAAGTTGTGCGCTCTCATGCTCATCGAGGGTAGCCCTTATCCTAATCTCGCTCAGTTGGCTACTAGAACCGAGGTTAATAATAATAGTTTCTTCTTCATTAACTTGAACGTGGCTATGTTGTTTGTTATTAACCTTATTTAGATCAGTTAAGAATTGTTCATTTACAAAATCACCATCATCAAAAGTTATATTAGGATCTAAACAATTAATGTAAGGCACAACAAGATACTCAAAATCTTCGGTTATTTCATTGATAAGAAAAATAGCGTTGAGAACCTCATAAAAGGATGTCTCGATTATATTTGAGCAAGGATAGACAAAAGAAAAAGAAATAGGGTAAACATTGGGGTTAGGTGGGATTTCAACAGGTAGAACCAGCGCAACATGCTAGTTAAAGAGAGGTGTATTATCATCTTTAATCAAGTGGGATGGATCCAGTGATGTAGCGCTTGAATGAACCATGCAGAGTCTCAGCCACAGTGTCTGTAAGTCAAACGAATCCTCAGAGTCAATTCCCACAGAATCTTCAGTATCTCTGATGAGTGATTGTATATGGTGTTGGGAACTTTCGGCCCATGGGTAGCTGTCTTGGAAAAATATCTCCATTCTGGGTTTCATCTTTTTATCTGTATGGTCATACCATGGCTCCAGAAATCCGCAAACGGGAAATCCTCGTCCTTTTTGATGAATCATCCATTCAAGGAGTCACCTGAGATGGTCTGGATGTATTCTAGTCTTCTCTTTGGTCGAGACTGGCGGATCATTCTGAGCTCTTATTCTGAAGGTTTATAACCCAAAACACAAGGAGGGAGAGCTTTCTTCAGTTCAATGGGATCAAGTATCCGTTGCTGTCTTTGTCCTAGCCCCAATTCGGGCATGAAGTGCATGTTTCTAAACATCTGAATCACATTGACGTTTCCATGAGGGTCATATTCTGGAAAAATGCTTTCTTTGAAATCGTCCCCTACCGGGAGTAGAAGTGGCTCAACTCGGAATCCTGACAGGAGCATATCATTTGACCCGTACTGTATCTCAAGGATTGGACTGCTGGTACTGAACCCTCGGCATTATTATTATTGCCCAAAATGGTGATGACTCGTCTGTTGGTGAACAAGTTTAATTTCTGATGGAGTGAGGAAGACACACCCTTGATACTGTGGAGCCAAGGTCGTCTGAGTAATAGATTGAAACAAGCCGGGATATCAATAACTTGGAATTCAACGACAGGGTTTATAGGGACAACCCCTATTACAAGTTTTATGGATCCCATCACCTCCCGACGGGTATTATCGTAGGCACGTACAACATTGAAAGTTGGAGCGAGGTCACTTTCTTTCAGTCCTAAGAATTTGAAGGTTCTTTATGGGCAAACATTCAAGGTGGATCCATTATCGATAAGAGAGAGTGGTACGATTTTCCCCATAACTTCGACGGAGATATTGAGTGCATGATTGTGGTTTGGCCCAAGTCTAGGGATTTATTCTTCATAGAAGGATAACATTCGGTTAGAGGTTAAGGACCCGACTAAATTTACCGCTTCTTCTGGTGTAGTAGAGAGAGGAACTATGGTTCTAGTGAGCAACTTGAGCAAAGAATTTATGTGCAGTTGGGAAGACATGAAAAGCCCCCATAGAGTGATGTTAGCTTGAGTTTTCTTCAGTTGATCGAGGATCTTGCTTTCCTCAAGGGTTATTTTTAGCATAGGAAGGTTTTCAACTCCCTTCCCATTGTCATTGGCTGGTAGTGAGCTTGGTATCTGGTAATGCCTCCCTGATTTGGTGGTCATGTTATTTACTGAAGAAGGGAAGAACATGAACCTTATTTCTTCGTCAATCTCAGGTTGTTCTGCTACCTTGTTTATTTTTTCGAGGAGCTCCTCAAATGATATCATCTTACACATGTCGAATACGAGGCCAATTTTCTCAAAAACTTGTTCTTCATTCGAATCTTCGAATTCTCCCCCCAGTCGATAGAAACAACTCTATCTTTCCATGTAAAGTCAATGCATTCTACAACTTCAATGGATTCTTCATACAAGTCTTCCCATTCTGTGGGGATATGTAAGGGTAAAGGGGCCAGGCTCCCTTATAATTTCAGAGTATTAAGTAACTCAGCCATACTGCAAATGTCGTTGGTTTGACTGAATAATTCTGCCATGATCTGGACATCGTCATCCAGGCTGACTTCATCGGTTGGTACCACCCATTTGTCTGACTCTTGGACCCATTTTCCTGCTTCCAAGAACAGTGTACTGAACCTTTGGCAGTCAATTATCATCTAGGAGGGGAATTTCAGCCCGAATTCTAGGAGTTAATTTAACACTTCTGATAATTCCATACTTCCATTTTCAGAATGGGTACGGACAGCGATGCATGCTCTGGTAAGGAGTGACAGTGCCTGATCATCGAGGCTAACAGGGTGTAGGAGGAAATATGGGCAAGTTTGGAGAGGTTTAGGAGAGTGTATGGGTGTGATTTGAGTTGAGGGATCAAATTATGGGTTTATTTATAGGTAAATAGCATTGGTATGATTTGGGAGTGGGTTGTGAGTAGTATTTGGCTTAGTATTAGCTGGTGGGGCAATGGTACCCCAGTCAATTAGACCTTGGATTATATTTTGAAGGTGAAAGCATTGGTCGGTGGTATAACCAGCAATTTGGTGAAAGGCGTAATGGGCATCTGCCTTGAAGTTTCTTGGAAGTGGATTGGGCAATGGATGGGGATCCAAGGGTTTAATGAGGTTTTGGCTTAACAGGGCTTAATAAACATTAGAGAGGGGAGCATTACGCTCGGTTTATTCTTTTCAGACCTGGACAGGGCGACTTTCTGATGCCCACGAAGTGGTTGGTTGAGAGTTGTTGTTGATGGTTGAGACTACATCACTGGCAAGTTTGTCATATTTTTTGACGGTGAACTGTCTGGACACTTTCTTTGGTTCAACCTCTGTTTTAGCAGGACCTTCATCGATTTCTACTCCTGCTTCTCTGAGAGCTCATAAGTGGGGATAGTATTGTCCTCCCATGGTTTCTTGGACATGAGGCAAGAAATTCTTCATTATTATGTTGACTTGTTCTTTCTCGGATGACCAATTGGTTATAGTGGCTGCCTTTTTCCTCCATCGAGCTATGAAGTTACTGACTGATTCCCCAGAGTTATATTTGAGAATCCCTAAATCATGATGGGTGACCTCAAGATCTTCATTAAATTTGTATTGTGATATGAATTCTCGGGCTACATCGTCCCAGTTACGGTTCTAGACTCCTCGAGAGACAAAAATAATCGGAGAGCGCTATCCTTTAGAGTTTACTAAAATAATTGCGCCATCACTTCTTCAGAAGCCCCTAGGAGAGTCATAGAACGGTGATACCTCCAAAGTAAACAATTGAGGGTCCACTTCCTTTGAAATTCTTGATATTTGGCATCTTGAACTTCTCAGGTAACCTCGCCTTAGGATAAGGAGACATGTGGGTGTAGTCCATGTAATTTATGGAGATTCGGACTTGGTCGAACTTCTTAGCTAGCATCTTGAGACCTTATTTGACCTTGTTCAATTCTTCCTCTTTCGGATCAACGATTGCAGGCAAGTTAGCCCCAGGCTGGGCAAGGTTTGGCATAGGAAGATGGGTAGGCGGCGGCCCATTAACAGGAGGGGCACGTGGAGCGTGATGATCTTATTCGGGAACCCAGATAGGCTAAGGTGGACCCATAATGCGAGGGAATAAGACCTTGGGCTCTTAAGGAATAGGAACCTGGTTTCGTTGCATCTCTCGGACTTCAGTCTGAAGGTTATCGATCTTGGACACGAGCTGAGCTAAAACTGTCGTCAAATCTGGCTGCACAATTGGTAGTTGATCTGTGTTCTCAATGGAAAATGAATAGATACCGGACTTGAAATAAGTAGCAGGGGAACGAACAGAGCTTCAGGGTGATTTGACTGCAGACCGAAGCCAATAAGGATCCAGGCTAAGGGCGTGCGATCGACCTGAGAAGGCGCAAAATGGGATTTATTTTGAGAAAAAGTAGGAAAATATTTTTGACATTTTTTGTTTCTCTTTTGAGATCGAAGGGCAAAATATTTTTGGATTTTTGATAAAGAAGAGAGAAATGTTTTTGGAATTTTGATAAAGAAAGGAAAAATATTTTGGGATTTTTGATAAAGAAAGGAGAAATGTTTTTGGATTTTTGATGAAGAAGGGAGAAATATTTTTTTGGATTTTTGATAAAGAAGGGAGGAATATTTTGGAGAGGGGTCTCAGCATGATTATTATTATTATTTTGTTCTCACTTGTATTAATTTCTCCTAAATGCAAAATGAAATGCCGACCGGGACCCGAGCCAAGAAAAGTTGGATTTTTAAAATATGCAAATCTATGGCTGGACTTGTAACCAGGTTCACGGGTAGGGTCCCATTTTAAAAATGCCCAAAAATTTGGGCGACAGGCCTACCTAGAATTTCGGCAGAGTTTTTGGTTGAAACCGGTAATTGAACATGTGTGTCCTAGACTTGACACCTATATGCGGGTATGCAGCTTGGTTGGGTGAATCGGAAAGGGTTCCCCCTTTGGCATGGCTTCCACGATATACGTCTTTATTTTGAGAGCAATCGGTACGTGTGGACAAGCCATTTGATATACCTGAGTGTACGTGAATTGCCTCACTATATACCTCGTAGGGACGGTACGTGTGAGAGAGAATTCGATATACGCGGTGTACGTGAACGAGTTCCCTGCGATATACCTCCCATCATGACTTCAGTTAAGAAGTACGATGCGGGGGAGCCGTTTGATATACGTCGAAGGTACTTGTCCAATGGAAGGTGAGAGTTATATCGCTTAGGATAACTGTGCCCTGCCGGACCAATGCCCATCACGAAGTGACCCTCTAGTTACTGGGAAAAATTTGGTCAATCACAATGCTCTTTGGTGATATCATGTGAATCATGCATGATTCTTATTAGTATCTTATAAGGAGAGTATCTCTCTTTATCATGCCCAATAGGAAGAAAAGTATGTGTACCAATGGTATACCAAGTATGGGTGATGCATGCAACATGTGATATATATGATCCTAGGTGCACGTGGTGTGAAGTGTACATGAAGAATTTTCTATAAGTGTGTGAATTTGCATAAGCACGAGGTACACATGAATAGTAAAAGGGGAACATGCAAAAAAGGGGAAAATATAAACAAATACAACACCAATGTATTTAGAGTCTAGCCCTCAAAATAAATGATCCCCTACAGAGTCGCCACTGTGGCCATCCTCGATCCTCGCAACGGGAGAGGATCCCTTGTCCCGCGCGTCCCTCTCGGGAGCGCTTCAGTCGGCGTCATTGACGAGGTGAAAAATGTAGAGAGATGGAGTCGCTAGTCTATTTTACTCAAAATAGATAAAAGAAAAGGGAGCCATACCGAAGGACAACATCCAAGGACATACTAATACATACGAAACAAAAATGATTCGAAAAGGGTCTGAAGGCTAAGTTACGAAATGGGAAGGTGTTAGGCACCCATTCTGCCCTTATGGTCTCTCATGGGTTGTTGCTATTTTCCTTTATTTCCCCGTGATGTGTGTGCATGTGTATATGTAGCGGAGATAGGAATCATCGACTTGTATCATGGAAGAGATAAAACGAGTCATCCATAGGAATGTTCCTAACAAATAATATTAGAAAATAGGATTTATATGATTATCCTAGCGTCGATCATTATAAGGGAATGATAACACATGTGGAATAATACACCACTAAGAACAAATATATGTATATGTAAATATATGGAATCGAAGAGAGTTAAGTTTATAGAACGTGGAAAAAGTAGGAAAGAAGTAGAAAAAGGACTCGAGTCTTAGGTTTTACCCTGAGACGCCTACGTAGCCTATAGAGGCGTCAAAGTTCACGTAGATCGTATGCAAAATGAGGGGTGGGATTTATCCCATGAACCAAAGGGGAACTTCTCTCATTTGTGTGTGTGTGTGTGTAAGACAGTGTTTTAGTTGTGAGAAAAGTGTGAGAATTCCCGTTTAGAATTTATGAGCAAATCCTCTTTTTTCTTTTTTTTTGGGTTTTATTTATATGAAAATAAGAGATCTGCAATAATAATTAATAAAAATCATATTAGGATATGTGAGATAAGAGAATAAAAGTGCTAAGTAATAAAAAAAAGTTAATGTGAATTTAAGGGAATTTAAAGAGAGAGCTGAGAAAGTTGGACCTTCCTGAAGATCTTGAGCTTGATCTTGGATGTTGGAGAGCAACCCTTGCACTTGGGTGATGATAGAGGGTACTTAATTCACCAATTTTGATAAAGACAGTAATGAAAGGTGAAGGTTGGAAAGGGATTTGGATGGGGAAATCACGTTGACTTCGAGAGGGGTTTTCCGAGCTTGTTGAGAGTGATAGATCTATGATTTTTCCTCCTCTTTTGGAATGAGGTTAGGAGGGGGGGGGTATTATAATGGGGTGTCTACAATATTCTACTTCAATTTTTGGAATAGTTATAGGTACATCATTTTAGAAGAGCTACCTTGGTCGACGAGCAACCTGTCGATGTCCCAGTTAGCTATCCTGAGTGTGATGACCAATACATCTTGATGTGGGGTTCTTACCCCAACTAAATCATCTTCGTTAAACACAATGTTTTTGTTGTAGTCGACATTTTCTAGTCGTCGGTGCTTCCCTACCCGAGTCTTTGTGGGATATATCTGAAAAGCTTGCATAACGGCAGTAAGCTTTTTAACTTCCATCTAAACATTGTTTCCTTATATTTGCTTGAGGTATGATGCCCCATGAATTACTGCGAACTCGTGGCCTATATCTTCCTCAAGGAAGTTATCCCGCTTCTGGTCCCTATTCTCTGCGACCTTGTCTCTTTTCTTATCTATGAACTCATTGAGATGGCCAGCCTGGGCCAATTCCTCGAGATGAAACTTGAGTGCTTTGCAGTGTTCAGTCCTGTGATTGCCTTCTTTATGGATTGCACATATCAGTGCGTTATCTTATTTTGTTGGGTCCCCTCCCATCTTCCTGGGCCATTTGACATATGACTCTTCCTTGATCTTGCTGAGAATTTTATATATAGATTCCTTGAAGATTGTGTTAACAGCCAGAAGCGCTTTTGAGGGGTCATTTTTATTATTATTGTTGGAGCCATTCCTTCCCCAATTTTTGTTTCCTTTTTTTAGAATCATTTTTATCTGTCCCTTTGTTCGTCTTCGTGCAACCATTGTCCCTTGCATTAAGATGGATTACATATTCGACTTTGGCGTATTTTTCAATACGGGCCATTAGGTCATTGATGGAATTAACCTCCTTCTTAGTTAGAAATTGGTGCAATAGAGAAGTGCTCGGCAAACTGATCTTGAAGGAAACTACGATAACTTGATCTTAGAAGTCTTTAATCTCATTGAAAACCTCCCAGTACCTCTTAGCATACTCCCTGAGGCTCTCCTATGGCTTTTTTCTCCATTGTAAGCAGTTCATCCATCTGCTTGGGGTGGGAGCTGCTAGTTATGAAGCGAGTTGTGAATAATTTAGCTAAAGATTTAAAGATCCTAATGGACCTATGTTGCAACCTCTCGAATGACTTTCGTGTCACGTCATGCCAACTAGAAGGGAATATGTGACACCTTAATGCGTCATTATGGCTCTACAAGGTCATGGCCTACCTGTACTATCGAACATGATTAATAGGGTCAGTTTTCCCATTATAGATCTTGAATCCGGGGATCGTAAACTTCTTGGGTGGCTCCTCTTCTTATATTACCCTTTAAAAAGGGGACTTCATATAAGTGTTAAGAGATCTTTTGTCTAGCTCTCGTGTGGATCTGGCTCCTTGGTGGGTTGGACACTGATTCATCTCCCTTCGGACTAGGCTTCTGATTTCATCATTCTGTCGACCAAGAATCCTGTGGCATCGAGATTCCTGTAGTCATTCTGATCATCCATATTTTGACCTGTTCCTCTCAGATCTTCCTTGGTCGTCTCCTTCCTCGGCTGTGAGATTCACTCACCCGAGGGGCTAAGAGTCCGATCATGGCGTCTTCTTGTATTTCTGTAGATATCTCTCTCCATTCTTTCTAGTCGCCTTTCTAGGTGAGCATTCTCTTATTATTGGCGACGTGTGGCTTCTTCTTTCTCTTGAAGTCTGTCCTCATAGACATCGACCAACCTGGAAATCTGAGTGGACCTATGTGATCCATGACTTTCTTCAGAAGGTTGCCTTTCTTGGTGAAGCCTTGGATTTGGTTGGCAAATTTCAGACCTCACCCTGGGAGCGTCAGGTTCTTCCTGAATATCATCGGCTTGAGGGATGTTGATACTGTGGTGAGACATTGGAGGCTTTCAGTTAGTAAGTGTTGTCATAGGAATAACAATCGCTTCCCACAGATGGGGCCAATTATGGAATAAAAATATCACAATAAAGAATTTACGAAGAACAATTACAATCAAGCAAGAAAGGATACAATCGCACACACAACACAACTATGTACGTGGTTCAGGAACTTACCTACGTCCACGGAGAGGTCTACTATTTTATTAAGTATCTCTCAATATTCTTGGTTGCATGCCCCTATGCCCCGAGCCAGGCATTCCAATTTATAGATGTAGAATTTCAGTTGTCAAAGTAACTCCACAATGTCCATGATGAATCATGAATCCCTTGAATATCTCCTCGATATTCTTAGGGATAGACTTGGTCACATCCTGGATCGGTTACATATCTTTATTCCAGGATTTGGTCCAGGCACCATTTTAGGCCTGCTGGGCTTGGCTGGCTACTTTCGTGGGTTGAAAATAAAACGGGTTCCCACAATTATAAACACAAAAAAATTGAATTTTAAAATTTCATTTAAAAACAGTGTTTAAATCGAGTTTTTTGAATACGAAACCAAATGGACCCTAAGAGATTCCTAATTCGGAACGGATAAAGTATAATTTATTGTGAAGTATTAGTGCACATAACATTTTCCTATAAAGATAGATTTTGATCGATTTAACTTGGACTTATTTCAGTGTATATTGTCTCAAAACTAAAAATAGTAACCTATTAATGGTGCAATGTCGAAAACCAAATATTTGAAATATGAATGTCATTTAGTAATTTTTTAAATTGTCACAAAAGTTCATATAAAAAATATTGCGCACCTTTTTTTTTTAATTTTAAAGAGTCTTTATGTGACATTTAATTAAAATAATTTTACAACAATAATTTTGTTTGGAAACAAATTGAACAATAGTCATATTTAAGGGAAATATGGTGATATGTCTCTAAACTCTTTAAAATTAATAATAAGTACGAGCTAAATATAGTTTAGTCAATAAGTCCATAGAAAATGTCTATGCATATCTTTTTTCTAATTTTCTTTTTCTAAACAATTAAAATATATACAAATATTGTTACAACACCATCACTAAATCAAAATTTATAAAAAAGTTACTTTCAGTGACGAAATGTAATTATATTACAATCGACATACTTTTCTCCTAGTTGTATCTGTTTATGCCACGAAAATATATCTAATTAGATTTACAATGCCCAAAATTAAGACAAAAATGTAAATTTATATTAATCTAATGTCTTAAAGTAACTATGTGTCTGTTGTTAATATTTAGTGTTATAACTTGTATAAAAGTCTAATTATGTTGTACATAAGACTATTATGAATTAATCGAAAATATGATGTCCTTAAAGTGCCTAGAAGACTTTCACTTATCCTTAGTGTTGGCAGCAAAGAGTTAAGGGGGTTATTGACGAATCCTCCAATATTTAATTAATTTTCATATTTAAATTTCAGTTTAAAAAGTGATGACATAAATACAAGAGTGGGGTTATGGATGGAATTCTTTCTCGCGAGCTCTACAAGGATCAGTCCCTAATGTGCCTAGTTTGGGGATTACTTTTAATCCCTAGTTAGTTTCGGGTCAGGTCGGGTATATATAAAAATACTTATGTATATAATATTATGAAAAAAATGTAACCCTTTTAAATTTTAAGATTTTAAGCTTAATCCCTTATGTGGAGTATAAATAGAGCGGCCCAAGCCAAATGGCCTAAATAGTTATACCTTATAACCTACACCTACATACAAAAATAAATAAACACCCTTTCCTTTACTTAATCCATATCTTGTGAATACCTCTCTCCTCTCCCATTGACACTGCCCTTTGTCATTGCCTTTTACCACCATGATCGCTTTGAAGCAACCACTAACAAATCTCTCTCTCTTTCTCGTGTTGTATACCATCGATTTGTTATCCTTTCATCTCTCTCTCTCTCTCTCTCTCTCTCTCTCTCTCTCTCTTACACACACACACACACACACACACACACACACATATATATATATATATATATATATATATATACACAGAAAGGATCTCATGCATACCCAGTTTGCATACCCTCCGTCGACCATTTTTTTAAAATAGTAAACAAAATAATTTGGAGATGATTTTTTTATGATTTTTAAACATTTCAGTAGGACCATGAAAAAACAATCAGCTCAAAATGAATTGTTTTGCTATTTTAAAAAAATAGGTCAAACTTTGTCAGTTTTTAAGTTGTTAAAAACTGACAAAGTTTGACCGATTTTTTTAAAATAGCAAAAAAATTCATTTTGAGTTGAATTTTTTTTATGGTCCTACTGAAATGTTTAAAAACTATATAAAAAAATTAGATCAAAAATATTTTTTTTACTATTTTATCAAAAATGGTCCAAGCCAGCGGTGTGCAAACTGGGGTATGTATGAGAACCGCTCTCTCTCTCTCTCTCTATATATATATATATATATATATATATATATATCATAATCATATTTTCAACATTAACACAAGAGCAGATAGGATGGAGACGAGTCTCAACAAGCAGGGCATGAGAAATTACATGCTCTGATAATGACCGAAAATTTTTCGATTCTTATAGCCAGGAGGAAGGACTAGGGTTAGGAATTCAATGGTTTTCAATGTGTGGCTGATGATGAGCATGGAACGATGACAGAGTCCAACTGAGCTGGCCACTCCACAATAAAGTCTCCAAATCAAATCCCTCGATTCCATGCCAGGCAGGTTTCCAAACTGGGGACAATGGAGGAAGGGTATATATATATATATATATATATATATATATATTACTGATCTTGTGCAGACTATCCCGTATTTTAACAGTGCAGACTGAACATGTGTCACCTGGCGGTGAACCCATAAATTATCAGCTAAATTATAGGTGTAGACACCACATTCTAGGACCCCTTGAGCCTCTCCTTAGGCTCCTATCACTTCCCCTTTCCACCGCAAATCTAGGTCGCACTCCAAGTACCGATCTAGAGACCATCGGGCTCACTCGGGTCCCATTTGACTCTGGTTAACTCTTTCGTCAGAGCGAAAGCTCTTTGAATCATTAAAGGGCTTTAAAACTCCTTTCCAACATTCCGCCCCGTGCATGAATTGGCATAAAGGTTCAGACAAACGAACTATTTCACTACCAAAAATTGATTCAGATGCCATTGGGCGCTTTCGGGCCCCGAATCGACCCTAATCAACTCCACTGTCAGCGCGAAAGCTCTTTGAATATTCAAAAGGAACTGATAACCCTTTTCAACGGTCCACCCCGTGTGCAAAGCAGTATAGCCATTCGAACGAACGATCAGTTTTCCTTTAAAAATCAATCTACAGGCCACCGGGCGCTCTTGGACTCCGTTTGACCAAAATCAACTCTTCAGCTCAAACGAGACTGATTGAATCTACTAAGCTCACTAAATACCCTTTCTAACTATCCATCCCGTGCATGATTCTAACCTACGGTACAGAAGAAAGAGCCGTTTTACTCCGAGAGGACATTGGGCACTTCCGGGCCCCTATTGACCAAGGACAACTTTCCAAACCGAGCGAAACTCTTGGGAATGTCAAAGTAAATCTCCTAAATTTCCAACGGTCCACCCCCTGCGTGATTCTGACTTACCACACGGATGAATGATCCGTTTGACTCTGACGATCTCCCGTCCAAAGGATCGACATGCACTTTCGAGGAACATTTAACCCAAATTCAACTCTCAGAAGAGGGAGCGGTCCGAAGGACTCTCAAAGGCCTTTGAAATACCTTTCTAATGGTATACCCCATGCATTATTTGGATAAACGGTTTGTGCTCTACAGTCATTTTCCCAGAAAAGTTCGCACGAGACTACCAATTGGAAGGCCCTGAACCTTGCCTATCGGCACAGTGTCAAGGGTGACCTGCTAATAGGCACCCCCTAGGGTACGTCGATCGGAACCCCCTAACCCTATAAATAAGGGCCATGACCTCACTCCCAAGACACACAGTAAACCCATCCGTATAGTGATCTCAGCAATATTCTCTGGAAGTTAGCGAAGTTCCATATGAGAAGTTCCATTCAAACCTAAATACCCATCCTTTTCACTTCTAATTTTGGCAAATATCCTTTTCTCTCATCAACATCCATTAACATTCAAAGGAGTTCATCTAAGATCCAAGATCAAGCTCCAAAGAAGGTCCAATTCCTTATCCCCATCTTTTAAATCTCTTGTTTTTGCATAAATTACATTAGATTCATAATCTAGTTTCACTCTAGTTCATACACATTAACATCTACGCTTTTATTAGTACATTGCATGTACTCTATTTTTCATAAAAAAACCAAAAATAAATAAAAGAGAGTTACACCCGTAAATTCCGAACGGAATTATCCAACACACTTTTTCCAAAACTAGAAACACATTTTCTACATGCACACACCTAATAAAATTCCGTTCGAATCCATGGGATAAACCCCACCCCTATTCTATATTCGAACTACATTGACCTTGATGCCTTTATAGGATACGTAGGCTTCTTAGATTAAAATCCGAGACTCGAGTCCAATTTTTCAATTTCTCTTATTTTCCAAATTTCTCCAAATCCCTCATTTTTATCGTACATATATATATATATATATATATATATCATGCTTGTTCGCGTCTCATCCGACATATATTATTGTTTCCCAATAATGATCAATATCTCGATGAACGCTTATATTCTATCTTCTACATTCATCACTATTTTGGGAATATTCCTATGGATGACCTCACCCTCTCTTTTCCATGGTATGGGTTGAACGATTCCAATCTCCATTATATAAACACATGCACACACTTCACGGGGATAAAGGAAAATATTAACATTTACCCATGAGAGACCGAAAGGGCGGGATGGGTTCCTAACACCTTCTCATTCCATAACTTAGCCCCCGTACCTTCGATCTATTGGTTTCGCATGCATCAGTTTGTCTTTGATGCCACTCTCTCGAAGTGGCAACATATTCTTTTTCCTATTTTGAGCAAAATAGGTTGGCTACTTTATCTCTTCACATTCACCCAACATCGATGACGATCGAAGAACCTTTTCGAAGAGAAGGGTGTGAGACCGCAATGTAGTTCTTCCTCGGGGGATCCTCCTCCTTCCCCCCGAAATGAATTTCGTGCCGACCGGGATGGCCACAGTGGCGAATCCATTGGGGACTATTTTTAAGAGGGCTAGTCTCTGTTTACATGGGTGTTTTATTTTCTTGTATATCCCCCTATTTACATGTTCCCATTATTATTCATGTGTCCCTCATGCTTATGCTACTATTCACACACTTGTAGTAGACTCTCCATGTACACTTCACATCACGTGCACCTAGGATCACGTATATCCACATATTGTACAAATCACTTAGAAATACATGCTTAGGTTTCACTAGCACACACCTCCCCTTTTATATAACCATGATCACTTATCACACACTCACTTGTAGATAATTACACATCACCCTGACATCACTTATCCATGCTTAGTATACTATTGGTACTTGTACTTTGCTCCTTGTTTGGCATGATAAAGAAAAATAAACTCTCACTATTAGATATTAATAAGAGAATATGCATGATTTACACGACATCACCAAAGAGCATTGTTATTGACCAAATTGTGTCCTGTAGCTGGAGAGTCACTTCTTAATGGGCGTTGGTCCGGCAGGACGTAGTTAGCCTAAGCGATATGACTGTCACCTTTAATTGGCCAAGTACCTTCGATGTATATCGAACGGTTTCCCCACATCGTACTGCTTAACCGAAGTCATGACGGGAGGCATATCGCAGGGAACTCATTCACGTACGTCGATATATCTAATTCTCTCTCACACGTACCGTCCCCACGAGGTATATAGTGAGGCAATTCACGTACACTCAGGTATATTAAATGGCTTGTCCACACATACCGATTACCCTCAAAAGCAAGACGTATATTGTGCGCCAAAGGTGGCAACCCTTTCCAATTCACCCAACCAACTGCATACCCGCATATAGGCGTCAAGCCTAGGACACACATGATAGATTGCCGGTTTCGACCAGAAACTCTATCAAAATTCTGGGTCGGCCTATCACCCAAATTTTTATGCAATTTTAAAATGGGACCCTGCCCGTGATCCTAGTTACAAGTCCAACCATAGCTTTACATATGTTGTAAACTCAATTTTTCCACGCTCGGGTCCTGTCTGACATTTCATTTTGCATTTAGGAGAAATTAGTACAACTGGGAACCTAATAAATATAATAATCACGTTAAGATCCATCTCTTATATTTTATTCTCTTTTCCCCAAAAAGCATCCAAAAACATTTTTCCACTTTTATTAGAAATACCAAAAACATTTTCGTTCTCATCTTTTCCGAAAATGTCAAAAATATTTTCTTCCTTTTTTCCCCCAAAATAACGAATTTTCCTTTTTCTTTTTCGAAAATAAATTCCAATTTTTCTTCTCAGGTTGATCACATACCCTAGGCCTGGCTCTCTTTTGGATTCGGTCTTCAGTCGAATCGCCCCGAAGTTCTGTCAGTCCCCTTACCTCCTTCGAGGTCGAAACTCACCTGCTTTCCATGGAGAACACGGATCAAGTGCCGAATATACAACCGGATTTATTGACGGTTCTAGCTCAGCTCACTGCCAAAATTGACAACCTTCAAACTGAGGTTCAGGACATGCAAAGAAACCAGGTCCCTATCCCCGAAGATTCTGAGGCCATTTTCCCTTGTGCCATGGGTCCGCCTGTACCTGAGCCTATCTAGGTTCCTAAAGACTACAATCATGCTCTACGTACTCCTCCTGCTAATGGGCCGCCACTAACCCAACTTCCTATGCCAAACCTTACTCAGACTGGGGATAATTTATTCATAAATGTTGATCCGAAAGAGGAAGAACTGAACAAGGTCAAGGAAGACCTCAAGATGCTAACCAATAAATTAGACCAAGTCAAAATCTCTAGTAACTACATGGATTACACCCACATGTCTCCCTATCCTAAAGCTAGGTTACCAGAAAAATTCAAGATGCCCAATATCGAGAAGTTTGAAGGCAGTGTCCCCTCGATCGTTCAGGTCCATAGCTATCACCGAGCCATGACTCTCCTAGGGGCTTCCGAAGATATAATGGCTCAAATGTTCCAGTAAACTTTGAAAGATAGCGCCCTCCGTTGGTTCCTATTCCTTGAAGAATCCACCATTCGTAGTTGGGAAGATGTTGCCCGTGAGTTCATGTCACAGTACAAGTACAATAAGGAGATAGGGGTTTCCTTCCATGACTTAGAGCTACTTAAGAAGAATCATTTGGAATTAGTCAACAACTTCATAGTAATATGGAGAGAAAAAGCAACTACTATGACCAATCGGCCGTCCTAAAAAGAACAAGTTAGCATTCTGAAGAAGAACTTCCTACCTCATGTCCGAGCAACCATGGGAGGACACTATTACCCTCACTTTCGAGTCCTCTGAGAAGTAGGAGTAAAAATCGAAGAAGGTCTTGTTAAGACAAAAGGTGAACTGAAGAAAATCTCTGGACAGTTTGCTCCTAGAAAGTTTGAAAAGCCTGCTAGTACCCCAGTCTCTACTATCAACAACATCTCTCAGCTTATCACTTCGTGGGCATCAGAAAGTCGACCAAACACAATCGAGAAGGAATATATCGAGCTTCACGCTCGTATCTCCAAAGTCTGCAAGTCTCTCTTGAACCGAAACTTGATCAAACCCTTGGACCCTCGTCCGTTACCAAATCCACTTCCGAAGAATTTCAAACTTGATGCCCATTGTGACTATCACCAAACTGCTGGCCATAGCACCGACCAATGTTTTCATCTTCGAAACACAATCCAAAGCTTGATTGATCGGGGTATCATTGCCTCACCATATAACCCTAAACCAAACACTACCCATAATCCACTCCCGAATTATGCAAATTCCCTCTTCCTAGAAGAAGACTCAGAAATCGACCCATCTACCTAAATCATGCCAAAAAAATCACCAGTCATACCCTTATACTCTCCTAAACCTATCTAAACATGCCCATATTTCCTCTTATACCCTACCAGCCTTGCCGAACAAACTTTATCACTCCTCACCAAAGCATGCGTCGCTATCTGTACCCATTATGGAGGTAAAGATATGTAATTATCATAAGTGCTGAACCAACTCCTAGAGTTCGGGCTAAAATTTCCCTCCCATATGACAATCGATTGTCAGAAATTCAATGGGTTGTTCTTAGAAGCTCAAAAATGGTCCCGAGAGTCGGAAAAACTGGGTAGTGTCAGGCGACGAAGTCAATCTAAATGGCCTGGTCCAGATCACGACAAATTTGTTTCAAGAGACTGGTGATATTTGTAGTATATCCTAGATTCTTGACGCTTTAAAATTATAAGGGCACCTGGTCCCCTCAGTCTTGCATTTCCCTGCCAAATAGGAGAAATTATATGAAGAGGACATAGATGTTGTAGAGTGTATTTACTTTGTATGGAAAGACAATATCGTTGCCACCGGATAGGGGGACGATTTCGAAGACTCAGATAAAGAGCCAAATTCTAGAAATACTAGTCTGTTAGCTAACCTATGCGGAGTGATATCATTCGAGAACCTACTAGGAGAGATTAACCATGTAGTTGAATAACCCGATATAGATGAAGAAACATGGTTTCTATTTCCCCTCTTTCGTGAGACACATGACCAGGTCGGGGAGACATTGCCAGAATTTGAGCTTACAACCATCAGCAAGCAATAAATGAAAAGGTGTTGAGAACCTCCCTATGCCAGAAATGACTCTTGAAGAAAGTAAGGTTCTTGATCAACTAAAGAAGACCCAAGCTAACATCACCCTATGGGTACTTTTCATGTCTTCCCAAATACACTGAAACGCCTTAATCAAGCTACTCACAGGACCCACAGTTCCTCCCTCAACCACACTAGAAGAAGCAGTGAACCTAGTTGGATCCTTGACCTCTATTCGCATGCTCTCCTTTTCTGAAGAGGAAATACCTAAGAATGATCCCAACCATAATCATTATCTCAATATCTTTTTTGAAGTTATGGGAAAAACTATCCACCTCTCACTCATCGATAAAGGATTAGCTCTGAAACTCTGCTGTGGTGCGTGCCTATGACAACAACCGCTGAGACGTAATTGTATCTATAAAGCTTGCAGTAGGGGATGGCCGTATAAATCCTGTTGTTGAATTCCAGGTCATCAACATCCCAGCCTGTTTCAATTTATTGCTCGGACGATCGTGGCTCCGTAGCATCAAAGGGGTGTCTTCTTCCCTTCATCAAAAATTTAAGTTCTTTGCCAACGGACAAGTTATCACCATCTTGGGAGACAATGAAAACACCGAGAATGCTAGCACTAATAATTCGGTACTCAAGATATAACACGGGGTGAATGATATGTTACTATCAGGCTTCCATATCGAACCACCCCTACTCCCAGTAGGGGACGACTTTAAAGACAAGGTTTTTCCAGAATACGATCCTCATGGAAATGTCAATGTAATCCAAATTTTCAAGAACAAGCATTTCATGCTCGTACTAGAGCTAGGGAAAAGACAACAAGGGATAATTGAACCTCTCGTCTTAAAGGAGTCCTTTCCTCCTTGTGTCTTGGGCTATCAACCATCAGAATAAAAACTCAGATTTATCCGTCATCCTCGACTGAAGAGAAAGTTAGAATGCGCTAGAACTATCCCGAGATATTCCCTAAATGGAAGATTCATCAAAGAGGGTGAAGATTTCACCTTCCACGACTTCCTTGAGCCTTGGAATGACCCTGTAGATAAAAGGATGAAACTAGGAATGGAGATCCTTTTTTAAGACAGCTACCCAAGGGTCGAAAGTTCCCAATATTATGTACAACCACTCATTGAAGAGACCGTAGCTGATACTAGGGATTTTGAGGACAATAAGTTCAAGAACTCTTTCAACTTGAAGATAATGGGGCTGGCACTCTGCATGATCCACTCAGGTCCTACATCATCTGATCCATCCTACCTCATCAAAGATGTTGATATACCTCTTCTCAACTGGCATACTGCACCTATGCCACCTGCTGATATTCAACCTAACCCTAATGTTTATCCCCTTTCCCCTTTAGTTGTTTCCTTTCACTCTGATGTAATCGAGACCTGGTTTGATGAGGTTCTCAATGTTGTTTTTTCTATCAATGAAATAAGTAAAGATTTTGAGTATCTTATTGTTCCTTACATTAATTGTCTTGATTCTAATCAAACTCTTGATGATGATGACTTTGCAAATGAATAATTCTTAACTTATCTAAATAAGGTTAATAAAAAATAATATAACCGTGTTCAAGTTAGTGAAGATGAAACTGTTGTTATTAATCTCGGTTCTAGTAGCCAAATGTGCAAAATTAGGACAGGGGCTACCTTTAATGAGCATGAGCGCACGCAAATCGAAGAGTTACTAAAGGAATTCATGGATGTCTTCGCATGGTCCTACGATGATATGACCGACATTGACCCTGAGATAGCACAACATGAGATTCTAACTCTCCTGGAATGTAAACCAGTCAAACAGAAGTTGCGAAAGCTTCACACTGAATGGTCACTCAAAGTGAAAGAAGAAGTAGTCAAGCAATTGAATGTAGGCTTCATTCGAGTAATTGAATATCTTACATGGCTATCCAATATCGTACATGTGCCAAAACTAGGAGGAAAGGTCCGCATGTGTGTCGACTACCCAGACTTGAACAAGGCCTCTCCGAAGGATGATTACCCGCTACCCAACATCGATATGATTGTGGACACTACAGCCAGTCACGCTCTCAAGTCATTCATTGACAGGTTTTTCGGATATAATGAGATCAAGATGCACCCTAATCATCAAGAGAAAACTTCACTCATCACCCCTTGGGGAACCTTTTGCTACACTGTCATGCCATTTGGTCTCAAGAATGCAGGGGTTACCTACCAAAGGGCTTCCATAACCATTCTGCATGATCTGATACACAAGGAAGTCAAGTCCAAGACTATATAAGGTCATATTCCTGCTTTACGAAAATTATTTGAATGACTGCAACAGTACCAAATGTGGCTTAACCCATAGAAATGTGTCTTCGGTGTTACCAAATGGAAAATCTTGGGATTCATGGTTAGTGAGAAAAGGGATAGAAGCAGATCATGTGATGCTCAAATCCATACTTGAGATGCCACCTCCTTGAACGGAGAAAAAAGGCCGAGTATTCCTTGGGAAATTACAATACATCAGTCGATTCATCAGCCAATTGACTTCCATCTATGAACCCATCTTCAAACTCCTCTGAAAGGATTCTATCAAGGTCTGGAATGAAGCTTGCCAAGAAGCCTTCAACCTAATTAAGCAATACCTAACCCAAATTTCGGTGCTCAATACCTTGAAGACACCCGTAAAGAGAAATCCATCTACCATGCCAGTCAAAAATTGGTCGGTTATGAGGTAAACTACACCACCTTGGAAAAAGCAAGAGTCTCTCTTGTCTGGGTTACCCAAAAGTTACGGCACTACACGCTCTCCTTCCCCATCAGACTCGTATCCCAAATGGATCCCAACAGGTACCTACTCGAGAAGCACAACCTATCCAGAAGAATGGCATGTTGGTTAATGATTCTAACCGAGTTTGATATCACTTACGTCACACAAAAAGTCATGAAAGGAAGAGCCATCTCTGACTACCTTGCTGACTAACATATGGAAGAGGCCAATGCATCGATTTCTGAATTCCCAGATGAGAATATCCTTTGCACCTCCCATGAAGATCTTAGATGGAAAATGTTCTTTGACGATACTCCTAACAAAAAAGGACATGGCATTGGAATTCTCCTAATTGGCCTTGATAACTCCCATACTCCTATTGCCATCAAATTGGATTTCCCCCTGCACTAATAACATGACTGAATATGAGGCATGCACAGTAGGCCTCAAAGTTTCCCTTAAGAAAGGAATTCGATACATCGATATCTATGGGGATTTAGCCCTCATCATCAGTCAAGTACTCAGGAAATAAATAGTTAAGGACGAGAAACTCTTACCCTTTCATTCCCACCTTGAAGAACTAGATTCCCAATTCCAAGAAATCACCTTCCACTACCTGCCTCGAGAAAAGAATAACCTGGCTGACGCCCTTGCCACCTTATCCTCCATTATTGACATCCCCGAAGGAGTAACCATAGCCCCCTTACTTGTCCAGAAACAAGACAAACCAACCCACTACTACCACATCAAGCTCTGCATGGAGGAGGAACCCGAAATAGCTGATTGTTGGTATTATTACATTTAGCGCCTCCTCAAACACGGTAGGTATCCCCAAGGAGCTGACAAGAAAGATCGAACAACTCTCTGCAGACTGGCCACCCAGTACATTATCTGTTATAAATCACTGTTTAAGAGAAACTTCGATGGAACCCATTTACATTGCATCGCAGGGGTCGACATTGAAGAGATGATGCAGAAACTCCACAACGGGTAATCGTACGCCACATGAACGACCATATGCTTTCCAAAAAGATCATTCGACATGGATACTACTGGATTACCATGGTTCAGGACTGCACATCCTACGTTCGAAGAAGTTTTAAATGCCAATAGTTCTCTAACCTAAAGCATCTGCCTCTATGAGAATTGTACAACATGACTGCTCCCTGGCCGTTTTCCACATAGGGCATTGACATCATAGGGAAAGTTACATCGAAGGCATCCAATGGGCATGAGTTCATCCTAGTCGCTATTGACTACTTAACTAAATGGGTCAAAACCAAGTCATACGCAGTTCTGAATGCCAAGAAAGTGGCCAAATTCATCAAGAAGAACATCATCTGCCAATATGAGGTCCCACATGAGATGGTATCAGACAATGGGCTACATTTTGAGGCAAAAGTTATGAAAGTAGTCGATGAGTACCGACCTTAAACCAACAGAGCAATCGAAGTAACCAATAAAAATCTTAAATACATCATCAACAAAATGACCGAGAGCTATCATGATTGGGCCGACAGGATCCCTTATGCTATCTGGGGCTACCGCACTTTAGTTCGAACCTATATTGGGACTACCCCTTACTCTCTAGTCTACGATATGGAAGCGATCCTACCCGTGGAGATGGAAATACCCTCGTTGTGCATCATGCTTGAAATCAAGGTTGGCGAAGAAGACTGGTACCAACGCCATCTTAGCGAGCTGACCTGCCTAGATGAAAGGAGACTGAAAGCTCTATATCACATACAAGGGTACCATTATCATATAGTGCGATCCATCAATAAGAGAGTCAAGGACTGCGGTGTCCGATAGGGTGACTTAGTTCTCAAAGAAATAGTAGAGCCTATCTGGGACCCCATAGGGAAATTCAATCCTGCTTGAAGCGGCCCATACATTGTGAAGAAGATCCTGTCGGGCGGTGCTGCTGTGCTCACCGACCTCAACGGATAAGAAATGGCGCATCCAGTCAACTTGGAGCGTATCAAGAAATTCTACCCCTAGTTCAGAATCTCGGTGCGCTACTACTCTTCTTATCTCCCCTCTATTCTCTAAAAAAACTCTCTTCATTTCCCCATACCCAAAACTACTTGGGCCTGATCCTCTAAAAACATTTTCAATTTTTTTTCAAAACCCTCAGAGGTACGTAGGCAGCTAGTTTGCTTCACATGAGTGCGCCCACCTTCTTTATCACAAAATGCTATATTTTTCTTTTCTTATCTCCGAGAATGACAGCTCATTTTAACATATACATGAACAAAAGGATTATGTATGCCTTAGCGATTGGTATAGTTAATGCAAAAAGTCATCAAGAGGCATAACTAGATGATCAAAAACTTATTTATTTCATTATTTGAAATTTTCGTATGATTACATCGGCGTAAGGAGTCAAACAACTTCCCTTACAAATACTACACCTACTAAAAAAAACTAGATAATAACAAGCCCCACTACTCCTAAAAATCACCCCAATTATTACCACAAAACACAAAATAACACATATTACAAGAAGCTTTACAAAACCCTACCCACAACTTCCAGAGGAACCAACACCATCATCGCCTGCATCCTAGACTCCCCAAACCTCCCCTAATTGAATGGAGTATCGCAGACACTCCATGAAGCGATAAGCCCAAATTAGCTTGGGATAGACCACAATGCCTGCCTCCATGTTGTCAGATATATCAAACCACCATTCAACAGTCCCCATAATTAGCATCCTGGCCACTACTTTCTTCCACAAACACTTCATGTAGTCCCCGGAGACATGCCAGACTCACTCAGTAGAATGAGGAGGGCGGGTTGACGGATGACGATTCTCCCATAGAGAACCAAACCGCATGCGCATATGCTCTATCAGATCCTCCACAGGAAAGAAGTTTGGTGTTTGCGATGGCACAATTTGTTCCCAACCATATTAGTGCAACAGCCGCCAGGGAAAGTAGAAAGAAGTTTGCCTAAGGCCAACAAGTCTGACGTACTGGTACACTCCAAGCTCCATAATGGGCACCAGCTCCTCCACAAAGGCACAGACTAGTGTAAGCCTCGAGTCCCGTTCTCTATAAACCAATTCCCCCAACTCTCAACCTCCAGGACTACACTAATGAAATAGCGCGAGAAGAAGTTTGGAACCGCCAGTAAGGGATACTCAAGTGGGACCACCATACGAAACCTCTCCGACAGCCACATAAATAACATTATAGGGCTACCACTCAGAAAGTCAAAATGACCCTCCCGCCAGGCATTTAGGACATTCAAGGTCTCCGCCACCACCACCACCACCACCACCACCCAAGGATTGTGACGGCACGACATCCAAGAAATTATAGCATCCAGTTGGGGGTCCACCAGCATCTCGTCGGTCACCAACATAACTTTTGAAACAATGCCTAGGATAACGGCCTCGGCATATCCGACATCACCCATGTCCTACAAATACATAGACTGCAACACTAACGAAAGGGAAATCATTCCCGCCGTAACCAAGGGCTTTGTCCCCGAAGGAGAAATATGAAGAATCACAGCCAATAATTCCCTAGGAGAATGAGAAAACTCAGGCAGCGCCGCGGTAACGATGGGATTTATCCCCAGCATGGTAGAAAATTCATCGTAGGTAGGACAATTCTCATCCAACCCGAAGCGGAAGACATGATCCTCGGGATACCAAAACTCTACAGCCGCCATCAACATATTCCACTAAATGGGTGGGTTGTGCCACAAAGAGACTCGCCTCATGTGAAACGCGTCATAATCAACATTGTAAGAACACATTGCTTCCAAGGCTTCGAGGTAGTTAGCGAACTCAATGTTGCCAGGGAGATCCATCTTGCAAGACTAAGAGATAGTAAGCAAGTAAGAATGTGGAAAAGAAAGAAAGTGAAAGTGTGAGGAGGAAAGCCGCATCCACACCCCCTTTTATACTTGGAAACTCTCAAGCCAAGACATGGAACCTTGCAAAAATTGGAGAAAAATTTGCCCCACTAAGTACCCAGCAATTGAAGAAAGTATAATCAGGATTGATTGGACTGGACTGACATTCTAATAGGCAGGACAGGGGACATGCAGATTGACAACCCCTTATTTTGGGAAATTTCCCTTTTTCCCCTTTTGTCAAAATAAAAAAATTCAATAAAATAATTGTTATCTTAAGGAAATTTTGAATTTCCTTTATACTTTTACTAATCTCATTTTAATAAAATCATTTTCAAATCAATCTTCAAAATTCTTTTTACGGTCTCAGCAGCAAAGTAAAAAAGCATGTGCATTAATCACTAAACTAAGAAAATTAACAACAACAAAAAAATTCATTCTTTGTTTGCAAATATGTTGTTGTGTTACATTAACATTTTACAGGAAAAGCATGAAAAAACAACGGGACTCAGCCCAAACCCAATTTCTCTCTCTCTCTCCTCAGGATCCCCCATCCTTGCAGCGTGCCCTTTTCCCCATGCGGCGAGATGACGTGCCCCCACTTTGAGATCTCGATCCTTCCCCAGATGAGGCATAAGACACCAAACAAGAAGGTACCGGAACCGCCTCATGAATATGAGTAGTCGCCGAAGATATCTAGTCCCTGATGTCCTTCAGCCAAGTGGTCAAAACACTAATATGCTGCAAGGAAGAATGGGAAAGATCAAATTAGTCAAGCATGAGGAAAGAGAAAGAAATCAAGGAAATTAAAAAAGATGTACCGTAGGCCGAAGGACCTCCTCTATCATACCCAACTCCTCTGTGTCCATCACATGAGGGCGATCCGATAGACACACAGACCCCCCATTAGCTTACCGAAGGTTGTAACTAGGGGAATGAAGCCGCACAAAAGAAGGCCTTGAAGTCGTCATCGTCACTGCTGATGTATCCGCACCACCTGTGCTATGAGAAAACCCCACCTGCCGACTCGAGCCCCATCTAGGGAGAGGCATCACATCATAAATTCTAGGGGGAATCAGCCAACTCTTGACGAAGTCCAGATAGTCGTACATCACTGTTATGTCAGTATACAAGGAGTATGGCTCTCCCATAATTGCAGCCACTCGAGCATCATCAGACATGTCCTGTACGCGCCTCATAAACATAGGGGCATTCACCGGAGGCACCGTAACCTTATCCTCCATAATATACCGAAATATCCTATCCCCAATATACCAGGAGTAGCCAAACTTATGTGCCAGCAGGCTCCACATTTGCGTATGTCCCCCAGTTACCCCGGTGTGCTGAATAGCCGTACCGCAGGGATAAAAGGTCACCTATAAATCCCCAACAAAAGAGAAGGATTAGTATCAATAAAATGACATCAAAGGAAAATAACATTCTCAAGGATAAAAAAATGCCTACCCGCTCTCTCGTCAGGCCATTCAAGACCTGACGCACTGCCTCCAGAGAAAGATTTTTCTTGGATTGCCAATTAGACCTCCACCATCGGAACATCTGACAAAAGTACTCAACGGAGTCATCCTTCAAAGAAATTAGTTGGGTGTTCAACGCAATCACCTCGTAGAACCACGTCTGCAAAGGATAAGGATCAACATTCAAGAAATAAAAAAGATGTGCATGGATGGAAAATGCGAATGCATAAAGAAAAATGGGAAAAATAAGGAATACCTCCTGAAGATATGTGGCCCAAGTCAAAGTCGATCAGAAGCACCGACTTAATGCATCCAAAGAATAGTGAATGGTTGCCAAAGTCACGATTCCCCAATCATAGAAGCGGATGTTCGAAAACACCCTTAGAAATGGCAAAAACCACAAGTGGATGACATCGCCACTCGTCGCCACCAGAATACCCCTACCACCATCAAGATAATTAAGCGATCCATCTGACGCACTTGTTGCCCGTCAGTCTCATTAACCCTCCTCCTCAGCAAAAGCTCCCTCAAAGAAGACAATCGGAGGGAATCTCTAGAAACTACCCTCTCCACATCACCAAGATCCGCCGTCACCGCCTTCGGCGTCACCCTCAGCGTCCTATCCACCTCAATCTAGGAACCCTCATAGTCCAGCGCCAGCAACTGATGAACATCAATGGGAGTCACCTCCATATCCTCGAAGCCAAAATGGAAGGTGTGGGTAGTGTCCCACCATCTCTCTCCCAAAGCACATAGAATCGCAGTGGAGCAAGGGTGTCTCATCCAAAGCCGACGCTAGCCTCCCAAAACTCGTAGAGGACACCATTCAGCGCACCACAATAGGAAAGTTATCTCAAACATCCTTGAGCCCCATCATACCACAGGCACGAATAGTCAACATGGAGACATCAGACTGTCAAGAAATAAAGAAAACCCTTGTCAGATTCAAGAAATAAAGCAATCTTGTCAACAAAATAAAAAAGGAATACCAAGAGTCATACAATAATTACATAGCCACCAGAGTTCACCACACTTGAAGAGCGATGACACGAAGGCTCGCGTAGAAGATTATGATCATCCGTCATAGGCTCAAACAAGTCGAAAGAATTCTCACTACCTAATACGAGGGGCACCCTAGCCCTCAACTCCAACACTGTGAGTCATCGGCAATGAGCCATGCCATATGGGTTGCAGTACTTGAGAAGTAAGCCATTTTGGATGTCAGGACGATTTGCAGAAGTTTATAGCAGAAGAAAAGAAGTCAGAAAGTTCTGCAAAATGAGTAGAACCCACAGCCTTTTTATAGGAGGCTAACAGACATGCCGATCGGTAGCCCCCTCCACCTACCGATTGACACTGAGCCTTTCACCTGCTCGAGCTATCCCAAAAGTCCATGCCAGTCTTGATTGGCACACCTCCATCTATGTCGGTCGGCATACCCTTTAAAAATTTCGAAAAAAAGGTCCAAAAAATACCACAAAATCCTAAAAAAATCTTGAAAAGTTCCTAAAATTGCCGAATCCATTCTAGCACCTTGTTCACTAAGGAAAACTTTTTTTTACACCCATAAAATTATTTCAGAGAATTATTCTCCCCAGTAAAGTCTCCAAAGGACGCTTCAAAATTTTCCCCAGCTACAAAATCCCCGGATCATTCACTATTCCCCAACGGAACCTAAAATCCAATCCTCATCCCTAGTGGAATCCCTAAATTTCCCGAAGAAAAAGTACACATCTCTTAGGTCAGAATTGACCTCGGTCTTGGATCATCACCTTAGTTAGGTCAAAATTGACCTCGATCCTCGATCGTCACCTCTCTTAGGTTAGAATTGAGCTCGGTCTTGGATCGTCACCTTAGTTAGGTCAGAATTGACCTCGGTCTTCATTCATCACCTCTTTTAGGTCAAAATAGACCTCAGTCTTGGATCATCACCTTTGTTAGGTCAGAATTGACCTCGATCCTCGATCATCACCTCTCTTAGGTTAGAATTGACCTCGATCTTGTATCGTCACCTTAGTTAGGTTAGAATTGACCTCGGTCCTCGATCGTCACCTCTCTTAGGTCAGAATTGACCTCAATCTTAGATCGTCACCTTAGTTAGGTCAGAATTGACCTCGCTCCTCATTCATCACCTATCTTAGGTCAGAATTGACCTTGATCTTAGATCATCACCTTAGTTGGTCAGAATTGACCTCGATCCTCGGTCGTCACCTCTCTTAGGTCAGAATTTACCTCGATCTTGGATCGTCACTTTATTTAGGTCATAATTAACCTTTATCCTCGATCGTCACCTCTCTTAGGTTAGAATTGACCTCGATATTGGATCATCACCTCAGTTAGGTCAGAAATGACTTCGGTCCTCGATCGTCACCTATCTTAGGTTAGAATTGACCTCAGTCTTGGATCGTCACCTCAGTTAGGTCAGAATTGGCTTTGGTCCTTGGTCATAACCTCTTTTAGGTCAGAATTGACCTCGGTCTTGGATCATAACCTTAGTTAGGTCAGAATTGACCTCGATCCTCGGTCGTCTCCTCTTTTAGGTGAGAATTGACCTCGGTCTTAGATCATCACCTCAGTTAGGTAAGAATTGACTTAGGTCCTCGGGCATCACCTCTCTTAGGTCAGAATTAACCTCGACCCTCTGAATTGGTCATCCACATCCCTTAGGTCTACATAACTGACCTCCTTCCAACATATGGTGTCTATTCGATGGCTATCACTTGTTCCAAGCTCACCCATCGAGGGGATAAGTAGAGGACCCCCTAAGCCTATCCATAGGCTCCTTACACTTCCCCTTTCCACCACAAACCTATTCCTCACTCCGAGTACCGATCTAGAGACTATCGAGTTCCCACGGGCCCCATTTGACTCGGATCAATTCTTTTGTCAGAGCGAACGCTCTTTGAATCTTTAATGGGCCCCCAAAACCCTTTCCAACGATTCACCCCATGCATGAATCAGCATAATGGTTCAGACAAACGGATAATTTCACTACCGAAAATCGATTCAGAGGCCATCGGGCACTCCCAGGCCCCGAATCTACCCTAATAAACTCCATTGTCAGAGAAAAATATCTTTGGATCTTCAAAGGTCACTAAAACCCCTTTTCAACGGTCCACCCCATGCATAAAACAGCATAGTCGTTCGAATAAATGATCAATTTTCCCTTAAAAATCGATCCGGAGGCCACCGAGCACTCCCGAACTCTATTTGACCAAAGTCAACTCTTCATCTTGAATGAGGCTGAATGAATCTTCAAAGGGCACTGAATATCCATTCTAATGATTTTCCCCATGTGTGATTCTGACCTACGGTGCGGACAAATGAGTTATTTTACATCGAGAGGTCATTGGACGCTTTCGGGCCCCGGTTGACGAAGGTTAACTTTCCGAACCAAGGAAAACTGTTTGGAATGTAGAATTACATCTCCTAACCTTTGCAATGGTCCACCCCGTGTGTGATTCTGACTTAGCACACGGACGAACGATCCATTTATGTTGGGAGATCTCCCGTCCAAAGGACTAACGTGCGCTTCGGAGCCATATTTGACCCAAAGTTGACTCCCTGACCCGGTAGCGGTCCAAAGGACTCTCAAAGGCCTCTGAAACCCCTTTCAAATGGTATGCCCCATGCATGATTTGGATAAATTATTTGTGCTCTACAGTCATTTTTCTAGAAAAGTTCGCACGAGACTACCAATTGGAAGGCCCTGAACCCTGCCTATCGGCACAGTGTCAAGGGTGACCTGCTGATAGGCACCCCCTAGGGTACATCGATCGGAACCCCCTGACCCTATAAATAAGGGCCATGACCTCACTCCCAAGAAAGACAGTAAACCCATTCGTATAGTGATCTCAGTAACATTCTCTCGAATCAGTGAACTTCCATATGAGAAGTTCCATTCAAGCCTAAATACCCATCCTTTTCAAATCCAATTTGGAAAATATCCATCTCTCTCATCAACATCCATCAACATTCAAAGGAGTTCATCCAATATTTAAGCTCAAGCTCCAAAGAAGGTACAATTCCTTCTCCCCATCTTTTAAATCTCTTGTTTTTGCATAAATTACTTTAGATTCATAATCTAGTTTCACTCTAGTTCATACACATTAACATCTACGCTTTTATTAGTATATTTCATGTACTCTATTTTTCATAAAAAAACAAAAATAATTAAAAGAGGGTTACACCCGTAAATTCTGAACGGAATTATCCTCCACAATTTTTCCAAAACTAGAAACACATTTTCCACACGCACACACCTAATAAAATTCCGTTCGAATCCGTGCGATAAACTCCATCCCTATTCTATTTTTCAACTATCTGGACTTTGATGCCTTTATAGGCTACATAGGTGTCTCAGATTAAAATTCGAGACTCGAGTCCAATTTTTCAATTTTCCAATTTCTCTTATTTTCCAAATTTCTCAAAATCCCTCATTTTTATCATACATATACATATATCATGCTTGTTCGTGTCTCATCCAACATATATTATCGTTTCCCAATAACGATCAATATCTCGATGAGCGCTCATATTCTATCTTCTACGTTCATTAATATTTTAGGAATATTCTTATGGATGACATCACCCTCTCTTTTCCATGGTATGGGTTGGACGATTCCAATCTCCATTATATAAACACATGCACACACTTCACGGGGATAAAGGAAAATATTAACATTTTCTTGAGTGACCGAAAGGGCGGGATGGGTGCCTAGCACCTTTCCATTTCGTAACTTAGCCCCCAGACCTTCGATCTATTGGTCTCGCATGCATCAGTTTGTCCTTAATGCCGCTCTCTCGAAGTGGCAACATATTCTTTTGCCTATTTTGAGCAAAATAGGCTGGTAACTCTATCTCTTCACATTCACCCAACATCGACGACGATCGAAGCACCTTTTCGAAGAGAAGGGTGCGAGATCGCGACGCAGTTCTTCCTCGGGGGATCCTCTTCCTTCCCCCCGGAACGAACCCCGCACCGACCGAGATGGCCACAATAGGCTTTCTCTATCTCTCTCTTATCTGGGCTCACTGCCAGGTGACACATGTCCAGTCCGAACTTTTAAAATGCGGGACTGTCTGCACAAGAGCAGTAATGTGTGTGTGTGTGTGTGTGTATATTTCTTTGTATCTTTCTTTGTTATGTCTTTCAACTACACAATGTATCCCCCTTTACTTTGAGTTAATGTTGTATTAATAGAATGTTTGGTTTGTGATTAGAAATCATAAGTTATTGTTTTGGCTATGTACACTTCTTTCTTGTTTAAAGAATGGTATGGAAGAAGAATGTATTGAAACCCTAATAATAATAGTCCAATACCTATAATAGTTTTGATATATCCAAATGGTGTATGATGCAATCAAAATAAATCATATATATTATTATTATTATTATTATTATTTAGGGCCATATTTGGTTTGATATAAACATGTTTTTAGAATAAGTCCTTATGGACTAAGGTTCAGGACTAAGTCCGTATCTCTTTTCTCTTCTTATGGATGAGTTGACTGGACAAATACAAGATGAGGTGCTGTGGTCTATGTTATTTCTTGATGAGATTGCTTTAGTGGATGAGATGAAGATGGGGATTACTGCTATATTGGTTTATGGAGAGAAACTCTATAAACTAGAGGATTTAAAATAAGTAGGATTACAACGGAATATGTTGAGTGCATTTTAATAGTAATAGAAGGACAAATGAGGATATGGTTAAATTGAAGGGTCTCTTGAAATGATCATTTTCCTTATTTAGGCTTGATTATCCAAAAAGATGGAGATAATAGTGATGATGTTACTCATAGGATTAAAGCATGCTGGGTTAAGTTGAGAAGTGTTACCAACGAATTATGTAAAAGGCATATACCTTTAAAGTCAAAAGGGAAATTTTATAGATCATCCATTAGACCCGCCATGTTCTATAAAACAGAGTGTAGGGGAACAAAAAGAATAAAATATGCAGAAAATGAGTGTGGTAGAGATGCGAATGCTAAGATGGATTTGTAATAAAACTCGAAAGGATGAAATTAGAAATGAGAAAATTCGTGAAATGGTAAACGTAGCTTATATAGAAGATAAACTGAGAAAAAATCGACTTAGATGATTTGGACACATCATGTGTATACCAACAGATGCCCCGTAAGGAAGAGTGTTTTAATTAGTATTGATGGTAACGCAAGGGATAAAAGTAGACCTAATTGACTTGGTGGGATATTGCATTGAACATAATGGAATGGGAAAATAAGATTCATGTAGCCGACCCCAAATAATTGGGAAAAGGCTTTGTTGAATTGAGTTGAGTATCATTTATAGAGATATGTTTCAATTTGGGAGTTTTTTTAAGATCTTTATTAGCATTTGGGTGTATTGTAATGAAATTTAATTGATGTTATTTGGTTATATTTTCATTCTTAGGTGAGATATGTCTGCATCAAAGGAAGGGTAAAGTCATTAAACACCAATCGTGGACAATACACAAACAACTCCACCGATTGAGGTAGCCTCTAATCAAACTCTCATATTAGATTATAATAACCATGAGATTGAATCCCATCATAGATGTTCTAAATGAAAATGAAAAAAAATGATTATGGGTTTAGGCAAACTTTGAAAAGAAAAAAAATAATGGCTAAGAAAAAGATATATGTAACAATTGTCATAAGAAACTTTGGGGGGCGGGGGTAAGTATGAATGGAACGTCACATTTTGGTGACCATTTTAAAATATAACCTCGTCAAAAGTCGATAGATATTAAACAATCCCTTCTAAATCAAATTCCCAAGGCCCGATGATAAAACTCAACCTACTAATTATACTTTTAACCAAGAATTGTTAAGGAATTCTATTACAAAAATTATAATCATGAATGCATATCCTCTCAAAATGGTTGAACGTGAAGGGTTAAGGTTGTATAGAAATATGATTCAACCATTTTTTAAGGTTCCTTCTCAGAACACACTAAAAAACATGTCTTCAAAATTGATGAGCTCGAGAACAGTAAACAATGGAGTTTCAGTATAAACAAAATAGGTTTATATATGTGTCATATCCTCATAGAGTTGGGTTCTATTCTAAGGCTTTGGTAGAATGGTTGATGGATTGGAACCTAAATATTGAGTTACTCATATCAATTCAATGGTGTATAACCACTTGGAGAAGCTTCCATGTAATTATTTATTGTTATGTGAGAAAAAAAATCATACATTGTTCTGCACATAATTGGACCTTTTGTGAAGGAAAGGTCAAATGTAATTGGTGGTTCTGCTAAGAAAGTTCATGAAAGTATTTCTTATTGAATAAATACACAATAAATGCAAAAAATATGCAAAGTGTAGCTCCAAATTAACAATTCCATGCACTAATAAGTAACCATTGATTGAAAAACAATATGGAACTCTACGTATTTTAATGCTTAATATTGCATTGGGTTATAAATATGTGTTTGGTCTTTTAAAACAAAGTCAGTCTTTATACAAATGTGTTTCATTTAAAGATGATTGGTTGTTAGAAAATGAAGTTAATGAGATGTTAGATATTATTTATGAGGTTATTGAGATGTTTTGGGGAGTAAGTATCGTATAATTAATCCTTTTCCCCAAAATTAATGAAATCTATGCACCATTTAACGATTGGAATTCCTCAAGTTATTATGAAATAAGAGTGATGGAATTCAACATAATCGTAGTGTTTGAAAAATATTGGAGTTCACTTCATGGGTGATGGACTTGTGCACAACTTTGAATCCAAGATTAAAGATAAAAGACACTGAGTTTTACTTCCTCTCATTTATGTTAATGAAGACACAAGAGAAATAAAAAAAGTGTGTAACCTTTGTTTTGAAATACTGAGAGACTACCAAATGAGTGAGAAGTTGAATATGGATACTCGTGATAATAATGAATCCATAAGCATTACATTTTCTCAATCACATGGAAGAAGCCGATTGATTAACAAATTAGATTTATTCATTTCGATTACCTCTAATACCGAGCATGTTAATTCAGACTTTGGCTATTATCTAGAGGATAATGTCTAACCTAATACAAACAACTTTGATATATTGACTTGGTAAAAGTCATATGGAATTAAGTATCCAACATTGGTTGCTATATTTAGAGATATTTTAGTTGTTCCCATATCCATAGTAAATTTCGAGTCTTATTTTAGCCCTCGTCGAATTAGTCTTCATCAGAGGACCTTGGTAGAGATCATGTGTGCATAAGATTTCTTATAGCCCAAAATTCAAGGTAATAAAATATACTTAATGCATGGATAAGTGGAAGTAGGCATAATACGACTCAAATATTCATGCATAGACATATGTAGATCTTCACTCTTGAATCACACCGTAGTCCAAGGCACAGTAAGGAGACTTCTGTATTTTCCATATCCCTGTTTATCCATACACTATGGAGAATACACCAAATCTTCCTTAGAACCTTCACAGTATTCAGGGTTGAAAGAAGATAAGTCCAAATTAGGACGATCCATCTTGACTCAGTTCACCGGCTCACAATAGCCATTAATAAAGGGTTGATACTTTATCAGTCCATAATAATAATATTCAAAGAAGGACCTCGGATATATGAATATGATAAAAAGGGAAAGGGCCATCTCAACTTTGAAACCGTCATCCTTTTCTTTATTCTTCTCATCCAACTAACGTTTTAGTCTAGTCACTTCATTTTTAAGTCATTCTTCACTGTAGAGATATTACTTTTTTTTTCAGTCAAGGCATCATCCTTTGCTATATTATGATTCTCATCTTCATCCTTGATAATTGTGAGGTCCTACACAAATTTAGTCTTAATCAAATTTTGGGTCTTTAAATCATCCTTCAATTTCGAAAGAGTTCTGACCTCTTATTTCATTCTTTCCACCTCTGCGCTATGTAAGTCCCGAGGACACACACTTATAAAAAAGAAAAAGGGGCCAGTCACATAGTGCATAAAATACATAAGGACGACGTGGGATAAAGAGATATTACGTGAGACCTTAGTTGTATGATTTTCTTGGCACATTAGATCAATCCCCTCGAGGCATGAAATCTCACCAGCTCCCATGGCTTCCTGGAAAGACAAATAGTTTTCCTCTAGATGCAAAGAAATTGAGGTATGTTATTTTTCATATACTTAACCTCAAGTATCACTTAATTATTAATAATAAACCTCCTCCTAGAAGAAGTTGGAGTGATCTCAGCCTTTATAAGTCTTTTATTACCGTGCCACTTCTAGAAAGGCTCTTTATACACTAGTTAAATGAGGATGTCAACCCAGCCTCATTCATTAGACGAATGATATCATCAACCCTAGTTAGTTGTACTGTGGGGTTCTGGATAGTAGCGGGAGAATTTGATTGAGGATCAGTCAGATGAGATGAGTAGGATAAGGAGAGGTTGGTGCTCAGTTCTATCTCTAGAGGGACTATACGTATGCCTGACGGGATATTCCTCTAATAAGTGACAAGATATTTAGAAAAAGTTCATTAATTCATGGGATCAAAAAAAGGTTTTCAACATGAACAATTCATAAATAAGGAGTTTGGCAAGTGAAAACGTTAAAACAAGAGGAATAGAAGATATTTTTCTTCAGTTTAGTCTCAAAGACATAGAGCATCCCAATCACACACCTTCTCATCACTCGTAATGAAGCCAAGTTATTTCATCCTATGAAGGTTGGAAAGATCGTTGAATGGGAGAGCTTTCCTAACAGCTTCCCAAACCCTCTCTTATATGTCCTCAGGAATAGAAGGAAGATCGGTAAGGATCCCTGTGTAAAACAAATAACATAATTATCAATAAAATAAGTTTCACGTGAAGGATGAAGCAGAAACCTACAAAGATGCAATACTCACTCAAACCAGGTTTGTTCCAAACCAATCGAACTATAAAGAGATAACCTAGAGGGTCATTCCTTTCATCCCACTACTATCCCTCGCCTTTTAGGAAAAGGAATCAGTTCCTATAGTAATCGTTAGAGTAAGGACTGGAGTTAACAAAACCTTAGCCCCTATGTTCACACATAAGGGTATACAACCCTCTTGTGAGTCCATATGTTTATACATAATCAGTATTTCAACCTCAGCCAGGGGGATCGAACCCCAACAGGTCATGGAAGTGCACTATGGATCCTATCAAGATCCTCTAGGCATTCTTTATCAATTGAGATGGTGCAAGATTGATAAAAATTAATGTTGTGAATGTGATTTGGCAAAGTAATCCTCAGTCGAGCCTGGAATCAGTGATCGTAAAAGAAAACTTCCCTTTCACAAATTATTGGGTCACATTTGATCTTATTAGCTAGATGAATGGATAAAACCCTATGGAGAGAGATATTCTCACCCTAATCGGTGACATTTTTTTAGGCATGAAATTTACATAATCTTAAGGGCCTGAGGGGTTTCCTTAGTGGTCCCAGCTCGAGGAAGGTTTTAAAGGCCTACATCTTGAATAGTGTTTTGTACCTTTACTGGATGGTTAGACCTCTCGATAGTTAATGAAGAATCCCCCTGGGTAGAGCTCCTTCATTTGTTGTGTTTCGATCCAAAGGCATCTACCATCTCCACCTTGTTTTCCAAAGCTCTCTGATGTTGGATCCTATCTTGGTGGGATAGGTTGAGATAAGGCCTGAAAGGTTGGATATAGTCAATGTATTGGAATAAGGGTGATTTAGAGGTAATGAAATTTGAAATGTTGGGGTTACCTTCAGTGAACTGGGAAACAAAGGTACTAATCCTTGTAAAATGAAATATGTAACCTAAGATTTGAAATGCGAGAACTAAGAATTTGAAAAAAATAATAATGGGAAAGAAGAGCATACTAATAGAAGAAATGGAACGACATAGGAAATAAGAAATATCACTTCTAAATGCAGAAAACATGAAACATTGAATTGAATGAAGAGGGATTTCACGAAGGTCTATAAGTGAGGATGTGTGACACCCTGCCTAATTAAATACTAGGTGATCAGTCCTATATCCAATTAAAATAGGTTTCTCATATGGTTCATTCTTAGCATCACTCTCGAAAACTTTTTAAAACATTACTAACCACCTAGTATTAAAAAAGCCGATGTCAAAATTTTAATCTTTTTATTTAACAATTAACAACAAAACATTATTACATAAATTCATCCCATGCAATAGTAATATAAATCCATCCACAATATAAAATACTAGAAATAAATAATACCGAATAAACCATCGGTTACAAAATCCAATATAAAGTCAAACCTGAATAAAAGTCTGAATACAAGGTCTGACTGTAATAAATGAAATAACTGTGGGTAACATGCCCGAATAAAGTACTTCCCTGCACCCAACACTAGGAGTGAAGTAACTGAATCGTATAATTCCAAATCATGCAAGCATCCATAAGTGCTGCAGCTACACATCCCTAGAATAAATCATCCTGCTTGGCGTCCCTGTGGCTGGACACCTAAAAGGTTTTGGAAAAAGGCTTTGCAAGTATGGGTCAGAGCCTAAGTAAAAATCATTTAAAAAAATTTAGCAAGTAATTAAATAACAATTTAAATTAGAAGTTATTAGATACACATGTTAGGTTGTGAACACTCCCTTGAGTTCCTCATCTCTCATCTATAATGTGCACTTAACATTTTCTACTCAGCCCCACCTACAGAATTCCAGCCAATCTAACTAGGCATCCATTATCTAATAAACCCAAATCAATATAGCTCCTCCGTACCGCCCATACAGTACGCTATCGAATACCCTTAATAATTAACATCTCTCATATATTATTATTAAACCCCAGTTACCCTTTCTACGTAGGTTATTGTTCAAACTTTACCATTTAAGGTTCTCTATTTAAAATTTATTTTAGATATTCACTAACTATCTTCCTACTATTCACACATTAGTAGCTTCATCATTATATAGATATACCCTATCTAAGCTCCCTACTAATTACTCTTTAGTAGATTAATCGCTCTTTAGATACATACTATCTCGTCTCTCTACTAGCACACATAAGTAGATTATTCATGTTGTATATATATTTTACACACCATATATAATATAAGTACATACTCTGCTATTATATCCTTGTATCACACATTAAGGGCTATTGGTTCGTAATTTTACCCCGACCCTAATAGTTATTCCATATGTATTGGTTTGGAATGTTACCTCGACCCCAATATTCATATTACTTTTAGTTTAGATACACACAACTAACTAGTTTGAAAACATAAGTCTGCTACCCATAACTCATAGCGTCCACCCGTATTTCCATGCAAATACATTTATTAAATATATATCCATTTCTCTTTAATATGGGCAAGGCTTTTTAAATTTTAGGATTAAGTGTTCACATACTTAAGTCAAATAAGATTTCACTATCTTTCTCATCCATTAATTTTACACAGTAGATAACATAACAAGTATATATATATATATATATATAACACGGAACCTCCCAGACCCAGCTGCAGTGCATACTGTAAAACATATTAAAGGTAGATATATTTATCATCCATTATATCTATACTAGTACGCCACCCCTAGGCACAGCTGCGGTGCATGCATACTTTGCTATCATGTCCGAGTACATCTCTCATTGTACAAGGGACTATTGGTTCGTCTTCTCTCACGAACCACATATATCAGATCAAATATATTGGAGGCGAACATACTTCACATATCCATGGGTCACGCACATACCTATGCTCCCACAGTCAACAGTCTTATCGTCTCACAAATAAGCCCTTCATAGTCCTCTGTTCTTGAGGTACCAAATCTAAAATCCCCCTGAAGGCAACGAAGGATAAGATTGTCCTCTTTCAATTGCCAACCTCCCATGATAGCAAGCATGGTAGGTATGTCATACACATAATAAACAATAATATAGGTACACATTCCACCCATGTAAATATAACATCAACGAGGTATTCACACAACCATATAATAACGATATGTATTCACTCCACCTATATATATATATATATAACAATACGGAACACACACATCCCATATCACAAGCCTCATACATAGTATATTTATATCCCGAATATTCTACATATTCCATAATTTATAACTTCGTTTATTACCGTACATTCCCGAGTATTTCTCACCACTAGAAGGGTATCCTTTATTCCACATATAATATAAGAAGGTAAACTCTCTACCCCCTACTGGTCTAAGTCCTCGTTCCTCTCAAATTCTTTTAACTCGAATTATCCTTCAATTTAGATTTTTTTTTCCTCTCTATTAATCCAAATTAGTTTAGCCCTTAAACTTCCCTCGTAGGCCATGCCTAAAACCCAAACTAGGCCTACTGGTGTTTCAATATAATTACCTTATATTAGAAATTAAATACCACAAATTAATTCCAAACGGTTTCCAAAGGTCCTAAATAAAAAGGAAATTATTGGCCAAAACTCGGCAACCGAATCGATTAGAAAATTTCCTGGCAGATTAAACACCCTGTAGTAAAATATCGATTACTCCCTCTACAGAACTCCGATTGACCTGATTCAAAGCTCATTTGAAAGCCAAGACATGGATATTTCCATGTATGTATGGATATCACTCTAATTGTAACTACAATTTAAATGGAATATGTTTAAAGTTACGTCAAAAATTCTGGCAGTTACTATGCTGGCAGATCAAACACCCTATAGTAAAACATCAATTTCTCCCTCTACGGAACTCCGATTGACCTGATTCAAAGCTTATTAGAAAACCAAGACAAAGAACTTTCCAAAAATATATGGATATAACTTTAATTCTAAGTAAAATTAAAATGACATACGTTTAAAGTTATGTTAAAAATTCTGGCAGATTAACATCTTGTGTTCATTAATTAAACCCTAAGTGATTCAAGATTCATATTCGTCAACCAAGAACCCATAAATATTCAATATTAATCATCAAATATATTCTAATATCCTTTTATATTCACTAAGGATAATTTCCAATGAATAGTTTACACAAAAACATCAAAGATTCAATCCAAGAATCAAATTCTCCTTTGATAAACATAGAACCCTAGTTTTCTCTTGTTCATCATCTTTATTTATCAAGAACTCAGATTTCTATCCTATTAATAAACCTAAACCCATTGATTTCGTATTATCATCATTAAGGAACATCTCTACATTCATTCCTACTTTAGTTTATGAATTAAATCCTTCCAACTTCATATAAGACTTCCAAAAGCATGGAATCAAACCCTAATCTACATGGGTATTATAACATGCTTAATATAAATTGCCATTTAAATAGTTACCTCTCAATATTAGCCCTGAATTTCATTAATATGATTGCGTGGTTGTTCTCCCATCGCTTCAATATCGATTCCATTGTGTTCGGGGCGAAAAACTGTGTAGGAAGCTTTGGCTTTCTCTTCCTCTTCCTCTCCTATGGATTCTATCCCTTTTGATTTGTGTTAACCCTAGCCCCTATCTCTAATGGGAAGATATACACTTACAAATTTCGTATTTTTCTAAATCCCAAACTCCCGAATGACCGAAATACCCTTAAACGATGCCGGGATGGTCTAAAATCATCCCGGGACCCAAACTATACACCAGAGTACACTTTTTCGACTATTTCGATCCTTACGGAACCAACCGTGACCTCAAAATCACCATTCGAGTCACTTTATAAAATCCTCTTATTTTACCTCCAAATACGCCACATGTGAAATTAAACTTGTAGTGAATTAATTTAATCCGAATCATCGAATTAAATAATTTCTCCTAATATAATAAATTCTTAGGTCATCAATTTAATTAATTTATGTTCTCTCCAAAAATATAGGGTGTTACAGGAAGTATGGGGAAGAAATTGTCGAAAAACTAAGAACAATAAATGCACTAATAAATGAGAGTTTAACAATGCAAAAGCTAGAAAAATAATAGTCCTCTAATTTTTAAACTTAGAAGAAGAGAGCCTTTACAAATTCAACGATAGAATTTCTCTAGATCTAATGATTATAAGTGTTCATTGAATGATATATGAGTTCAAAACATGTTGGGTTTGTTCAGACTCCCCCTGCATCTTGGTATTTGGCGTATGATCATGCTAGACATGATTATAGCACTTCAACCAATTGGCGTCTCACATTAGGGTTGGGTATCAGCGGTTCATGATTTCTCCACAAATGCTGACTTCATCTCAAAATACCAATTATATCACAATGAATAAAAGTTGAGCCAGCTATCAAATCCGTCATAAGGCATCACAGGAGGTTGTGGACATACAGATGACATGAACCCATTCGACGATGAATTAAACTCTTCGACACAAATCTATGAACACAAAGAGTCTGGGGGTAACTATTAAGGGATATTTTTTGTCAGCTTATGGCCAAACGCGTGTATCACATGGAAAATCTGATCAAGTGTTGGTTGAACTCCAAACCTGGGATCGACGGTTCATTAGTCCAAGTTGGTAGACGAACATATATCTTCATCAGCCGAATGATCATGAGTCAATTTGAACTCTTGTGACTTTTTCAACTAGTCATTACCTCATAAGGGTATCGTATTCCCTATAAAGGTAGACCACTATCTGAACCAATAGGTTAAATGTGTGGAGCAGCTAGGGACAAACACATGTACCTCGCAGCCTAACTTCCCTCAATGTGTATGTAACAGAATAGGAATAATGTTGTAAGGTTTTGTATATAAATCCTCGTATAGTATTGAGAGAGGATGAATCTTTATCTAAAAAAATTCTTTATAACCTTCCATATTAATAAGAATAAATATCCTCTCCCTTTACCCCATGGACATAGGTCGAGCCCGATCAAACCACACACACCTCGAGTTTTATCTCCTTAACTATTCTTCCGTTGTATATATTACTGTTATTGTGCTTTTATTATTAAATTATTGAGTTATGAGTGAAAATCATATTTTTGTCCAACATGGGTATCCGATCTATGGGGAGGAAACTGATTCCACTTGGCTATATCATAGTGGTGAGATAATTTATGTTGGTCATCATAGCTTTCTTCCGAACAATCACCTGTTTAGGAACAACAACTCTATTTTTTACCTATCGATTGCGATGATAGGACACAACCTTCTTGGAATTCTTGTTAATAAATTAAGGCCAAGGTGTACGGCTACAACTTTGAGGAGTAAAATTATAGGTAAACACCCTCAGTTTATAGTACAGAAGAGAAAAGCTAGGGATGATCCAATAAATCCTAGTAAAATGAAGGCATGTGAGTGATGTGATTCACACGAAGAAAGATTTTGTGTAAAATATGATAGAAACATGTCTTGGTTGATCTTATTCAAAAGATGGAGAGAAGGAACGCCACGATCTAAATGAGATGAAAACTAAGAAACTATGGTAAAAAACTTACCCTATAAGAGGAAGAAATTTGATTCCTGTGGGTGCTTTCCCTTTGACTACTAGTGAGAAAAAGATCCTCCTACACACGTTCAAGTTGAAGACTCCAACTGGTTATCCTTGTAATTTATGTAAGGTTATAAACTGTTAAATAAATTATATGAAACAGTGCTAGTCTCATGATTAGCACATCACTATTTAATTAGTCCCTTTCTTTTTTAGGCATTACATTGTGAGTACAAAGATCTCCACAAGGAATTTATGAATATTTTTTTGTGCTTCAACTTACTGTGTGAAAAAGTGGTAAACAAAAAGCACATAAAGGTCGGGAAAGAAACTTTAATTGAGGCAGCTTGTGTCATAAAGAAATAGTTTCCTCCATCCTTCTTTGACATCAACATCAGCCTACTTGTGCATCTATGCAATGAGGCGATATTATGTGGACCCTTCATGTTTGGCTGGAGGTATCCTTTCAAGATCTTGATGAAAACCTTCAAAGATTACGTTAAGAATACACCGTATATTGGAGGGTGAATTATGAAAGAGTACATAACAGAAGAATCATCATTATACGCTCAGGAACATATGCCAGAAGAAGGGATTAAAAGATTTAATCCTTGGGGTGAACAAATTATCGAGAAACCTCATGAGTTTGGCGATAAATTGCCTTTCGAGAACCCTAAAGAGGGAAAACTCACCAATCTGCAATATGATAAAGCAACTCGTTATGTCTTCTAATCATAAGATGAAGTTGAATATTGGAGAGAGTAAGTACCTACATATATAAAGTATTTTTTTTTTGATTAATTGTAGTATCTATATTACCACCTAAACACTATAATTTCATCAACACTTATAGGATGAATGAGAGAAATTTTTACCTAAATCATAAGAGAAAAGGATCAATAGATGAATAATTTTATGGTATGGGTACCAAAACTGGTACTTGTCACCTATTTTGTTTCGGCTACTTATGTATATGTTGTAAAACATGCGATAATACAAATCTACAAATAAATGCAACTTTCAAAAAGAGGTGATTTATCTTCAAGGCTTTCATGCCAAGCCAAAGGAGCCAATTTTGGGGCGATGGAGTTTTAAAAAGTCTGTATCAATGGTTTCAATTTTGTCTCGTACCCATGCGAGGAAAAACTATTTACCCAAAATAGTGGACTTTTAATTTCTTCCTTGACTTCTTGTGTTTCTAGAAAAAGTGATAAATATCCAAACGATATGGTACGATCTATTATCGGATTTTCCAACAGATATTGGAACTATATTACTTAGATTTTAAAGAAGACGTATTCTATTGTAACTTGGTGACGGTGGAGGACACTACTAATGGTTGTAAAGTTAATCATGCCTCAAAACTTGTCAGGGTTGATTAATCTAAGATGAAGAGTAAATATCACATGGTCGAAGAGGCTTTTGTTTTGCCTTTCAAAACTTAAGAAGATATTTTACTCAAAAGTGCATAAATGATGACAATTGGTATGTTGTTATGCATGCACCAATGGATTTGACTACTCAAGGAGATGCTTAACAGGACCTTATAGAGTTTTAGTCTGATCTTTATGGAAACCTTAATTTGAAGGATCTTTTACTTAATTTAGAGGAGGATTGAGTTTTGAAACACGATTTTATTGTTATTAACTTGAACTTTATATGACAACCTTATTTTTATCTTTTGTATATGAGTAAAGAATGGAACGAAACCCTAGTATTTATTTATATTTGTGTATGTAAGTATGAAATGGCTCGTTAAAACAACTAGTTTATGAGTGGAACAACATGATAGAATAACACGACATGATAACACAACACAAAATTAAAAGTTAATGTCTAATTAATAATTTGATTAAGGTGTTCAATGATCTAAACAGTGAATCCAAAATCTTATTAGGATGGACAAAGTGTTGTAGAGAGGGAATTCATTTTTAAATCATCAATAGTGCTTTTAACAGATGTTGTTTGGAACGCATTAGTTAAAATTTGGGGTATTAGTCGATCATTTAGGACTGTACAAATTGTAGCCATAAAAAACCTTCTTCTAACCAAGGCTATAAGCCTAACTAATAGCCTACATTTCACCTTATGTGCTCCACAAATAGGGAATGCTATTAGGTTTTGTTAAGAATGTTGATATCCATGAATTCTACTCATAAATTTAATTTTAGTTTTATGTGATTACCTTTGAACTTTTTCTTCCAAATCCAACCTGTCTAACTCATTCGATATTTCAAGTCATGACAAGGTTATGTCATGATCTTATTATGAAGATAGGGAACCCTAGATGATCTAGATTGGTAATCCCTAGATGAAAAACTTCAAGGGTACTCAATCAAAAATAAAATTAGATTTGTGAGTAGCCTTATTCAATACCAATTCCCTTAACCAATCTTAATCGCATTCAAATTTGTGGAACCCATCGGGTGAAACATATGTTACTAGTTGGGCTTATAGCCTTGGACAAAAGAAGATTATGTATAGATAGAATTTGTCCAAGCCTATAAGAATGACTAATATCCTACATTTCAATTGCTGGGTTCCACACAACATAGATTAAAACTTCTATGCCCCAACAAGATTAATCCATTCAGAACAACACCTTGTTGATGCTAATAGGATTTTAGCTTCACTATTTGGATTATTGAATAAATTACTCAAATTACTAATAGGACATTAACATTCTAATTTTGTGTTGTGATATAACTACATGGACTTTGATGTTAGTTTATTTATCTACATAGGCTTCCCGAGTCCTTTATTATGTAGACCTATTACTTTAGTCAATCTTTTTTTGATGTGGATAAAATAATTCTACTCTTAACACACATGCACGGAATTTCTCACTTACATCAATGCACTACACCCAATAAGCTTGTTAATATTACCATTTTTGGTATTTGGTAATTATGATACAATTGACATCATTACACTAAAATAACTATTTTCTCATAAATGATGTTCAGTAAATTTTAAAATATTTGTAACTTTATTTATGTGAGTAATCTTGAATTTTTTCTTAAGGGTCTAACCAGTCGAATTCATCCAAAATTTAAAATCTAACAAAGTTATGTCATAGTCTTGTTATGGAGTTAGGAACCCCGGATGTGTTGGACCGGTTAAACCTTCAAAAAAAAATTCAAGGATGCTGACACAAATCTCATTCATTCAGTTAGAATCTTATACTCATATATTCATCTCTCTTTCACTTTGATGAATCTTAAAATTGTAAATTACTTTAGACCCATAGGTGCTCCTCTCTGGACCTTGGACGGGTAAAAGGAGAGAAGTGTCAAAGTAATAAATAGAGGTTTAAAGTGGTTTAAATGTCAAGAGATGGTCCTATGTCCATTGTATAAAGGTGTTATGTATGTTTATTAGAATGTAGTTCAGTATTACAATTTAAAATACCCCTTGAGCTTTGGTCAAGGGAGTATGAGGTATTGCGACCTTTGTTAACGGTACCTAAAACCTTAGGAAGTAATTGAATGACTTCTTTTAGGGTGCCTATGTACTATTTTAGGTCTCTTACAAGATATTTAGAGTACATGAACAATGGAACTGGTCCAAATACAAATATAGACCTCGTAATAGTGGGTTACGAGTATAAGACAAGATGGAAACACTTGTGAATTGCTAGAACTCTTATGAGTCTGATTGTTTGAATGCTCTAATTTTTTTTAATGCTAGAGATCGATTCCCTTCCACCTTCTACTATGCTTTTATTTAAAGGAGAACTCTTGTAAACAAAATGTATGGGTTGAAACAATATGGCCCTGATAGCTTTGAGGTCTGTCGGGACCAGTTGGAATGTGGAGTGAGTGGTTGTTGAGTGAATTTAATGTTGATGGGTGAATCAAATGCAAGTTGAGTTGTGTAATAGCAGTAGGTGGAATAGTATTCTACTTCTCACTTACTTCATTAGACAACTTGCAAGAGCGTTGTCGAAGGATAAAAGGGTAATGGGGGATTGCGGAGTTGCTGCGACTTGATCCTAAAGCTCCACATGTTGTCACATCCTATGACTAAGGTAAAAGTGACCTCTAGAGGTTATTATGCCTCAATCTAAGGTCGAATGAGAGTGCACACCATAATGGAATCTTAATGATGAGCTGTGAGCTTGCTAGAGGGGGTGTGCTGAAAAAATTAACCTTATCTAGGGAAAGAATGCGCGACTGAAGTACGTTGTGGTACCATAGCTCACCCCTGTGAGTAGTGGGGGCCTTATCAGATAAGTAGCGGTCGGTTTGAGGTTGGGTCTAGTCTCGAGACCCGTATCCTACTTGTGGAACAGTTGAGGAGTTAGGAGAGCTTTAAAACACCAAGTGTGAAATAGGGTATCACTGCACTTATTACTTTGTTGCTCATATTTTATAATATCCTTTATGTTTAACTAGTCCCATAAATGTTATTTTGTATATTTTAGTGTTATTATTACATTTGTAGCTTATTTATTATATATCTATCAGTCCCACACTTTTTATTATCATATGACCACAAGTACAATGGTCATGATTGGGAGTCATGGTTCAAGACCATGACCAACCAATCAAACATAAAAGGTTTCCATGGTCCAAAACCGTGAGCATAAGACCTATATTCACGACAAATGGTCTCGATTCTAAACCATGACCAAGATAAATTAGTCATGGTACGGTTCATGACCGAGACCAGTGGTCTAGGTTCATAACCTTGGACATGTACTTAACATTGGAATTACAAAAGAGATCATGACTCTCTATATTGGTCATGGTTGATAAATAATGACCCTTAAAATTTTCATGATCCAGAACCTTGACCATTTTTTATATTTGGCATAGTGAACACTAATGATTGAGGCACTTGGGATATTTTTGGTGGTATTGATCATGCTTGAGTTCCATATTCTAATGTTCCTCCTCCCCCCATTTTGAGTTAATTCTACGATGTTGCGACTGAGGGTTCTGACCAACCTTCTTTAAAATACTCGTCTAGACCCTCCCCGTGTTTTTTTGAGTTGTCATAATTTCAAATCTTTAATGGTTGGTCTGACATCCTCCCTTATTTTCCTCCTTGTTAGGAAGTTGCTACTCTTTTGATAAACCTTATTTTGAGGCTAATGTGGCTTAAGTTGAAGATGTAGAGGCCAATAATGAGGCCAATAATGTTGAAGATTGTGTTGACTATGAGGATGAAGTCAAATAAGCTAAAGCTAATGGTGAAAGGCTGATTGAGGCCAAAGATTATGGATGACATCCTACTCTGGTCCATGGTGGACCCTTACTAGCTCCACATATTCCTTATGAATGGGATGCATTTAACTAGTATCCTCGTGATAAAACAAGTGTTAGTTATGACCACACTCTCATTCTTCCCCATTTTTCACTTGAGCATCTGACATAAGTGACCCTCCCTCCCTACTCTCACCCATTATCCTAGAGGAGCTTATGCCCGGTTAAGGCTATGTAAACCCTATTTTTCCTTCGATGCCAGTAAGGGCGCATACCTGAACCTTTTATCTTCTTGGAATTGTTCCACTTATCGGGTCCCAAGGTATGGAACTTATGATTCTAGTTCTCTTTTCCACTCTTTAGTATAGCCCACAGACCATGTAATTACTAAAGGCATGTATGCCTCCTACATCCTGGTTGGGGATAGCTTTAATCTGAATGCCTTCAAAGCTTTTGGAGAATGATTCTAATTTTTTTGATACCCCTCTCTCTGATTTGAACATTTACCCTATGCATACTGTTTAGGGATCCGATTCGTGATCTAGATATGTACGCTCAAAATGGCTTCGACATCAGCTAACTTCTGCTACGTTATCCTTCCACATCAATTAATGTTGGCAAGGCTCTAGAAGATTTTTGTGTTTTTTCTCATCTCCTTCCTTCTATTTTATTAAAATACCATGATCAAACAAACTTTCTTTGTGTGTGAAAGGTCATTCATAACTTTGAACACTTTCCTACTATTCCCAAGGACCAAATTGACATTTTTCCTCAAGATCTATCCCTATTTTATTATAAAGGTGAGTTAATTTCTTGTTGGATTAACTGATTATGAGGTCCAGGCTCTACACACGATGATTTTCATACCACAACCAATGGGGTTTTGTAAATCATCAATGATTTGTAATAGTCGACCTTCTGTGTACACATGTTCAAAATATATCTCTCAAATTGTCGATTCTTTTATTTTTTTTCTTTTGTATTTGATTGTTTTTATATATGTATGTATATGTATATGTTTAGTCGGTAAATATATAGACATATAAATGAGTTTTCCTAAGTTCCACTAATGTAAAAAAATAGAGAAAGAAAATAAAACACTTATTGGATGAAGAAAGAGTAAAAAGTCATCATCCGTCACCAAGGTTTTTTACAACTTCCATAAACAATGTGTTTCCGTAAAGAGGGTAAAGATGGTTAAATATTCAATAAGGGTAAAATAGGTAAATTTCACATATGTCATGTAGTGCGCCGACCTATCATTAATTAAGTGATAAGTTTATGTGTTTAAGATACCAAGAAGACTATTTCTTGTAGCGGTCGTACATAAATAAAGTCTTAAGGTATTTACTATCTAAGGCCCCATAAAAGTATTATACATTTATGTAATTATTATTTTTTTGTTTAAAGGAGTATAATATATTAAACTGGCATAAATATTTAAAAATCGAGGTTGGATAAACCAATTTTAAGGAGTATTCAGAAGAAAGGCATGCATTATGACATGAGTACAAAAACATAATTATTTCCTCATTCATTGTAGGTTTATTTGCCAAAACATATGCAGTACCATTCATCTATATGCATCCAAAAGCAACCCAAACTTTGTTGAACTTCATAGCCAAGGCAGTGCGTGAACTGCCCCTGCACAAAATGTAAAATCTGTAGATTGAAATTGTCTCAGTATGAATATCATTAATACATTTCATGTAAGAAAGAATAGAAGCATCCCTAAAAGGGAATGATTCAGCCATCTCAATAACAGACTTACTATTGTTCAGAAAAATCCTACGGGTGTATTTGGGAAGCCCAAATCCATGCCATGGAACTGGAAATTTTTCTAATTGGAATCGGGGTTTCCAAACACACCCCAAGTGAAATTACCAAACTCTCTCATAATTGATAAGTGTGTGGGTAAATGCAGTCCAAGTGTCTACTTTAGAACTCCACAATGATATAGAGGGACATTTAATAATGATTTATTGTGGCACTTCTTAATTTTTTATGACACTTTTTGGAGTGTTAGAATACTCACTTGGAGTGCATTTAACCATCATAATTATAAAATTAGCCATCAAAGTGTTGAATCCTCCATCTCATTAATTATATTACCAAACCTAACTTAAAACAATTTCCATCACCAAGCAAAAGAAAATTTAAAATTTTGAAGAAGAATATAAAGTTTTAAACACCCCCACCCCCAAATCCCCTTATCTCGCTCTCTTCTCAGAAGTCTCCCAATTTATTTACTTATCTTTTTAATACAGAAGTTTCTCTAGATTCTTTTTGGCAAAATCTCATTTATTTTATTTTTCATTTTCATTGATCTGTTATTTTCCTATTGTTTTATCTGTTCTTTCTGATTATATTTTATCAAAAAAAATTATAATTTAATTAAAAAATGTTATCCTGCCAAAAGTACTTCACTTATATCAGGAAGAAAAAATACCTGGCATGGGATGTCCACAATCATAGCAAATACATACACAAATACGGAATATATGTGAGGATTTACGTGGTTCGTCCATCTTAAGTCTATGTCCACGGGGTTATAATGAAATTTTCTCTCTATAATGAGAGAATTACATAAGAGCTAGTTTCTTGTATCTACTAGCTATATCCAATACAATAACGGTCTCCCTTTAATTATACTTTGGGACTACAATTATACTAGGAGTCAACTTCTTGAATTAGAGTCATAATAAAACATTGTTTAATTTTTGGAGATGATCCTTTATTTTATCTTTGACACTTGTTATTATTATCCGGTAGAAACTTACAATGAGTCTAATGGGAGAAAGTTTATTCTCCGTGAGATTCTATATTATTGGAGGGATATTTTTTCACTCGCATAATAGAACCTAACTCATGGTTTCAATCAAGTCAGTATTGAGATGAGTTGAGAGTCGATCTTTAATCTTTGAAATAGGTTATTTAAGATTTTGAACAAGACCAATGAACTTAAATTGTCGATAAATCTTTCTTCATTGGTTGACTCAAAGGCCTTTGTTTCCCTACATTGTTGGATAAATTCCTCACCATTGAAAATAAATATATATGATCAATATATTAACTAAACTCGAGCGTAATAAGTGGCAATGCGCCTTTAGGGGGACTAGGTTCAACGCTGCATGTATTGACGTAATGTTTATTTATATGTATTTTTATCATGCACTTATATACCATAAGATTTTTTTACCCATAGATACATTTATCTTGATTTGATGTAAATACATCTCCTTTATGTACATATTCATCGATATGGCCCGAGTTTTAAAACCTATCAATCGAAATTGTTATCGCCTTTTATAATGTGGACACTATGTATCGCAAGATTCCCAAGTGTTATGCTTAAATTATGTATACAACCCATAGGCCATTAAATAATCCTCTATGGACTATTTCTATGATTTTGAAAGGGACGTGCACTTAGTTTAGGATAATTCCCTTTATTAGGATTTATATCCACTTTTTTGAATTTCATAGTGCTTTAGTTATTTTCAAGTATTTTTTCTTGAGAGTCCTTATTCTAGGTTTCTTGTGTTTAACCTTATTAGATCTCTCTTTAGGTCCAACCCAAAGGAAACACGGCAGAGGTCATCGCCTTGGGACCCTAAATATTTGAAATAATTTTAGGGCCCCAAAATTTTGTATATAATACATAATATAGTGTAATTTGTTTCTCAAAAAAGCACATCGAAAAATTTAAGTTGCAAAAAGTTTATTCGTCAACATCTTGCGTTTACTTCTCATTGGAAACATCATCAATCTCTCACTTTTATTTTAATTTTAGTTGCTCATTCACAATATCGTAGCTTGTGTCTAACACATAATGAATACCCATTGTTAGGTTGTCATATATTGAAAGAAAGATGGAAACCTCTCATACTAGGACAATAAGGCTTAGGTTGATGAGAAAGTTCAAACCTGTTTAGTTAATTTAGGTTGACAACGTGAGATGATTTGATATCAAGGTTTGGAAGTTAAAGATGATCCACTATTTTTTATGGTGTCGATTATTGGGTGCGTCCTCATCATAGAAGACCATAATTTTAATTCTAATCCAATAAAACAGTTCACAACCTAGATACGGAGTTGATATCTTATCGATAAATCTACATGTAAAATCTTAGTAGTTTATCTTGACTACGAAAACTTACATGATGGTTCAAGAACTAGTATGATAGTTTAAAGAAGATTGTACTGACACATTAAGAATGTATCAAACAGGACCACCATTAAAGATTAATTATAGGTGTTTAATATAATATACTTGCGCAATCTTACAAAGTTTTCAAAGGGTGTATATATTCTCAATCCCTGGGATTATGAGGATTGGAATATTGACAAAAGTATTTATTTGATTGTTATAGGATTGATTCAATGAATTGGGTATGTATCTCTTTAAGTTGGGTAATCATGGTATGGGTATGTATTAGATCATATTCTAGAGGAATTCACGTTTAGGAGATATCATGGATTGTGATACCCCCTTGATAAAATTATAAGTTTTGATTCTTCCAATAAACCTAACTAGTAGATTTATATCCAGCAAAGTATCAAATAAGTTAAGTTTTAGATAAAGTAGAATAAATAAGATGTTGGTAAAAATTGATTAATGGAGAATTGAATTTCACCAAGCGAGTATTATATGCTTCATGTAAGGAATCATTTTGTGTGTTATCCAACTTAATAAAAAAGTACTTTTTATTCGATTAGTTTTAATATAATTAAATTGGTGTGCAGTTGTAATTATTTAGTAGAATTAATTACAACTAAATGAAAAGGAAATAAATTATGGGGTTGTAATTTGTAATTTTCATGTTCTGTTTGGAAGCCAATTTAATTATTTAGCCTTAGGTTCCTAGTATAGTTCTTATTAAAAAAGTGAGACTTTAATTTTCTCATTACTTTATACTCCTTAAGTCAACCATTAATTCGTCATTCTGGTAGGGTTTCTTAGAATGTGGACCTTTTTAAAATAAGGGATTCTCTCATTCAAATTTGTTTTGAATAGGGGAATTTCATTATATGCAGAAACCATGGTAAGAATTTCTCATTCAAACAATAGCCTCTCTCGTTAAAACGAGAGACTTATTATAGGGAAACATATATCACTTGGAGTGTTTTATGCTGCTAAGTAAAAATAACTTCCAAAATGTGTTTCCTCTTATAACGAAGTAAAATAAATTAGTTTTCTCAATATTATACACATTTAGATAGAGAATGGTGTTTATAAGCAAGAGAGAGAGAGAGAGAGAGAGAGAGAGAGAGTTAAATACATAGAGAAAAGGAGAGAAATAAAATAAGTGTCTACTAATGAGCTTCAACATCCTAGTATCTAATTAGTGACAACATGTCGTTCTTGCTTCATAGGATCATATACCAGAAAATCTGAGCTACCTCTCCATATTCTTCACATATTATCCTCTGTATTGGATCACATGTAAAGACATTATTTTATTATCCAATTTACATATGAGTATGTCGTATACCGCAACAACTATCGAAGAGTTATTCAAGTTCAATCATTCGTCAAGACAAAACCGAATATGAAAGTTCTTCAATAAACATGCCTTCGCGAGATTAATTTGGGTAAGGTTGTTTTTAAACACCTTAACGATTCACTTAGAGTGTTGAATAATTTTTCTAAGTGTTGAAGCGGAGTTTTTCATCGAAGAATTTTTTCTAAGTGTTGAGGAGGAGTTTTTGATAAAATAATTTTATTTTTATTTTTTACTATCATTCGAGCGATAGCAATATGTCGTTCAAGGGACAATGGCTTCTCGTGTGAAGCTCGTTTAAGCAACAAGTGTCCTCGTTCAAGAGACTAGATGATTTCGTTCGAGCAACATGCCGCCTTAAGTTTTTTATATAAAGCGTGTTAAACCACTTCGTTTTCGTTCAGAAGACTTGACGAATTTCGTTCTGCAAAAATTGCTAACATCAGATTACCTTTGTCTTCTTCATTTAAGAGTATAATATTTTTTGTTTTTAATTCACAAAACATCCCAATCTTTATGTGAATTTTTTGGAACCAAAGATACAACTTTGGTGAAGTTATTTCTTTGTGGAGTGTTGTCTCTACGGCTGATTACAACTGTGTGTCGATTGAGAGTGCTTGAGGGTGTTCCTGGCAGAGTTGGGACTGCGTGTTCTTGTGGGCTATTACGATTGTTCCAGTGTTGACTCTAGGCTCTGTGTCTATGCAATTGTTCTGAGGAGTAATCGTTGCAGATTTGATTGTATATGTAAGTTGTGATTTATTTTAAATAGTGAAATAAAAGGTTTTTATGAGAAAGGTTTTTTTTTTCCTGAAATCTGTGAGTTAGCTATTTTATTTGTGATGGTTTAACACACACACATACATATACACATGCACACACACACACACACACACACGTAGTTGCATGTTTAGGGGATGAATTAATTTGGTTTGAAAATTGACACCAATTAAATAAGGTTAACTTGAAAATTTACGAATTTAGTTTAATCAGTATCACACCGTGCATTTACAAATTAGTATCAGAGCTTATTAAAGCGATCACCGATTTTACAAATTGGTATCAGACCCTGTTGCGCTAGGTTATTGCCTTTGATTCACTTTTCGCAAAAGTTTGTGATATTGATTATTTTTGAAAAATCTATATTGTGAAAAATTGCAAATTTTTCGATGGGGGACTTATGTAATCGGATGCCTCCCCTTGATGGCACGAATCATAGTTTTGATGATTTAAATAGTTTGAATTTGACGTTTGCGAAAAGAATTGATTTTTTGGAAAAAGAAAATTGTCGTTTTAAATCCACAATGGATCTTTTGAAAATGGTTAAAATCAAAGATATTTTAATCGTGAGAAATTTGTTGCCTTGGACCGTGACTTTAACGCTTTAAAATTGTCCAAAAATGAGAGTGATGATATGGGATTATTTTTAGAAAAAAATGGAGGACTTTAAGACTATTATGACTTGTGTTTGTGCCAAAGAGGATAAAAATATTTTAATCGTTGAGTTTATGGCACATGAGGAGACTCTTATGTATAAGTGTGCGTATTTTAAGGGAGAATGTGATAACCTTCTACGAATAATTGAAAATCTAGAGAAGGAATCTCAAAAATTAGAAGATTTTAATTCTTTTCTTGAGTAAAAATTTTGGGAGATGAAAAATGATTTGACAAACTCGAGTAGTGTTAGTAGCAATGGTAGTGACTCGTCATGTTATCATGTTTCGAGTGTTAAAGCAAAGACCATTATTTATTTTAGATGGCCAATAAATCCCAAGGATGTTAGAAAAGGTCAACCCATAGGTGTCGTTCCACCTGTTTACACATGTTCACATTGTGGTAGGAAAGGTCACCTTACGCGTTTTTGTTTTGATCTTGGAAGAAGTCCTAAGAATATGAAGTCTAGTGTTCCCTTGGTTACTAAAACCCCCATGTGTCGTTGTACACCTATTTGGGTTAGGATATCACTTTTATATGCACTAGATGTTAGACTAGTTGACTCTCATTTCTTTCTCATGATTATTCTCTTGTTATATCTTATAGATGATTGTGTTTGCATGGTTTGTTTTTCATACACTAGTTGTGCTTCATGTTATATTCTTGCTAGTGTTATGACTTGTGTACTTTTTGTATTAGATTTTTGTTTTTTATAAAAGTTTTGAATTATACAAAAAGATTTTCATTTTGTTGAGAAAAAATTAAAAAAGACAAAAAGAGTTTTTTATTTTGTTTACACGATTTATGGATGGGAAATTAGGATGACCGGGTCACAATTTCATTCCATATCGATGTGATTGTTTGATAGTGTTTTGATATGCGTCATCATTTCATCTTTGTGTTTTATAATGTTTGGAGTCATTGATATGTGATTTGTTTTTACTACCTACATGTTTGACTCACGAGTTCCTTTAATGAACACTTGCACGGATTTGTTTGACTATTGTTATTATCTATCATATGTTGGTCAATGTGTTATCATCTCAATCCTGTATTTAAAACGAACCAAATGCAAGAAAACTTGATAATGAAAGTAGTGCATGTAAGAACCATTAATGTGAGTTTGTGTGATATTTATGAAAAATGGGGAAGGGCTACGAAAGGTACTCATTTATCTTTTGCTATTAAGCCACCATTTAAATCAAACCTAGAAAAAGTGTGGCACAATAAATATTTTCCAAGGTCCAAAGAGGTTGAAAAGATCCCAATTTTTTTTAAGACAATGAAAAGAGAAATAGGCCAAAAGTGGGCTAATTTTATTTAGTTTCACCACCTTAAAATAAAAAATAAAAATCATTATGATTTATGAAGGAGTTTGGATGGATTATAAAACAGGTTTGCACATCCTTGAGGAAGATCTTGATGTTCATTCGTTAGGAGCACACATATTCATCGTGCACATATGTTATGTTTGATTGCATTGATTTTCCTATCTAATTGTTCACACCCATTCATTATATTTACATGATTTGGTTAACTTAGTGTAAATTCATGGTGTGTGATTTTTTCTAAAATTATTTCTGCATTTTTGTATGAAAAATTGAAAAATCAAAATTAGTTTGTAAAAAGCTTTTGAGTTACTCCTTTGCATGAGCGTAATTTGATTCATGTTTGCTATGCATATATATCGTGACACTCCATATTTTATTTATTCTTTTCCTAGTCTATTTCAGACAAATAAAAAGGGGGAGAACGAATTATGGGGGAGTTTTACATTAAAGGGGAGAATTTAGTTTTGATTTATGTTTATCTCATTTCAAACTCGATACATCACGAAGGTATTTGCTTTGTCTCATGTGTGTAGGTACAAAATTGAACAACATTATTTTGCAGAACTTAAAGATTTGAAGATTTGATGGTGAAGATTCTTAAAGAAAAGTTTTAGACTTACATGTTTAGTACCTTTTCAAGTTTTGGGTTCATGGGAGGGTATTAGATTTGTATAGGCATTTTTTATTTGATAATTCAGATGCTTTTATTTTGTACCGGCATAGACATAGGGTATATTTTTTAGGACATTATTTTATAGTCCGGTTTACATTTGAGTATGCCATATACCTCTACAACCGGTGAAGACTTATTCAAGTTCGATCTTGTGTCAAGACGGATCCGAATATCAAAGTTCTTCAACAAAGACACATCCACGAGATTAATATTTGTAAGGTTGTGTTTAAATACCTTAACGGTTCACTTAAAGTGTTGGGATAATTTTTCTAAATTTTTTTCTAAGTGTTGAAGCGGAGTTTTTCGTCAAAGCATTTTTTCTAAGAGTTGAGGCAGAGTTTTTGACAAAATATATATATTTTTTATTTTTTACTATCGTTCGAGTGACAACAGTATGTTGTTCAAGCGACAATGGCTTGTCGCGTGAAGATCGTTTGAACGACACGCGTCCTCGTCCAAGCGACATGATGATTTCTTTTGAGCGACGCACCGCCTTAAGTTTTTTATATGGAGAATGTTAAACCACTTCATTTTCGTTAAGAAGACGTGATGAATTTCTTTCTGCAAAGACTGCTAACTGGTGATTACCTTCTTATTCTTCATTTAAGGGTTTAATATTTTTGGTTTTCAATTTACAAAACATCCCAATCTTTATGTGAATTGTTTTGGAACACAAAATACAACTTTGGTGAAGTTATTTCTTTGTGGAGTGTTATCTTTACGGCTTACTACAATTGCGTGTCAATTGGAAGTGCTTGAGGTTGCTCCTAGATGAATTGGGACTGCGTGTTCTTGTGGGTTGATGCGGTTGTTCCATTGCTGACTCTAGGCTACGTGTCTATGTGATTGCTTGGAGGAGTAATCATTACATATTTCATTGTGTATGTAAGTTGCGATTTATTTTACATAGTGAAATAAAAGGTTTTACCCGAAAGGGGTTTTTTCCTGAAATATGTGAGTTAGCAATTTTATTTGTGATGGTTTGACACACACACACACACACACACACACACACACACACACACACACACACACACACGTGCAGTTGCATGCTTAGGGGATGAATTAACTTGGTTTAAAAATTTGTGAATTTGGTTTAATCAATATCACACCGCGCATTTACAGATTGGTATCAAAGCTTATTTAAACGATCATCAAGTTTACATCACCTACAAGATTCATAAGGTATGGTGATCTAAACCCTAGATCTACACTATAGATCTAGTTATTTTGTTTACTTTTCAAAACATAATCAATCAAATTTCTTGGGCGGCAAAGTTTTTTACAATATCAATCCCTAGTAGAGGGATAACTATTTATTCCAACAATTTTGAAATATCCCACTCTAGAAAAGATTAAGTCATGTGCCATTACTCCCAAATATGATGATGAATCGGATCCTATAAACCGCATAGAGAAATGTCATGTTGGGTTACCGAGATTTTTCTGCACTTTAATTGGACCGGTTCATGCCTATTACACGGTACTCCCTATGGGGCATATTAAGATGTTCAAATAACTCGGTAAGTTGTTTGTAATCAAATTATGCATCAGCAGAAAGATAACTATATAGGTAACCCACCTTTAGAACTTCAGGGAGAGGGAGGATGAGAGGAACCATTAGTACATCACCCGATTCAATAATGAGAAGTTAGAAGTCATAGATTATGATAAAATAATTATCATAGCCATTATGAGAGGACAATAACTAGGAATGTTGTATTTGGATCTAGAAAAATAATCGCCTAAACACAATGGTTGAGCACCTAGATAAGGAAATAAAGATCATACATGTTGAAGAGGACACAATGGACAAACAAACTAGATAGAGAAATGCTAGTGGAGGAAAAATCTTAGATAAAAAGAATGCGCCGAGAAAACTTTCCCAAGAAAAGTATGATATATGTTTTCATGAATATACCCGACTTACGATGGGTTCCATTACATAATGAGTGAGATCTAAGACAAAGAATAACTAAATGGACATAAAATCATTAATCTATAATACCCCATCTAATTAAATACCGGGTAGCTACTCCTTTATTAAATTAATACAGAATATCAAGTTGGTTCAGTCTTAGCATCACTATCGAAAGCAATTAGTTAATTACTAGCCACCTAATATTAAAAAAAGGAGATATCAAATTTTTATTAATTAAATTAAATGTTACCCATGTAATTAAATCATCAACCATCAATTGCATAAATAATCTCATATAAATAACTAATGAAATGAAATAAACTGAAACCGGAGTAAACACTCCAATAATAGTACGAGAGTAAAATAAAATCCCGATACAAGAGTCTGAATAAATAAACCAACATATGCAATAAAACTAAACGTCCGAGAGTGAAATCTCTAAATGGAAATGGGCGACATGCCCTAACAGATGAGTAACCCTGAGTAGAATCAACTAAAATTGTTAAGGCAACAAATATTGAGATCCTGTAATTTCCTCAGCAGCTACAACACGTCAGTGAAATGGAACTCCTATGCTTGGCATCCCGGGGCACCTAAAAATATTTTTACAAAACAAAATAGATTTGGAGGAAAACGGGTCAGAACCCGAGGTAAAAACAGTTTAAAATATAGTAAGTGTTTAAATTACAATTAAACAACACATATTATAAACATGTTAGTTGCGTGCTCTCACATGAGTTTCTCACCTCTCAACTATTGTGCACGTCTAACGTATGCCCTTCACCCATCCTAGTTATGCCGCTAACTAACTATTCTGAACCACTACTGCTTTCTGATTCTAACATAGGGTATCTACTCTAAACACCCAACAATTGATATTCATAACCTATACTCACATTCATTAAATTACTTATCTCAAGTGTTAATTTCATTCTCACAATCTTAGTCCATTACAATATCTTAGTTAATCACATCTACTAAGCAACAGTGAACCAGTCACAAGTATATATATAAATCACTCTCAGTACATATATACATATAAGGAACCCCTAGGATAAGCTGCGGTGCACGCATACTCTGCTATCAAATCCATGTACATCGCGTACGTAAGGTTAACGTGTTTCGAATGACTCAGGAACCGTCTCAATACAAATCACACATATTGGAGGCGAACATAGTTCACATACCCATTGGTCACGCACATACCTATGCTCTCAAGGTCGGTTGACTTATCAACTCACAAATAAGTCATTCACAGTCCTATGTCCTTAAGGTACCAATCTAAATCCCCCCTAAGGCACACAAGATAAGATGGCCCTTTTCCCAAAAAACTACCTCTCGTGATAGCAAGTATGGTAGGTATGTCATACACATAAGAAATACATACATTAGGCATTCACACAACCTAAGTAAACATATTTCAATATAGTTATTCACACATTCTATATAGTAAGTCTCGTATATAGCAAGTTTATCCCGAACATCATACGTAATATATATTTAACTTGATAACTCTCTTGTCATATCAATTTGAGTTCCTAAACCTATCCCAAATGATTACTAGGTCTCCCATTTGTTCCTGAGGTTATCTCAGCAAATATAAAATGCCTACGCTAGTGTTCATACCCTTACATTATATTTCATTCCACTTTCAGTCCCAAATCGAAAGATTTCAAACCGTCCTCACTCGGTAACCGCTCGTAATTATAACGTTCAATCCCATAAGTTATAATATTTTCCAGGAAATAACTAAGACCCTACTGACCTTAACTAAGTCCCACTATATTATATTAATCACCCTAAGAATCAATACCGGATTTGGAATATTCATTAAAACTTAAAGGAAAATAATTACGAAAAATCAGAAGGGGTCGATCGATCGAAGAAAAGGGGTCGATCGATCGATCGACATTCTTGAGTCGTTCGATCGATCAAGCAGGTATTTGCCCAGAATTTCCTTAAATAGTTTTTCGTTTCCTCTTTTTACACCTCTAATTCTTCATTTCAACGTCCAAAACTCTCAACCGAGTATACTAATCATCATACCAACATGTTTACATAATTTCTAACATTTTTAGAGTCATTAAATTATCCTCAATCAACAGTTTCTTAGATCACAAGTCATAATTATTCCTCTAAACTTAGTTCTTCCAAATTTCTCTAAGAACATCATAAATTCTGATTAAATTTTGTAATTCCCTAAACGTGAAGCATGATTAAGTATCTAATACATGGCCAGAAGTTTCAACTACAGGCAATCCTACCCGGATTAAATGTTTAATTCTCCCATTTCATAATTTATTTCATTGTTCATGATAAATCTTCAAATCTACACTATCATGTAAAAAATATGCTTTGAATCGTTGCAAGATAAATCACTTTCCTAGAAAAATAAAGATTCTGATCCGTTGATGACGCTATAGGTTGGTTCTCCCTCTCTTTGCGGTCACAAATCCAGCGACGGTGGTGGTGTGTGGTGGTTATGGCCATGGAAACCCTTGGAACTTCTCCTCTCTTCCTCTCTAACTGCTATGATGATTTTTGGTTGTGAAAACCCTAAGGGACTCAAGTGTTGGATGATACTTAAAACCGAAATTTCGTAGGTCCCTATTCATAAAAAATATAAATGACTAAAATAACCTCCCGGGTTGTCGGTTAGGCCTAAAAATACCCCGAGACCCAAACTAAACCCTCGGCTAGTGTTTTCTGACTATCTTGACCCTTCCGAACACGTTGGCGCACTCAAAATGATTATACGAAAGACATAAAAATAAAATAAGTTTAAATCCATTAAATTTGGTCCTAACACGCGCGCCCCAACTTAATTATCGAAATTGCTGTATTTTCAACTCACAATAATTTTAATAAATTCAATAATCACATATTACCATAATCACTCAGTAATATTCAACATTATCATCATATTTAAATACTAACTCTTATCTCGCTAGTTATTTAAATCCGAATTAATTTCCAATTAATTATCCCAAATTAATTTAATTAATCCCACAATTAAAATCAAATTCATTTAATTAATCTCATAACTAAAAGCCATAAAATTATGAGGTATTACATACTTCCCTCCTAATAACAGAATTTTGTTCGGAAATTCAGAAAAGTATGCATATTTGGAAAAAATTTAGGTATCCTCTAGTACCCAAAACAAAATAAATAGAAAGGCTTAATCACTACATCAATCGCTTCACAATAAGCTTGTTGAACACTCTTGGCACTTTATCAGTTATAAGTTTACACTTCAATAGATGCACCTCACATTATGCTTTTACTAAACAACATTCGAATAAGAATTGCCTATACATCATTGGCCGCATTACCTCAATATTATTGTGAGTTCGCACCTCACTTCGTATCAACTCCCGCGTTTATTTAAATAGAAAACTCCCCTCCTAGGAGCAACCATAAAACATCAGACTCCTCTTATCCGTTCATTGAGTCTCTGTTCCCAGCGTTGTGACTTTTACACAAGGGAAAGACACTTCATACGGTTGGTGGTTAACCCATTATAGTCATCGAACTCCAACTTCTGATTGATCGAAAACTTGGATAATACGCTCACCTCTAAGCATCTAAAGGGAGGATCGTAAGGTTTATCCACACAACTTCAATAAGCACTTTTGTCCGCTATAAATAGGTACGTGTGCTTTCACACAACTTTACTATTAGGTAATATCCTCTCCCCAATACCACATTATACTTCACTTACTATCTATATCTGTTGTGGAAATGAAATGATTACAATGAGTCCAAAATTACTTTCATACAGTTCCAATGGTCATCAATCACCTTGCGTCTACTCCTCAGGCTAAAGGTGAGACATCCTTCTCAAAACCAAACGTTATCTCCACTACTTCCTGATACCCCATGTTGAAGGTGGATTCAAGGATCTCATCCTAGTTTAGAATAATGATGGTAGGACCACATATCGGCGCGTTCACTATCTAATAGTTTAATTTACCCAAGGATATAACAATTACTTTCCTTCTGGACAACATGTTCAACACATTCGAAGGAACTCGTTACTTATCTATAAGTTGACAACCGCTCAAAGAAATTTACCAAGTTCACTCTTCCATCACTGGAATCGTCGTCTTGATACAAAATTATCTGGATGATCATGATACCTCAACTGATCTACTACTTACTATACCCCTTTCAATACCGACTTTCACTCACACTTCTTCCCGTTAAGTGATACTTACTAACCCTCTTCTTCCTTCGGCGTATACCAAAAGTTCTGACCAGTGAACTTTTCACCACGTTGTGCACATCTAGACTCTTTATTTCTTATTGACATCCTCAATCTATTTACGCGTAGGACACCCTCAATATTCGATTGGGTGGAACTCCGCTCCATATTTTCCATAATAATTAAATATTTGTCTTCTCAAAGGATACTCCCTTTTTAAATGCCTTCACACTACACTTCAACCAATTTTGGATGTGCTACTCCGATCGCACATGAGTATACTGATTATCATCCTTCTCTTACGACGCTTAATCCATTCTACCTCTACTATTTTGTAATATTCTCACAAGCATAAATTTCACCCATCTGTATGTCTCTTCTTCCGGCGATTATCACATCAGCAAACCAAGTTGTCCATACACCCTATACATCGCGCAAACACGTTTAAACATCATACATGCTCATATATACTTCAAACTCTTTATTTCCCCTCCATTCGAAACGTGGCTATATTATTAGGGAGTTCTCAATCACCCCCGAATGTGAAATTCTAAATACTCCTAAACATCATTTCATCCTTCAACCCGCCAAAATAAAACAAAATTATCAGTACTTCCTCACCACACAACTGGTTCTACTGGCCTTATATCGTACTTAACCCTTTAACTTTCGGTTATAACTACATATTTCCCTAACGATCGAGGTACCCAAATCATGGACGAATGGCCAAACATCTCCTTACTACCAACCTTACGCTAAGTTTCAATCATGGGATGTCTCACAAAGAGAAATTCAAATGAGGACCCCCCCGATACACTACTACCTAGCATTGTTAGTCGTCGAAATCCGTTGGGCCCTAAGTCCATAACATGTACCCCTATATTCTCGTCTCTTGACCCAAAATTACATCTCCTTATGCAATTACACTTAAACAAGGAAATCCTTCTGAAAGACACTGTCTCTTAAGATGGTAATTTTATTCCATATACATCATGCAAATATAACCGGGGCTCTCAAAATTCCATCCCCAGACATACAACTATGAGTATTAACTTCCACATCTCTAGAGGCTGATATAATAATGCACTCTTCTTATTACCATATCCCGAGCGTTGATTATAATAAACAGCTAAATCTATCTGCTGAACAGTAAATCAAATACACTCTAAATCATATCAATAAAGTCCCTACACATACCGGGAACAAATATCCAAGACCATTATATATTTTTTGAAGTCTCAACAATATATATATACATATATACAAATATATAAACGTGAGTCCGACCCTCTCGCGGATGGGGCCTCTCCATAACAAAACATTCTACACCAAGGTAGTAACCCCGATAGACTTCCAATATCCGCACACTATCGGTTTAAACATATTATAAAACCACAATTAGGATAATATCATACTCGTATAACACAACACTAAAATGAGAAATTTCAATGATGTATATACCACTGTCAATACACCCATTCATCCTCCGCGGATAACACTAAAGGTAACCCCACTATACAAGGTAAAAATATTCACATAAATAATAACATTGTCGAGATACTCACTAAACTCGTCTCTCATGCGAATATAGCAATAATAAAAATATAGTAACTCATTCCTGACACATACAACACGCATCATCATCTGAGGATATAACTCATACTGCTACCTTGCCAATCGCTCTGGCTGCTCAAATGGTTCTTGGACTTAACACACCCGTCCGTACCAAACAGAAAATTTCAATAACTATTTCCCTTGCTAGGCACCACACCCTTATCCCTATACTTGCTTCGAGAAACATTTTTAACGTACGAGTTTCACTCCACACAAAAATACCTCTACACATACTCCACTTATCTCCGATCACACCGACCATGTTAGGGTTGTCCTTCTCTCGAACATTGGTAGTATCAACTCTAATGGCTACCTCTGTTGTTCCCTTAGCTTCGATGGCCATAAGGAAGACGCTACTGACTTTAACAACTCTTACTGAAATCACCATCGCTCGGTAAACAATTCATTTATCAAAATCATTTAAACGGGTCCCCTGATGGGTCTTCCCCTGGGGTGCTTCTCCAACACCGTTTCCCCCAGTCTTACTCTCTGACTAAAGTCTTTGGTTCTTGTAGCTCCCAAGGAAGCGTTTGCCTCCATAATAACAAAATGCGACATCGTTACAATTTGCATTGACCGTCCAAGTAGATTCCCCAGAAGTGCTAGCAATTCTTCTTGTAAGTTAAATTTTTTCCTTTAATGCCCTCTTTTCCATTGCACCTACTTCATCTGGTGCAAGGTTCACTAATTAATTAAATTTCTTTTCACAAAGTGAACTCTGTTCGACCTTCTTGTGTGAGTTCAGAAAATGTTCACATCTTATCCTGAACATCTGATGAAGGAACTTATGGCCAAACCATACGTATGCGCCTTCTCTTGACAAAACATTTCACTTCTAAGTGTGGTGGTTGTCTCTCACCACTGTAACTCTGCTCTTATGAGCCAAGAAAAAATTTTACCCCAAATTTTCACTCCCAATTTTCCATAGTCCAACATATGTCCAAGATTTTGGATATTTTTACCCTCGTTGGCTAACACATGCCATTTCTGCATTTCTAGTAATTTCACAGCTAGTTCTCTTCAATGTTTCCTCCAACTCTCTCTATCTCATTCCAACCTTACTTGGTGAGTCTAAATTGACCGCACATTTTATTACAGTGGTTCCTGGACGTCACATATTGTGCCTTAGCCGTCTTTACCGTCTTGGCCTTTCGTGCCATAATAGGGGTGATCTCAACTATGGTCATCATTATTGAATATACCTTATAACATCAACTGAGCTTTGCCTCTTGCTGTCCGCCCAACTCGCATGACATAATGCATTGTTCGGTACACGAACACACCCGAATGCAAAAAAGATTCACTATTATATACATTATAGCAGGAGAACGAAATCTCACCAAAGAAATAAACAATCCTAAATATACGGCTCTATATCAAAGAAATCTACATTGGAAGCATAATAAGCCGCAAAGATCCTAAAGGAAACTAGAACCTGATGCTCTGATACCACATGTAACACCCCTTCCAATTAAATACCGGGTAGCTACTCCTTTATTAAATTAATAAAGAATATCAACTTAGTTCAGTCTTAGCATCACTTATGTCTCCGTTGTGCTTAATTGTGGATGCCATAAAGGACCATGTTGTGCTTTATATATATATTTTGTTGAGATTGTTGACTTGATTGATTTTAGAAAGATTAATCTCAAATCAAAAACCAATTATGGATTTTATTAATTTTAAAGTTCCTTGATGTAATGGTTTAGCCCATCACTTTGTTATGTCACTATATCGCCCACGCCACACCACGCTTAATCTCAAATCAAAAATAAATTATGGATTTGCTGGACACTTGCTAAATCTATGAATGTTATTTTTTTGGGTTATAGATATTGTATATCATTATATGCCACTCTCCAATTTAATGATGGGTTGAAAATCTTTGTTTAGATACATGTAACAATTCTAAGGACAACTTATGTGTTTTAAATATCTTATCCTAGACATCAATAACTATTATTAATCTATTATTATCAGTTATTAAAACTGTTCTCTTATTTGATTTTCGGCAACATATTAGTATGACTATTTTTTTATTTTTTTTGCAGCAAACATGGAAATGACGTATGATTCAATATTTTGAGAATTTAATATGGGATCTGGGAATGAAACAAGTTCTTAGATATGGATTTATCTGTTATACCTTCTTAGTGTTATGGCAACTGCTCATCTTCCAAAGTTGGAAATGGTACAGAGGAGTTGTTTCAGTTTTCCTTCGTATACGTGTATACGAGAAGGTCATGATCACGCGCCAAGGTTCAAGACAATTGTTAAATTTAATGGGGAGACCATTGAGATCCCTAATTATTACACTATGTTGAGGTAGTGGAGCACTCGAATGCTGAGGCGGCGCTTAATGCATTTGTGAGCCATGGACCGTACAATTTATTTCCTTTCATGTTATTTTCTATTATTATGAAAATATTCTTTTGCTATAGTAAAATATGAAGACTAAATATTTAAATTTTAAGTTTTGTTCTACATTTTGATATACGGGACTTCAATAGAATCAGTAAAAGAACATAATTTCCTATGTTCAAATAGACTAAGATAAGGTTCAACGGGTGTGATTGTCGCAAATAAGATTGCTGTAATTGAATTACTATTCAGAGCTGTAATATCATTTTTTTGTAAATTTTTTTGTTCCATTATACTTTGTTCCATATCTATAGACTTTGTTTGTTCGTTTGTTTTAGCATTTAAAGATTTCAAACACTAAATGTTTTCTTCTTGTTTTGTTACAGTGTTTAGTGGACGCTTTGTTCTACAGGTAGAAACCATCCCAAGGTGATTACCACCCTAAATGGATGCTTAGTTTGAGCGTGTTTGAAGGGTGACATAAATTTCCTCTTCATTCTTAGTTTCACACTAAAATATATGCAACACTAAAATATCAGTGTCACGAACAGGTGCTGCTGCTGCTTATGCTAAATTCTTGGTGGTGCTGTTACTCATGCTCTTGGTGCTGCTGTTGCTCATGATCTGCAAGTGCAACAACTCTTGGTGCTGCCGCTGCTCACGCTAAGTTTTTGCCAGATTAATGCCTCATCATAGATGCTCATGTTTAGTCACTTTTTTTTAGTTGTTTACAATTTTTTTGAACTGATTGTGCTGGATGGTTTTGTTCAACTCAGGTGTTCTCTTCACGTATATGCCCCTATTCTACCAGAGCATTCATGATCTTTGGATGGCAATGCCAATGATTTACAGCAGAATAAACTGATCATTTTGCATGGTTATTGTGGGCACTGCAGTGGTTTTATAAATTAATGAGGTGTTGAGAAGAGGAAGCGAAAGAGCTTTCCTTACCTTTAAGATGTAATGTTTCTCTATGCTGCCATTTGTAGTTTTAATGCTTTCAGTTTTTAGTACCTTTAGTGTTTGAAGAATTTTATTTTCCATCTGAGTAAACCATTGTGAAAATGATATATCATGATTTGGTTAAACAATGTGATTATATTTATACAAATGCCTCAATTACTCTATCGGATAATATTTTTGGTTAATTTATTGAATTAGGGTGATCTGAGTCAATTTGAATGCAGGGGCCGTGGTGTCATTATGCTGATGAAATACGAGATCCCACCAAAAGTACAGTTTGGTTAGTTACTTTTGGCACATCTGAGGTAGCCGCCCGGACTTATGATGCAGCCGTCTTGGAGTTCTGAGGAAACAAGGAAAACTTCCCCCCACCTTTAGAGAACTATAATCAAACTCACAGTAGCATCGTGGAGTCTTCTAGCTCAGATGCAGAACCTTTTCACTTTGATTTCGAGCATCCATCATGCACCGAAGAGAATATCGAGGTGCTCAATTGGAAAGAATGTGTAAAATTCAATCCAACAACCTTAGAGACAATTAGTTTGAATCTGCTATGTATTGTTGTTTTATTTCGGATGTTTCTTAGTTTGGTTATATGAAGCATTCAAGGTTATTGGCACTGTGAAACAAACGTTTTAATAAATTTTGAGTTCGTATGAATGTATTGACTTCATTATGGGGAGGTAATAGATTATAGTGCTGTATGTTATCAACTTTATGATGAAATTTGTATTTGATGCCTACGATGTTATTGGAGTATTGTTGTTAGAGTGCATTCTCTCTTAAAGATGGTGGATAGTCCTCTAAACAAAAGGAATTTTGCCCAAAAATTTTAAATTGTTTACACATTTTGTTGTTAAAAAACTTTTTGGCCTTAATTGTTTACACATTCACTATTTTAGGTTATTTTTTGCTCTTTAAAATAGGTGGATCGTTCAATAAACAAATGAAGTTATGTCCAAAATTTCTAAAATAACATACATTTTTTATATTATAATATAAACTATTTTACAAAAAAAATTATCGATTTAATACATTGGAAGTATACGTCGTGCCTTCAAAAGAATTGACCACGATTGATATTATAATACAAAACTTTTAAAACTCGACCACCATTTATACTTTAAAAAATCATCATCGTGCCTTCAGGAATGGGCATACCATAGTATATATATATAGGGACAAATTATGGTAAATACCAATTATACATACCGATTTTTTAACATAGTAAACATATTATGTTTTAGGCGAGTTTTTTTGTATGGTATTGAAAAATTTCAAGGAACCAAAAAAAAAATCAACGCAAAATATCTTTTTTGGATATTTTAAAACAATCAGCTCAAAATAAATTTTTTTGTGTACTTTTAAAGTGTGATAGTTTGACCCATTTTTTAAAAATACTAAAAAAGTTATTTTGAGTTGATTTTTTTATATGAGTCCCTTTAAATGTTTAAATATCACATAAAAAAAATCAACTCAAAAATATTTTTTTAATATTGAAAAAAAAGGTTTGTGCCAACAAGTATGATTCGCAAAGTAAAACAGTTATGTTTGTCTTTCGATAAAAACTAAACATTACAAATATGATTCTATGAATTAATTTAAAATCAAAATCGTTTTATACCTTTTAGGATGACGAAAAGAATTCAAACTTGGAGATGTTTGAGTTCGGTTCGTCTTGATAGTGCGTGACGATTTGTAACGAGATACACCAAACTATCCTAAAACTATACTATTAAAAATTTTAGAAAAATTATTCTTACGAAGACCATACAATCATAGTTTTCACCTCTTTTACACTCAAGGTAGTTCTCAGAAAGGTCAACCTCATTAGACTAATGTCCAAGTGGTCAATAGAATTGGGGAGGTTCGATATCAACTATTAACGAAGAATTGAGATCAAAGGATCTATTCTGACGTATCTCATCTCTAAGTTAACTTGAAGGTGGGATCTTAATGAAGGGAAATCCACCGACCATGATCTAGTGAGGATTTTATCTAGATCAACAAGTGAACATTTAATATAGGTGGAGCCTCAAATTCAAAAGGGGCAGTAGTGGAAATTTTCTTTCTGACTTTAGATCAAAATATGGTCGAGTAAGGAATTAGGTTTGGCTATTAAAAATCCAACCACGAGGCCTGAAAAAGCCTTTATAACCACTCTATATAACGATAATGGTCACGAAAGGTTAGTCACGGTCCGAATTTGTGAACAAGGGAGTCACGACCCAAATTTATGACCAAAGTAAAAATACTGTGAGCACAACTGTGACCCTTAAAAGGGATGACACAAATAGAAAATTGGTTAGGGTTCCAGATCGGGACCGCCATTGTTATGGATCTAAATTGTGACCTAACCATAAATCAGATTACGGGAATTTTTGTGCAAATTTAGTCCAGCTTATGGTCACAGTTCAAAACCGTGACCAAATCGTTACAAATATTATTGAAGCATGATCACGGCTGGGAATAGTGACCCCAACTTTGAAATTTGTTTAATTCGAAATGGACATGTATATATGGTCACGGTTTGGGACCGTGACTAAGTGTGGGTGCCAAAATGGGTCACGGCTTAGAAACGTGGCCATAGAGAGGGCACCGTGATAGAATGACCCAATATCTAGAATAAATAAAACCCCTTAAGGTTTTATTTCATTTCATCGACTTCTCTCTCTCTCTCTCTTTTATGATTCTCTCTCAGTGCTTACTCTCTCTCACCGGCTCTCCCTCTTTCTCCACTCATCGGTGCTTGCACTCTGTCTCTCTTTCACCGATGCCCACTCTCTTTCCCTTTACGCTAAAACTCTCTCTCTCTCTCTCTCTTTGTGTGTATATATGTGTTTATATGTGTGTGTGTGTGTGTGTGTGTGTGTATATATATATATATATATATATATATATATATGTGTGTGTGTGTGTGTGTGTGTGTGAGATAGAAAAAATTAGGGTTTGCAAAAATTAGGTATCAAATGAATATGGACCCATTTTATTGTGTAAATCTAAAATTAAAATTGAAATTGGGTATAAATTTGAAATTGAACCCATTTTGTTAAGTAATTTTTGTACCCATTTTTTTTTACTTATACCCAATTTGGTATATTTAAATCTAAAACCACATATATTACTGTTAAAAAGGTATAATCGCATGTTGTTAGTGCAATTTGATTTGGCAGCATAGTTTCACAAGTTTAGATATGTCGTACGATTTCGAATAATATAACATGCTTGGATATTTTATACACATGTGCACATATAACACGCATGCAAACACACACACACACACACACACACACACACACATATATATATATATATATATATACACAATCTCACACATATATACACACAGTTACACTCGCACAATCAATACTAAAATGGAAATTGTTCGTGATAAAATGAATATATAAATACATGAATTCCAATACATATATGAAGTCCCTAATATATAAAAATATATGAATTCCTATATATACATGAATTTCCTCATATACTCACATGCACAAACATACCCCCCCCCCCCCCCCCCCCCCATATATATACCTTTACACATTGGCATATAAATACACACACACATAATCACATACACACATACACACATACTCATGCAAATATATACACATATACTCATATGCGCATATATACATACACATGCACGCACACATATAATACATATATGTATATATATGAACTTTAACACAATCACACATATATGTACACACTTACAATCGCACAAATAAATACTAAAACTAAAGAAGAAAATGATTCATGATAAAATGAATATATAAATACATGAATTCCTATATATACACGAAGTCCCTCATATACTCACACGTGCACACATACACACCCACGCACAAATATATATACTTATACACTATCGCACATGTATATATATGCATAATTTCACACATATATACATATATGATTGGATAATATGTTAACACATTTTCTTCTCTTTCTATGTGCGCATTATTGAAGCTCAATCGATTCTAAGTTCTTTGTTTATTGGGGTAATTTTACTTATCTTTTATTTATGTAGCATAGTCTTATATATAGTTATAACTTTTTGGTTAACTGTTGTAGTTGTGTTCACCCATTCCTTAAGTGGTTGATGTTTGGGTGAAGACAAATTAGTGGAAGGGCTTGCATATTTGGTGGACATATAGTAATTTTAGGATTAGTTTAATTGAAATCAACTTAAATTGGACTTGTTTATATTGTGCAGATGAATATTAATGCATATATCTGTTTGGTTTACTTTTGTAGTCTTGTTCACCCCTTACTTAAGTGTTTGTTGTTTGCATGAACACAAATTGTTGGAAGGACTTGCACATTTGGTGGACAAAGAGTAATGTTAATATTAATTTAATTAAAATAAACTTAAATTGGACTTATGATATTGTGCGAATGAATATTAAAGCATATATATGTTTAGTTAATTGTTGCGATCATGTTTACCCCTTCCTTAAGTGTTGTTGTTTGGGTGAACAAAAAATAGTGGAAGGGATTGAACATTTGGTGGATACATTTAATAAAATAAACTTAAATTGGACTTGTTGATATTGTGCGGATGAATATGAATGCATATATTTATTTTGTTAACTAGATTAGGATTAATTATATCCATTACCTCTAAGATTCATATTCACACCATCAACTTATATATTTTCTCATAAAAAATGAGTGGAAGTAATAATTACTATCAATAAGAGTAAGAGAGGTTGAAATTGGACGAAATTTAAACATCTTTTATTAGTTCGCTCCATATAGAGGGAACTCCTATTTACAAGTGTGAAAATAGGAAAATCGAACACTTTGATTACCTTACAAATAATGGATTTTACATCTCCCCAAGCATAACTGCTGATCATATTTTCTTTTCCTTACCACAATTCTAGGATGAGGTAGTAAAGAATATATTTTGTACTACAAGAAAAATGAGTATTAGGGATAGTTAAAATCTATCCCTAAAAGTAAAAATTTCATCCCAAAAGAGTATTTAGGACGGATTTTGCAACGACCGTCCCAAATACTCTCGTCCCTAATTCTCATTTTTCTTGTAGCGTCTTCATAATCTCGAAAGGTAATTGACGTTACTGAAACTATCAGGAAAATAAGAAAAAAATATTCATCCATTATGGATACATCTTCATAATGAGAGCGTTCACTCAAATCGTAACATATTGCGACACATGCACATTAAAAATGATCGTACAAATAATTTGAAGAAGAAAGGTTTTCGAGTTCATGTCATGAACCTTTATATGTCAATCATAGAATTTCTTCCGCCCAGTTGGTCACGTGTAAAATTTCATAAAGTTTGAAAAACTAATACTGATTGGATGGAAAGCAGACATATTAAGCATGTTTTTAAATTTGTTGAAAACATATATACGTATATATGGTCATAAACATGACTATTATACATTTGTCTCAATACTTTTTTAAGTGGAGGTAATTCCAACATGGACAACGAAAATCAACCAAATAACGGAACACCTCTAACTCAATCCTCTCCTACACCCAACCTCAATTTTCATCACTTGTGGGTTGATATACTCTACGATGTTGCAAGTTTAGGCTACCACTCCATATATAGTGTCTCGGATTCATCGAACTTAACAAACCCTTGTTAATCCAACACCCCACCTCTCGAAACTGAGGAATCCCAGGAAAATGATAAGAAACACATTGAATTATTTAATTTCGAGAATCCTACTGGTAAAAAACTAACGGCCAAATTTTTAAATCCCGTTATTTATCGCTTAAAACGATGACTGTAGGCATAAAGGGCTCAAATAACTAGAAGAATGATGATCCTTCCATAAAAGATGGTACCTAGGATTAACTTTGTAAGAGTGTTACATTACCACTAAGTTTGAAGGCAAGGGTTATTTCTCGAGTAAGTGAACATATGAGAACCTACCGAAAGAAACTTCAAAAGAATTTATTCCTAAAGGGGGAATCAAGTTTTTATATTTTGGGGTTGAAAGAGAGTTTCCCAAAATGTTCAAATGCCCATCGACTAATGGAACAATTTCTTGGAGAATGAGTCTATGGTGAGAAAATTGTTCAGGGGGGTGAAAAATAAATAGAACAAGGAAAAGAAAGTTGATTCCCAAAAATCTAGAGAAAAATCATATGATGATTTGAAGAGTGAATGGGTGGACAGGACCAAGGGGACTCCAAAGGAAGGTAAAGCCCCTAATTGGGTCAGCTTGTATTAGCATGCTCGATGGGATAAAGAGGCCAATAAATTCCCAAATAATTTTTATCCCAACTCTAGTGAGTTTGAATTAATTATCATACACACACACACACACACACACACTTTATAATAAATAATGTTGACATCAATGGCCTTATTATAGCATTATGCTTCAAGAAACTGTAGAAGGCACGACAACAGTCAATTCGAGTGAAGTCTTTATGACATTGAATTAAATGCCTTATCTAAGGTATTTGAGAAGACAAAACGGTAGAGGACTAGATGTGTGGGACCACATATTCAAAGTACAAAATTACATCACACTGCACCTTCATTACTTGAGATCTCTTTATTGAAGAGTCACATGTTGAGCTAGATAAAAGAACATGCCAGGACAAAAGGGGGAGTGTTAGAGCTTAAGAATATGGGTGATGTTACCAATCACCTCGGACTATTGAAGAATGAAATCAAGGGGTTAGTACTATTTATTTGTCTATAATATGGTTTCCCCTCCCAATGCCACCTCAAATATTTTCCTTTCCTATGCCTTAAGGTTTCTTCTTCCACGTGCCTCCTTTTATAACATTCCCCTCCCAAGTACCTCCTCATTTTACAATACCCTCCCAACTTCTTCCTCCTGCAACATTGTGTGGATCATAATCGTCCATGCACAATGACTATGGAAAGGAATATTATATCAGGTACTTGACTAATATCAGGGTTATTGGCACGTGCACGCTCATTTGCATGAATGCCAAAACACCTGTCCACAGTCGCCCTTTGGAGGTGGGTAAGGCTCAGATATTGGTTGATAAAATATACTATGGTTATGGAGAGGATCATGCGCATGTTGACTTCAGTGAAAGGCCTGTGTTAAAATTGTATCAAAATCGTTATATTATCTGGCTAGTTTATTTGTTGGTCAGGATTAGGCGAGAACAATGTTTTATTTAGGAACAAGTTTGTAATGTTTTAATAACATGGGACATCTGTTGACATCACAAGTTATTATAATTTTAGTTATTTGGGGTTTACTGATATCTTAATTTGTTTGATTTTATATCATGTTTATTGAATGCTCAGGTTGAATTAATTATCTTGAATTTGCTTGGGTTGAGTGAATTTGAATTTTGAATTAAATGCTTAGGAGACTTGAATTTTGAAGACTATTTAATTGATTTACCACAATACAAAGAGTGGATGAGAGATATTAATAGAGTCTTTAATGATCATGTAAAGGGCATTAGTGGATTCGTTAAATATGCAGATAGAAATCATAATAGTGATAAGATTTTGTGTCTGTGTACCTTCTATATGAACGATAAGTTTAAGTCTTTGGAATACATTGAGTTGCATTTAATAAAGTTAGGTATGCCACAAGACTATAAGACATGGACATTCCATGGAGAAAAGAATTTACCATATGTTTCGAAAGAATCACTAGTGCCTAATTGTGTAACGAAACCCCACCAGGTTGACGTGGTGAATGATTCACCAACACATTTTCCTTTGATCGACCTAATTGATGATGCTTACAGAGTACACCACCATCAAAACTCCCAGACTATGTATATGGATAATGTGCCTTATGACCAAGTCAATGAACAAGTTGATGTTGAATTATCTGAAGTTTTGGAAAACATACGGGTTGATGTGGCAAGACCTTTATGTAAAAATGACTAAGAAGATCCCTCTAAAATATACCAATGATTGATTTTCATAATTTGAAGTGTCAATTTGGTTTTTTGAGCAACATCGTAACAAAATTCTTAAGTGGGTTAAAGACATTCTCCTGAAAGAGAACATATTACCATATTGTTATCTGAGCATGAATAAGAGATTAAAGGGTTTAGGTTTGAAGTAAAAATCTATTCAAGCATGTAAGTATGATTGAATATTGTACCTCAAATAACAAGAATCGAAGGATAAGTGTCATGTATGCAATGGGCCGAGATATAGGGCTTGTGAGAGTGGAAAATACAAACCGACTAAATTTCCCAGGAACTCATAATTCCATAGAAGTTATTGAAGTATTTTCCCATCGAGAAATGATTAAAAATATTTTTTACTGTACCATGGATAGAAGATGCCATGACACGGTAGTCTCGAGCCGATGTGGGTGGAAATCTTATGTGTCATCCCATTAATTCACTCATATGGAAGCTTTCAAACGTATACCACCTTGAATTTTCAAAGGAACAATGCAATGATCGTGTTTATTTATCAACTGATGAGATTGACCCTTTTGTTAATTTAATCACTAATCAGAGTTATTGACTAGTTCTCACGGTTCCTTGAAGTCTCTCTCTAATACCGTGCATAAGAAAAGATTTCACACTATTATCATTGTTAATACAAGGGTCAAAGTATATAGGCAACGGTATTGATATTTTCTAAGCCCTGTTAATCAAAGAACATAAAGAGTTGTGGGATGAAGGCATGAGGTCGTTTGATGCTCATAAGTATGAAGAGTTCACACTTAAAGAAATGGTGTTATGGGCAATCCATGACTTTTCTACCTATAGGACCTTGTCCGGTTATAATGTTCATGGTTATTAAAGATGTCCCATATGTGGGTAGGAAACTGAATCCACTTAGCTACATCATAGTGGTAAGATAATTTATGCCAGTTATAGTCGATTTCTTCCGAATAGTTTAGAAACAAAAACTCTAACTTTTTACCTGTCGATCGCGAGTGTAGGATGCAACATGCTCATCTTTTTGGTTATTAAATCAAGAAGAAGTCTAAGACTAAGGATTTTTGGAATAAGTTTATAGGCAGACACCATTAATTTACAAGCCAAAAGTGTAAAGCTAGGCAGGATTCGAATGATCCTATTAAAATGAAGGCATAGCCTAGACTGTCAATATTATTTGACTTTTTTTATTTGAAAGATCACCGTATAAGACATGTAATTGATGTGATGTACACGAAGAAGAATTTTGCATAATATCTAATAGGAATATGTCTAGGTGGGTCTCATTCGAAAGATGGATAGAGGACGTGCCGCGATCTAAAGGAGATAAAAAAATCCTGGTTAAGAATTGATCCTACAATCGAGAAGAAATTAAATCCCAATGGGTTCTTTCACTTTTACTACTAGTGAGAAAATGATCCTCTTAGACATGTTTAACTTGAAGAATCCGACTGTTTATTTTGGTCATTCACAAAGGGTCATAAGCTACTAATCAAATGACTTGAAATAGTGTAGGTCTCAGAATTGGAAGATCATCATTAAATTAATCCCTATGTTGTTTAGGCATTGGTTTTCTTAGCACAAAGATATCCATAGGGAAATTATGAAGATTATTTTGTGCTTCACCTTACTTTGGGAATACGTGGTAAACATAAATCACATTATAGATCAACTTTGACCGAGATGATTTATGTATTAGATAAATATTTTCCCACGTCATTCTATGACATTTGTGTCCACATGATTATGCATCTATGCGATGAGGCTTTATTGTGTGGACCCATTAAGTATTGCTATATGTATCCTTTTGAGATCTTGATAAAAACTAAAAGATTAAGTTAAGAATACATGTTATAATGGAGGGTCAATTGAAGAAGAATACATAACATAAGAATCATCATTATATGCTCGAGAACATTTGTAAAAAAAAGGCTTAGAAGGTTCAATCCTAGTGGAGAACGAGTGATCGAGTAACCTGAGGAGAGGATGAATTGACTTTCGGGAACCCTAAAGAGGTGAGACTCACCAATCTACAATACGAGCAAGATGTTCGTTATGTCTTCGAATCCCAAGATGGAGTTAAAGATTGGAGAGAGTAACTAACTACATATTTAATTTATTTTTATTTCATTATTTATATTCTTTATATTACCATCTAAACTCTACAATTTCATGATTACATTTAGGAAGTATGAGAACAAAATTTCCCAAAATCAGAAGAGAAACTGCATGGTTAATGACTTTTGGGCATGGGTATCAAAAGAGGTAATTGCCACTTCTTTTGTTTTGGTTATTTATGTATGTGTTGCAAAACACGCCCTAATAAAAATCCATTAATAAATGCAACATTTAAAAAGAGGTGATGTCTCTTTTAGGCTGGGCCGCCTAGCCAAATGTACTAATTTCTTTGCGAAGGAGTTCAAAAAATTTCACGCCAACCATTTTGATTTCGTCTCATGCACATGCGAGGAAACACAGTTAACGCAAAATAACGAAACTTTAATTTATGCATTTACTTATTGTGTATCTAAAAAAACGATAAAAATTCAAAGGATACGATGCTGACCTATTATGATATCTTTCAATAAGTCTTGGAACTAGATTACTTAGATTATAAAGAAATTATTTTCTATTGTGAGAGGACACTATAAATGGTTGTAAAGTTGATATTACCTAAAAAATTATCATGGTATATTTTTCTAAGATTAAGAGTAAAGATCTCATGGTTGACGAGATTTTTATTAGTGCCTTTCAAAACGTGAAGAAGGTATTCTACTTAAAGTTCATAAATGATGACAATTTTTCTTTTATTAGATATGCACCAAAGGGTTTGACTACCCAAAAAGATGCATTAATGGCCCTTATAGAGTTATTGTCTTCTCTCAATGACAACCCTAATTTAAAGGATCTTTCAGTTGATTTAGATGAAGATTGAGTTTGGAAACATTTATTGTTATTTAGTTAACCCTTGTACGAAATCCCTGTTTGTATCATATTTATTGGAGCAAACCTTAGTTTTTTTACTTGTGCATCTTATCCTAATATATTTAGTTCTCTTGCACTTGCTTCCTCATCTCTCACACTTTGTAATTTTTTTGAAGATCTTATTAAGTTTTGAATGTTACACTGATAAGAAACTGCCAATCTGAGGTAACCACATGAATGGTCATAGTTTATGTTGATGTTCATTAATTGTGTGGTTGCCTTGATTGATGGTTTGTGTTATGTGATGTTCATTAATACATAAGACATCAAAGACTTTTATTGGTAATACTAATCGCGTTTTCTAATATCCTTCAATCACTAGTCCTACTCTTTTTATCATCATATGTACGTTCAAATCTATTTTCATAAATCGAATACCCAAAAAAGGGGGATTATACTACAACTCTCAATTTAGAGTGTTCACACAATTTTATACATTTCCATCACATTTGACATCTATTTTCATAAATAAAAAAATATACCCTAGATTCGGATTATGGGTTAGATCCAGCCTTTTTCAACTTACAAACTACATGGACTTTGATGCCCTTTTTGGCTACATAAGCATCCTGAAGTCATTTTTGAATTCAAGTCCTTTTTTACCATTGGAACATTTTGAAATATTTGCAGGCCTAGTTAGAGAAGGAACACTTTGAACATTTTTCATATGTTTAGTAGAAGGAACATAGTGAAGATTTAAATATTTATTTGTGGAAATGTATAAATGTTGTGTTATATTATTATTTGTGGACATGTATAGTGTTGTATTATTATTTGTCAAAATGTATACATGTTATGTTGTAATATTATTTGTGTTGAAATTTTGTATGGCTTAATAGTTAGTTAATTTGTGTTGTATTATTATTTTTTGATTAATAGATTAGTTAGTTCCATCATTACAATGTATATAAGTCTGAAAACGTGTATAGTGTTTATTCAGAGGCAAAAAACTAAAACTTATTTTTTAATTAAATTTATTTTTAGTCACGACTCAAAACCATAACCATAACTTTGACCCTTTAAATTGTATCAATATATGCTCATGGTCCCAAACCATGACCATGTATTAATTCAATTTAAATGGTCACGATTGTGGTTATGGTTTTGAGTTGTGACCATATTGTTCATAGTAAAGGGACATGGTTAGAGACCAAGACTAGTAATGAGATTTCATCGATAATAGTCATGGTTGAGGACCATGAACAAAAAAATATGATGGTTTACGACCATGAATTGGGTCACAATTCAAAACCGTGATCATTGGGTAACAATCCAAATTCGTGACCAAACCCCAAATATGATGTCACAAATGGATCCGTGATTACCTGATATGATCACGATTTTAGAAAGTGACCCTCAAAAAGGTCATGGACTCGAGACATGACCTTAGTCCTTTGTCACTCTCAAAACCTTGACCATTCTCCGTATAGGGCATAATGCATTACCGATTTAAAAGAAGGACCCGTCTCTTGAAGAAAGTCACCTTCAACTCTTCTATGATTCAAGGATAGTACTATATTATAATATAAAACTCGCCACCGTGACTTTAATCATACTCACATGATTTGGTGACTTGGTATGTCCGATTGGGCTCTAACCTTGTTGAGTATTATTTTAATCCAAATTTGGGTAACATAGTGGACCTGATCAAATTGAATTGGAGTTTTCTAGCCTAAATTCAATATAGTGGATTTTTATAGTTATTCAAATGAAGTTAAGGTGTCATCCCAATGAGGTTCGAACGACCTTCTAACGATTGAGAAATTATCAATTTCTCTCACTCTTTGGAATCTCGTTAGAAAGCCCACATTTGAACAAAGTACATAGTCGTTCCAAGAAAGGCGTGCTTTGATACGACGCAAATATTGCGTATTTCACCCGTTAACCTACGCGTTATTAGCCCCCTCGGGTATCTTAATCCCTATATTTATGATCGTTAACCAGAAAACCTCGGATTTCCATGCTAACAAGTTTTTCAGGGGTTAATTGAGCTATTGTAGGTATTTGGATGCTTAGTATGAAGTTTGGATGCATTCCGACGAAGTTCCGTACACAATCGCACGCGCAACGGAATTTTAGTCTTTTCACAGCTTGGGTACCTGGCCCGACATCTCACGGAAGTTGTATCCCTCCTCTCTAGCTTCGCGTGGCCGTAAACGGTGCGCGATTCCGAGTCATAACGAAGAAGTTACGGGCTTTTGATCGGAAGAGAATTCCAAACCAACCAAAACAGGGGAAAAATCCAAGACCTCTGTTTCCGAAACGATTCGCCCCTTTGCGAATCGATTCGGTTGGAGACAGTATGCCAGTTCCTCTGTTTCTGAATCGATTCGGATTTCACCCGAATAGATTCGCCCCTTTGGCAATCTCGAGATTTTTCCAACCGAATCGATTCGGCCCATTTCCGAATCGATTCGGCCATACTGATATTTGTTTTTCTCCCATTTTATTTACAAGTTTGCCATGGGATTTGTTTTGTATAAATACTCTTTCTCTTCATTTTGAAGAGATATATCTTCATTTTATCTTAGTTTAGTTAGGGTTGGAGGGGTTTTGATTGGTTCTTCTTCTTTCTCTCTTGGATTGACACACTAATTAGTTGTAAGATTGACTATTCATCTTCCCTTTCCTTTAATATAGTTGTATTTCTTCATTTCCTTGCTTTCTAGATAATTTCCATGCTTTCTAATTAGGTTTTTTTGCTTTATTTATTGCTTTCTTAGTTAATTAGTTTAATTTAGTTTAATCATGCTTAGTCCCTAAATAAATAGGGTCGGGATTGCATTTCCGCCATTTTCGAGTTCGGACCTCGAAATTTAGGGTTTCGTGTAAAATCGCATTTAATTGAAACCTCGTGTATTAAAGTCGGATTATTATGCGTTTAACTTTCTTTGTCATGCAACGTTAATGTTTATAGCGATTATCCGAATTTAATCCGCGTGTGACCATTTTTCAGTTAAATGTTTTATCTCGCAATTTTGGGTTAAATTCCTTCTTGCACGATGTTTATGCATAATTGAGAATGATCGATTAAATGTTTTTGAACCATAATTCTAATTAGTAGTTGTTTAGCCCGTGTGGTGGAATGCGATCCCGATCCTCGCTTTACTTTTGTGTAGCGTAACTTATTCTTTTCTTTTGTCACCATAACCACCCTATCACCTTTTCTCTTATTTATTTTACACCACTTTTATTCTTGAAGTTTTAAAACAATTAACATCTAAAATTTAATCACTCCCTGTGGATTTACGATACCCGACTTACCGCTGTGCTTGCTTGTCAAGTGTAGTAGTATCTTAGGTTTTCTTTGTATCGTGGCGGCGAAACACACGACGATTGTGTCCTCACACGAACACACTTTTACCGCACGATCACAAAATGGCGCCGTTGCCGGGGAGTGTGTTTTATATTGTGATTGTTTTATTATTTCGTAGTATTTTTTCTTTTGTATTTGTATTCTTTATTTTATCCTTTCCTTTTGACTTGTGCTAGATTGTTTCGAGAAATTTAAATCTCGGTGCTTGTCGCTTTTATTGAATTGCCTATTTTTTAAATGTCCCACCATAACTCTCTAGATAATTTTAATTGTTATGCTAATAGTTCTCAAGGTTATACTCCCAAGACTATGCGTGAATGCCTACAAATTCTTGAGTATGAGCGTCTTGCACGTGAAAGTCAAGAATTTGCAAGCAATCCCCCATTGCCTTTGGAGGAAACTTTTCGTGGTGGGAATAAGGAATGGAATGATGAAGTTGAGATTTATGATGCTGGGACAAATAAAAAAAATGTCCAACTCGATGAGATTATGTCTTCTTCACAAAGTCGGGTTGAGGTTGAAACTTGCTTTTCACTTCCACCCATTTTTGAGGATGAAATAATTGAGAGTGATCCAAGCACTCTCGATTTCCAATCTCTTTTAAATACTTCCAATTCTTTTGAGGTTGTGTGTACTTCCCTTCCTTCATTCCCGACCATTAGCGAACCATTAAATTTATCGCAAGAATCGGTTGAAAGTCTTGAGGACTTTAACCCGATTCTTGAACGAGAATGTTATTTTGAGATGCTTCATCTCATGGGCTTTTCACTTGCACTTGCCCCACCTCCCCTTCCAATTGAAGAATCTTGGGGATGTGATTCTGATTTTTCTGAGACTAATTTAGTCTTGTCCCCCGTTGTATCCAAATCCCCCATCGTCCCTCTAAAACTTTTAATTGACGATGGTTCATTTCTTTCGCCTAACACATGCCTTCCGTTGTTCAAACGGATTTCATATTTTTCGGAAGGCATGCTTGTATGTGAGGGTACACCGGTTATCCTCCAAAGTCAAATCGTTCTTATGGTGGACCCTCAACTATTTAGACTTCTAGTGTATAGTTAGTGTGAAGCCTAAATAGTAGGTTGTAAATAGTTTGCTTTTTAATTTTCTTTCTTTCCTATTTTTTTTTTATTTCCTTTTAATTTAGTCTAGTGTAATTAGTTAACTTTTTGTTATTTGTTTTTGCTATGCTCGGTACTAACTTGTTTTGTAGATTTCATTGGACTCATGCTTATGGAGATCGCTCCAATTTTGGGTAATATCGTTATTTTCCTCTCTTTGTGTTGTGTTCTTAATGCGCATTGAGGACAATGCAACATTTAAGTTAGGGGGTGTAGGATATTCTATCCATTTCATGTGTAGTCCATGGATTTGCTCACATTTAGTTACTAAGTATACCTTTTTGTGAAAAATTTAAAAATTTTCAAAAATATTTTCTTTCTTTTTTTCTCCTTTGTTGGGCAATTTGCCTTGTTTTCAGTGATAAATTTCAATAATTACCTGATCCAATAGACAACTCAATGATGCATGTTCTCGATTTTAGAAGTTATTGGACTTTAGTCCTCAAATCATTGATATTGTGAATAACTTCATGAATTAAACTTTATCCCATGAGCATGTGCACTTTCCTTGTCATATTGATTTGGTTTAAGATTTTTATAACTTGGAAATCTTTTGTTGCATTGTATATACTTACACCGAGTAAGCTTTGTACCTTTCGTCGTTTGTGAGTGTTATACACTATTCTTTTCTCATTGAAAACGTTGAATTCGTTGGTAATCTCTCTAATCTTTCATTTGACCATTCATTAGTTGAGTTCATACTTGAAATGTGTTACTTGATCATGATTTTCATATATTGTTTTGACTCAAGAATTGCGTAAACTTTGTGAAATGATCATAGGCCCTCTTTGATATATCACCCATATTAGCCTTGAACTCACCCTTATATGTTTACTCTCGTTAACCCCTTTGAGCCTAAATATTAGCCTTTCGTTTCAGAACCCCATTCTCATAACCAACTCCGCATTGGAGTTTTAGCCCATATATACACTTTCCATACCTTTGTTTGGAATGTTGCTTGGGATTGAATGATGTTGTTGTGATGTTGGTTACAATTTAGGCATATGAGAGTTTGATAAGCAAAGAAAAGAAAGTAGTGAAAAAAAAAGTGAAGAAAAAGAGAGAGCAAAAAAAAAAATAGAAAACAAAAGAGAAAAATGAGAAAAAGAAGAAAAGAAAAGAAAGAGAAAGTTGTAAATGTTGTGTATAGTGTTCAATAAGCTTTGATTACTCTCCCCGATGATATATCTAATGCTCGTTTGGAAGTTACTTTCCATTTTTTATATTGCCCGCATTCTTCCCATTATCCCGAGTTTTCATCCCGAACACGTTGAATCCGTATATACATTCCTTCATTTCGTACCCTAACCTAACCTACATTATAACCCTATATAAAGTCCTATGTGATCTTAGGGTGCATTTAATTTAAAAGTCATAATAGTTTTGATATTCTGTGAAAATGCATTTCGCCTCTTTTAGTGTGCGGTATCTTTCATTGAGATTACAAGTTTTTCATTTCCTATATAGCGTTCCTCATCTGTGACATGTGCGCGGCCTAGTTTCCATTTTCATTTACTCTTTATGCCCGCATGTCCCGTGTATTACCCCCCTTTTCATAGTGAATTCATTTGTTGAGCGTAATGCCCGTGAGGATTGAATGTATGCTTGCTTTGATTAGTATCCGATTTATATAAGTTTTTCGCCAAATCACACTATGCATGTGCTCTCCCCCCTCCCACTTTTAAAGTTTCAATTCTATGAGGTGCATTCTATAATGTTAATGATTTGGACTTTTCTGTGAATTCATTCACTTTGCTAATAATGCGTATGAAATCCTTTTCGCCATTGTTGAGTTTGTCGCATGTTGTGTTGGGCATCTTTTGAGGAAACTATATGATGTTTGTGGGTTTCATCCGTGAAAACCCTCACGAGACGACACTCGTCCACTAGGGTAACCTAGGGGTTTAACGGCTTATTGCATATGCTAAATGCAATCGTTCGCCCGCGAAAGTGGCCTTATCTTTTTATTTCTTTTTCATCCCATTTTGTACTTGTATCCTACTTTTGGTCTGCTTGTAGTTCTTGTAGTTTCTTATTTCATTGCTAGGGACTAGCAATGTGTAAGTTAGGGGGTGTGATACGACGCAAATATTGCGTATTTCACCCGTTAACCTACGCGTTATTAGCCCCCTCGGGTATCTTAATCCCTATATTTATGCTCGTTAACCAGACAACCTCGGATTTCCATGTTAACATGTTTTTCAGGGGTTAATTGAGCTTTTGTAGGTATTTGGATGCTTAGTATGAAGTTTGGATGCATTCCGACGAAGTTCCGTACACAATCACACGCGCAAGGGAATTTTAGTCTTTTCACAGCTTGGGTACCTGGCCCGACATCTCACGGAAGTTGTAGCCCTCCTCGCTAGCTTCGCGTGGCCGCGAACGGTGCGCGATTCCGAGTCATAACGAAGAAGTTACGGGCTTTTGATCGGAAGAGAATTCCAAACCAACCAAAACAGGGGAAAAATCCAAGACCTCTGTTTCCGAATCGATTCGCCCCTTTGCGAATCGATTCGGTTGGAGACAGTATGCCAGTTCCTCTGTTTCCGAATCGATTCGGATTTCACCCGAATCGATTCGCCCCTCTGGCAATCTCGAGATTTTTCCAACAGAATCGATTCGGCCCATTTCCGAATCGATTCGGCCATGCTGATATTTGTTTTTCTCCCATTTTATTTACAAGTTTGCCATGGGATTTGTTTTGTATAAATACTCTTTCTCTTCATTTTGAAGAGATATATCTTCATTTTAGCTTAGTTTAGTTAGGGTTGGAGGGGTTTTGATTGGTTCTTCTTCTTTCTCTCTTGGATTGACACACTAATTGGTTGTAAGATTGACTATTCATCTTCCCTCTCCTTTAATATAGTTGTATTTCTTCATTTCCTTGCTTTCTAGATAATTTCGATGATTTCTAATTAGTTTTTTTTGCTTTATTTATTGCTTTCTTAGTTAATTAGTTTAATTTAGTTTAATCATGCTTAGTCCCTAGATAAATAGGGTCGGTATTGCATTTCCGCCATTTTCGGGTTCGGACCTCGAAATTTAGGGTTTCGTGTAAAATTGCATTTAATTGAAACCTCGTGTATTAAAGTCGGATTATTATGTGTTTAACTTTCTTTGTCATGCAACGTTAGTGTTTATAGCGATTATCCGAATTTAATCCGCGTGTGACCATTTTTCAGTTAAATGTTTTATCTCGCAATTTTGGGTTAAATTCCTTCTTGCGCGATGTTTATGCGTAATTGAGAATGATCGATTAAATGTTTTTGAACCGTAATTCTAATTAGTAGTTGTTTAGCCCGTGTGGTGGAATGCGATCCCGATCCTCGCTTTACTTTTGTGTAGCGTAACTTATTCTTTTCTTTTGTCACCATAACCACCCTATCACCTTTTCTTTTATTTATTTTACACCACTTTTATTCTTGAAGTTTTAAAATAATTAACATCTAAAACTTAATCACTCCCTGTGGATTTACGATACCCGACTTACCGCTGTGCTTGCTTGTCAAGTGTAGTAGTAGCTTAGGTTTTCTTTGTATCGTGGCGGCGAAACACACGACGATTGTGTCCTCACACGAACACACTTTTACCGCACGATCACAAAATGGCGCCGTTGCCGGGGAGTGTGTTTTATATTGTGATTGTTTTATTATTTCGTAGTATTTTTTCTTTTGTATTTGTATTCTTTATTTTATCCTTTCCTTTTGACTTGTGCTAGATTGTTTCGAGAAATTTAAATCTCGGTGCTTGTCGCTTTTATTGAATTGCCTATTTTTGAAATGTCCCACCATAACTCTCTAGATAATTTTAATTGTTATGCTAATAGTTCTCAAGGTTATACTCCCAAGACTATGCGTGAATGCCTACAAATTCTTGAGTATGAGCGTCTTGCACGTGAAAGCCAAGAATTTGCAAGCAATCCCCCATTGCCTTTGGAGGAAACTTTGCGTGGTGGGAATAAGGAATGGAATGATGAAGTTGAGATTTATGATTCTTGGACAAATAAAAAAAATGTCCAACTCGATGAGATTATGTCTTCTTCACAAAGTCGGGTTGAGGTTGAAACTTGCTTTTCACTTCCACCCATTTTTGAGGATGAAATAATTGAGAGTGATCCAAGCACTCTCGATTTCCAATCTCTTTTAAATACTTCCAATTCTTTTGAGGTTGTGTGTACTTCCCTTCCTTCATTCCCGACCATTAGCGAACCATTAAATTTATCGCAAGAATCGGTTGAAAGTCTTAAGGACTTTAACCCGATTCTTGAAGGAGAATGTTATTTTGAGATGCTTCATCTCATGGGCTTTTCACTTGCACTTGCCCAACCTCCCCTTCCAATTGAAGAATCTTGGGGATGTGATTATGATTTTTCTGAGACTAATTTAGTCTTGTCCCCCGTTGTATCCAAATCCCCCATCGTCCCTCCAAAACTTTTAATTGACGATGGTTCATTTCTTTCGCCTTACACATGCCTTCCATTGTTCAAACGGAATTCATATTTTTCAGAAGGCATGCTTGTATGTGAGGGTACACCGGTTATCCTCCAAAGTTAAATCGTTCTTATGGTGGACCATCAACTATTTAGACTTCTAGTGTATAGTTAGTGTGAAGCCTAAATAGTAGGTTGTAAATAGTTAGCTTTTTAATTTTCTTTCTTTCCTATTTTTTTTTTTCTTTCCTTTTAATTTAGTCTAGTGTAATTAGTTAACTTTTTGTTATTTGTTTTTGCTATGCTCGGTACTAACTTGTTTTGTAGATTTCATTGGACTCATGCTTATGGAGATCGCTCCAATTTTGGGTAATATCGTTCTTTTCCTCTCTTTGTGTTGTGTCCTTAATGCGCATTGAGGACAATGCAACATTTAAGTTAGGGGGTGTAGGATATTCTATCCATTTCATGTGTAGTCCATGGATTTGCTCACATTTAGTTACTAAGTATGCCTTTTTGTGAAAAATTTGAAAAATTTCAAAAATATTTTCTTTCTTTTTTTCTCCTTTGTTGGGCATTTTGCCTTGTTTCCAGTGATAAATTTCAATAATTACCTGATCCAATAGACAACTCAATGATGCATGTTCTCGATTTTAGAAGTTATTGGGCTATAGTCCTCAAATCATTGATATTGTGAATAACATCATGAATTAAACTTTATCCCATGAGCATGTCCACTTTCCTTGTCATATTGATTTGGTTTAAGATTTTTATAACTTGGAAATCTTTTGTTGCATTGTATATACTTACACCGAGTAAGCTTTGTACCTTTCGTCGTATGTGAGTGTTATACACTATTCTTTTCTCATTGAAAACGTTGAATTCATTGGTAATCTCTCTAATCTTTCATTTGACCGCTCATTAGTTGAGTTCATACTTGAAATGTGTTACTTGATCATGATTTTCATATATTGTTTTGACTCGAGAATTGCGTAAACTTTGTGAAATGATCATAGGCCCTCTTTGATATATCACCCATATTAGCCTTGAACTCACCCTTATATGTTTACCCTCGTTAACCCCTTTGAGCCTAAATATTAGCCTTTCGTTTCAGAACCCCATTCTCATAACCAACTCCGCATTGGAGTTTTAGCCCATATATACACTTTCCATACCTTTGTTTGGAATGTTGCTTGGGATTGAATGATGTTGTTGTGATGTTGGTTACAATTTAGGCATATGAGAGTTTGATAAGCAAAGAAAAGAAAGTAGTGAAAAAAAAAAGTGAAGAAAAAGAGAGAGCAAAAAGCAATAGAAAACAAAAGAGAAAAATGAGAAAAAGAAGAAAAGAAAAGAAAGAGAAAGTTGTAAATGTTGTGTATAGTGTTCAATAAGCTTTGATTACTCTCCCCGATGATATATCTAATGCTCGTTTGGAAGTTACTTTCCATTTTTTATATTGCCCGCATTCTTCCCATTATCCCGAGTTTTCATCCCGAACACGTTGAATCCGTATATACATTCCTTCATTTCGTACCCTAACCTAACCTACATTATAACCCTATATAAAGTCCTATGTGATCTTAGGGTGCATTTAATTTAAAAGTCATAATAGTTTTGATATTCTGTGAAAATGCATTTCGCCTCTTTTAGTGTGCGGTATCTTTCATTGAGATTACAAGTTTTTCATTTCCTATATAGCGTTCCTCATCTGTGACATGTGCGCGGCCTAGTTTCCATTTTCATTTACTCTTTATGCCCGCATGTCCCGTGTATTACCCCCCTTTTCATAGTGAATTCATTTGTTGAGCGTAATGCCCGTGAGGATTGAATGTATGCTTGCTTTGATTAGTATCCGGTTTATATAAGTTTTTCGCCAAATCACACTATGCATGTGCTCTCCCCCCTCCCATTTTTAAAGTTTCAATTCTATGAGGTGCATTCTATAATGTTAATGATTTGGACTTTTCTGTGAATTCATTCACTTTGCTAATAATGCGTATGAAATCCTTTTCGCCATTGTTGAGTTTGTCGCATGTTGTGTTGGGCATCTTTTGAGGAAACTATATGATGTTTGTGGGTTTCATCCGTGAAAATCCTCACGAGACGACACTCGTCCACTAGGGTAACCTAGGGGTTTAACGGCTTATTGCATATGCTAAATGCAATCGTTCGCCCGCGAAAGTGGCCTTATGTTTTTATTTCTTTTTCGTCCCATTTTGTACTTGTATACTACTTTTGGTCTGCTTGTAGTTCTTGTAGTTTCTTATTTCATTGCTAGGGACTAACAATGTGTAAGTTAGGGGGTGTGATACGACGCAAATATTGCATATTTCACCCGTTAACCTACGCGTTATTATCCCCCTCGGGTATCTTAATCCCTATATTTATGCTCATTAACCAGACAACCTCGGATTTCCATGTTAACATGTTTTGCAGGCGTTAATTGAGATTTTGTAGGTATTTGGATGCTTAGTATGAAGTTTGGATGCATTCCGACGAAGTTTCGTACACAATCACACGCGCAAGGGCATTTTAGTCTTTTCACAGCTTGGGTACCTGGCCCGACATCTCACGGAAGTTGTATCCCTCCTAGCTAGCTTCGCGTGGCTGCGAACGGTGCGCGATTCCGAGTCATAACGAAGAAGTTACGGGCTTTTGATCGGAAGAGAATTCCAAACCAACCAAAACAGGGGAAAAATCCAAGACCTCTGTTTCCGAATCGATTCGCCCCTTTTCGAATCGATTCGGTTGGAGACAGTATGCCAGTTCCTCTATTTCCGAATCGATTCGGATTTCACCCGAATCGATTCGCCCCTCTGGCAGTCTCGAGATTTTTCCAACCCAATCGATTCGGCCATGCTGATATTTGTTTTTCTCCCATTTTATTTACAAGTTTGCCATGAGATTTGTTTTGTATAAATACTCTTTATCTTCATTTTGAAGAGATATATCTCCATTTTATCTTAGTTTAGTTAGGGTTGGAGGGGTTTTGATTGGTTCTTCTTCTTTCTCTCTTGGATTGACACACTAATTGGTTGTAAGATTGACTATTCATCTTCCCTCTCCTTTAATATAGTTGTATTTCTTCATTTCCTTGCTTTCTAGATAATTTCCATGCTGTCTAATTAGGTTTTTTTGCTTTATTTATTGGTTTCTTAGTTAATTAGTTTAATTTAGTTTAATCATGCTTAGTCCCTACATAAATAGGGTCGGAATTGCATTTCCACCATTTTCGGGTTCGAACCTCAAAATTTAGGGTTTCGTGTAAAATCGCATTTAATTGAAACCTCACGTATTAAAGTCGGATTATTATGCGTTTAACTTTCTTTGTCATGCAACGTTAGTGTTTATAGCGATTATCCGAATTTAATCCGCGTGTGACCATTTTTCAGTTAAATGTTTTATCTCGCAATTTTGGGTTAAATTCCTTCTTCCGTGATGTTTATGCTTAATTGAGAAAGATCGATTAAATGTTTTCGAACCATAATTCTAATTAGTAGTTGTTTAGCCCGTGTGGTGGAATGCGATCCCGATCCTCACTTTACTTTTGTGTAGCGTAACTTATTCTTTTCTTTTGTCACCATAACCACCCTATCACCTTTTCTTTTATTTATTTTACACCACTTTTATTCTTGAAGTTTTAAAACAATTAACATCTAAAATTTAATCACACCCTGTGGATTTACGATACCCGACTTACCGCTGTGCTTGCTTGTCAAGTGTAGTAGTAGCTTAGGTTTTCTTTGTATCGCGGCGGCGAAACACACGACGATTGTGCACTTTACACGCGCACACTTTTTCCGCCCGGTCATGCTTCCCATTCGAATGAGGTACATCTCATGTCCCTTTCAAACCTGTAATTTTTGCTTATTGGTTCCTCGTTAGATCTCTCGATCGAAAGAGATGGGGTCTAGTTTGAACGATTCCTAATGTTTTTTGAATGATCAAATGAAATCTTGAAAATTCTACACATTTTAATATGCTGTCACGACGGGGTTCATTAGATTGGACGACGAGTCGAGCTCTCAGTGGCTCAGATGAAAATGTGGGATAAAGGCTTGATGGATCATTGGATAAAGGGTTAAGTTTGGCGGCATTTGTGGGATTTAACCTTTAGGGTTTGGGGGTATTTATGTGATGTTAGGCTCACTTACGCAAATCCAATCAGATTTGGCTTCTCTTTCTAGCTCTTAGAGCTCATCCTCCACTAACCACCACATACCACCAAAGGTTAACCATCTTCTTCCATATTTCATCTCATAAAACCTAAATACTCCAGACATTAAAGCAAGAAGGGTTATTAGGGAGATGTTGTTCGAGATTTCTGGAGAAGAAGAAGAAAGTATGGAGTTTGAAGGGGGTAGGCAACCTATTTAAGTCCACCTTAGGAGGTGGAAAGTTTCCACCTTCTTCTACGCTTCATCTACCATTGTTGAAGCTTATTTTGAGGTGGGTCACTCCACTCCTAGCTTAAGAACTTTATTTATCCATAGTATTGGTTTTGTAGTTAGAGTTTGTAAGAGTAGAAGGCATATATAATTTAAGAAGGTTATTTCTTATGATTTTGTGTAAATGATTTCAAGAGTTATTGGGAAAATGATATATTTCAAGAAATATTGGTATTTAAACACTTTATGGAATAAAATATGGTAATAATATCTATGGAGTAAATACCTAAAGGATTTTTAGTAAAAAATTGGATTTTATAAAATTAGACATTTATTCTAGTTTTGGATGAACAAAACTATCTTTGGTCTTGAAAACCATGTTTATGAAAATTTTACGAATAAATCATGTGTAAAACTCATTTTTTTGGATTTCTAGACTTAAAATTCACCTTCTCATGTATATAAACCTGTAGTATTTTGATGAAAAGCATATAAATAAGTTTAATGAAGGTTTTATTAGGTTTAACCATGAAATAAAAGAAATAAAAATTTCAGCCCTTAAAGTGTGTTAAAAAGTGTTGAAAATATTGTAAGTGGATATTTCAAGACTACACGTGAGAATAAAAGAAAAATGGTGTTTCCTTATAAACTAGTCTCGGGTTCTCTTAGTAAATAAAGTAATGATAAAGAGATTTCCAACTTGAAAAAGGGTGTTAACTCCAAAGTGTGAAATAAATGTTAATAACTAAAAACATTTGAGAAGCTGGTATGTATAACTTTGTAATATTTTGGGAAAAATAACACTTGTGAAAATGGAGGAAAATGCAAGTTTGGAAATAAATGAATAAAATGGCAATTTTACATAGAGTGGAATATTTTTATGAAATCAAAAAATTGGAAATGGTGTTATACAAATAGTCATAAATGAAAGTGATTTTGCGACAAAATCAATGCAAGTGTGAAAAGGATAAGAAATGGTGATTTTTAAAGTGTAACACAAGGTGGGGTGAAGTCCTCGGGCTTTGCCTTCGGCATGTAAAAAGTAGAATAATGTGGACATTTGATAAGTGTTAAACACATTAATATGGACTCATATGAGATCGGAAAAGAATTACAAAGGGTCCGGTGCCCTAGGGTGGAAGACCAAAAACATTGGCCACAGCATATGGTAGTGTAGACGGCGGTGTGGAGCCCGTTAAAGTATGTGGTTATTTGGAGGATTACGAGAAAAATATAATGAAAAGTGGAACATGTCAAGAATTGGGATATGAGACAAATATAAGAAAAGACAAAATAACTTGAATGAAATTAATTTATATTTTTGTTATATGATAACGGGGACCAGTAATGCGAGAAATTGGCTAATATCCATGAAGTAAACAGAATGGTAAAGTGAAGTGATTAAACGGGTAATTAAGCAAGCTAAAGAGGGTTAACCCAAAAGTAACACATGAGTGTGTTTATGAATGATTTTCCATGAAAAATAAGTATTTTCTAACACGGTGCTTGCGTGTGTTGAACATGTGATTTTCAAGAAAAATACTAGGTAAATTTAGTGTGAGTAAAAGGTTGATTCCAATAAAAGAGGTGCTTTTCCTTAAACAAAAGGGTATTTGTTTAAAGTTTGTAATCGGGTGTATTAAATCAAGACATAAATGTCAAGTCAAGTAAAAATGGGTTCCTTTATAAGGTTATGGTAAATTAATCATAATAAGTAAAGTTTTAGAATAAAGCGATTATGTGTGTGTGTGTGAGAGAGAGAGTGATGTGATGTGATTGAATGTGCATGTCGGTAAGCATGCTAGAGTCTCTTTTTTGTCGTTCGATTCTATATTAAACTGTTGTATTTTCCCATTAGGAATTCGGCTCATTCCCTCCTCTTTATTATGGCAGGTCATAGACGATTTTGTATTTTGAGAGTGTTACTTAGATAAGTATTCTTTTTCTTTTACGTTAGTAGCTCTGTGTGATTGGATTCCGGGGACACTTTCCACGGGTCCCTTACATAGCTTGACTTGAATTGGAATCGAAAGTTAAACAAGTGAAATGTTAATTAAAAAAAAAGTGGCCAATCAACATTATTTAGGTTGTCTCATCTCACTTCACACCTAACATTCTGGTTGGACCGGGTTGACCACGGGTAACCCATAAATTCGGGTTGGGGTATTACAAAAAGTATCAAAGATCTAGGTTCAAGGTTCCTTTCAGGAGTTACGTGGTGAGGTTAGTAGTGGATTTTTTGATGTCGGTGTTGGTTTTAAGATGGTCACACTAGATAGGTGTCGGTTTCAATTCGTGTTCTGTATGATAGAGTCAAGGAGATTGGCACGATGGGAAATGTTTGGCCAAGTATCATGTGGCCAAGTTAGTTTCCATTAGTAGATTTCACGCTTCTGATTTAGGGATGTTAGTAAATTGCGAGTGTCCATATTGGCCATTAGTGGCGATAACGTGTTCTTAAATGTGAGGTGCATTAATATCAACCCTTGATAATGTGAGGGGACTAGTAAGATGTTAACAAGGGTGAATAATGTCCCTCAAATTAGAGACACGAGTTGTTTAAAGTGAACTATGGAGGATAGGTGACTAGAGTGTCATGTCTAAGAGATATTGATTTTGTGATGAACACGCATTAAGTTCCTTGGTTAGGTACTTACGGGTAATTAATAATGATGGTGTGATTTGGGAGAACTTAATCCTTGGGGTCATAAGCATTTGACAATTCAATAGGCACGTAGACCCGTGTCGATCATTACTTGAGGATGTGTACTCGACTGTAGTTGATCGGATACTATCATTATAGGTAAATGCCTTGGTAATTCTCGATTTAAAGTTATATATCACAAGTTATGAGAGGATTTACTGGACATTAGTGGTGGGTATGTTATGTGTGTAATAATGATGGGTTAAAGTGACGCAGGAGTCATAGTTTTCCATCATATCATTATAAAGAATATGATGCAACTTTTTAGGAATAAGATCCCTAGTGAAGTCGGTAGTGTGGACTTAGAGGCTTATAGGTTATGTACGATGTACTATATCCTACCATAATCCTTAGTAGTGTCAGTTTGTGGTTTAATATGTGGTTTATGGCATCAGTCGTTAGAAAGAAGGTTTTCGAACCTTTATTAGATCTCGAGGAGAGAGTCGTAGGTTAGACCTATACCAGAGTTTCAAATAAAGGGGAAATAAGATTCTTATCTAAATGTTATGGCTCGATCTAGCAGCCTAAGTCATGATGGAATGTCAGGAATTTTCAGTGTGGGTATGATTTAAGGAAGTCCTTAGAGTATCCTTGGGACTGATTGTTTGTGGTGTCATTGAGGAATATAAATCGAGTTATCATAACGCCTTGAGGTGTTTAATGGTTAAAGTGCACCATGTGTGGAGACTTGTATGCTAGTGCTTTTATGAGTATCTAATGGCCACAATGCCGATATCGAGAAATTGGTAGAACATACCAACAATAAGAGGATCATCGGTGATGAAATCTCATCAAGTTTTGATGACTTTTATATTGGGGTGTACGTGGTATCCTTAGGTAACTAGTCACATTCAACATCATGGAGTGCTAGTGTTCTAATGATGGTCGTATTGAGGGTCATTTGATGATCCCATGTTATTGGTCAAATTTTAAGGAATCAAATCGTGTAATCCTTAGTGAGGTCATCCAATTTGATATAAATAGGTGGTGCCACCTCCAAAGGAAAATTGGAGAGTTGTGTCATCATTGGACATGATGCTCATTTGTCCCAAGATGACCAGTATAGGAAGTGTAGTAATCGATTATGATCGGTACTAGGAAATGCATTTGGACATAAATTAATGATTTCATGATTGAAAATTTGAAAATAGCATTCATAGGGGATATATAAGCATGATTAGGATACCTACATGTGTCGATAGTATAAGTTATAATAGCCCTACCAAGGAAAGGACTAGTTCTTAGCATGTCTTGCCAAATCGATCATGTATATTACCTACTATCCTTAGAGTGTTGGACCTCGTCTAAGGAGACATTTTGTATATGATCATGGCATGATAAAGATGATAGTAACCTAGGCGTGTTAGGTTAGTCACAATGTCTCATTGACTAAAGAGATGGATAAATCTAGCATTGATTTCCCATGGTCCCCAGCAGAGTCGCCAAATGTAGGAGGGTACTTTAGATTATAGATGGAGGCGTAACCCCTTTCGAGTATGGTAATGACAAGTTAATTAGCCCCAGACCTTGGATTAATAATAGGACATACAAACACAAACCTAATGAACATGAACTCAGTTTAAACTCACAAATCTCTCGTGTATAACTCAAGAGATAGTAACGATCTTTAGAAGTAACTTAGGTGGAGGGAGAGAGAAGTGTGCACCCTAGGTACACCTTGGTAGGCAGGTAGAAACACACCACACACCCTCAAGAATCTCTGTCAAGTATTAAAAGCTTCGCAATAAATAACAATGGTGAGTGGATAAACCCTCTAGTTTGCAATAATTCTCTCTCTCTGATATGTATCTCTAGTAATAACTCCCGAGTTCCCAAAACAGGATCATGTTTCCCTTAAGGGTGGTTGGGGTCCTTAAATAGCCCCCACACCATCCCCGAGACAACTCAGTCATTAAAGACAATGAAAGACATCCCTCATACTTTATGTCACAACATTAAATGCCTGGTGCATGCACTAGTTGCCTCCATGTCATAAACATTAAATGCCAAGACATGCCTTTTGCCTAACCACTGTGTGTCAGGGCGCTGTTGTCGCAGGGGTGGCTCACCAACCACCTGACAGGCCCAAATACCACGGCGGTTTACTCAAGTGCAAGTCTGACATTTGTTTGGTTGGCTAGTGACATCACCTACAGTAGATGTGACATTAAGTATAGGACTATTTGGTTTATAACTCAACACCCGATGGAACTCCAAGCTGCTCCGCTTGAGGTTCCACGGTCAGGGTCCTTTGGTGTTTTACCAGGTGTATCTAAGATGGTTAGGACAATCCCCAACGGTGCCTTACTTATCAATCCTACGAACCAAGTCCCTCTAAAGTTCCAACGGTGAGGTCATTCGATAGAGCATGAAAGCTCCCCCAGGCCCTGCCAAGCCTAGTCTCTCGTAAGTACCATTTGACCACACACAAACTCATTCATTATTATCTTTACGCCATTACAACCGTTATAGCTTACAGTCATCAATAATGAAAATACAATATGACTAATACAACAAGCTAAAATATGAGCTGCCGCACCAGGCTGAGTTACCACGCTTGAGCTGCCTTGGTTACTTAATCTCAAGTACTGTTGCTAATTAGGAGTTTGTCCCTAATCTCAAGATTACCTTCAAGCCCCCTCTACACCACTTATTGGCTGGGACAGTTCTTATTGGCCGAAGATAAAAGGGGGAGATGTTACCCCTAAGGAGAGAAGCCCAACATGGACTTCTGAAGTGACAATAAGTTTATATGTTAATTTTTTCTCGTGGGGATGAATGGTTTGTGATCCAATTCGTCACAATTGATGACTTGGGCCAGGTGTATGACTAGGCTATGATCCAGTAAGGATGGTTGGGAGGAGTTGTAGACTTCAAAGCATGTGGCGTAGGTTCGCCTTTCATAAACCACAGTCCATTGCATGTGTATGGGATTCCCTCAAAATGGTTGTTTATTCTTTGTGATCTGTTATGTTCCTTTAGTTTCGGTAGTTGATGATTATGTTCCCTTGGTTTTGGTAGCCGAGGATTATATTGTGTTATGGTATAATGCGGTTTGAATCATTAGAGTGCGATTAGATCTGGCATGGTCAATTCAGCTTGGTAACTGAGTGTGACCTTGTCTAAAGTATCCTTTTGTATTGCACAAAGTTCAGTATACATGTGGTTGCGCGTTCAATCGTATAGTTTTTTCGTAGTATCCATTTCCTTAAATATTAGCAACCTTATGGATGGACTGACATGGCAATCAGTAGCTCTGGTTTTGAAGGACTGGATGATGATTTGAGAACATCATATAGTGTTAGAACATAAGGAAATATAACATGAAGTGTTGTTTCATCACGATGAGTGGATTGGTGTAATAACGATGAGAATGTTCCATAATGTTATGCCAAGAGTGACCCTAGGTTCATAGAAGGGTCCTATGGAAAGGTATTAGTCGGGTGCATGATTTGGGACTTAGTTAGCCTATCATGCCTAGATGTGAGAGACTCATGATGTGAGGTTAGTAGCGAGTTTAGGATAACTTGTATGGTTAGGGTGACGTGAGAATTCGAGGAAACTTTAGGTGTGTAGTCCTAAGGATTGAAAAAATTTATGTTGATGAATGGGATGTTAGTTATGGTTCAATTTATACTTGGGTGAGTGTAGATCACTTGGGAGTATAGATCTGATAGAGGTGCCGATATTCCTTGGGAGTTAGCAAAATATTAGGACTTGATTTAGTATGACCTCCGGGTGAGTGGAGATTCGAGGACTGTTGCACAACTTTAACGGCTAGCCTGATGGGGAGCATTAAAATATGTTGCATATTGAGTTTTTTGGTGACTGCCCTAGTGAAAGGAGATATGATTATTTGCTCGTGGTTGGGATTTCGATAATCCATCCTTGAAATATCCCTATGACTTAGAGTAAGGATTGATACCCACAGGAATTTGAGGAATTGATGGATTAATAATTATGAGGATGAGATTTCCCGAGGAGGGAAGAATGTAACATCCGCATCCGCGATTTTAATCGTTATTTAGAGCCATAAAATAACGTTATTTGTGGTTTTATGAATAGGAAGACATAGTCTCCTACGTAAAAAGATCCAAAAAAATGTCAGGTGTTCTCGCTCATGCTTCATCATCTAGTCGATGATCTTAAAACTCTAGCCAGTTAGTGCCCTTTTGCACAATTGGTATTGGACATCATTGGTACCATACCTACAACACTAGGAAAAAAAAGTATCTCTTAATCGACATAGATTACTTCACCAAATGGATAAAGATTGAGCCTTTGGCGAACATAAGGGACGCCACTTTGATTATATTTATTCGGAGTGTAAGAGTATTTATATACTCATTTGTGCCCTTGTAATTAGTTGTCTTATTTTGATTTCCCAAAACACTTTAGTTACCTTATTAACCTCTTAAGAAAGTTTCATCAACATTTGCGATCTTGAGGTCGGTTCTTGATCATCCTCATTATCACATAGATCACATTATTGGATGAAATGTAAATTGGAGAATTTCCTCATACACATCATGTGTTCTTACAAAACTGTTTTCAAAACATCTTTGTAAATGTTTTATGTGTATAAATATTGAGGTTTTTCTACCTTAATCTTGCTTACATGTCAAATGTTTAAAAAAATTAAAAAAAAGAAAAATTGAGCAAAATTTACTAGTCTCGCCGTAGTGACAATTTTTGTCGTCGAAGAGAAAAATGGATCAAGTTTCTTTGGCAAAACTTTGGAACTTAGAGAGAGAAGGCTATCACTGAAGCATCGCAGTAGTGATAACTTTTAATACAACGATACTTCTCTCGCTGGCCGCCAAATCCTTTGAAAGTCTCTTAAAAAATCTTTGGATAGATATACAACTTGCCTCGCAATAGGTTCACTATAGAGATGCCTCGAGCGACACGTGTAGATCCGTGAGTTTGTTATAAAGATATTTGGGATCTTCTAGATTTTGTGCGAAAAGCACTTTTCGGGAAGATGATTGGACAAGCTAGCCCCCAACGACTCTCTCACACATACTTTGTGTAAAATGTGTCTGTTGACTTGTCTTGTTATTTGGGAATCCCATTTATATGGTTTTTCTTATTTACATCATCAATTCTCTTTATTTAAAAATGACTCTCATATCTTTCAAGATGAAAATAATAAGAGAGTCTTTGAGTGTATATTCTTTTGTTCCTTCTTTTTAAGGAGATGACCACATTTGTGAAAAAGAATGAACCCATTTTCAAAACCTAGTTCATCTTTTTTCCACCTTGTAATGTTTGTATTAAATCTCCTATCTTTTTAGAGGTTGATTAATATCAAAGAAGATGAATATTTTTATCAAGAACTAATTTTGATAAAATGAACTTTCTATACACTTTGGGTCTTTCTCCCAACAAGAAGTATTGTGATAAGGTTCTATTTCGGGGTTCATATTATGCATGATCTCTAAAGTTTGAAGACAAAGGATTGTGCAACATTGTTGATGTGTGTCATGCATCGAGATGTTGAGATTTTCCATCAATGGATAGGAGTCTCCAGCTTCCTAAAATTTGGTGGAAAAAAATGTGAACTATGTATGAAAACTTATGTCATATCTTGTGGGCAAAGTCTACGAAAGAGGAACTTTGGGTAAAACCTCATTCTCAAGATCTTGTGGTAAAGGTATTGTGGTTGCCCAAGTTATGCCGATGACATTGTTATTGGCTCTATAAATGAAGAACAGACTCAAGATTTTACTTCGATTATGAAAAAATAATTTGAGATAAGCATGGTTGGAGAATTCACCTTCTTTCTTGGTTTCCAAATGTGACAAATGGGCGATGGAATTCTTATTTTTCAATCTAAATATATGAAGGACATTGTAAAGAAATTTGACCTAAATGTACCCCTATGATTATTTCCGTTAAGTTTGGAAAGGAAATAAATGGAAAAGATGTTAACGAGACGCTTTATCGTAGCATGATAGGTACACTACAAGAAAAATGACTTTTTATGACGCTTGAAAAATTAATTTAAAGACATTTATTACAAAAATGTCATTTAAAGGTTAATACTGTTATTTATATGACATATCTGATATAAAATGTCATTTTATATATAGTAATATTATTTTTCATGACACTTCAAATATAAAAATCATATTTAATTATAGATATTATGAGCATTTTTTAAGAATTTATAAATTAAATGTATATATAATGACATTTTTTGTTCTCCGTACAAAATTTAGTGGGATTTCCCTCCTAAACATTTAGGAGAACTTTGATATCTCCCGCTTCTCCTCATTTTCACTCACAGTGATCGCTCTCTCTCTAGCCATTGTCGATCCTCTCTCTTCCTTACGCAGCTGCCCCTCTTCTCTCTCCCACATGAACGTCCCTCCTCATTTTCAATCACAGGTCTCATCTCTCTATATATTATGGATAGTATGTTTCAGTGATTGTCAATTAGTCCCCTTACCCGTGCCGCGGTACATTGTTGTGGCGACAACGTTTGAGAGATTGAATTAGCATAAGTTGTTCTTTGTTAAAATAAACATTACATATTGTAGATATTGTAATGTTGAACATTAGTTGATAAAAGTTATTTATGAAGGATTTTGAGCATCCAGATCCCTTATCTACAAATTTTGATTTTTTTGTTCTTGGGGAATTTTCTCACATTCTCATTTTTATACAAATATTGCATATCCATGAACCTAGGGCTCAACAATATTATATAACTTTCTAAATAATACTAAGATAAAGTTGGTTTTGACTTTTACTTTTAGCTTTTGGTTCGTTCAAACTTTTGAATTTCAAAGGCAAAATTAAAAAATTATATATTATAATAATTATTCTTAAAAGATTTTATAAGAATGTCATAGTTAGTGTTGTTTTCAAAATGAGTTATCTTATTTTGTGTTCTTCAACTGCTAAATTGTCAAGGATTATAAGAAATATGAAGTAACATTTGAATTTTCACACTTTTGAGGTTCTCGGAATAATTAGAAAATACTCATTATATGTATTTCGATTTGAAGGTATAATGTTCATTTAAGCCTGCCAATGACAAGAAGGAAACTTCTACTTGCGCAAATAATGTTGGCGTTTTGGTACGTACATTTCCCTAAGCAATATGAATTATGCAATGCTGAGTCGGGAATATGAGAATTATGCAACGATCTCTCAAACTGAATTTTATATATATATATATATATATATATATATATGTCAAATAGTCGTTGCTACTTAATACATTACACTAAAACGTGCATTTTGTAAGAGGTTTTCATCTGGTTGATAGGTTTGTGACAAGAAGAAAGCTATTCTATTGGTGGATATGGCTCATATTAGTGGGTTGGTTATCGCTAGTGTCATCCCATCACCATTTGAGTATGAAGATGTTGATACACATTCCTTCGCACCGAATCTTTTATGCCTACTTCGTAAGACTCTTTACCAATCTGTAGGTTTTTTTATTGTCTAGTTTAACACCATCTAAGTTCATATTTCAAGAAGGGTTTGGATGATGGTCTAAGGGCCACGGGCAATAGATGAATCCCTAATCGTCGACCATCCAAATCTAGTGGTCGTTGACGAGGGAAATTTGATCCCCTCTCCCTTAGCTTATTCATTAATAGTCTTTTAGGTTTGTTGTGCTTAACTTCTTTATGCGTTTTATTTCAGAACATCTAATTCATTTATCCATATGTGTGTATGTATGTGCATGTGTTTGGGTTTTAGATATGTTTCTCATAGTTTGAATACCATAAGTGGATCATTACGAACAATAGTACTAGAAAGCATGAGGTCTTAAATGGATTGCATAAAAAACAGATTGTTCAATCCTTACAAACATGGGGTCTCACACCATATTTCATAATTTAATGTGGTGGACCTTCTTTAGATGCTCTTATCCTTGCCTTATTCCTCATTGTTACATTATACTTCCGATCATCGAAATTAGTGTAGTTACAGCAGCTATGAATTTTGGCATCCTACCTTCAGACCCTTTTTCCACTTTGTTCTAATGATTTCATTCACTCTCTAACCTTCCATGAATATTGGTAAGTGAGTGCTAAATGTGTTATTCTCATGTTAGTTATAACATAAACATCCTAATAATATTAAATCCATTTTAAAATCATGACGTTTTCACGTTTTGGGTTTATTACATAAACCTCTATGATATGTTAATTTGAGTACAACTCCATTATTAGATCCTTGAATTCAATGCATATCTTGCTAATATGATAAGTTAAAAGGCTATATGATACAAAAGTGAAGCCTCACATTTGTATTATATCATATTTTAATACTTGAACCGATCATGGACAAGCCATATGCCTGCGCTGCGTACTTCTTTTATAGCGGTGTTTTTTTTGCATACATCTCGGATACATGCATATTTGGTAGTGTGTGTGTGTGTGTATAAATATATATATATATATATATATATATTGAATACATTTAAATGTTAATTTTATATGTTTATGTTTGGTAGTGTTCACTATTTCATAATGTTTTCAATCCATCTACCCAATCCACACATATTAGCTTCCGCTATTGTGACTTACAATGTATCGGATATTGTGTTTATGTATGGCAGTGTCCGCCATAGTTGAATATTGTTCTACGAGACATAATTTTGCAGTTATAGGCAATCATGTAGCATGTTTCTGAGCCTACTAAAATCAGTGGACATATTTGTTGTTTCTACAGATTTGTATGTTAGATTTGGTGCTTAAATAATCAACAAAAGACTCCTGGGAGCCTCAAGCAACTCGTATAAATATTTCAGCGAGGCACTAGTAGGAGATGATAGAAAAGATTTGATGAGAAAGCTACCAAAATTTATATACGATGAGAAGAAATATTTGGAGATGATGCGCAAAATACTAACTAAGAAGATTACACAACTGAACTCGGCTATAAATGATGTTTTCGCTCAGCTTCGCGCAGACGATGATGTCCGAAAAGAAGCACACTGAGTGAATATTTATGTTCCTAAAGGTTGTACCAACCTTGCCTTCCCTTTTAGTTTAATATGAATGTCTCTTTTGGGTCATCCAACTATCGACCAAACTCCACACGATGATGTCCTAAAAGTAGCACACTAAGTGAATATTTCTGCTTCAAACGTTTTAATTTTTGTTTCAATTTTCAGTATTGAAATGATTTGGTACTGATTCAAATGTTTGAACTTTTTTTATTGAATTTTCTATATTAAAACGATTTGCTATTGAAGCAGTAGGAACATTTTTCTGTGTTGAAGCAGTAGGAGCATCTGAGGGTAGATATTGAAACAATTGTTTCAATTTTCGGTGTTGGTATTGAAGCAGTAGGAACATCTGAATGTTGGAATCCAATTTTTTGTTGTTGGAATACCTTTTCCTGTAGTTAATCTTACTCCAATTCATAAGTTTTTATGTATTTTAGTTCATTTGATTAGATCTTTTAGTAATAAAATAATAATTTGATTTTGGTACCTTTGATTTCATATTTTTCTTCACATTTAGGTTTTGATTTCAGATTTGGGTTTTTATTTTTAATGCATTTCAGGTCGGGTGGCATGCGCTTCTTCTTGGGCGTTTCTCCAAATTTGATGGCAAAATAGTCAAATGGAAGTAGTTGCAAGTTCTTAACAATTCTTTGTTCCAACAACAGTAAAAGTTGTTTTTCTCTTGGTGTTTTAATCTGTTATGTCTATTGAAGTGCTATTGGATTCAATTCTATTCATCCGTATATAACATTCAGCTTATATCTGACCTAAATGTGTGCACACATCTGTTTCATTTATTTCTTCATAGTAAGGTGTTTGATGGTTTTCATTTAGGGGTTGGCCTTCTTTTCTGACTACAATTTGACATCACTTACAAGTCGTTGACGTAGTTGTACCAATGCTAGACCACGATAGTTCCAATCTATATATATATATATATATATATATATATATATATATATTGAAATGTCTTTCCCAAATCACAATTAGGTCTCTAGAGTTAGCAAACTGATAGGGTACGATCCAGTAAATTTTAATTTAAAGAATCTGGTCCAGATACCTTCAAGTTAGGTAATATATATGTGAATTTCAATATTGTATTTGTCGCTTAATATTGTGGAGGGGACCGCATCCAAATGATCCCTCTTTTTTGAGCCACTTATTTATGAAGAAAGAAACTAAGTTGACTTCACTCAATTAGGAATGTTTTATTTCGAATTTATTTTAGCCTCACAGCCCATCTCCTTAATTAAAGAGACTTCGTAGCTAATCTCTAATTTAGTATTTGTAACATGTACTTGTTATTAAACACAGGGATAAAGGATGATGATATGGATATGAATTATTCACTCATGTGGCTACGTGGAGATAATGCATCTTCCCTTAACTTCCAGGGGATTTTTTTTTTGAGTGGGGGGGGGGGGGGGGGGAGGAGGGGTCACACCTTGGATGCAACCAAGATTAGATACCTCCATGCTCGGTATGCAAAGCGACATCTACCAAGCTATGGTTGTTGCTGCTCTTCAGGATATGGGGCTTGTTGATCCTTCCAAACAGGCCCCTCCATCATACATGCAATTTCAGCAACCTCAAGGTGTACCCACCAGGTCTGATGAGAAGTGTGTTAAAAGGCAAGGTGGAAAAATCTAGTCCGAAAAAGAAAGTGCTTCTTGGGGATGCACATTGTATAATCATGTTCAAGATGATAATTTAGGTGTCTTGTGAATTGAGTAGTTTTCTTATATCACCATCCAACATAGTTCTGATTTATAAACATTTATGCTTGTTCTGTAACTTGCAGGATATGGATACATCAAATCCTGCAGTTTTTGTCAATGCTGAGCTTCTGCGCATGCATGTGGGAAGGAGAGTACATGATGTGATTAAGGTGGTATGACTTGATGGTGGTGTTATAATTGGAAAATCTACAGATGAACAACAATTAATGGTAAAAGTTCAGCCACCCTCTCCTCTTACTACTTTTGTTGAGGTCGTTGGCATTACTGACAGTAACCAATCCATTCGGGATGAAATATGGACCAACTTTGTTCATACATTTGGTATGACTTTTGCTCCTTCTTTAAAGCTGCCTTTGATTTTTCTGTCTCAACAGAGAAGTTTGTGCCACACCATTGTATATATACAAAACTCAGTTTCCACATATTATTGGAATGCTTTACATTAAATGCTATTAGTATTGTTTTTGCTTATAGAACTTCCCCCCCTAACATTGGATAGTAAACCCATTTGGCTAATGGAGTTTCATAATGTGAAAAAAATGTTTAAATTGATACAGTTTATAGTTGGTGACTTATGCTTTTTTATTTTTCTTGAATAACTGAATCGTTTACAGTCAAATCATTTCTTCTACGGAACCATATGATATCGAAAAATACTTGCAGTAATATATCTGTTTTGCTATTTGTTCTTGTTAATAAGTCTTTTCATGTAATTCCCATTATACCTTAGTTATTGATACAGTGCTCTCTAATGCTTCTTTATTACCATTAATGTAAACACCATAGGATCACCAAGTTTTTAAAGAAATACTGAATGCTCAGCTCATTACAATCAGCTAAGTGATGTTGTCATATACATTTATCTATTTGTTAGCAACAAATCAACAACAAACCAAGATTCTACTGCTGTTTGGGCATTTATTAGCCATACTTTAATAGAATCTTAGCATGCCCATTTTGTTATTTTGAAAAAAATGTATTGCCTTTGATGTACTATTCTTAGCCCATACTGTAGCTTCAAGATTATGTACAATAAATATATTTATAGATAGGAAACAGAAAGAAGGGAAACATATCATAGCTTTGAAATGTGTTCAATAACTAGTTGATTTTACTCTAATATTGACCACCTTTGGAGGCTTTGGATCTAAAAGACTTCTGTTTGCCTTTCTTTTTCTTTTCAGACACACATAATTACAACCAACTTTGCTAACTTGCAAACGGGGACTATAAACACTTGTTTATCCGAGGAGGTAGTTTTTTGATGCTAGAAAGTGAGAACCTTTGTTTCATCCAACATTACTAGTGTATATGATGATTAACTTAGTCCATTTCAATTTCTGATATTATTTTAGTAACTATCTTCAGCCTCTTTATTGGCAAAGTTGTTTGAAATACAGAATACTATTGTGCTATCCTATAATTTTACCCCTCTAACATGCTTCAGCACAAAGTATCTTTATTGGGGGAACCTTATTAACTTCTTTTTGTATCTTCTGAAATCCACTATTGTGTGCTAGTGCTTATGAGTGCCCTTGTAATTATGAGAGATATGTAATCATACACACACATAAAAGTGAAGTCTTGATGAGTTATGTGATCTTGTGATATTTATAGGCTTAATAGAGTTACAATGATGTGTTTAAGTGACAACCTTAGAAGACCCATTAAGTTTGTTTGATTCATTTATGGTTAAGTCAGATCTTAAACTCTTGTTGGTGAATTATATGCCATTTTTTCATCTATACTTATCCTTTGACCAAGACCAACAACTTACCGTTTGTTGTTATACACAAGTGAATAGAGTAGTTGTCAATAATGTCCCAATTATCCAAATAATGGAATCCAAGAGGTTCAAGAAGTGTGCCAATTTTAGAGATTGGCATATGCATGATTGTTTTGCAATGATACTTAACACATGTGTGATCTCTACATATTTCAGCAACTTAGTTGCGTCAAAAACATTTAGAAATGCCCAAGAGTACTTGATTTTTTTGTCAAAAGGCAGGGTGTACTCTGTGACCATGCTAAAAATGTCATTAGAAATTAAAGAAAGATAGAGAAGAGAAGAAGAAAAAGTCATGAAAAAAATGTGGCCGCTGAATTACGTACGGCCCTTACTTTTTAATTTTTTTTATTTCTTTGATTCGTGGCCTTCAACCACAATTTCTTATGCTTATTATTGATATTTATTCCAAAGCTTAGATTATTATATGGCCAGGCTTCTAATTGGTAGTTCATTTCTTATTTTATGCATTGTTTACTCTAGCTCTGCAAGACTAATGAAATTCTTTGTGATTGTAGTCCAGGTGTGAACCCTAAGGTTCGTCAAGAAATAATAATAGAAATGGGAACCTGGAACTCAATAATTCATGAACAAGATACTACCACAGATAGATATTCCAGTAAGGGAAATAGACAGAAAAAAATTTCTCCTGCTGAACTGGTATTAACTGCTTTATTATATCGTATTTGGCACAAACTTGGGTCTTGAAATCAAGCTATATCATGACATGTACATTTTGTGAAAGTTGAAATCACACTATGTGCCTCTTGAAATCATTTATCCTTATTTTTATTTCTTTTTTTGGACTCCTAAATTCGTTCTCGTGGATAATTTGAGATGGTACTTGATGCAGCGAAGAGAACTGAGAGTTATTGTTGAATCGGATGAGGGCATTGATGAAGGTTTTTCCTGCTTACTTAAGAAGGAAACAGGTAACCTGAAAATGAATTGCAGAATTTGATTATTTTTTCCAATTCTATATCATGATACTACTTGTTATAATTGATGTGAAAAATATTATTGGGCATGATATGGTATTATGACATCTTTTGTGCGTGAAAAATATTGGCCTAATGTTATCTTGGGTAGAATCCAAAAGCGACAGAGACTTCAGGGTGTACATTGTAATCAGTTTGGACGCGCGTTTTATCCCGTCTTATTTCCCTACACCTGCCTTCCTCTGATTGGTTGGAAGTGTGTTTCTTTACTGAGATAACAACGCATGTGATATCAGCCCTTGGATCATTCCTTATCAATGGTCTGCATGTCGTCTTGATGAATCCTAGTGTAACTTTTTAAGCCAATCACGTTTCATTTAACCACCACCTTGTATCAGCCCTTGGATTCAAATCAAATTATATTGACTCGATCCTAGCCCTTGGTTTTGATCAGATCTCTCGAACCTTCTCCTCACACTATAAAAGGACCTCTATTCTCAGACTTCGAAGACTTTTGCCATTTCCAATTTTTCTGAGAGAAGAGAGAAGAGAGAGAAGAGAGAAGAGAAATAAGAGAGAGAGAAAATTTATAAACCCTAACTTCATTCGTCCAAATCCTCTTTAAAACCCAAACACTTCTTCAAAACACAATATCAAAAACACCATCCTGAGTGTTCTTGAGTGTTTGAGAGTTTGAGTTGAGTTATTTTTTTGGTTGCTGTAACCTTGTGTTCATTAGATCTTGTTTCCAACTTAGACTTCTACTTAGATATAGTTTCTGGTTCCATAGAAATCTCAGATCTGAGTTATTCATGTTACATTACACTTAGTTTCATTCGTTATTTCTCATCTTGAGAAATATTTGTTGATTATTTTATCTAAAATGTTTTCTTACTTTGAAATCAACAATAAATGCTTTTTTTTTCTTATTCTTATAAAACTAAACCTTTGACCTAGTTTGGAATCTCACTTGGAGGTTTTCAATCTCGAAAATCTTTTATAAACAGAGATTGATTAAGATCTTGACTGATTTGTAAGCAAGATATCCGTGGATTCTGGGATTAATTGAAAGGTCAAATAAGGTTCAAAGTTTTGTAAGAAGAAAGAAAAGAAAAGATCACAGCATATAGTGTAACTGTAATTTGTTAGGATTGTTTGTACTTAATAAGTGTGTGTGTGTTCATGCATGTGTTAGAGAGCACCTCCACAAACACTTACACCCTACAACACGAAAAGTGTTGGTAATAAGATCTTGTGAACATAAGTCGACGTAAAGTGCTGGAACAAATAAGAAGTTGACAAACTGAGAGAACTACATTTACAATCAGAACTGCAGAGAAGTTATAAGGACACCAGAGGGTACATCCCTAAACTTATATAGGTATGAGTTGTTTGCATGTTAGTTATATTGTTTGTAACTCATAAATTTGTTTTAGTGGATTTTTCATTTTACTCCGTAGAGGGAGTCGTGGATGTTTCCTCCATTGGTGAGGTTTTACCATGTAAAAAGTTGTGAACAGAATCTTTCTACATCTCCTCATCTCAGTCTTGGTTGTGCTGTGTTTAAAACTTGTTGAAACTATATTTTAAACTTGTTGCTCAAATCTTGAATAGTTCTCGTACATACTTTTGTTAAACACATCTTGTGTTCAACCTTTTTGATTTAAGAAAAGAGTTTCTTCAAAAAACAACTCGGAGTTACTTAAATGGTTTATTTTCAATAAATGGATTTAGTAACGCATTTTCAATTGGTATCAGAGCTTGGTAAAACTGTTTTTAAAGAGATCCTGTGTTTCTGAAATTGTTTTCTGAAAATCAAATATGGACGAGAAAATGAAAGATTTGGTAACCTGACCAGACCTCCAATCTTTGATGGAACCAATTTTGCTTACTAGAAAGTAAGGATGATAGCTTTCATTCAAGTAACTCTGGGAGATGATGTCTTGGACATTGTTGAAAATGGTTATACTTTTCCTACAAAACCAGCCAACGAAGGAAGTAATGAGAGGGTTAAGAAAGCTTTAAGTGAGTTCACTCAAGAAGAGAAACAAGTTTCTCGAAATAATAACAAAGGAAAGAATGCCATATTTATGTCCATAATTGAACATGAGTTAAAAAGAATCTCATCCTGTACCACTTCTAAGGAAGCTTGGGATACCTTGGTTACTGCTCATGAAGGAGACACTAGAGTTAAGGCTTCTAAAACTCAAATGCTTATCCAGCAGTATAACTCCTTAATTATGTCTGAGACTGAGTCATTTGATGACTTCTATATGAACCTGACTAATATTGTGACCAAACTGCATGCTAATGGGATAACCTATGATAGATAAGAAATTGTATCTAAAATTCTAAGATCATTACCACATAAGTTTGATAACAAAAGATATACTATTGAGGAAATGTGTGATATAAATCTCACTCCTGAACTACTCAGTAGTAAATTAAGAACTGTAAAAATGGAACTAGAATTTAAGAAACAATTGACCCAATCCCATAGGAAACAGACTAGTTCCAATCTAAGCTTCTCTTCTAAATTGATTAAGCCTGAGTTTAATACTTCCAATGATGAATCTGATGAGGACTGCGATATAGAGAGTTTGGACAATCAGATTGCCTTAATGACAAAACAGTTCAAGAAAATCATTAAGTTTAGAAACAAAGTGGAAAATAAACAAGGCAAGTCAAATTATCCAACTCCCTCTAGTCACAGACCTCATGAGAAAAACCATGACAAAAATCATAAGGACTCTCATATCAGACCTAATAGAGACCTTAAGAAGACTGAATGCTATAGATGTGGTAAACTGGGGCACATTGCTCAGGAATGTAGAGTTAACCTGAACGCTCAAAACAAACATACTAGAGCTAACATCTGCAAAACATGGGATGATTCAAGCGACTCTGAAAATGAGGAACCTGAGTCATCAGATGTTTTTTATCCTTGCATGTCTTTCTTTGCCAAGATTATTTATAATGATGACATGCCTATGTTTGTTAATGAGGATGAACCAAATAATTCTATGACTGATACTTCGAATATGGTTATTACTGGTTTAGATGATTTGATTACTGAGAATGTTACAAGTTCTACCTCGGGGTGTGTGAGTCAAAGGGAAAGAGATAATGACGATGTCAATGGGTGTGTGAGTTCTAAGAATGAAGCCCTAGAGGTCACTTCACACACCGCACTTAGTGACTCAGACAATGAAGAACTTCCAGACATTCACACACTCTACACTAAAACTCTCAAGAAAAGCGCTAGACTAGAAAGAACTGTGAAAGATCTTACCAAAAAGTTGGAAGACCTAAGCCTGATGGTCAAACTGAATGCTGAAGAGTATACTACCCAGTGTTTAACTCATGAAAGTGAAATTAAAGTTTTTGATGAAAAACTGAAAAATTTGACCGAAATAAATGAAATTCTGGAGAAAAAGTACAAAGGGACATTGTTAGAATTGGAACAAACCAAAGAAAAGACAGCAACTGTTTTAAAAAAAATTACAAAATTTGAAAATAATTCTAACTGTTTTGATGAATTTGTTGCTGAATCTAAAACCAATTCTGATGATCGAACTGGTATAGGGTTTTGCCCCAATTTGAAGACACAAACTAAATCTTTTGAACCTATCAAATTTGTGTCAGGAGGCAAAAGACCTATTGAAACATGCCCAGATTTTCATTCATTAAAAATTGAGTTTGATTTGAAACATCAAAACTTTAACACTGGGGAATCAAGTTGCTCTAAGCTTGAAAGTTCACCTAAGGCTAAATACGTCTGCCCCTTTATCAGAAAGAGTGAACCTACATTCAAACCTGTACTAACTAGGAATAAAGTTCAGCCTCAAAACTATTCAAAACCTTTGTTTAGAGACTTTCCTAAGGAGACCCCAACTTTGAGCAATCTCTATTGCTCCTACTGTGACATATATGGTCATTCTTTCGATGGTTGCTATGCTAGGAGACTACTCAATCCAGTCTATAATCCTCATACCTACCAGAACTTTAACTATTCTAGGAGGAGTCGAAACAATTATATACTTCCTAGACAGCCAGATAAAAACTCTAACTATAGAAATAGAAAGACCAAACCTAAAAGAACATTTCCTAGAAGGAATCCTAAGCACTTTCCTAAAACAAATGCTCAAGTCTTTCACAAAATTCAAAATCATGCGCAAAATATTTTTCAGCAAAAATCTAATGCTCACAAATTTTATCAGTTGAGAGCTAATAAGCGCAAGATGAAAACTAGAGCAATTTGGGTTAGAAAAGATGACCTATTACCTCAGATGAAGTGTAATATTGTTGTTACTGCTTTAAAAGCTGAACATACATCATCTGGTTGGTATTTAGACTTTGGATGTTCTAAGAATATGACTGGAGATGAATCTAAACTTTTAAACAAAACCATATTTGCTGGTGGTAAAGTCATTTTTGGTGATGGAGTTTCATCTCAAATCATAGGCAAAGGAACTCTCAAAGAAAAAGGACTTCCTGTTCTTGAAAATGTTCTGTTAGTTAAAGGTCTGAGGGCTAATTGGCTTAGTATTTCGCAATTTTGTGACTCAGACCATACTGTTACCTTTTCAAAGAACAATTGCAAAATTTTAAATGAAAAAGGTGAATGCATAATTACTGGATTCAGAACTCCTGACAATTGTTATACTGTCATGAACAATTCTAAAATCTGTAATGTTGCCAGAATGGATGACAACGAGATATGGCATAACAGAATGGGTCACATAAATTACGATGATCTTAGTAAATTGTCTACTCATGACATAGTAAGAGGAATTCCAAAAATTAAACTCATTCATAATATTGTCCGTGGGTCCTGTCAGGAAGGTAAAATTATTAAGGCACCTCATAAGAAAGTCAAAGATATCCTCACCTCTAATCCCTTAGAACTCATCCATATGGACCTAATGGGTCCTTCCCAAACTGTTAGCCTTTGTGGACACAATTATATCTTAGTTATGGTTGATGACTTCACCAGATTTACTTGGGTAGCCTTTTTAAAACAAAAGTATGACACTTTCCAAACCTTCCCAAAAATTCTCCTTAGGATTGAAAATAAAAAGGACACTCAAGTAAATAGAATCCGTAGTGATAGAGGTGGTGAATTCAAAGACACTGGTATTATAGAATACTGTGACTATAATGGTTACAAACACGAGTTCAGTGCTCCTAAGACTCCTCAAAAAAATGGAATCGCCGAGAGAAAAAATTGTACCCTTCAAGAGATGGCACGTCTTATGTTACATGCTAAGAATTTACCTAAATATTATTGGGTAGAATCTATTCGTACTGCATGTCACATCATTAATAGGGTCTATCTTAGAAAGAATTCCAAACAAACCCCTTACGAACTTTAGTACAATAAAAAGCCTAATCTCAAATATCTTAGAACCTTTGGCAGTACTTTTTATGTATGCAAAGATAGGGAACACTTATCTAAATTTGAGAGCCGGGGAGATAAAGCCATATTTCTAGGATACTCGCCTAACAGTAGAGCTTATCGAGTGTATAATCTTTGCACTAAAACCTTGATGGAATCCATAAATGTAATTGTTAGTGACACGACTGTAGAAAGCAAGACTGGTGAATTACCTAGTGAAGAAGACTCTCCAAATATTTTAGAAAATGACTCTTCTGAAATAGATAATTCATTACCTATTGAGACACCTGAAGTACCTAACTAGGTTTCTAAAGATCATCCCATAAACAACGTAGTTGGTGACCCTAGTGAGCCAGTGCGTACAAGATACCAACTAAGAAATTATGCACATTATGCATGTTTTGTTTCCCTTGTGGAACCAAAGAATGTCAATGAGGCATTGAATGACTCTCTCTGGATTTCTACTATGCAGGAAGAACTTTTACAATTTGTCATTCATGATGTATGGTATCTTGTTCCACGTCCTGATCACAAAAAGGTTTTTGGTACTCGTTGGATTTTCAAAAATAAAACTGATGAAAATGGGATAATAATTAGAAATAAAGCTAGATTAGTTTCTCAAGGATACTCCCAAATAGAAGGAATTAATTTTAATGAGACCTTTGCCCCTGTTACTCATTTAGAATCAGTTCGTCTGCTTTTTGCTATAGCTTGTCACATGCATTTTACATTATACCAAATGGATGTCAAATCTGCGTTCCTTAATTGAATACTGGCTGAGGAAACCTATGTAGAATAACCTAAAGGGTTCATTGACCCTAAATATCCAAATCATGTATTTCGTCTGAAAAAGGCTTTATATGACCTTAAACAAGCTCCTAGAGCTTGATATGAGCGTCTTTCCAGTTTTCTTTTGGATAAAGGTTTCAAAAGAGGTGGAAATGACCAAACTCTATTTGTTAAACATTTTGACAAACACGTTACTATCGCTCAAGTTTATGTAGACAATATTATCTTTGGATCAACTTCTCCCTCAGAAGTAAAATCCTTTTCTGAAATTATGAGTAAGGAATTTTAGATGTCACTTATGGGGGAGTTACAGTTCTTCCTAGGTCTCCAAGTCAAACAAAATACAGAAGGATTATTTGTTTCACAATCTAAGTACTCTTTAGAGATAGTTAAGAAATTTGGCCTCGAGAGTGCTAAAATGCTAAAATGCCTATGAGTACTACGGTAAAATTGTCGAAAAATGGAAATTATGTGGATCCTACTCTATATCGTAGTATGATAGGAACATTACTATATTTTACTGCCTCGCGTCCTGATATCATGTATGTTGTGTGTGTATGTGCTCGTTATCAAAACAACCCTAAAGAGAGCCATTTGAATTCTGTCAAAAATATAATTAAATATGTTAAAGGCACTCTGAATCTAGGACTTTGGTACACTAATGACACACCAAGCACTATTATTGGGTACACTGATGCTGAATGGGCTGGGTGTACTGATGATAGTAAAAGCACTTCAGGAGCATGTTATTATATTGGTAATAACTTGGTAGGATGGAGTAGTAAAAAACAAAACTGCACATCACTCTCGACAGCTGAATCTGAATACATAGCCGCTGGTAGCTGTTGTGCTCAATTATTGTGGATTAAACAAAGGATAAGTGATTATGGTATTCAAGAAAACCAATTGCATCTCTATTGTGATAACCAAAGTGCGATTAATATTTCTAAAAACCCTGTTCAACACTCGCGAACAAAGCATATAAAAATAAGACATCATTTTATACACGAATTGGTTGAATCCAAAGAATTAGAAATCAATTACCTTCCTACTAATCTACAACTCGCAAATATGTTTACCAAACCTCTAGATTATAATAGATTCATTTCATTACGTAAATCTATTGGTATGGTTTGTGCTGAGTAATACTTTTGCTGTTTATCCAAGTTTTTCCCTTTGTCCATTTGAGACAAAATGGGGGAGAAATTTGAGTCTATTAATAATCTCTTGCATACTAAACAGCTTGATCTTAGTAATTCATTGCAGGTATTCTTTTTGTACAGTCATTATCAACTGTTTTAATAGGATGTTCAATTGTAAATAGTTGAGTTATGTACTTTTTGATTTCTAGGATTTGGGTAGATAGAATTTTGATAGGACTAAGTTTTTCTTTATTTTTGTTTCCCTACGAGTCCTAGATGACTCAAAGGAGATTGTGTCTCATATTTCCAAAGGGGGAGATTGAAGCCTTTATACTTTTGACTCACTTGAGTCTATATTGTATAAGTGCTCATCTAGTTTGGAAATTGTGACAAAATTATGTCCATCCTAGAAACCAAAGAACCTCAGAAATTGCTATGCCTATTCATCTCTCTATCTTGTAGTGATCAAGAGACTATTTCCAACACTCACCACTTAGAATTCAATTCATGCATGTCATACTGCTTAATTATGTGTGTACATATGTTGATTGTGTTTAAATCCCTAATTATGATTTTTATTAATTTTTTGGGATTTTTTAAACAAGGTTTTATGAATTAAAACTTGATTTAAAAGTTTTTGGGGTCAATCTCTAAATATTATTTGTTGGGAATATTGTCCTAATGTTACCTTGGGTAGAATCCAAAAGCGGCAAAGACTTCAGGGTGTACATTATAATTAGTTTGGACACGCGTTTTATCCCGTCTTATTGCCCTACACCTGTCTTCCTCTGATTGGTTGGAAGTGTGTTTCTTTACTGAGATAACAACGCGTGTGATATCAGCCCTTGGATCATTCCTTATCAATGGTCTGCATGTCGTCTTGATGAATCCCAGTGTAACTTTTTAAGCCAATCACATTTCATTTAACCACCGCCATGTATCAGCCCTTGGATTCAAATCAAATTATATTGACTCGATCCTAGCCCTTGGTTTTGATCAGATCTCTCAAACCTTCTCCTCACACTATAAAAGGACCTCTATTCTCAGACTTCGAAGACTTTTGCCATTTCCAATTTTTCTGAGAGAAGAGAGAAGAGAGAGAAGAGAAATAAGAGAGAGAGAGAAAAGTTAGAAACCCTAACTTCATTCGTCCAAATCCTCTTCAAAACCCAAACACTTCTTCAAAACACAATATCCAAAAACACCATCCTGAGTGTTCTTGAGTGTTTGAGAGTTTGAGTTGAGTTATTTTTTTGGTTGCTGTAACCTTGTGTTCATTAGATCTTGTTTCCAACTTAGACTTCTACTTAGATATAGTTTCTGGTTCCATAGAAATCTCAGATCTGAGTTATTCATGTTACATTACACTTAGTTTCATTCGTTATTGCTCATCTTGAGAAATATTTGTTGATTATTTTATCTAAAATGTTTTCTTACTTTGAAATCAACAATAAATGCTTTTTTTTTCTTATTCTTATAAAACTAAACCTTTGACCTAGTTTGGAATCTCACTTGGAGGTTTTCAATCTCGAAAATCTTTTATAAACAGAGATTGATTAAGATCTTGACTGATTTGTAAGCAAGATATCCGTGGATTCTGGGATTAATTGAAAGGTCAAATAAGGTTCAAAGTTTTGTAAGAAGAAAGAAAAGAAAAGATCACAGCATATAGTGTAACTGTAATTTGTTAGGACTGTTTGTACTTAATAAGTGTGTGTGTGTGCATGCATGTGTTAGAGAGCACCTCCAAAAACACTTACTCCCTACAACACGAAAAGTGTTGGTAATAAGATCTTGTGAACATAAGTCGACGTAAAGTGCTGGAACAAATAAGAAGTACAGATAAATGCAAAAATTATAAATCTTTCATAATAAGATTATTTATGACAGATAATTTGAAATATATAGCATAAATTACTATTATATAAGGCTATGAAAAGACATATAAGAAGTTATATCTAATATATGAACTCAATTTGGAGCTTAAAGACATGGGAAGATGAAACATGCCATTGAATATGATGGAAAGACTTGCACCATAACAGATAATAAGGAATCATGATACTTTCTAATGTATAACTCATTGTTGTGTGAGTTAGTGGTACATAGTCTCGTGCCAAAGTAGAGGTCTCATATATATTCATTTTATATTATAAACTAAGAAAAGCTTATTGTGCCAACAACTTTAAAATGATTCAAGAAACATACCATAATAAGGACACATTATTATGCCAAATGTTTTTTAGAATATAATATTTTTTTCTATTATAAAGGGCAAAAGACTATTAGAATGCAATACTATTTTTGGTGCATGCCTTTTTTAGTTACAAAGGCTACTTTGTAAAAATGACTCTAAGTTATCTCACCTTCCTAAATTACTCTGTTGGGCTTTAGGCACATGGACATTCCATGCCAAAGGAAAGATAGATGTTTTAAGGTACATTGGATTTGGGAAAATAACAAAGGAAAGATGGGTTTATCACTTTGACTAAGATTCCTTAATGTGTTTCATTCAAATTTGGAAAAAACTATTTAATGATTGGCATGCGGTAGTTTAAGGCGTGGGGTGGGTGCGAATCAGTAGCCCTCTGTTTGGTTGTTACAGAAATAATAAAAACTAATAAAAACTTATATTTCAAATTACATTATAATATATAATTTTAAGTATGATGATGTACTTTTCACAGTTATATTAAGAATGATTTTCAAGTCTGAGCAACAATTATATCGAAAGAATTAAAGTTGGATGTATAGTTGTGGTAATCAACAAATTGTTTTTCGTTTTAATTTTTTTCATTTAATTTTCCTTCTTTGCAACAATGTCTTTGTTTCATGCATTGTAGGAACCAGCTTGATATGAAAGAATTGAGGATTTAAGTCAGTTGCATAAGGCTGATCCTTCTTGTTCCGAAAGTCTTATCTTTGAAAGTTTAATTTTCATACAAATTTGACAATGTCACTCTTGTTTTCACCCATTCTTAGTTCATGTTTGACCAAATGCCTGTGAAACTTTAAAATGGACCACTTTGAAAAGTTGGGTTTGCGTACATGTGCATCCTTACCGTTTATATATACGCTTTCACTACTCCGTATGCTTAAATTGGTTCTTGCAATACTACCTTCTTTGTTTTTTCATATGAGAACCAAATATTGCTAAATTACAAGTACAGATAAATGCATATTTCGCATAACTCATAATTTTGAATGCTAACGAGATAAATCAACAGGTTCAGTGACTCTCACCATCTAACAAAAGAGGGATGGAAGAAATAATGGAAAGTCTTATTATGGTTGTCTAAAAGCATGGATGGAAGCAATTATTTTCAAGATTGAGCATCAATTACTTGAAGATGAAGATAATCTTATTCAACTCTTTTTAATGTGAAACGCATCGAAAATATCGATGCATCAATGGTTTATTTTCCCTGTTAGTGAATGAAATAATATCTAAATATGTTTGATAAAAATCGGCTCTCTTTGAATATTGTTGAATTTTTTTTCTTAAACAGGGCAAGTAGTTCTATAAACAAAGGAAACTCTTCCCAAATTTTTTTAAAACGTTTTCAATTATTTGTTCAATATAAAAATCTTTTCGACTTACATTATACACGACATAATACTTTGAAAAAATTGGAATTTATATGTTTTGTTTTACGTTTCATTAGAGATTTATATTTATGTTATTTTGAACTTATGCATAAGCATTTAATTAGAGGCATGTGAAAGGCACATCATTGCTAGATTAGAGGCATGTGTTGAATTATTGTATTATTTGTAGAGTATACAATCATAATAAATTCATTGTGGGGATTTTGTGTTGTGTGCTTAATTTATTAGATTTTATTTTATAATATGGACAGAAAGAGATACATGGAGATGCATTTGATGAGGATGATAGGTCTCTAATGTGTATAACCTCCCGACAATCAAGAAATCGAGAATATCAAGAAAATACGATCAAGGAAGTTGGTAAAAAAATTGTGAGTTTCTTTCAAAAGTTAAGAAAGCATAATTTTTATATATTTTTTTTATAAATTTGGACATATACTACATAAGATGATTGAAAATTCAATGATTTAACAACACTGTTGATAATTTTCTTGATTGTAGGACGCTTTGAAGAAGCAAGTCCATGATGGGAGCTTATTAAGGCTTATATTATATGATTCGGAGCTTTTGAGGTGTCGACACAATTTTGCTAAAGTCAAAGGAAGACTGATGCATTTATATGTGATTTTTGGATGTAAATGTTTTGGAGACATTTCTTTTTGAATGATGTACATAGTGGCTATATCTAGTTATGATACATGTAGTAGGCCATTATTTTTTGTGATTAATGTAGATGGTGGGTATATATATTTGTGTCCCACTATTTTTTTATATGGGCAAATAGCTTGGTTTGATGCATTTTAGATGTACGTGATTTCGAATACAAAAAAGTTCAAGGTTTTATATTACTATGAATTTTGATTTGTGTTTTGATTTATTTGTCAACTATGACATTAATATTGGTTATTTTTTTTATTATATGCTTAATTTATAACCGTTTATATTAAACCCCATGTGATGAAATATTTTAAATGACCATTTTAAATATTTGAAAACTATTTATCATGACGGTTTTTAAATCAAATATGACATCTTATAGAGCATATTATGACCTTTTTGAAAAATATATGACAGTTTTGAAAAAAAAAGTCATATATAATCATTATATAATATGAAAATTTTTATGGGTATCAATTATGACACCCAAACTTATGAAGTTTTTTATTAAAAAAATAAAGGGTCATAAAATGCGTTTTATGACACTTAAAAAAGGTCATAAAAAGGCTTTTTTGTAGTGGTAGTTTCTTGTACTTCATGACTAGTCATCCTAACACATCTTTTACTGTAGGACTTTATGATCGCTACCAATCTTATACTAAGGATTCCTAGTTTAAATTCATTAACCACATTTTTAAGTGTGTTTGTGGTACCATGGGCTTTAGTATTTGGTTTCCTAGGAATGTCAATACATCCTTATCATCTTATTTGGATATCGATTGGGGTGATATTGATGGGCGGAGAAATACATCGGGATAATGCTTCCATCTTGGAGATACCTTGGTCTCTTAGCATGCGAACAAATAAAATTGTGCCTTGTTTTCTATGGAAGAAGTGGAACCACTACAAAAAAAAAATCATTTTTATGAAATTTTTTAAATGTCATAAAACGCATTTTACGACGCTTTATTTTTTAATAAAAAACGTCATAACTTTGGGTGTTATAATTGATACCCATAAAAAGTGTCATATTAGGTAACGATTATATATGGCTTTTTTTTTTCAAAACTATCATATCTGCTACAAAAAGGTCATAATATAGTCTAGAAGATGTCATATTTTATTTAAAAAGCATAATGATAAATAGTTTTCAAATATTTAAAAAAGTCGTATAAATGTTTCATCACATGAGGGTTTAATATAAACGGTTATAAATTGAACACATAATAAAAAACAATAACCAATATTAATGTCATAGTTGACAAATAAATCTAAACACAAATACAAATTCATAGTAATATAAAAACAACCTTGAAATTTTTTGTTTTCGAAGTCACATACATCTAAAATGCATCAAACCAACTCATTTGTCCATATAAAAAATAGTGGGACACAAATAAATATACCCCCCCATCTACATTAATCAGAAAAAAATAATGGCCTACTACATGTATCATAACTAGATATAGCCATTATGTCCATCATTAGAAAAAATATCTCCAAAAAAATTTACATCTAAAAATCACGCATAAATACATCAGTCTTTGGCTTTTGTAAAATTGTGTCAACACCTCAAAAGCTCCAAATCATATAATATAAGCCTGAATAAGCTTTCATCATATACTTGCCTCTTCAAAGCGTCCTACAATAAAGAAAATTATCAAGAGTGTTGTTAAATTATATTATTTTCAATCCTCTTATGTAGTATATGTCCAAATTTATAAAGATCATATAAAAAAATTATGTTTTCTTGAATTTTGAAAGAAACTCACAATTTCTTCACCAACTTCCTTGGTCGCAGTTTCTTGATATTCTCTATTTCTCGATTTTTGGGTTGTTATCCACATTAGAGTACTATCATCCTTATTAAATGCATCTCCATATATCTTTGTTTGTCCCAATTATAAAATAAAATATAATAAAGTAATAATAGAGCACAAAATCCCACAATTAATTGATTATGGTTGTATAATCTACCAATAATACAATAAATCATCCACATGCCTATAATCTAACAATGATAAGCCTTTCACATGCCTCTAATTAAATGCTCCTGCAAAAGTTCAAAACAACATATATAAATCTCTAGTGCAACATAAAACAAAACATATAAATTCCAGTTTTTTCAAAGTATTACTCATGTATAATGTAAGTCAAAAAGATGTTTTATACAACACAAATAATAGGAAATAATTTTAAAAAATTGGGAACAGTTTGTTTTGTTTATAGTACTATCCGTCATGTTTAAGAAATAAATAAAGAAAACTTCAACAATATTAAAAGGTGATGCATTTATATTTTCGTTCCGTTTCACATTAAAAAGAGTCAAATAAGATTATTCTCACCTTCAGGTAATTGATGCTGAACCCTAAAAATAAATGCTTCCATCCTTGCTTTTAGACAACCATAATAAGACTTTTCATTGTTTCTTACATCCCTCTATTGTTTGATAGAGAGAGTCAATGGAATTTCTGATTTATCTCGTTAGCATTCAAAATTACGAGTTACACGGAATATGCATTTCTCTGTACTTAGTAATTTAATAATATTTGGTTCTCGTATGAAAAAACAAAGAAGGTAGTATTGCAAGAACCAATTTAACCATACTGAGTAGTGAAAGCGTATACATAGAAGGTAAGGACACACATGTACGACAACCATTGCTAGGACAACTGACCTTAGCTGTCATAATACCTAAAATATGTGAAGCAGTTAGGCCTGTGATAGCGTGATCAGAATCAACGGTCAAAGAAGAAAAAGAGTTGATGTTTGGAGTTTTCTCATTGACCAAGTCAGAGTCACAAGGATGGGAAATCATGAGCGGAGGGGCTTGCAATTGAGTGGTCTTCTCTAGAAAAGGAATGATGTCTTTTATCGCATATCTGTAACCAACACTCTAGCATTCCCAAATTTAACAATCAATTTCTCAGGGATAGTAACAAAATGTGGGGAGATATATCCTCTATCAATTTGCAAGTACAAGAGCATAAAATAAGTCCACTTGCCACACCAGAAGAAGTATAAATGAAACATCAATGAGCTAAAATATATATATTACAGAAACCTCTATTCCTTATTCCACATCAACAGTTGTCTCAAAGGATGATGATAATTTAATAAACAAGACACCATCGGCCCAACTTTGTCAATTGCATCTGCAACCATAGTTCCAATAATGTCATCATTTTCGACAGAGATTAAAGAAATAGCTAAATGGGATACAAAGATTCCTGAAATTTACTATTTTCAAAAGGAGTGTATTAAATAGATTAACACCTAGCATGAACACTACGTTTAATATCATCATGGCCTTTGACGCGTCTAGCTTTCTTTTCTATCTCTTCAATCAATGCTTGTACTATTTTATCAATCCATTTCTTCACTGAAGTTGGATTGGCACCAGAGGTGACACTCAGTAGACCAAGTTTGATAATATCATGTGCAAGAATTGAAGAATTTGTTGTACCATCACAAGCAGCAGAATCATTAATTTTGGTTGCAACTTTCATCATAAGTTCATCACATAGATAAGTAAAACCCAAGTCGAAAAATCTCATGAACAATTCTAAGAAAGCTTTAGTAGTAGTAGTATGGAAACTGAAAATATGAATACCCACCTTCCCTAATAAGAGCAGCACGAGTATTGTCCATACCATCTAGTAGCTTTATAGCTCGGGGTAACCCTATCATTAATAACTTTTGGAGTGTCATATTAATCCAATACAACATTACTCCCTTATTACTAAAAAAAGGGATGTGTCAATCTATTTTGTTGATCATAACATCCCTTCTAAGTCAGAATGATATATTTTTCACTAGGGTGAAAGTGAAACTTTTCATGTTGCATAAGTTGATATATATTTTACTGTTACTGAGGTGAAAAAATATATCTCAACTTGAACCAAGAAGGTCTAAAAGGATCTAGCAATCAAGCAAAAAAAAAATAGGAGAAAAGAAAAAATATATAAATTAAAGAAGAATACAAAAAATGGGCAATGGTTAAAGTAATGCTTACTACTGAAGGATGAACTCCTCTGAGTGTTGTATACAAAGAAGGTTTTCCAACAGGAATCCCCATCCCCTTTAACATATGAACAATTTGAATCAGTAATGTGAATTATTCTATAGATACATGAGAGAGGGGCTCTATCTCCCAACTCAGTATTCATATTCAAGTCTAGCCCATAACATGTCCGAGGGGAGAGGTGGCACAGAGCCTACACTGCATGTTCACGTGTTCAAGCCCCTGACTTTTTTAGTCTTTACCAATTAGGTCCCTAAAGAATTTTTTTTTAGAAAAATGAAAATGCTTTTAACTATTAGGATGTGGTCTAGATACTTTGAAGATTAGGCGTGCGGTATCTATGATTTCGGTGAAGTATTCAAACCATATCCAAAAACCCTTCATCGAGGGATCATATCCATAAATTCAATTTCATCTGAGGACTTTTTGGTGAATCAAAAGTGTTAGTTGACTTAACAAGCCGCGCTCGAAATCTTTATGTACACTATAAGTCTATACTCTTTTGAAGACATTTGAACTAAATGGCTCAAATTTTCGCTAATGTAAAATAGTGGTATCAGACAAATGTTTTTGTTGATGTTCCCTTTGTCTAAAGAGGAAGTTATTTTCAGATTTCGCACAATCTCGATAAATTTTGTAGACAATTAATGCGCTAAGTCCTTAAGACTAAGAATTGGTCAACTTAGTAAAAAGTAATGTTTTCGAAATTTTAGTGCACAATCGCTAAAATTTTAAACTTTACTGTAAAATATTAAAGTGAAAAAAACTTGAGTGTTTTACCAAAATATCTCCTCATCGAGGACGAGAACCTAAGCATCTATAATTTTGGGCGGGTTGCGTTCATATTGTTGCTTATTAGTGGATTTAGGAGAAAATCAATTTTGGGAGATTTACTTGGAATCCAAGATCCCCAAGCCCTAGTATACGCTTTCCATTAGTAACAAAATTCACTTGAATACTCTTCTCGGGCCAATTTTAAACACTTCAAGAATCCTTCCCCTAAAAAATTCAAGTACACAGTATTGCTTGAATCAATATTTGAATAACACATAACATTTTATTCAATATCCACGAATAATGGAACAAAAGAGATTATAAGTGTATAACCATACTTTTCTTTCAAGCTGATATAAATGCCTTGAGGGCACCTGAAAATGCTCGCATAGTTCTGACATGCTTCGCCAACTGTTGGAATGTAAGCAACTGGGAGCAGTTTCGCAGCATTATCAATATTGCATGAATTAGATCCCGACATCACGTGATAGTAACTATTAATTATACATTTGCTCATTTTGCACTTTAAAGCATATATCAATAAGTTCATGTTTGCTAATCAACTCAGACATGGAATAAAGTATTGAAGTGATGCATGGATTAACATAATTATCTACTTAACTGTACATCTACTCCTCTGGTGAACCAAGTGAGAACATGCCGTCTCAATCAGGGTTCGGTATAACTGATGAATAACTGATGTGTTGTATTATGAGATTGCATAATATGTAGACCAGCAATCCAGTAGCAGTTGACTAAAATGATCACACTTTAAACGACCTCTATTTATCTGACATAACAAAATTATATTCACATCATAATTATCATTATCATGGGAATTTTCTCAAAAAAAAAACTAACAGCAACAAACCAGATTAAACCAATAAAAATAACAACATGCCCGTGGCTATGCTAATAAATTATTGTCAATGTGTAAAATTCCTAATAAAGTTGTTCAATAAGTGTTCCGTGGCTATGCGACAATGGCAGCAGTAAGCGAGGGCTATATTGAGATATTGGAGATAGTACTAAATAGTGGGGCTATGCAATTTTATTATGAGGAGGCAAGATACTTGGGTCAGGCCAGACCTACCGAGATGCTCATGGTATCAGACATGATCCGTCCATATGTTACAGTCCATGAACTTGTGACTGCTTCCTGTAGAGGGTTTGTTGATGTGTTTGACATAGTAATGAATGCATATTATGTTTCTGCATTTTGTCTCTATGGGCATGTCGAAAATTCTCTCATTTTTTTCACATGACATGACAGAATAATTTGAATGAATGTTTGAAGACCACAACATGTTACTTAAGTAATTAAATCATAACAACTTCAATCAAGGTATATCAAGCATTGAAATAAAAAACATCAACTAAAAATGGTACAAAGCTAGGTTAGATTTGGTTGTAAGTTTTTAAAAAAATGACCATTACCTGTAGGAGTGACTTTAGGCAGAGGCAGACGATAGTGGCCGGCACTGGCGAGTCACAGTAAGGATGAAAGGTGTGAATGATGGGCATAGGATTTTTTTCTTTTTATTTGTTCTTTTAATTTGTCTTGAAAAAAGTCAAAAGGAGATAACGGGAGAAAGAGTGATAAAAAGTTATTTCAACTTTGATATTTTTATTTTTTTGACCCACAACATATATTTTTCAGTTATTACAGATTTACTTTAAACTATTATGCATATTTTTTAGGATTATTGGGTGGTGCACTTGCCTCACCTCCTTACAAAGAATCTACGGATGTGATCACACCACCCCCGTCTTATGAAGCTGACATTTGAGTTGAATATGAAATAGTTTTAGGTCCCGATACAACCAATGGTTTCATCTTTTCTTATCCGTTGAGGTAAAAAAGTTCATCTTTTCCCTTGAGATCTCAATCAACTAAAAAGTGAAAACGTTTCAAATTACCATGTTTATCACATAATATTTATGCCGTTGGAGTTTCAATTTTCTCAATGATAATCTAAGATACTGTTGAATACTTGCCCTTGTAGGTACAAAAACTATGTCGTTCCATACCCAAAAAGCCTCAGATACTATTTTAGGTGGTGAGTAAAGTTCAAGTATGGACTTTGCTTCATCGTTTAAATCGTTCACATTTGTCAAGCATTTAATTTCATCTGGATCAATCAACAACTTGTTGTCTCCATCTTTACATTGTATCAACTACACTTGTGAAATTTACGTCTTGATCATCTAATTATATTATGATGAAGGAGGGAGTGTTATTTTAGTATTTATTTTTGTTATCTCATTGAATAAATACAGTTCTACATTTGCTGAGATTTAAGTTTTACATTTGGTGGACCACCCACGACGTTGGCATAATAAAGCTTTACAGAATCAATAATTTCACAATATCTTACACATGCAATTGCAAATCTCTTGTGGGATTTCACCTATGACTTTACTCTAACTTACCTCTTCATAGCTATAGTTCTCCTCCAATATCAATGAGTTGACATGATCCATCCCAACAACCACTTAGAGATGAAGACATTTGGAATGCCTTAAGACTTCATCAGAATAAACTGAATGCGTCAATCCTAGTCCATTGTCCATCGTTATTGCCTTATACTACTTCGAATATTCTCTTTCTATTAACTATTTGTATCACTTTCCTTCCCCTAGCATTATTTCATCTCATATTTCTTAATTATTTTCGTCGTATACTTCACCTTCCCCTGCCCAACATGATGGATTTTCCTCACCTATACAACTCCCTAATGTTTCTGTAGTTTACAGTTTATTAGTAAATCTAATGGTTGAGGTCCTAATGCACATTGTATGTAGACTAAGTCTAAATGTGGAACTTTTAAACCTAAGATTTATATGTCAGTAATGATGGTCAAGGCAAAGTCTACATTTTAAAATAAGCCGAGTTACGATAAACAGTTTATATATATCTTTTATTAGTCGCACAAACGTTAAACATAAAACACTTAGTAATAGTAATAATAATATTAATATACATAATATCTACAGATATGAGAGGAGAGCCATCCCATTTAATTCCTTTATAAGAAATAGGGAACCACATAGGCATTTAGTAAACAGATATGAGATTATAATCAAATTTTACTACACAAAAATGAAGAAAGAAAAAAGGGAATTCGAGATTTCAAAGAGAAGAAAAAAACATTCAACTTTTGAAAAATAGGAATGCTATTTAACATTCAAAATGTATAAATCATATAGAAGTAAACTAAATTTCAATTTTTCAATCGTTTTGGTTAATATAAAGTTATCATTTTTTTTTACTTTACCCACTTAGTCAATCCAATAGTTAGAATTACCCCTACACATTCATTAATTAAAACTAACCCCCACCCAACCCTACAACAAAAGATAATGCCTAAGGTATAAGTTATTTAATGCATACGAACATGGATGGGCAAAGTCAAACCACTCGAGTTATATTGGGTTGTTTCTAGTGAACAAAATCAGTCTAACCATGCGGCTCATATGTATATTGCACGAAAAATATGTAACTTGTAGTGGTTTCCCAAATTCCAATAATTACATTTTATACACAATTTATTATGACATATTCAAACGACATCAAATTGACGAACCAAAAAAATTGATGTGTCCCAGATTTTGATGTTGAGAGTATTTTAATAGTGCTCGGTTGTTATATAATCGGGACGAATGCGTTGATTAGTAGAAGTAAACATCATCATATTTACTCCTTGTACTGATGCTACAATATGTCCTGCTACATCTATGACTGTCATAGGTGGCTTCATCCTTGACCCTCATGGTACATTTATGATGGGATTTATGAAGACTTACCCGGCTACTTCATCCCTTTTTAGGGAATCTACGGGCCTAAGAGAAGAATTACTATCTTCTAATAGCCTGGGGATAACATGCATAGCTTTAGAGAGTGACAACTGAAGCCATACTAAGTTCTGTTAATCCGAAAGTGAAGTTTCATGGGAGATAAGCTTTGTCACTGCAGATATCCTGGAGATATGCTCATATTCGGACATTAATTTAACTGGATCTCTAGAAATTATAACACAATGGCCCACTGTATATGCAAGCATCCTTATGCTTTTCATAACCATGGAGAAAACATTAATTGGCTGGAAAACACAATTTTGTGGCACTGTTATCAAATGCTATTTTTTTACTTCAATTACTTCTTATTCCTTTTCAAATCCAAAAACCTAAGATCAGCAAAATGCCGTACATTTCGACAAAGATAGTCACAAAAATACTCTCACGGTTACCCATGTCTTCTATGTTTCAATCCTATCATTTAATCGACAGTACAAATTTCAATGTAATCATATTTAATTTATTGAGTATTTTTGAGTTAAAATTTATGAATGAAAGATGTTTTAAGTTAAGATAAAGGATTAGATTGTTGAGTTGTGGAGTAATCGTAGATGCCATTGCATTTACAACATGGCCAATGTTTTCGATTAATGTCTAAAATTGACTAAACTATGTTTGACTAATCTAATGTAAAAGCAACCAAGAAAGCATAAATTCATAAATTGCAGCCATGGTTAGCCATGTCAATAATAGTGTTGGCCTCGCAAAAGAAATGGATAAACTAAATATGCCTATGAAAATATATTGCCCGAATATTAGTAACGACCTTTTATAGAGTAAAGGACCTATTACCGAAAATATCACCAATCAACTATGAATCTGAATCCAAGATGATATGTCCCATGCCTCTATCAATTGCAATATGTAAGCCTTTAAGAACTGCACAATATTCAACTCCAACATTAGTTACGTTCCCAAGAAACGAATAAAATTCCCAACCAAATCTCCGATGTTCATCTCTAATTAGACCTCCATTTGGACCCTAATTAACCTTGCGCAACATTTCATATTGTTTAAACCATTCTACCATTGGCTTACAACACATTACTAACTAAGGATTTTTTTTTTACATGGCTCTGTTGTCAGTATCGCTTGATTTGCGATACGTATCGACCGATACGATTCGAGACAGACCTAAAAAGATACGTATCGCTAATCTGTATAGAAATAGTCAATTTATTGTTAGAATCGTCAATATATCGCGATTCGATACATGAATCACTTGAATCGCGAGTCACTCACGATACAGTGACGTTGTGTATGGGTTGGGTATTTCGGCACCGGGACATTAAAACTGATTTTTTTTTTTTTTTTAATTTTTCGTAGACAAAAATCATTATAATAATTTTTAAAGACTTTTTAACCCATAAAGGAACAAAACCTTAGGGTTAAAAGGTCCCTTTTATCATTTTCCTTGTGCTCCCCACCATTATTGTTCTGCCCACTTCTTTCAAACATCACTTTCTTGTCTTTTTCCTCATGTTGTTGAAAAGAGAAACTTCCAACCTATTTCATATCCTTTGTTTTGGTACTTTGGTAAGTAGCCTAGTTTATTTAATTATTGTTTCTCACTTTCTCAACCTATTTAATGTCTTCCTACTTATTTATTAAGTTGTCTCTATTTATTTATTATTTTGGTAGCTTTGATCTTTGATATTTCATCTTTATTTATTCCGAAAATGACTAAAAAAAGAGAAATGTTATGGTTGACCCCACATGGGATTATTATGAAAAGTTGAATAATAATAGATTGCATTTAAGATGTAATTTTTGTAAGGATGCAAAATGGGATGGTATTTTTATAATGAAGCATGATCTTGCCGGTATGGGAAAAGATGCAAAACATTGTATGTAATGCCCTGAAGATGTTAGAAAAAAATTACAAACATTTTTTTATCATAATATGTTATATAATTGATTGTAAATAGTTCTTTATATTTTTATTTAATTTTTACAATTTTATTTGTTTTTTGTACCGTATCATATGATACGTATAGCGGTACGATTCACGATACATAGGGTTTTCGATACACGATATGTATCACGATTCAACAACTAAACATGCAGAGCTTTAAATTGAAATCTGCCACAAATTAAATTTCCTCTGCCTTCAACATATCTTTTAAAATAGTGACTACTAAATGCATGAGAGATAGACTTACAGTTCTAATAAATAATTGAGCATGCCTCAATTCCTAGTAACTAACTTCATTTTCTTGGTGATGATCAGTTTAATATAAGATAATGCTATATCTTGATACTGTCAAAACCTAAAATAAGTGTCCTAGTAGATTAGAAAGTCACCAATACAGTAAATATACCATGACATTTTCTTACACGGTACTAGTATCTAACTCATTGTTATTGTAAAAAGTATAGTCCCAGGCTCCCAATTTCTAGGAATTAAACTATACTATAGTAATTTAAAAAGTACCAAAATTTCTCTGATTTGTGGGCATAAATAGATGAGGAATTTATCGGTTTAAACATTAATAAAAAAGAAATATGCGTGTGAACAACCCAAATAATCCACAATGACTCTCAACATACATGTACAAAACACACACAAAAAGTATTTCCTAATCTTTTTTTCTTCACAATTTGAAACAAAGAGAATCGGTAATAATAAGCATTGTCCATCTTGGGCAATGAATTGAGGGGAAAAATGTTTTTCTTAAAAAAAAATCCCATTTGTTTTCTTTTATTAATTTCATCGAACATCTACTGGCCAATATTTATATAGGCCACAATCTTGTAACTTCTCAAATACACAACAGAATAAAACCATGAAAAATTAACACATTGAAATAGATATACTAATAAGTGGTATACTTACTTGATCAGATGCACCAACACAGACTTTTTTGACAAAATGTAAGAAATGAAACACCTTTTGCCTCATAGTTGCATCACAATACTGTTGATTTTTATCAGAATAAATAGATTTCACAAAAACCTTTACATATGCCATTTTGAATTCTGCAGCTGGAACCTCTTAACTGATACACAAAGATATCGATTAAATGGATGAGAATACACAAAGCTGTCATCGACGATTGGAATATGAATAAGAATGGTCATCCTTTATGATTTTTCTCTTATTTTGACAATCAATTAACGTGGAAAAGGAGATAGCAACTTGCATACATGGATAGGCTCGTTCATGAGGAATCCTAAATGCTTGTATAACATTTTATAGTAGTATAGAGATATTCATTACCACCTAAGAAAGCCATACGAATGGTATGTTTTATTGTTAAATACATTAAAATTATTCTAATCGAAATAAATTCAAGTGCAGTTGAATAAAAATACAGTTTCAACACTAAGAATGTAGAGTGTATGGTATTCAATAACATGTATACATGTATGAAGTCACAAGAATGAAATACATATGGTACTAATTAAATGAACCTCTCTGCAAATATTTGCAAACAAATACATCTCAAACCATGAAATCTAACCACCACCACAACCCAAAACCAATGGATAAGTCTAAGCAAAACAAACAACACGTAACAATAAACAACGTACATGTAGGAGATTTCTCATACAACATGAAAAACAAAAAAAGTTTATTCAGTAATTGAGACCAAAATTTTACTTAAACTTATGGAAAAATAATCCAAATAGAAACAACATAAGAGTTACATGGAAATTGCCACATTTATAAACCAAATCTAAATCGCAATAGGCTGTGGATAAAAAATAAGGTAGGTCTCAAATGATACGCTCGAGTTTTCCAAAGAAAAAACTAAAAGAATATCAACATTTTTGGATTCAATTTACGTTAGGTGGAGTAGTAAATTAAGTAGATTATTTTGTGCCCCAAACAATAAAAAATAGTAAGTTTGGTAATTGGATGTATATGATCATCCCATACTCGTTATTTGAATCAATCATATATAAAATTTTCCTTTAAAAAAATATCACTTGAATGTCATTAACCCAATGGGTTGGGAAAAAGAAAATATAATAGTCCCCACATAAAAAATAAAGTAGGTGACAATTTTTGCTTGTTGATTGATACACTAATAACGAAGCTTTTCTACATTCACAGATCACATTAAACAACATCAAGTTGAAATAAATAGTGTTTGAATGGTTTGTTTAATAGTTTGACAAACACCTTGTTTACTATTAAAAGATAATGTAAAAAATTGCACAATTCTTCAGTTAACCTACAATGACCAAATAAAATGGTTGAAGGATGTCAATTAGAATGGGGCTTTGATTTAACATCATGTATTATAAACTACAACATATTATAGACAATACCAGATTTAAATTATCCAAAAAATATGTGTATATTTGTTTGTCTGTACATATTGATATATGACGAACAAATGTTGGGTTTGTACTAGTGAATGACATAAACCAAATAGAGATAAATAATAATACAAACTTTTTTATACAGTTTACATTCTATTTAATACTTGGTGTGTTACATACAGAATGACTGGTTCCAAAGCCAATTGAAAATCATAGCTGATTTAAAGAAAAGAAAAAATGCCAAATCCAAAATACCTGTGAATGATTGACTGACCACTATGTTCCTTCTTACCTATCTCTGCCTACATTCCTACAACATTTTCTTTCGCCACTAAAGGTGACGTGGGAGAACAAACGATAGTGTTTTCCCCACCTTCTTAAACTTTCTCAACAAATAATGAAACCTTCCAAGTAATTTCTTTTTATCCACCATCTGAGATGGAATTAAAAGATAGAAATAGAAGGAAGGGGAGACTGCACAGTGATAAGAGGTTAAGAGAATTTTTTAATCAAAGGGAGTACGGCATGAGGAGTCGTCAGTGGGAAGAGCGGTATGAGGGAGTGAGAATGTGAGGAGCGGGTTATTGTGTTTTGGGGTCTAAATTTTTAGAGGGTGTAAAGAGAGCGTTATAAAATTTTTGGGGAGAAAAAAGGGTCATAATATGTATCCACTTTAAAAATTCTAAAAAAAAAGGTCATAATATATATAATCAAATATGATTTTTATACTTAAAGTGTCATAAAAAATAATACTAATATATATATATATATATATATATATATATATATATAATGACAATTTATATTAAATTTGTCACATTAATAATAAAATTGACCTTTAAATGACATTTTTGTAATATAAGTCATTAAATTATTTTCTTGAGCGTCATAAAAAGGTATTTTTCTTCTAGTGAATATATTATAGTGGGAAGTTGTTATGCTCAACTCCTTTGGATGTAGCAAATATTATAAGATTATAGTATTGATCAATATTTCATGGTTATCTATTGTGACAATACTAGTTCTATTGATATATCCAAAAATTCCATTTAACACTCTAGAACAAAGCATATAAACATTCGACATCATTTCATTGGAGATCTTGTTAAAGAAAAAGTCGTGTCTTTGATATATGTTTCTACCGATCTTCAATTAGAGGATATTTGAACTAAACCTCTTGATTGGACTAGATTTGAATTTCCTAGGTCATTATTAGGTATTTTCGTAGTTGGTTGAATGATTTTATAACATGTCTAGGATTTTTTCTTCTTTGATTTATTGCATTTTTCTATCCTATGTCATTTTGTTATTTTTTGTAAGAGTTGTTTGTATTCTTTTCCATAACAATATTTGTTTATTACAATCATTTATATGTTATATGGATGATATCCTCATTGCCATATTTTTGTATATCAAATGGTTATTTTTGAATACTTTTTCGTTTTGTTTGGATAAAATGGATTTTGTGCATCTTAAGACAATTTTATATTTTCTTTTAAAGTATTATAAACTTTGAGAAACTTCTTATTGGTAACACATTCTCATAACTCATTGCACTTTACACCACACTACGCATTTTATAGATGCCACTTTATGAGTAATGGAAAAGTTGTACAATCTTTTGCAAACGGTTCAAAGCATTGAATGCTTGTGAGAGAGAGTCCATTATCCTCAAATATGTATGTGTGAGAATTTTTCATCATTTGAAGGAGTTGAAAATCTAGATGTTATGTTAAAAAATGAGAGATTATGTGGTTAGGGAGGAAACTTTGATTGGATGATACTACATTTGAAAATTGGAAATAATATACCATTTTAGTTGTAAGAGAGTAGTCTAATTTTGGGGAAATATCGGATTTTAGCAAGTATTTGACTTGAGCATCTTCGGTTGCGCCTACGTATCCGTTATACTCGGAATCAAAGTCAGCGTAGTTCGTGGGTTCGTACTATTTGCCGGAAAACTCATTGTGGTGGAACTCGAGAGGTGAAAGGTGGAGAAACTCATTTCAAAACTCTTCTCCAAAACTCTCTCTAAAAACTCATAAGACAAGAAATCACTCTTCTCTCCCAAGAAGATCTCTCTCAAATGTATGGGGGTAAGGCTTATTTATAGAAAAACCAACCCAAGTGGGTCGCCACATGTCAAATAACCCGTGGTGACACATGTCATATTTTAAGTGGCATGTGTCCCATAACATATGTCAAAACTCTCAATACTAGAATATTGTCTAGTTAATATGTAAATAATACACAAATACGCGTGATATGTTCGACGCGCATAATAATACCTCAGTCGCATAAACACATGGACTTTTGTCAATATTAATCATCTCTAATCTCATTTAATAATTTAATGAGAGGCTTATCATTAATCCCCTCCTACAAAGTAATATTCAATTATGCCAGAGGATATGTATAATCATCATTAGTCTCAAATCTTTATCAATATTCACCTTTTCATTTTATCTTTCCATTCCTCATCAGGAATACAAATGTTATCATGTGCTCTTTGTGGCACGTATCTCAATTGTATGCTCTTTGTGGAATGTATTATGCTCTTTATGGCATTGATATCCATCAAGTCCCAATTGATGATTAGAATAGTTATAAGTATATGTATATATATATATATAACGATTCTAGGACCTCCCCTCCGGGTTTCCCCACTGTGCGCACCCCTAAATAACCATCATCTTCTAGGGCCTATTATCAAGACAACCTGGGATCCTATCGCAACGTCGGGAAGCGGCCATATGTCTGCGGGGTAGTCATAACCAGATCCGAAATTACCTACCCATCGCAGAAAATATAAAACAAGCGCTCATATGGCCTAGGACTATATCCACCCTACATTCATTAGCCATGGGGATTCATCTTATGCACGGACTTCCCTTAAGATGGTATTTAGAGAAGGTGTGTTCCAACCATTTTATTAATTACCATGACATGATTTATTAAATTATCATTTACTTTATCCATTTACATTTTATCAAATGCATTATGGTTATCCGAAACTATACGTGCTTCACATCATCATAATAACCTCGAGGAATATTTAAACTCCCAAGTTATTTTTCCCGAATATCCGTTTTGGACTTTATAATATACCATCATACCTTAAATTAACTTCTAAAGTCTCCAAACACAACTTAGTAATCTCCTAGACTCCAACTAATTGAAAAATGAAAGTAATGCCTAAACATCACTTCACGCACCTGTGAAACCCCGTCTAATTAAATACCGGGTAGCTACTCATTTATTAAATTAATACAAAATGCCAAGTTGGTTCAGTTCATAGCATCACTGTCGAAAACATTTTTAATGTTACTAACCACCTAGAGTTTAAAAAGTGAGTTGTCTATTTTAAATTAAATCTGATTAACATGCAATAAATGAATTATGAAAAGTCAACATAACCAATCACAATATAGTCACAATAGCATATCCAACCAATAAATAAGAGTCTGGAGGAAAACTCCTCATAACAAACCAAATCCCAAAATAAATAAGTACAAAGTCTGCATCATTAAAATTAATTACAACCAAAGTCTGAAGTAACTGAATGATTAAGATGTCTCTAAAAGGAATGGGCGACATGCCTGACAAATGATAAAAACTGATAATGGAGTCAAGATCAGAAAAAGAGACGTCTACTGTCAAGGTCTTGTAACTTCCACACCAACTACAACACATCACCTGAATAGAATTCCTATGCATGGTGTCCTTGTGGCTGGGCACCTAAAATGCTTTTTACAAAAAATATATATGAAAGGAAACGGGTCAGAGCCCGATTGTGGAAAAATAGTTTAAAATATAGCAAGTGATTTAATGACATTAAAACAATGAATGCAAAGTACATGTTAGGACGTGCTCTCACATGAAATGCTCACCTCTCGACTATTTGTGCACTCCTAACGTACCCGCACCAATTCTAGTTGCTCGCCTAACTATCTAGTCCAACACTAAATCTAATATCCCTATGTAAATTCCAATTTACATCCCAAAATCTTCTATTAAATAGAGTATTGTACCGGATTACACAGTTTTTACCACTTTAGCACTTGAATAGATTATAAATCTTACCATTTACTATACAAACCGTTGTTATTACTAATACTCACAATTATTCATGTCAAATCACTTCAATTAACAGTATATTATTCTCACCATAAATATACAATACTAGCACTCCGAGGCTAAGCTGCGGTGCCCACATACTCTGCTATCAAGTCCCGGTACATCACGTACAAGAGGACCACGTATTCCGAATCTCTCAGGAAACGTTTCATTAACATCAATCACAAATAATGGAGGCGAACATAGTTCACATCACATGGGTCACGCACATACCTACGCTCCCATGATCAGCAAACTTATTAACTTCTCAATAAGCCCTTCTCTGATCTATGTCCTCGAGGTACCAATCTAAAGCCCCCCCGTAGGCACACAAAGATTAGAAGGCCCTAAACGAACGCCAACCTCCCGTGATAGCAAGTACGGTTGGTATGTCATACACAGATAATTACATATACTAAGAATTAGCACATCATAGATATTACCATATTTTTATTAGTGGTATACTTCTCATTCTTATACCAACTTTTAGTGTTATACAAATCACATATCCCCGGTTTATATGCATTTAAGTCATCAATTATCCTCACTTCGTGATCAGTTACTCGCATCCTAATCCACAAATGTCATTCGGCTCAAGCCACTACTCTAAATTTTTACTCCTCAATATACTCCAAATCTCCCAACTATACCTACTAGTTACTAAGGGAAAGTTATCTCACCATTTAAACAAGGCTACGGGATACTAGAAATCAAATCAGGCCAAAAAGGCCATTCTGTCAACTCGTTAGAAGTCTCGTTCGAATGAGGGCGTTCGAACGAGTTCGTTCGAACGAAGGGCTTCGAACGAAATACCAACTCGTTAGAAGCCATACTGTTATCTCATTTGAATTTCGTCCGAATGAGGTCGTTCGAACGACCTGGGCAGGTCTTCTAACGAGATGGCAGTTTCGACCCAGAAATTCCCTAATTCGTTTTTCTCAATTTTTCTCTCCTCCAAAATCATCCTAAGATCATCCCAATAGTATTTTAAGGTTATTAAACATCACTAAACCTTCTTAGGTCATAACTTAACATACTTTTGGGGTCCAAAACAACATATAATTGTCATAAATCCCAAAATTTTACCCCAAACCCTATGAATATGAACCCAGAAATTTAAAGTCTTCAATTTCCCTTTATAAATCAATTTTTTCATCATAAAAAGTTGTATTTTGTATAGGAAAATAATCAAATAACCTTCTACATGTAATCCCTATATTATATCATGAATTTCTATCTCCAATTTCATGGGTTTTCATCAATCACCCAATATAATGCAATTATTTTAATTCTAAGCATGGAAGAAACATTCGCTTGAAATTAACGTAATTAGACCACTTGCCTTATGATTGTTCTTCAGAATTTGATGTTGATGAATGATGTTAGTTCTCTCCTTTCTCTACAGATCCCCCCAAGGTTGAAGATGGTGGTTTTTGGCTCTTGTAACTTCTCTTCCCACCTCTCTCAAAACTCACGTAACCACTTTCTAAACTTTTTGCTGGTAATGGACTTAGTATCCCTTCTAAAATAATAAATATTAACTCTAATTTTCGTGGGTTTCAATTCCCTAATTTATAAAATTACCAAACTACCCTTTTAACTTGCCGGTATGGCCCAAAAATGCCCCGGAACCCAAACTAAACCCCCGGCTAGTGTTTTCTGACTATTTAGACCCTTCCGGACTCGTTAGCGCACTCAAAATGACCATTAGGTTGATAGAAATAAAATTCACTTTTTAATTCAAATAATTACATTCCTTACGCGACTGACACGTGCGTTCCAACTAAATTTCCCAAATTGTCGTATTTTAGTCTCGCGACAATTTTAATATTTTCAATATTCATATATTGCCATATATACACAACATAATCAAATACCAACTCACATCTCGTTAGCATTTATATCCGGATTAATTTTCAATTAATTCACATTTAATTTAATTAATCCCTTAAATAAATATCGATAAAAATACGGGGTATTACATACTTCTCCCCTAATAACAGAATTTCGTCCCGAAATTCGAAACTAAGAAGTACCTGGTAAAAACAACTCTGGATAACGTTTGCGCATTTCATCCTCGCCTCCCATGTGGACTCCTCGACATTATGATGCCGCCACTGAACACGTACTAACGGTACTATCTTCGACCTCAGTTTTTGCTTTCTTCGGTCTAAAATAGCAATCGGCCCCTCTTCATAGGAACAATCGGGCTGGAGATCGATGTCCTCCAAAGCAATATGAGTATGGGCCAAATCATCCCTAAGATATTTCCTTAGCGAGGAAATATGAAACACATCATGAATCCTATGCAAGTGCTCCGGTAACCCAAGTCTATATGCAACTGGCCCAATCCGCTCGATGATAGGAAATGGCCCCACATATCTTGGTGCCAGTTTCCCCTTCTTCCCAAAATGCATAATCCCCTTCATAGGAGATACTCTGAGTAGAAACTGGTCCCCCACTTTGAATTCTCTGAAGAACCTCTTCGCATCAGCATAGCTCTTCTGCCGATCCTGAGCTACCCGAATGAGACTACGTATCAATTATATCCTTGCCGAAGTATCCTGTATCACCTCCGGCCCAAGTAATTTGTTGTCCCCCACTTCTAACCAACATGCTGGGGAACGACAAGGTCTTCCATACAACGCCTCAAATAGAGCCATGCCAATGGTGAACTGGTAGGAGTTATTATAAGCAAACTCCACCAGTGGAAGGTACTGCTCCCATCCACCCCCAAAATATATGATGCACATTTGCAACATGTCCTCCAACATCTGATCTGTACGCTCGGTCTGCCCATCGGTCTGCGGGCGATAAGCCATACTCAACAGCAATTCAGTGCCCATAGCCTCCTGAAAACTCTCCCAAAACTGTGAAACAAATATCTTGTCTCGGTCAGACACAATATTTAGGGGCACACCGTGAAGTCTCACAATTTACACAATAAAAATCTGAGCATACTGTCCCGTAGTGTAGTCTGTCCTTACGGGTAGAAAATGAGCAACTTTGGTCAACCGATCCACAATTAACCAAATGGAGTCGTGACCCCTCTGTGACGTTGGTAACCCCGTGATAAAGTCCATGGATATGCTCTCCCATATCCACATCGGAACCTCTAATGTCTATAGAAGTCCTGCCGGTCTCTGATGATCCACTTTTACCAACTGACAAGTGGCACATTTAGAAACAAACACGGTAATATCTCTCTTCATCCCGCTCCACCAATACTGACGTCTCATGTCTTGGTACATTTTGTTACCACCAGGGTGTACCGCGAACCGTGAGCCGTGCGATTCTGCCATCACCTCATGTCGCAAGTCTTCCCCTTCTGGAACAACTAGTCTCCCATTGAAGCGTAATCCCACGTCTGAGCTAATGGAATAGGACTCGGCTCCCTCTGCTAGTAATCGAACTATCTGCTCCTAACAGAATGAGTCATCTGCCTGAGCCTTTACCACTCTCGTAACAATCTGCAGTGTAACAGTCATCACAAACATGAACGATCGGTCCACTGCATCCTGGTGTCCCAACTCCTTCCACTTTGCCTTCCACACCTTGGCCACCTCATTTACTGGCCTACGGCGCAACGCGTCTGCTACCACGTTAGCCTTCAACGGGTGATATTGGATATCGAACTGATAATCCTTCACAAACTCGAGCCACCGTCTTTGACGCATATTCAACTCCTTCTGCGTGAAGAGGTACTGTAGAGATTTGTTGTCCGTGAACAACCGAAACTTCTCTCCCAGGAGATAATGTCTCCAAATCCGTAGGGAAAATACAACTACCGCTAACTCCAATTCATGGGTGGGGTAATTTCTCTCATGAGGCTTAAGCTTACGGGAAGCATAAGCTATGGCCTGACTTTCCTGCTGCAACACACCTCCGAGTCCTTGTAAGGACGCATTGGTGTAAACTAGATACTCAACTCCCGGTCTCAGCAATGCTAACACAAGTGCTGAGGTTAACTTGTCCTTCAACTCATCGAATGCCAACTGACAGGCATCGCTCCAGATGAATGGAACACCCTTACGAGTCAGATGTGTCAAAGGACCCACTATCTTTGAGAAACCACGAATAAACCTTCTGTAGTATCCTGCTAGTCCCAAGAAACTACGGATATCACTCGGTGTCGTGGGCTGTCCCCACTCCCTCACAACGAATACCTTCCCGGATCTGCCGATATCCCCCAGTCTGAAATGATATGCCCCAAAAACTGAACCTCCTTCAACCAAAATCCACACTTCTCATATTTTGCATACAGCTCGTTCTGACGTAGTGTCTGCAAAATCTGTCTCAGATGCTCAGCGTGCTCCTCTTCTGTCTGGGAGTAAACCAGAATGTCATCAATAAAGACAATGTTGAACTGGTCTAAGAACTCTCTGAACACCCTATTCATCAAGTTTATAAACACGGATGGAGTGTTGGTTAAGCCAAAAGGCTTAACCCGAAACTTGTAGGAACCATATCTCGTTAAGAAAGCAGTCTTCGAGACATCTTGCTCCCTGATACGCAACTGATGATAACCCGATCTTAAATCAATCTTTGAGAAGAATGAAGCTCCTCTCAATTGGTCGAATAAGTCATCGATTCGGGGCAATGGATACTTATTCCGTATCGTGACCTTATTCAACTCTCGGTAATCCACACACAACCTCAACGATCCATCCCTCTTCTTTACGAACTACACAGGGGCATCCCACAGTGAAGTACTCCTCCGAATAAACCCCTGACCCAACAACTACTCAATCTGATCCCGTAACTCTCTCATCTCGGCTGGAGCCATACGGTAAGCTGCGTGGGCAATAGGCCGAGTGCCCGGCATCAAATCGATCATAAAATCTATCTCCCTACTCGAAGGTAATCCAGGTATATCCTGAAATACGTTGGCAAACTCCCTAACAACTGGAATTTCATCGAGTGGTATCACCACTTCCTTAGAGGTCTCCTCCAATATATAGTACAAGTGAGTGGACGATCCTCCCTTAGGGCGAGGCATCGCCACTAAAAACATCTCCTGTCCGGGAATAGCAAAAATAATAATCCTACTAAAACAGTCAATCATGGCTCGGTATGCAACTAGCCAATCCATACCAATAATGGCATCATACTCAGTCATCTCTAACACTAACATATCCGCGGGTAATGTAAACCTCTCGATCTCTATACCCACACCTCTACAAATAAGGGAAATCACGGAACCCCTACTCAACGGTGAATCTACACAAGTAATCGTGCTCTCGGCGGTGTCTAATAACCTAATAGTGCATGCAAATATCATGGTAATGAAATAATGTGTGGCCCCCGTGTCAAACAAAATACGCCCCATAGTCCCTTGAATAGAAAACATGCCCTCAATGGCCGGTGGATCCTGTGGGGCTATGGCATGCTGGAGCTGATACACTCTCCCATACTGGAGCTGTCCCTGCTGAACTGGGACCGCTGGAATGGGTGGTAGTGCTGCCATTTATGGTGGTGCTGGGAGGGCGACGGGAAACATAGGCCTCTGTGGCTCATGTCGAGCACCCTGCTGCTGCTGCTGCTATGGGGCCCTGCCCCTATCAGGATAATCCTGACATTTGTGGCCAGTCTTACCACAAGCATAACACTTCCCCGGGAAGTTTTCCCCCCGCTGTCCCTGCTGCCCTCAGCCCTGGTGTCCGTTACCATTCCTCCCCTGGCCATGCTGGCCCTGCTGAAACTGCTGTTGCTGACCATTCTGACCCTGTTGGCCCTGATGGCCGTTCTGACCCTGATGGCCCTGCCTGAAACCTCCATGTCCACTTCTGAAACCCCCAAATTTGAATCTCTTAGAATCTCTCTTTTGGGAACCCTGGTCACCCTTCCTGTACTGTCCCTGAGCAGATTGTTCCCCGCTGGCACCATTTCCCCCGGTCCTGCCCTGTTGGCTGGACTCCCCTGATTTCTTGCTCTCAGACATGTGGAGGCGATGATCCTAGCAGTGAAGTAATGCAGCATTAACCACATCAGAATAACTGGCCAACGAGAGATTCCCTAACAAATGTTGACGGATCCTCCAAGTTAATCCATATGTGAACGTCTGAATCTTTTTCCCCTCAGTCGGTATCTCATCTGGAACAATGTTCAAAAGATTGGTAAACTCAGCCTCATACTCGGCTACGGTCCTTCCCTCCTGCTTGAGGTTCATCAATTTCCTCCTCATCTCCGTGTGAACAGCTGACGAAAAATATTTGCGATCGAACCGCACCTAGAACTCCTGTATAGTGAGGGTGTCCCTCTCCTCTGCGGTGGTAATGGACTCCCACCACTGCAATGCAGATCCTACTAGCTTGAAAGTAGCTAGTATCTGCTTTTGAACATCTGTGCACTCGTATATCCTTAAGTTCCTCTAAATAGCCTTCCTCCACTGACTGGATACCACAACATCGGAGATACCTGCAAACTCTAGAGGATGTGCTTTCTGAAAAGCATCACGGACGCTTTCTCAAGCAGACGGGAATGTACGAGCCTGAACTGGCGTAACTACTGACGCCTGGGGTGGTGCCTGCTGTACCATGACTAGGGAGACATTTACCGCTTGGGCGACAATTGCTGCAACCTCGGAGGCATTCATGGTACCCTGAACTGGGGCAGGCTGTGGCTCTGGCGGTGCATCCCTAGGAACTCGCTGCAAACGTCCTGGAGGCATTTGAAATGAGAGTAAAGTCTTATAAGTTCACAGTTATTATCTCAAAATAGCTGAAGAATGATACATACAGAAAAGAGTACAACAATCCTAAAATATAGGGCTCTACATCAAAAAAAGCTCAGCGGAAACATAACAAGCTGTACAGATCCTAAGGACACTAGAACCTGATGCTCTGATACCACCTGTGACACCCCGACTAATTAAATACCGGGTAGCTACTCCTTTATTAAATTAATACAAAATGCCAAGTTGGTTCAGTTCATAGCATCACTGTCGAAAACATTTTTAATGTTACTAACCACCTAGTATTTAAAAAGTGAGTTGTCTATTTTAAATTAAATCTGATTAACATGCAATAAATGAATTATGAAAATTCAACACAACCAATCACAATATAGTCACAATAGCATATCCAACCAATAAATAAGAGTCTAGAGGAAAACTCCTCATAACAAACCAAATCCCGAAATAAATAAGTACAAAGTCTGCATCATTAAAATTAATTACAACCAAAGTCTGAAGTAACTGAATGATTAAGATGTCTCTAAAAGGAATGGCCGACATGCCTGACAAATGATAAAAATTGATAATGGAGTCAAGATCAGAAAAGGATGCGTCTACTATCAAGGATCTATAACTTCCACAGCAGCTACAGCACGTCACCGGAATAGAATTCCTATGCATGGTGTCCTTGTTGCTGGGCACCTAAAATGGTTTTTACAAAAAATATATATGAAAGCAAATGAGTCAGAGCCCGATTGTGTAAAAATAGTTTAAAATATAGCAAGTCATTTAATGACATTAAAACAATGAATGCAAAGTACATGTTAGGACGTGCTCTCACATGAAATGCTCACCTCTCGACAATTTGTGCACTCCTAACGTACCCGTACCCATTCTAGTTGCTCCCCTAACTATCTAATCCAACACTAAATCTAATATCTATATGTAAATTCCAATTTACATCCCAACATCTTCTGTTAAATAGATTATTGTACCTGATTACACAGTTTTTACCACTTTAGCACTTCAATTGATTATAAATCTTACCATTTACTATACAAACCGTTGTTATTACTTATACTCACAATTATTCACGTCAAATCACTTCAATTAACAGTATATTATTCTCACCATAAATATACAATACTAGCACCCCGCGGCTAAGCTGCGGTGCCCACATACTCTGCTATCAAGTCCCGGTACATCACGTACAAGAGGACCACGTATTCCGAATCTCTCAGGAAATGTTTCATTAACATCAATCACAAACAATGGAGGCGAACATAGTTCACATCACATGGGTCACACACATACCTACGCTCCCATGATCAGCAGACTTATTAACTTCTCAATAATCCCTTCTCTGATCTATGTCCTCCAGGTACCAATCTAAATCCCCCCCGTAGGCACACAAAGATTAGATGGCCCTAAATGAACGCCAACCTCCAATGATAGCAAGTACGGTAGGTATGGCATACACAGATAATTACATATACAAAGAATTCTCACATCTTAGATATTACCATATTTTTATTAGTGGTATACTTCTCGTTCTTATACCAACTTTTAGTGTTATACAAATCACATATCCCCGGTTTATATGCATTTAAGTCATCAATTATCCTCACTTCGTGATTAGTTACTCGCGTCCTAATCGACAAATGTCATCCGACTCAAGCCACTATTCTAAATTTTTACTCCTCAATATACTCCAAATCTCCCAACTATACCTACTAGTTAATAAGGGAAAGTTATCTCACCATTTAAACAAGACTACGGGATACTAGAAATCAAATCAGGCCAAAAAGGCCATTCTGTCAACTCGTTAGAAGTCTCGTTCGAATGAGTTCGTTTGAACGAAGGGCTTTGAACAAAATACCAACTCATTAGAAGCCATACTGTCATCGCGTTAGAAGTTCGTTCGAACGACCTGGGCAGGTCTTCTAACGAGATGGCAGTTTCGACCCAAAAATTCCCTACTTCGTTTTTCTCAATTTTTCTCTCCTCCAAACTCATCCTAAGATCATCCCAATAGTATTTTAAGGTTCTTAAACATCACTAAACCTTCTTAGGTGGTAACTTAACATATTTTTGGGGTCCAATCTTCCTAAACAACATATAATTATCATAAATCCCCAAATTTTACCCCAAACCCTATGAATATGAACCCACAAATTTAATGTCTTCAATTTCCCTTTATAAATCCGTTTTTTCATCATAAAAAGTTGTATTTTGTATAGGACAATCATCAAATAACCTTCTACATGTAATCCCTATATTATATCATGAATTTCTATCTCCAATTTCATGGGTTTTCATCAATCACCCAATATAATGCAATTATTTCAATTCTAAGCATGGAAGAAACATTCGCTTGAAATTAATGTAATTAGACCACTTTCCTTATGATTGTTCTTCAGAATTTGATGTTGATGAATGATGTTAGTTCTCTCCTTTCTCTACAGATCCTCCCAAGGTTGAAGATGGTGGTTTTTGGCTCTTGTAACTTCTCTTCCCACCTCTCTCAAAACTCACGTAACCACTTTCTAAACTTTTTGCTGGTAATGGCCTTAGTGGACCTTCTAAAATAATAAATATTAACTCTAATTTTCGTGGGTTTCAATTCCCTAATTTATAAAATAACCAAACTACCCTTTTAACTTGCCGGTATGGCCCAAAAATGCCCCGGAACCCAAACTAAACCCCCGGCTAGTGTTTTGTGACTATTTTGACCCTTCCGGACTCGTTGGCACACTTAGAATGACCATTTGGTTGATAGAAATAAAATTCACTTTTTAATTCAAATAATTACATTCCTGACGCGACTGACACGCGCGTTCCAACTAAATTTCCCAAATTGTCGTATTTCAGTCTCACAATAATTTTAATATTATCAATATTCATATATTGCCATATATACATAACATAATCAAATACCAACTCACATCTCATTAGCATTTATATCCGGATTAATTTTCAATCAATTCACATTTAATTTAATTAATCCGTTAAATAAATATCGATAAAAATACGGGTTATTATAGCACCCTCGAACTAAGTCCCATATATACCAATTCTAATCTAGGGTAGTAATCTAACTCACCTAGAACTCTAGGACTCTAATTTTACTTCATACAAGAAGGTTCCTAGGCCCAAATCCAAAAGAAAATGAGTTAGAATTGAATTTCAAAAATAACTCAAAACAGCAGGAAAACGAATCGATTCGCCCTAGAAAATCGATTCGCCCTAAAAGCGAATCGATTCGGACAAGAGAAACTAACATTCTATAAACTGCCGAATCGATTCGTCCAAGCCAAATCGATTCGTTCTCGTCAGACCTGGAAACTGGACCTAAGCGAATCGATTCGCCCCAAGGGCCGAATCGATTCGCTCCTACGAATTTTGCCAATTTTTTCTATGGAGTCTTGGACTCCAAATTTACCCCAACTCAAATCCTTTCAAACCAAACTCATTTATTATCACCAATACATCATAAATATCACTAACTATTACCATAAACATTAATAATCATCCAAATCATTCTTTAATAATTGAAGACCCACAAATACACCAAAATCCCTATAATAGTTAAACCATGATCAAAACACCATTATCATAACTAATAATTTATCTTAAACCACATATAGAAAGTAAAAAACTTGCCTCAATCTTGCAAATGCAAATTTTCCTTGTGTCGTAGAAAGAATCCAACCTCAATCTTCAATCTCTTCTCCTTTCTCTGCTCTTTCTCTTCCTCTCTCTTTCTCTCAAGGTTTAGGAATACAATTAGGGAAAATTGAAGACTTAACAATACTAAATCGTGCCTTTAGTCAAAATTCCAACTTAAATGATCAATACCGCGATAAAATAACACGCAACTGCATATTTAAGGTATGATCAGTCAAAAGTGCCCAACACCTCAAAATACAATATGGCACATAATATGACTATCTTGCACGTTTCGGAATCAACTATAGCCTCCAAATTATCATTTGGATATTTTATAACTCATTCTAAGTTCCAGTTCCATTTTAAATCATAGGGTCATTTTAAATCTTATGACACTATAAAACTCAACATGAGGATATTTACATACTCATACATTAAATATACAACAAGTTAGTAAATATTAACTTTTCTTCATTAAATTAAAACTTACTCCATATACCAACATTTTATATGTAATTACTTCACATAGAAAGTAAATATAAAATAGGCTCTCATAAGCTAGGGTTGTTACATACTCCCCCCCTAATGAGGGAATTTTGCCCCCAAAATTCAAGCGTACCTTGTAAGAAGAGATGCAAATATTTTTCCCGCATGTCGTCCTCACATTCCCACGTCGATTGTTTAGCATTGTGATGACTCCATTGGAGTCTCACCAAGGGTACCACAAGAGACCTCAACTTACGCTGACCATGCTCAAGAATAGCTCTTCATATGAAATGTCGGGTTGCAAGTCAATATCCTCGAAAGGGATATGCCAAAGGGCACCTTCGCATCTCTTGCACTTCTTCAGAGAGGAAACATGGAATACATCGTGAATTTGTTGCAAAGGTTCCCGTAAGGCAAGTTGATACGCCACTGGACCGAATTTGGCAATAACTGGAAAAGGTCCAACAAAATAAGGCGCAAGCTTTCCTTTCTTCCCGAAACGCTTTATGCCTTTCATTGGTGACACTCGCACCAAAACTTGGTCCCCAATCTCCAACTCCATGTGTCTTCTACCCGCATCGACATAGCTCTTTTGGCAGTCTTAGGCTATCCGAATGCAATTCCGAATGAGTTTAATTTTAGAAGAAGTATCTTGGATCATTTTAGGTCCAAGAAATTTGTTATCACCAACTTCCAACCAACAAGCGGGAGATCTACATGGCCGGCCATAAAGATCTTCATAGGGTGCCATTCCAATAGTAAATTGGTATGAGTTGTTATAAGCAAACTCAACCAATGGGAGGTATTATTCCCAGCCACCTTTGAAATCAAGCATACACATACGGAGCATATCCTTCAACATTTGGTTTACACTTTCAGTCTGACCATCTATTTGAGGATGATAAGAAGTGCTTAACCTCAATTCGGTCCCCATGGACTCTTGGAAACTTTGCCAAAAGTGGGAGACAAAGATCTTATCTCGATCGGAAACTATATTTACAGGTACCCCATGAAGTCTAACGACCTCCTCGATGAACAATTGGGCATAGCGAGCAGTATCAAAATCCGTACGCACGGGTAAGAAATATGCCGACTTAGTCAAGCGGTCGACAATCACCCAAATAGAATAATTAACCCTCTGTGACCTTGGTATGCCCGTAATAAAGTCCATCGATATGCTCTCCCACTTCTATACCGGAATCTCCAACGGTTGCAACAAACATGTCGGTCGCTGATGATCGATCTTGACCAGATGACAAGTAGTGCATTGGGATACAAACTCAGAAATATCCCTCTTCATGCCGGGCAACCAATACTGGCGATGCATGTCTTGATACATCTTGTCCCCACCAGGATGTACCGTAAATTTTGAACCGTGAGATTCAGCCATCACCGCCCATCTCAAATCCCCCTCTTCCGGAACAATAAGTCTTCCATGGAAGCGTAATCCACCCTCTGAACTTATTGAGTAGGCCTCGGATATTAATCGGTGTATATGGTCCTGATAACCCTTATCCCTTCCTTGGGCTTCCACAACCCTTTCCACAATGGTAGGAGTTACGGTGATCACTGACATGAACGCTCTCACCACCGCATCCTCCTGACTGAGCTCTTTCTACTAAGCTTTCCATACTTCAGCTAACTCTCCCTCGAGCCTCCTACTCAAGGCATCCGCCACTACGTTTGCCTTTCTCGCATGATAATGGATATTAAATTGATAATCTTTCACGAACTCCAACCATCAGCGTTGACGCATATTCAAATCTTTCTGCGAAAATAAATATTGCAGCGATTTATGGTCCGTGAAAAGACTGAATTTCTCCCCCAAGAGATAATGCCTCCAAATATTCAAGGTAAAGACAACCGCGACAAGTTCTACGTCATGCACCGGATACTTTCTTTCACGAGTCTTGAGTTTTCGAGAAGCATAAGCAATAGCCCGTCGCTCTTGCTGAAGAACACCTCCTAATCCTTGAAGAGATGCATCGGTGAAGACTAGATATTCTAATCTCAGTTTTGGTAATGCGAGGACTAGAGCCGAAGTTAATCTATCTTTGAGCTCATCAAAAGCATCCTTACAAGAGCTATCCCAAACAAATCTCACCCCTTTCAAGGTAAAATTTATCAAAGGGCTAGCGATCTTTGAGAAACCCTTGATAAACCGACGGTAATGACCCGCCAAACCCAGAAAACTACGAATCTCGAGAGGTGTCGTGGGCTGAACCCACTCCCTCACCGCAACCACCTTACTAGGATCCACCAATATACCCTGGGATGACACAACATGGTCCAAAAATTAAACTTCCTTCAACCAAAAGCCACACTTCTCGAACTTTGCACACAATTGGTGATTCCTCAATCTTTGTAGGACCAACCTTAAGTGAGTGGCATGGTCAGATTCTGTCTGAGAATAGACTAAGATGTCATCGATGAATACAATAACAAATTGATCAAGGAAATCCCGAAACACCCTATTCATGAGATCCATAAATACGGTGGGGGCATTGGTTAGTCCAAAGGGCCTAACCAAGAATTCATAAGATCCATATCTCGTCAGAAATGCAGTCTTGTATACATCCTGTTCATGTATCCTCAATTGATGATACCCCATCCTCAAATCGATCTTAGAGAAGTACGACGCTCCCCTAAGTTGGTCAAACAAATCATCAATATGAGGCAAAGGATATTTATTTCGGATGGTGAATTTATTCAACTCTCTATAGTCCACATATAATCGGAGAGAACCGTATCTTTTCTTTACAAACAATACCGGAGCCCCCCATGGCGACGTACTGTGCCTAATAAATCCCTGATCCAACAACTGCTAAATTTAATCCCTCAACTCCCTCATTTCCACAGGAGCCATGCGATATGGAGCTCTCACAATCGGTCGAGTTCCCGGCGCTAAATCAATCACGAACTCAATCTCCCGGCTCGGAGGTTATCCCGGTATTTCCTGAAAAACATCTTCAAAATCTCTAACAATCGGAAGAGAATCCAGGGAAACAACTACATCCCTAGAAGTATCCTCTGCAATGCAATATAAATAGGTACTCGTACCTCCTTCCAAACTAGGCATAACTACCAAGAACATTTCTTGTCCCGGAACGATGAAGACTATGCTCTTCCCATAACAATTCACTATCGTGTGATATTTCATTAACTAATCCATGCCTAAAATCATGTCATACCCGACCATGTCAAGGATGAGCAGATCGGCCTCAAAACACAAATTACCAAGATTAATTCCTATACTTATACAAACAAAGAAAATCAATGAACCATCACCCATAGAAGATTCGACACTAGTGAAAGTAATCTCAGCAGATTTTATCAACTGTGTGGTCTGAGCAAAACTCTTAGAAATAAAAGAGTGTGTCGCACCCGTATCAAATAATACCCGACCCATATGCCCTTGGATAAGAAACTTACCCTTGATCACTGGCGGTGATGGAGGGGCTGGAGGAAGCATAGCCTCCTGAATGTGATAGACCCGTCCATACTGCAGTTGCCCCAGCTGTGGAGGAACCACCGAATTAGGTGCCTAGGGCAAAAATTGTACATATGGCTGTTGCGGAGCCCTAGGAAGCTGCCCTCCAATCAATTGAGGGCATGACCTCTTATAATGACCCAACTCTCCACACTGAAAACATTTATTCATCACATTCTCCTGGTTCCGTCCTTGATTGTTTCGGAACTGTCCAAAACCGGCCCTGCTGGCCTCTACCTCCATTCCCACCTGTACCTGCTTGCTATTGTGGCGGTCCACCCTGACCCGACCTATTATTGTTACCACCCGCATTATTTCCACCAAAGCGTTGGTGTTTTGATAAATCCCCTTGCTGAGGGTCTCTCTCTCTTTGCTTACTCCCTGAAGATTGGTATAAAGGAGAGGCTCCTCCCCCGATCGCATTACCTACAGGTTTTCCAACTTGTCCCATCGTGGTATCCTTCTTGATATTTTGCACAAACAATCTATGCTCTTGGCAATGAAGTAGTGCCGCATTCATCACATCCCCAATGGTTTGTAAAGCCGTATTTCCCAATAAATGTTGTTTTATCCACCAATGTAAACCTCCCACAAACTTGGAGATTCTCCTCTCTTCTGGAGTCACCTCATCTCGTACGAAACTTGCCAACAGGGTGAACTCCTCTTCATACTCTGCAACAGATCTCTCTCCCTGTACTACATCTTGGAGCTTCCTTCGCATCTCCCTTTGAACTGCGAGAGGGAAGTACTTTCAGTCAAACAAGACCCAAAAATCAGCGATTGTCATCGTATCCCTCTGTTATGGTATAGTCATTGACTCCCACCAATGTAATGCCGATTCGACAATCTTGAAAGTAACAAGGATTTGATTTTTCTCCTCACTACATTCTACCATTCGAATATGGCGTTGCATGTCTTTCTTCCACTAATTTGCCCTTATAACATCTGAGCCTCAATCGAATTATGAGGGATGTCCCTTTAGAAAAGACTCCCTAACTCTTTCCCACCGAGAAGGTCCCGTAGGAGCTTGTGCCTCTTGCGCTCGTGGTTGAGCTTGTGGAATTTGTTGTACCACTGCAGTCATAGCTGCATTGACTGCTTGGGCCACTATGTTTGCTACATCAGCAATATTTATACTCCCCGGTGGCGGCGGTGGAGGACCAACCTCGTATTCCACAACTCTATTATGTCTCGCTGGGCGACCTCTCTTAGGCGTCATCTGAGATGGAGAAATAATAGAGTTAGGATACTGTATAAATTAATCTATTTTGCAGAAGATAGCAAACATAAACAACAAAGCAGTCCTAACATTAGGCTCTATATCAAAGAAAGATACGGTAGAACGTGACAAGTCCACATAGATCCTAAAGACTCTAGAACCTGATGCTCTGATACCATCTATGATAACCTGGTATTCGAAATAAGGGATGTCCAGCCCGATACTCCAATAATACAGGAATCATGGATGGAATCATTCTCAGCACCGTAACAACATAAAGAGTATACGGGATAACCACACAATATTTCAGAAAATGGGTTGTCAAAAATCTTTGTTTTGTAATTTTAAGAAAGCATTTAAATAACCCATAATAGAAAACAAGTGGAAACCACAAAAATATATATATATATTATAACTAAGACAATATAAAATAAAGGACCGAATGTAATGTCGGTCAAAAGAATTACATACAATGTACAACAAGTTCAACTGATTACATAATACATCCATTATACATTTACAACAGTTTGGGCAACACGTCCGAATAAAGACCCGAACATAACTAGAAAACAACAATGACGGCGTCTACACAAAATATCCCGTGATATCCGCAAAAATGTCACGGCTCCTCGAAAGACACTGAAATGGGGAGGTCAATACGGGCGTCCTTGCGGTGGAACACCTGAGCGATTACAATATATATATATATATATATATGTGTGTGTGTGTGTGTGTGTGTGTGTGTGTGTGTGTGTGTGTGTGTGTGCAATAAGAAAGAAGAATGGGTCAGGACCCGGTTTTATGTGATCACCAGATAAACAAACAGTATGACAATAATGAACAGTTAATCATGGATGATAATCTAATATGGTGACATCATGAAATAAACTAAGACAATTAAATGATTATGAAGTATTATTCAATTATGCCAGAGGATATGTATAATCATCATTAGTCTCAAATCTATATCAATATTCACATTTTCATTTTATCTTTCCATTCCTCATCAAGAATATAAATGTTATCATGTGCTCTTTGTGGCACGTATCTCAATTGTATGCTCTTTGTGGCATGTATTATGCTCTTTATTGCATTGCGTTATGCTCTTTATGGCATTGATATCCATCAAGTCCCACTTGATTATTAGAATAGTTATAAGTATATATATATATATATATATATATATATATATATATATATATATATATATATATATAATGATTCTAGGACCGCTCATCCGGGTTTCCCCACTGTGCGCGCCCCTAAATAACCATCATCTTCCAGGGCCTATTATCAAGACAACCTTGGATCCTATCGCAACGTCGGGAAGAGGCCATATGCCTATTGGGTAGTCATAACCAAACCCAAAATTCCCTACCCATCGCAGAAAACATACAACAATCGCTCATATGGCCTAGGACTATATCCACCATACATTCATTAGCCAGGGGGATTCACCTTACGCACGGACTTCCCTTAAGATGGTATTTAGAGAGGGTGTGTTCCAACCATTTTATTAATTAGCATGATAAGATTTAGTAAATTATCATTTACTTTATCCATTTACATTTTATCAAATGCATTATGGTTATCCGGAACTATACGTGCTTCACATCATCATAATAACCTCGAGGAATATTTAAACTCCCAAGTTATTTTTACCGAATATCCTTTTTGGACTTTATAATAGACCATCATACCTCAAATTAACTTTTAAAGTCTCCAAACACAACTTAGTAATCTCCTAGACTCCTACTAATTCAAAAATGAAAGTAATGCCTAAACATCACTTCACGCACCCTCGAACTAAGTCCCATATATACCAATCCTAATCTATGGTAGTAATCTAACTCACCTAGAACTCTAGGACTCTAATTTTACTTCATACAAGAAGGTTCCTGGGCCCAAATCCTAAAGAAAATGAGTTAGAATTGAATTTCAAAAATAACTCAAAACAGCAGGAAAACGAATCGATTCGCCTAAGGGCCGAATCGATTCGCCCTAGAGAATAGATTTTACCTAAAAGCGAATCGATTAGGACAAGGGAAACTGACATTCTGTAAACTTCCGAATCGATTCGGCCAAGCCGAATCGATTCGGTCTAGGCAGACTTAGAAACTGGACCTAAGCGAATCGATTCGGCCCAAGGGCCGAATCGATTCGGTCTTGCGAATTTTGCCAATTTTGGCTATGGAGTCTTGGACTCAAAATTTACCCCAACTCAAATCATTTCAAACCAAACTCATTTATCATCACCAATACATCATAAATACCACTAACTACTACCATAAACATTAATAATCATCCAAATCATTCTTTAATAATTCAAGACCCACAAATACACCAAAAACCCTAAAATAGTTAAACCATGATCAAAACACCATTATCATAACTAATCATTTATCTTAAACCACATATAGCAAGTAGAAAACTTGCCTCAATCTTGCAAATGTAGATTTTCCTTGTGTAGTAGAAAGAATCTAACCTCAATCTTCAATATCTTCTCCTTTCTCTACTCTTTCTCTTTCTCTCTCTTTCTCTCAAGTTTTAGGAATACAATTAGGGAAAATAGAAGACTTAACAAGACTAAATCGTGTCTTTAGTCAAAATTCCAACTTAAATGATCAATACCGCAATAAAATTATTCGCAACTGCATATTTAAGGTATGATCAGTCAAAAGTGCCCAACACCTCAAAATATAATATGGCACATAATTTGACTATCTCGCACGTTCCGAAATCAACTATAGCCTCCAAATTATCATTTGGATATTTTATAACTCATTTTAAGTTCTGGTTCCATTTTAAATCATAGGGTCATTTTAAACCTTATGACACTATAAAACTCAACATGAGGATATTTACATACTCATACAGTAAATATACAACAAGTTAGTAAATATTAACTTTTCTTCATTAAATTAATACTTACTCAATATACTAACATTTTATATTTAATTACTTCACATAGTAAGTAAATATAAAATAGGCTCTCATAAGCGAGGGTTGTTACAAGGTGTTGGAAATTTTTGTTAGTATTGAAGATTTGAGTCATTTGTTCTTGAATTCTTATTCTAAATTGAACTCGATCTTTGTTTCATTCATTCAATGGTATTTTTTGTATTTATTTTTTCACGTATGAGATATGATCTTATGTCCTTATTGATAAACCTCATCATGTTATTATCCTTTTAGATAATCCTATCTTGATTGTGAACACCTATCATACATCTCACAACATTTGGTATGTAAAAAACTTTAATCTATATTTTTCATTATCCAAATAAAGATTTTGGAGTTTTTGTTCACTATGTATGGCACATATAAATTGTGAATAACAAAATATTCTTATACATTATTCTACCTTTAATCTATTATTTGAGTCATGCTCTCCTTATGATTTTATTGATTTTTTTTCTTGTTACTTTCTTTGTCTACTTCCTTAACAAAAGGGGAGGAAGAATTAAGGAAAATTTCTTATAAGAAAGGACAATTTATCATATTCAGAGGGAGACTTGAATGATTATTTCATGTTCTAGTTTGTAAAGAATCCATATCTATATCTCTTATTGCTAACTTTGGCGTATTGTTAATTTCTTCACAGAATGATATTTTGTTGAAGGATGCTTGCGTGTTTAAAGAAATATTGCTCCGAGTACTATGAATAAGTGTCTGGTAGTTTTTGGAGTTATAAGCACTTGTTATTTCTATCTTGTTATGCCTTTAGTCGTGCCTTATGTCATAGATAATAGGAATTTATTTTTTATGCTTGTAATTTTTGGTTGTTATGTTTTGTCAATATAATAGACAAAGGGGGAGATTGTAAGAGTATTCACAAACTCAATTGTGCACTCTTAGATAGTTATCTTATTCCAATTTTCCAGAACACATTGGGTTTTTGATTTACCTCCACGAAAATTTTCATCAACGTTCAATATCTTGAAGTCGATTTTGGTTATCCTCATTATCTCATATATCACATTAATGGATTAAAGGAATATTGGAGAATTCCCACACTCACGTCACATGTTTAGACAAATAATTTTTCAAAATATCTTGATGAAAACTTTTTTATGCATAAATCTTGTGCTTTTTTTTGTCTTGATATTTCTTTTATACAAATGCTTTAAAATTTGGAAACAAGCTCTTTGGATAAATGTCTAGGTATTGGTGTGAGCTACCCGTTCGCTTCCATCGCAATGGTGCTTTTTGTTGTAGTGATACTTTCCTTATTGGACCCAATTCCCTAGATGGCTTTATTAGAAATCTTTGGATGAATGCACGCCTTGCATCGCCAACGTATCACCACGACGGGGATTTGGCTAATTACAGAGACACTCCAATGACACATACAAGTCTACAAATCTTTATTAAATATATTTGTGTATAGTCTTGATTTTAGTGTGAAAAGAACATTTTTGGCTGTAGATTCTCTCACACTTTCTTTATGTAAGAGATTTGTCCAATGGCTTTTGTTGGTAATGGGTAAACATATTTATGTGATTTTTCTTATTTAAACATTAAATGCTCTTCATGTGAAGATAACTCTTTCATATCTTTCAAGAGCAAAATCCATAGAGGGCCCTTTTTGTGCATTTTTTTCTCCTTCCTTTATAAGGATATGAGAACACACTTGAGATAAAAAGTGAACCCATTTTCAAAATATAGTTCATTTTTTCTCATTCTCTTCTTTGCATTTAATCACCTATCTTTTTAGAGGTTGATTAATTTTAAAGGAGATGGATCTTTTTACCAAGAACTCATTTTCTTAAATAATGCTTTGTTTACACTTTGGTTATTTTCTCCCAACGAGAAGTATTGTGATATTTGAGGTTCTTTTGGGGGTGTTCATATCATTTGTGATCTCCCAAGTTCAAATTCAAAGGCTTGTTCAATATTATTGATGCGTGTCAAGACATCGAGAAGTTAATATCTTCTGTCAACCGAAAGGAATCTCTAGCTCGCTACAAATTGGTGGAAATTGTATGAAGGTGTGAATTAACGTGGAAAGAGTGTTAGTCATTAGTCTATTCGATAAGTCGTTACTACGTTTTTAGTGAGATTATTGCATTCGCCTAATATTTACTAGTTAATTGCTTTTTGTCCTTGTACATCTGTTGTTGTGATCTTATTTACCTCTTTCACATGTGTTATTATCTATATTCTTAAACAAGATAAAACTTGTAGTTAGTTGATTAAAATTTGCGTAAATTTTAGAACATAGTAATTTTGGCGTGAAAATATTTTTCACAGGCCTCCTTCTGGTATTCAATACACACTCTAACAATACTTTCAAAAAATATCGCACAACATTGTATGCTACGATTGGGCTTCATAATGTGAAGAGATGTTATGGTTTGCCTATATATAGTGTGCATGTAATTCTTAAATGGGTGAAAGAGTTTCTCACAAAAGATAACACAATATCAAATAACTATCCATCTATGAAAAATAATCTGAAAGGATTATAAATGAAGTATAAATCCATTGATGCAAGTTTAATTGTGTATTATATTAAAAGGAATATGAAAATGATAATCAATTCCCATTATATAAGGAACCTAGATTTATGTCAAAATGTGATCCGAATGATGAAAGAATTTCAAGTTCAAAAGTGCCTAAAAAGGTATTGAAAACTCCCTATTAGACCATGGTTGAAGAGATTTTTCACTGATCCAATGATAGTGGACACAATGACTTAGCACACTAGAGTAAAAGTGGGGGAGAATATCATGCGTTATGCGATTGAATCCACCATTTGGAAATCCATAAATGTTAATTACCCAAACATAGCCAAAAAACTTAATGTTTTCTTTGGCGATATCAATTAATGGGCATAATACTTTTGGTAACCTAAGCAATAGTTAAAGTGTATGGACTATAATCTCATCTCCCCGTATTTTAAATCCTTTATTGTGCATGAGACTAGAATTTTTTATGTTGTCTTTGTTGATACGTGGGCCAAAGGAACCAAGTGATGAAATTGATGTCTTCTTACCACCATCGCTAGAATAATTGAATGAGTTGTTAGTGGCAGTCATGAAAGCATTTGACTTCAGCAAACAAGAAAAGTTCACATTAAAAGTTATTTTAATCTGGGAAATCTAGGATTTTTCATCTTATAGGACTTTATAGGAGTTGTCCTATTTGTAGAGATGAATATGGATATCAACACCTCAAGAACAACAAAAAGGTTATTTATCGTTCTCATAGTACATTATTGCATAGCGATCATAAGTTCAAGTTTGATAAATCTGTTAACTTTTTTGTCAAGTTGTGTCGAAGATAAGCTGTAACACCCACCCCCATGATTTTGATCGTACCCATGTAATTTATTGACCTTATGTGATCCAATTTATCTTTAGACCTTGCGCGGAGAATTATGGGTCAAATTTGGGTAATAAAGTGGCCTTGGTGCAATTAATTGGAATTATAATGGACTTAAAGTTAATATTGGAAAGTTCAGGCTCATTCGAACGACATCCGGAGTCGTTCGAAATAGATTCAAATCTCGTTCGAACAACCTTCTAACGACCTTCGAAGAAAAAATCTCTGTATAGGAAAACCCAACCTTGTTCGAAGAACGTTCGAATGATATGTAGTTATCGTTCAAGCGAGATGGAGTCCAATTTGAATGAAATGGTAGTTCTCATTCGAACTAGATCCATTCTCGTTCGAATAAGATGGTCAAAATTCATTTCTGTTGATTTGAAAAATGCTATGAAAATGTTGATCATTTGATTAGAACACGTGTCATGATCTCAGGGACGCAGATCAACTCGAGACTAGGATTTAGGGCATTTTAGGGATTTTCCCCTTAATGGATTCTTAAATATTTAAAGGGTGAGAGTGCTCACTCCTTCCCATTTCAATCAGATTTTCCTTCTCTCTCTAGCTCCTTAGAGCTTCCATAGAGCTCAACGACCATCCTAAATAAGAACCACCACCCTACACCGCTATATTTCCTTTATATTCCATCATACTTAAGCCCATAAAACCCATCTACACTACTTATTAGTTAAGATGTAAATTCATAGATATATTTTTAGGGATTTTTGAAGAAAAAAGTAGAAAAAATCATGGAGTTTGAAGGGGTTTTTATGGAGCATTCAATAAGACAAGATTGGTGGAGCTAGGCAACCTCTTTAAGGCCACCTTAGGAGGTGGGAGATTGCCATATTCTTCTAAATTTCATCAACCATTGTTGAAGCTTCCTTTGAGGTGGGAAAATCTACTCGTTAAGTTTAAGAACTCTATTTCCTTAGTGTTTTGTCTTATAGGTAGAATTTAAGAGTATAATGCATGTATGTTGTAAGAAATTCATCTATCATGATTTACATAAAATGGTTTACAATGCAATTCATGAGTGTTGAGTAGAATGATATATTTCAAGAAAATTGGTGTAAAACATTTTATGGAATAAAATGTTTTGAAAATAATATTTATCTGGTTAATATATTTGATGAACAATGTCTTGAAATTTTCTTGTAAAAATGGCATTTTTGTGAAAGTGAACTTTTGTGCAAGTTTGAATAATAAAATATTCTTTAGTCTTAAAAATCATGTTTTTGCAAATATTGTGAAATTTCATGAATAAATCACGTGTTAAACTCATTCTCTTGGATTTTTGGACTTAAAATACCTCTTCCCATGAATAAAAACTTATAGTGTTGTGATGACAAGTATATAACAAGTTTAGTGAAAGTTTTAACGAGTTTTAACATGAAATAAGGAAAATAGAAATGTCTGTCAATAAGTGTATTTTTTCAAAACTCTATGTGATGATAAGGAAAAATGGTGCTTTCCTTTTAAACTAGTCTTAAAATGCCAAATAATTTCTTTGATGAAGAAAGTAATGAAATAAAGAGATTTCAAATTTGATAAGAATGTTACTCCAAAGTTTTGAATAAGTGTTAATGAGTTAAAAACATTTAAGAAGTTAGTGTGTGTAATTGAATTATGTTTTGGGGAGATAACACTTATGAAAATGGGGGAAAAGGCAGATTTGGAGACAAATGGGTAAAATGGTAATTTTATGTAAAGTGGATCATTTTTATGAAATAAAAATGTTGAAAAAGGTGTTACATAAAATGGTCCTAAATGAAAGTGACTTTTAGGATAAAATCAACGCAAATGTATAAAGGATAAGAAATGGTGGTTTTTAAAGTGTAACACAAGACGGGGTGAGATTCCCGTATTTTGGATTCTGTTGGTAAAAGTTGAATAATGTGGAAATTGGATAAATGTTAAAACACATTAATATAGACTCATATGAGTCGAAAAATAATAAAAAAGGGTCTGGCGCCCTGGGGTGAATGATCCAAAATACTAGCCAGAGCATATGGTAGCATAGTCGGCAATGTGGAGCCCGTTAAAGTATGCGAATATTTGGAGGATTTCGAGAAAAAGATAACGAAAGTGAAACATATCAAGAGATGGGTTGTGTGGTGAATATAACAAAAAATAACCTAACTTGAATGATATTGATAAATATTCCGATTGAAAGATAATTTGAACAAGTAATGTGAGAAATTGACTAATGTCCACGCAATAAAGGAATGGTAAAGTGAAGTAAGTAAGTGGGTAATTAATCAACCTAAAGAGGTATAACCCATAATTAACAAAAGTATGTCTTAGTGAAAGGTTTTCAATGAAAAATAAGTATTTTCTAATATGGTACTTGCGTGTGTTGAAAGGTGATTTTCGAGGAAAATATTAAAGTAAATTTGATGTGAGTTAATGGGAAAATTTCAATAAAAGAATTGCCTTTTCCTAAACAAATGGTATTTTTTAAAAGTATTTAATCGGGTGCGTTAAATCGAGAAATAAATGTCGAGTCAAGTAAAAAGGAGTTCTTTATAAGAATAAGGTGAATTAATTGAAAGAAGTAACTTTTTTGGAATAAAACGGTTTCATGCATTAAGCTATATGTACATAGATATATACACGAAGAAATTATATGGGCGCGTAGGTAAACATATAAGAGTCTCTTTTATGCCGTTTGATTTTGTATTGCATTGTTTTATTTTTCCACGAGCCATTATTCTCATTCCCTCCTCTTTGTGACGAAATGTTGTGTGCGGTTTCGTATTTTGAGGGTATTACGCAGGTATGTATTCTTTTTATTTTACATTAGTAGCCCTGTATGCTTGGATCCCATGGATGCTTAACATGGGCCCTTATGTAGATTAATTTATATTGGAATTGCATGTTAAACAAGTGAAATATTAATTAAATAAAATTGGACTACAAACATTATTTAGATTGTTTCAACACACTTCACACCCATCATTCGTTTCAGAATGGGTTAACCATGGGTAACCCATAAATCTAATTCGGGGCATTACAAATGGTATAAGAGCTGTAGGTTCAAGGTTCCTTTATGGAGTGATATTGTGAGGTCGGTAGTGAATATTGATGTCGGTGTTGGTTTGGGCTTGTCACGCTAGGTTGGTGGAAGTTTTAATTTGTGTTCTCGATGGTGGAGTCAAGGAGATTAGCACGACATTCAATTATTTTCCAAGTAGCATGTGGCTAAGTTAGTTGCCAATAATATCTCTCGCGCTTCTAATTTTGACATGTTAGAAATTTGCGAGAGTCCGTGTGAGCCAATTATGGAGGCACCGCATTTTTTAGTGTGAGGTGCTTTTCTGTCAATCCTTGACGATGGGAGGGGTCTATTAAGATTTTAATAAAGATTAATAACGTCCATCTAATTAGAGGCATGAGTTGTTTAAAGTCAATTTTGGAGGTTAGGTGACTAGAGTGTCATGCCTAAATAATGTTGGCTTTGCGATAAGGACGCATTATTTCCTTGATTATGTACTTGTGGGTAGTTAATAATGATGATGTGATTAGGGGAAGCTTGATACTTGGGCTAGTGTCACGTTGTAAGCATTTGACAATACAGTAGGCATGTAGACCCATGTTGGTCATTAGATGGGATGTGTACTCGGGCCTTAGTTGACAGGATACTATCATTATAGGTGAGTGCCTTAGTAATTGTTGATTGATAGGTATATATTGTAGGACAAGATGTGGGGTACTATCCATTGACGATAAGAACATTGCATGTGTAACGAGGGGAAATCAAAGTAACGTAAGAGCGAACCCTAGATAGCCTTACATGTTGTGGTTTTAAAGAACATGATGTGACATTGAGGAATATGATCCCTAATGACGTCGGTAGTGTGGACTTAGAGGCATATAGGTTATATACGATGTTCTATGTCATGAAAGAATCCTTAGTAATGTTAGCATGTGGTTTGATATGTAGTATATGGCATCAACCATTAGAAAGGAAGTTTGTGAACCTTTGTTGGGTCTGGAGGACAGAGCTATAGGTAAGACCTATGTTAGGGTTCCAAACATTGAGGAAATAATATTTCTACCTAAATACCACAGCCCATTTTTAATGCCCTAAGTAGTGGCAAAACACGAAGGGGTTTTAGTGTGAGTATGATTTAAGGAAGTACTTAGAGTACCCTAGTTATTTATTATGTGTGGCATCCTTGGAAATAGAAATAGACTTGTTATGATGCCTCGATGTGTTTAATGGTTAAGGTACGCCATGTGTGGAGATTTGTAGACTAGTATCTTTGCGACAACCTAATAATTATGATGTAGATATTGGGAAATCTATAGAGCGTACCTAAGATGAAAAGATCATAGGTGATAAAATCTTATTAAGTTTTTAATGAGTTTGATGTGGGGTGTTCTTGGTGTCCTTAGGGAACCAGTTAAGTTTGGTATTTTGAAATCCTAGTTCTCTAGTGATGATTATATTGAGGGTTATGTAATGATCTCAGGTTATTGGTAAAATTCTAAGGAGTTGAATAGTATAATCATTATTGAGATCACCTAATACGATATACATAGGTGAGGTAACCTTGTAAGGGTAATTTAAGATTAGTGGAATGATGGACATAATGTTTTTTGTCATAAGATGGCTAGGGTAAAAAGTGTCGTAACATAATGTTTTTTGATGGGTATTAGGAAGTGCATTGGGGACCTAAATTGATGATGTCATGATTAGGGACTTAAAAATAGCACTCCAGGAAAAATATTACAGAATGATTAGGATATCTACATATGTCAACAATGTAACTTAGAATATCCCTTGAAGGCAAATGATTAGTTCTTGGAAAGTCTTGCCAGATTGGTATGGATTAATAAGCATAGACCTATGTAGTACTTGCTATCATTATAGTGCTAATGGTGATCACTATGGCCATCATGTAAATTCAGTTTGGGTAGGATTTGGAGATAGGCACAGTGACGACCTTATGCCTTTGGAGGTTATAATAAGGTGATTGTTCAACTTAGTTAGGCACTGCCTAAAGAGACATTTGGGATATCATCTTGGTACAATAAAGTAGACGGTAACCTAGGTGTGTTAGTTTGGTCAAAATATCACATTGACTAGAAAGATGGAAATGGTCGGCATTGAAAAAGGAATTGGCATTCATCGATCGAAGTGGCTTTCATTCGCCAATGATTAAAGGAGGGAGCCCTATTCCTAAGGAGGGAAGTCCAACATTTGACTTTCGAAAGAAAAATAAGTTCTTATGTTACTTTCATCTTGAGGAGATGAATGGTTCCTGATATGATAAGTCTCGATCGGTGATTCAAGAGAGACTTTATGACTATATTAGGATTTTACAAGAATTCCTTGGAGTAGTCATAGACTTCGAGCATATGGCATAGGTTCGCCTTTCGTAAACCATAACTATTGCATGCAGATGGGATTCCCTTAAAAAGGTTATTTGTTCATTATGATTCATTGTATTATTTTAGTCCCGATAGTTGAGGATTGCGTCCCTTCTATTTTGATGATTGAGGATGGTGTTCTTTTAATTTTGCTGGTCTTTCATTGATCCATGTTGACAGTTCAGTCATAACACAGTTTGGCTCAGTATGAGTGCTGATGGAACTGGGTGGTCATTGTAGCTCTGCAATTGGGCATGCTATGATTTGAAATATCTCCTTTGTTTGCATAAGTTATGTGTATGTGTGGATATGAATTCTACCACACGATTCACTCATAGTGTTCATTTTCCTTAGGACTAGTGCTCTTATGAATTGACCGATATGGGGAATAGCGGCTTTAGTTTTAAAGAGCGAAATTATGATTTTAGGGTATCGCAAGGTGTTAGAAGTCGAGAAAACTTATCACATGGAGTTATTTTTCCACAATGAGTGGATTGGGATAATAATTAGGTGAGTAATCCATAGTTATATGCCTATAATGATCATAGGTTCACAAAGAAGGTCTTAGTCGGATGCACGGTTTGTGATTTGGTTGGTGTGTCACTCCTCGGAGTGAGTGACTAGCTATGCAAAGTCATTATCAAGTTTAAAGGTATTTGAATGGTCAGGAAGACCCGAGAATTTGAGGATACTCTAAATATGTAGTCCTAAGTATTGAAATAATTTATGATGATGGATTGGGTATTAGTTGTATGGAGTTTTTCTCTTGGGTGAGTGTCGATAACTAGAGAGTGTTGCCCCAGTAAAGGCACTGTTATGCTTTGGGTGTTAACAAATAGGCCTTAGGACTTGATTGAGCATGATCATAGAGTAAGTGGAGACTTGACGACTGTTATATGACTTTGATGGATAGCCTGATGGTGAGCGTTAGAACTTATTATGTGTCGAGCTCTTTGGTGAAAGCCCTTATGAAAGGGTGTATGTTGACTTCATAGTGATTGAGGACTTTGATGACCTAGTCTTAAAAGATTCCTATGACTTAGGATAAGGGTTGATAAACTCTAGGAACTTGAGGAATTAATGGATCGATAATTTTGAGTAAGAAATTTCGTAAGGAGCAAAGAATGTAACACCCGCCCCCTGTGATTTTGACCGTACCCGTGTGATTCAGTGACCTTGTATGACCCAATTGAGCTTTAGACCTTACAAGGTTAATTATGGGTTAAATTTGGGTAAGATAGTGGCCTTAGTGAAATTAATTGGAATTACAATGGACTTAAAGTTAATATTGGAAAGTTCAGGGTCGTTCAAACTATATCTGAAGACGTTCAAATAAGATTCAAATCTCATTCGAACGGTCTTCTAATGAACTTCGAATAAAACATCTCTGTATTGGAAAACCTAACCTCGCTCAAAGCACATTCGAACAAGATGTAGTTATCTTTTGAACGAGATGCTGTTTAGTTCGAATGAAATGGTAGTTCTCATTCCAAAGAGATCCATTGTCGTTCAAATCTGATGGCTAAAATCAATTATGTAGATTTGGAAAATGTTGTCAAAACCTAGATCATTGGATTAGGATGTGTGTCATGCTCTCAGGGCTGCAAATCAATTCGAGATTGGGGTTAGAGAATTTGAGGGATTTACCGCTTAAGAGTTTTTATGGTATTTAAAGGGTGTGAGAGATCACTCTTGCCCATTTCAATCAAATTTTTCTTCTCTCTTTATCTCCTTAAAGCTTTCATGGAGCTCAATCACCATCCCAAGCGAATAACCACCACCCCGCCACCATATTTACGTCATTTTCCAACATATTTAAGCCCTTAAAAATAATGTAATTTTTTCCCCTTCCTTGGAAGGGTGACATGATACACAGGTGCTCGGTTCGATCTATTTCTTTATCTCCCCATGAATCGTATGTTTGTAACAATATGGGCAGAATTTTCTCAATTCCAATCGATTAGGCGTATTGTGCCGGTTCTTTTGAGTAATATATCTGGAAATGCCCGTTGAGACCTTATTAACACCGTTTCGGACAATATGTAAATTCATGGAGATATTGTTAGGGGTTTTTGAAGATGAAAAATATAAGAAATCATAGAGTTTGAGGGGGTTTTCATGGAGCATTAAAGAAGACAATCTCGGTAGAGCTAGACAACCTCCTCTCCACTTTTAAGGTTTAAGAACTCTATTTCCTTAGTGTTTGGTCTTCTATGTAGAGTTTAAGAGTAGAATGGATGTATGTTGTAAGAAAGTTAATTCTCATGATTTGTGTAAAATGGTTTGCAAAGGATTTCAAGAGTGTTAAGTAAATGATATATTTCAAGAAAACATGGTGTTAAACATTTTATGGAATAAAATGTTTTACAAATAATATTTATCTTGTCAAAATATTTAATGAATCCAATCTTGAAATTTTCTTGTAAAAATGGCATTTTTGTGAAAGTGGACTTTTGTGCAAGTTTGAAGAACAAAATATGTTTTAGGCTTGAAAATTTTGTATTTGAAAATATTATGAAATTTATTGAATAAATCACGTATTAAAATCCCTCTTCCCATGTATAGAAACTTGTAGTATTTTGATGACAAGCATATAGCAAGTTTAGTGAAGGTTTTAATGAATTTTAACATGAAATAAGAAAAATAGAAATGTCATCCCTTAAAATGTGTTAATAAGTGTGGAAAATTTGATAAGTGTATGTTTTCAAGAGTATATGTGATGATAAGAAAAAATAGTCATTTCTTTGTAAAATAGTCTTAAAATGCCAAATGATTTCTTTCATAAAGAAAGTAATGAAATGAAGAGATTTTCAACTTGAGAAGTACGTTATTCCAAAGTATTGAATAAGTGTTAATGAGTTAAAAACACTTAAGAAGTTAGTGTTTGTAATTTAATAATGTTTTTGGGAGATAATACTTGTGAAAATGGAGGAAAAGACAAGTTTGGAGACAAATGGGCAAAATTATAATTTTACGTAAAGTGGACCCTTTTTATAAAATAAAAATGTTGGAAAAGGTGTTAAAAAATGGTCATAAATGAAAGTGATTTTTTGGGATAAAATTAAAGAAAGTGTATAAAGGACAAGAAATGGTGATTTTCAAAGTGTAACACAATATGAGACGAGATCCTCAGGTTTCGGCCTCGATCAGTAAAAGTGGAATAATGTGAAAATTGGATAAATGTTAAAACACATTAATATAGACTCAGATGAGACTGAAAATAATTAAGAAGAGCCTGGAGCCTTGGGGTGAAAGATCCAAAATCACTAGCCAGAGCATATGGTAGCATAGCCTGTGGTATGGAGCCCATTAAAGTATGCAGATATTTGTTGGATTCTAAGAAAAAGATAATGAAAGTGGAACATATCAAGAGATGGATTGTTTACTAAATATATAAATTGAATGAAATTGATAAATTTTCCGGTCGAAAGATAATGTGGACAAGTAATGTGAGAAATTGGTTAATGTCCATGAAATAAATGAGTGGTAAAGTGAACAAAATCACAAGCATGTATGCATAAAACTCATGAATAAGCGTGGCATTGTCTGATGGGTGTGTCCGAAGTAATATAGTTCCATGAAGACTCTCAATCAACGAAACTACATATTTACCTTTCTCATATCGATCTAAATACTCCAAATTAAACTTTTTATTAGTCCTAACGGATATTAACATAAAGATAGCATGAAAAGGGGAACCTTCTCTCGTGAACCTAATCCTAGATGCATCGGTTGTAAGGATAAAGATAAGAATAAAACCTCATGGGGCCTGCGTATGAGGAGGTAATATAGTAATGATCTCGAATCAGAACTCTCTCCAGGTCCACTCGAGACTTGAGGCAACATTCTTTTGTGTGCATATGTCTTCTCTCGAATCATGATATCAAAAATAGGATTAACAACAACACCCAAATAAAACATGAATGAATCCAAAGAGCATGTAAGAGAAAACTAAGTTATGTGAACCTAAAATGCCAAAATACCAATTACAATCTCGAATAAAACACCTAGAATGTTGAATCCAACGTATATTTACTCTAAAAGAAGTAAAGCAGCAAACAAAGATATAAAATGATAACTTACAAGAGTAAAACCTAGAAGAAATCAAGTGGATCTAAAAACTAAGGATTTAAATGACAAATCCACAATCCAATGTTAAATCCCTTTAAAAATGATCACAAACTAAGAAAATATAATCTTGAGTTAAAGTCATTTAGGGCTTGTGCTGTGGAGTGTTTTGGAATATTAAATGAGGAACTTAACTATAAACCCTTATTTTAAGTGTCAAAAATGGGTGCATGGGGCAAGTTATTCCATGAAAACATACAACCGTGCGAATGACCATAAATCTAGTTGTGTGTAATAAAATGCCCAGTATACTAGTCAGGGAACATAATTCTAGAAAAGACTAAGTATATAAATCCCAAAGATTCAAACTCTCAAAAAATATGATATGAATGAATGTAATAAAAAATGTAAAATCATTCATGTATGTCTTTAAAGACACGATTTTGAGATAAATGCACAAAAATAAAACAAAAATTCTCTCTCTCTCTCTCTCTCTCTCTCTCTCTCTCTCTCACACACACACACACACACACACACACATGCAATATCTAAAATGAAAATGAGTGATAGTGATTCGGCATAACATGATAAACAAGAAACGTTCCTTTGAATATTGATTAATGCATAGATTTAGAACACGTTTGATACACATATAAATAATTTCAACATATAAGGTTCCAATTGATTTTCAAATTAATTCAAGAAACTTTGTATTTTAATAAAGGCATGAATTGTGACAAATATGGTTTACAAACTACAATGAAAACAAATAACCAAGTAATAATAAATTATAAATGATGCTTAACTTTATCATCACATCAATATCCTTTCTAGATCTCATCAAATGGTAGTTTTAAACCATAAAACTCCCTTGATAAGCTACTTTGAATTTTTTAATGCCAACCTAAAATTTCAGTTTTCATTTGAGAAGTTATGGCCCTACCATGTTTTGCTTTCTGATTAAGCACTCGTTTTATGATTCTTTTCTACATATAGACTTTTTTCATTGATTGGATTTTCACGTAGCTAGATGAACACTTACCCGATGATAATGAAATTCAAATCGGGTGTAATCATTCTAATGGTAGTCCTTGTCAATGCATATAAAATGGTCCTTTTTAAACTCCAACAAGTACGAAATACACACAAATATCAAGCAAGGACCATAGAAACGTTCAAAGCCAATAAGAGATCTTGGGATTTCATCATGATTAAGTCGAGCATTAAAAGTAAAACATATAACTATAGTCATTTGCATCAAGTGATTACAATTGATTAAGTAGTGTGATATCAACACCAAAGATTTTGATAAATTTAAATATCATGATTGCTTAAATGAAATATATCCTAACATTTACATTGTTAACATTTGCAATCAAAATGGTTAAGAATTCATATTTAAATCATCATTGATGTTAAGTCTATTTGTCAAATTTTAAGATACAAGGGACTTAATCACATAATCGTAAAGCAAACCAAAGTGAAAAATCTGTTTGGAATTTTTACAAAATAATGATGTATAAATTTACAACATGGCTACTAAGGAACAAATCATATATAAAAAATGAATGAAATTAAACACCAAAATATGAAAAATATCCAAATTACTTTCAAACACTCACCCACACAAATTTTACTCTGAAAAATTCAAGAATAACTAGGAGGTGACCTACAAAAAGACCCTAAGCATCCTAAAGAAACTATCTCCTAGTTAATGATGGGTGCGAAACCACCCAAATAAATGGGAGGGATAGGTATAACTTCCATATTGACAAATTTATTTTGAGGAACATTAACCTCAATCCTCTTCCTTAGAGTGTTACGCATGCCACTAACGTTCTTTAGCATCTTATCCCGGTTCCTTGGAATTTGAGGAAATGGTTTAGGTCTATGTCTAGGTCTAGGTATTTCCCTTCTAGCCTCACCCCTACAATTAACATGGAAATCCACTATCTTTGTTAATTCATAAATCTTACCCTTAAGTTCACTAATAGGATTCCTACGAAAAACTTTCTTCCTATTGGTCATGAACCTATGGTTTCTCTCATTTAAGAGCCTACAAGATTGATTGGTGTGACCTTGGATTTTAAAAAAAGGTATAATAAGGAATCTTTCTTCTCTAATTATTTCTAGATTCAATAGATCTCATATCAACTCTTTCAAGTTTCTTCCTCTAGAAACAAAAATGGTCAATGTGATTCGATTTCCCACAAAATGAGAAACAATACCAATTTTCACAAACTTTCATTTAGGATCAATTTCATTCTTTTTCTTTGAAGGAATTTATTCCTTATCCTTCTTCAAAATGCTAAGAACTTCAAATTTTGATTTTGACCTTTCCATTTGTTGGTTCTATATAACCAATTCCTCGTATGTCATTCTTGATTTGGGCATGATTCATCAAAATGTTATCTACAACACATGTTATACCAAGCTTCTTAATTTTCAATTTTTGGCATGTTGAAATTCAATTTTCAATTTTTCAAAATAAAATTTTGAAATCTCATTTTTGTAGTTTTATCTCTCTTTTTTTCCTTTTAAAAATGGTCTCATTTCAGTTTTTCAGAGAATCACAGCAACTATTTATTTAAGTTCTAAACATTCCAATTGAACACATAAAATCTTTTCATTTTTATCATTATGTTCATATTGAAAAGCTATAACTTTGTTTAAAACCTTGATGTTTGATTTTTTAAGATTTAATGATTCTTGATAGAGTTCAACAAATGCCTCATGGATATCATGAACTTCATCATCACTATCCTCAAGTGATCCATCTCACCCTCTAAAGACATCCTATCATCACTAGACTTCTCATTATCATCGAGTCTCATCGTAAAAGTTATTTTACTTCCACTTTCATCACTAGTAGTTTTCTCCTTGGATTCACTATCGAAGTAACTTAAACTAGCCTTTTAGACGTTTTTATTCTTATCTACATCCTTGTTCTTCTCTAACTCTCTCAAATGTGTTGGACACACATCTATGGTTCCCTACACCTCCATAACCATAGTACTAGTCATCATCCTTCTCATTATGATTCTTGGAATCACTCTTATCACCATGAGAAATATGGTTAGAGGACTTGTAATGCTCTGGCTCAAAGTTTCTACCATTTTTGTAATTTTTTATTGTTGTGATAAAATTTTCTAAATCTTTTCATAAAAATAGCCATGCCCAACTCAACATTTTCTTCATGTTTATCCTTACTCTTATAAGACACACTCGTTTTAGATTCTACCACCAAATCTTGATCCTTTTTAGGTTTAATTACACCTACACTATCCTCTTGGTCATAAATTTGAAGCAAAGCAACTAGTTCATCTTAACTACATGTATTGTTGTCCCTAATCTCATTTATGATAGATATCTTAGTACTAAATGTATAAGATAAAGTTTTAAGAAACTTCTTGATGACTTTATTTTCTGGAACTTTCTCACCTATGTTGAAATAAGCGTTCTCTACTTAGGTTAGCATAGTGTAAGAATAATTGAATTTCTCCTATTCACTGATCCTCATCGTCTAGAACGTCGTCGCATTATTTTAAAACTTAGATCGTTTAACCCTCGAAGTTCCCTCATGTGTCACATAAGATATCCCAAGCCTCCCTAACAAGTTCATTATTCAAAATACAGTTGTATTCTTGATTAAGAACATATGCATTCAAAGCGTTAAAAGCAATGTAATTGTACTTAAAATCCACAAAGTGTGCATCGGTTTGTAATACTCTCAGCGTTTTCACTCTCACTCCATCCTCTTCAATTATAGGATAATTACGACCATCTTATACACTCATCCACACTTTTTCGTGCTTATATATCATTTGAGTTATCATTTTAATTTTCCAATGACCATAATTCGATCCATAAAAATAAGGTGGCCTACTAATGGACCTACTATCGCTATATTGATCCATCATGAAATAAATCTACTCATAAGCACACTAGATTTATGAGTAATGATCATAATGAATACACAAAAAAGAAAGATTTAGTTATCTTTTCAATTTTAATCAACCTAGCACATGTGATAACTAGGTGAATTCAGATTAGGTATGGATCAACAAATCGAATTGCAATTTAGGAAATATAGGTCAAATTATGAGATGAAAAAACTCCTAAATCAAATTTTATGGATTAAATAAAATATGTATGAGATATAGGTTTAGTGTGTGATGCAAGTGAACAAAATTTCAAGAACAACATACAAGTAATATATGACTAAGATTTTATGAGGAAAAATCCCCACTAAGGGGTAGAAAACCTCAATGCACTCTAATCTCTTATTCAATTTGAAACGATTTTATACAATCCAAGAAAGGACCTATAACTCATTAAATCATGAGTAGTTATCTATGAACATTAGACTTCCCCCACTGACACTAAGAAATCCATCTTAAGATGAACAACTAAGTACACTTTCCTCCTTAGAATCAATCATATCTCAATCACTCTAATAGAGTAAGACACATCCCTTTTTATATCTAGGAGTTTTGATCAATCAATTTGTATACATCCCATCGTAGGACCCCCTAAGCACTTCCTTAGGTCCCTATCACTCCCTCATTCACCGTAAACCCTAGGTCATGCCCTGAGTACCGATCTAGAAGCCATCGTGCGTTCCCAGGTCCCATTTGACTATGATCAACTTTCTCATCTGAGAAAAATCTTAACGAATCTTCGAAGGGCTCTAAATTCCTGTTCCAATGATTATCCACGTACGTGAATTGGCCTTATGGTTCGGACGAATGATTAGTTTTATCTCAAAAACTGATCCGAAGGCCTATAGGTGCTCCAAGGCTTCGTTTGATTCCTATCAGCTCCTCAGCTCGAACGAAGCTAATTGAATATTTGAAAGGATATGAATACCCTTTCAAACAGCCTACCCCGTGCATGAATCAGCCTTTTGGTATGGACGAATGACCCATTTTACTCTGAAAGGTCATCAAGAACTTTCAAGCCCCATTTGATCTAGGTCATCTCTCCAAAACTAACGAACCTGAATAAAATCTCAAAGGACATTCAATACCCTTTCCAACGGTCCATCCCATGCACAAATTGACCTTACGGTTTAGACCAATGATCGATTTCCTCCAAAAAATTATTGTCTAGTATCCAACAGACACTTCTAGGCCTCATCTGGCTTCGATCAACTCCCGAACCTAGGAGTGTCTCAATGGATTCTATAAGGGCTTTGGATATCCTTTCCAATGGTCATCCCTGTGTGCGATTCTGACTTATGGTTCGCATTTTACAGTTGTTTTTATGACAAACCTGCCTCAGAATGTCGAATGGCAACCCTATGACCCTACCTATCGGCACCGTGTATAAGGTTCTATGCCGATCGGCACCCCCTTGGCCCTATAAATAGAGGCCATGACCTCACTTTTAAGGGCACCCCTGAACATCCCTCTTAGAAATTCAGAGAGAATTCTCTCAAATTCAGAGTCGTTCCACCTTAAAATCCCATTTCTCACATTCCTTACATCTTTTTCATACTATTTTGAGTAAATTCCCACCCATCTCCTCAAACCGTCATCATATCATCATGATATTAGCGCATATACAATCAAGATCCCCTCCTAGTTTTCATAAGGAGGTCTAATGCTTCGCCTTTGTCTTTAAATTCTCTTATTTTTGCATTAGTTATTTAATTTTCACTTTTTTACTTTACTTCATTACATCACATATCTTAATTTAACACTTTTTATTACTAGTACTCACACATACTTTATTTTCATAGAAAAACCCAAAAAAACAAAAAATAGGCTTTACTTATAAATTCCAAATGAAAATTTCTCATCACCTTTTCCCACACTAAAGCACCTTTTTTCTACACACACACGTATAAGAAATATCCCCGATTGGATTTATAGGTTAAACCCCACCTCGTATTGTCTTCGAACTATGTGGACTTTGATGCCCTCTCGGGTTACATAGGCGTCTTGGGTAAATCACTAGATTCAACTTTTCCCATATACATTTGTTACCTTGTTCTTATTATATATTCTTAAAATATATTTTATTTGCTTGCTTGCTTTCTTGTGTCTTGTCCGATATACGTTATCGTTCTTGTAAAATGACTTGTGAATTGACAAACACTTACATTATACTTTCAATTACTATTTTTGAAACACTTCAAATTATAACCTCACTTCGCCTTTATCCATGACGCGAGTGGAGCATTTTTATCCTCCATTTATATTATGCACATAAGCACGCATATAATGGAGTTCAACAGGAAACGATGAACACAAGCCCTTGAGAGACCGAAAGCGCGGGATGGGCACGTAATACCTTCCCATTACATAACTTATTCCTTGAACCCTTGAATTACTTGGTTTCACAAGCATCAATATTGTCCTCGATCCCGTTATCTGGAGGTGGTAACATTTCTTTCGCTTATTTTATCTAAAATAGGCTGGAGACTCTATCTTTACATATCACCCCACATCAACAATGGTCAAGTGCCCCAAGCAAGGATGCAATAATGCGCACACGTAGAAAAAACTACGACAAAATGAGGGATCCACCAAGAGAGATCACCCCCGAACCTCGAAAAACCCTCTGGATGACCACATTGGTGACTCTGTTGGGGATGCTATTTTAAGAGGACTGGAATCTATTTTTACATGGGCATTATTATATTTGGCATGTGTTCGTATGCACGTACCAGTCGATCACTTACCCGATTTTCGCCTGGCTCCCTATTGTCTTTGGTATTTTGTCAAACCACCTGAAACTTTGCCATTTTTTCTACTACCGCATCCGCGTTTGGGATTTACCTTCGCATGTTGTTCATGGAGAACACTGACCAAGCGCCGAATGTTCAGCTTGATCTGATGATCGTCTTAGCCCAGCTCAGTTCCAATATTGGCAACCTCCAAATCGAGGTCCATGAGATGCAATGACAGCAGGCCCACATGTTCTCTTTACTCGTTCCACGGGTCCAGTCTTACCTAAGCCTATCTAGGTTCGAAAAGAGTATCGACATATTCCATGTGCCCCACCTGCTAATGGGGCATTGCGAGCTCAACTATTTATTTCAAACCTGGCCCAACTAGTGGATAACCTGCCAGTTGTCCTAATCCTAAGGAGGAAGAACTAAACAAGGTCAAGGAAGACTTAAACTGCTGTAATTTTTTTTAACCAAGTCAAGATATCCGGAAACTACAAGGACTACACCCATATGTTACCGTATCCCAAAGACAATCTGCCAAAGAAGTTCAAGATGCCAGACATCGAGAAGTTTGGGGGAAGTGGACCCCCAGTTAATCACCTTCAAAGATATCACCGAGCCATGACCCTCATGGGTGCCTTCAAAAAAATAATGGCCCAAATATTTAAGTAAACCTTGAAGGAAAGAGCCCGCCATTATTTTTTTTCCCTCGAAGAATCCAGAATTTGAAGTTGGGAGGATGTCACGTGAGAATTCATGTCTCAATACAAGTACAAAGAGGAGCTAGAGGTTACACCCCAAGATCTAGAGCTTCTTAAGTGGAACCCTGGGGAAATAGTTAGTAGCTTCATAGCAAGGCGAAGAGAGAAAGATACAACCATGGTCAACATACCCTCTTAGGAGGAACAAATTAGTATAGTGAAGAAGAACTTCTTTCCTCATATATAACCATCCATGGTAAGATAATAGTACCCACACCTTCTAGCCCTTCGAGAATTTGGTGTAGAAATTGAGGAAGGAATTACCAAAGACGAATATGAGCCAAAGAAAGTGATCGGACAATTTTTTCCTCAAAAATATGAGAAGCCCGCTAGTGCTGCAGTCTCAACCATCAATAATATTTCCCAACCTGCTACCTTTTGGGCACCGAAAAGTCACCCTAAGCTTTCCAGTAAAGAGTACACTCAGATCCATGCTCCCCTGTCCAAAGTCTATCTGGCTTTGTTGATCCAAAACTTCATTAAACCCTTGGACCCTAGTCCATTACCTAATCCACTCCCTAAAAATTTCAAACCATATGCCTATTGTGATTTCCAACAGTCTTCTGCCAATACTACCGACCAATGCTTCCACCTTAGGAATGTGACCCAAGGCCTAATTGAACAGGGTTTTATCTCCCCACCAATACATCCTAAACCCAATACCACTCATAACCCATTACCAATCCATAAAAAGGCCATATTTATAGAGAGTGACCATAAATTTGACCCATCTGCTCAAATTTTGCCCAACAAGCCACCCATAATACCTATAATCTCAGTTGAACCACTCAAGGTTTGACCATATTTTCTCTTACACCCTATATAATTCATTAATCAAGCTTTCTCACTCTTTACAAGGGATTACATTACCGTCTATACCCGATATGAAGGGAAAGACATGGAGTTACAATTTGTGTTGAAATAACTCTTGGAGTTTGGGCTAGAATTTTTAGCTAAAATGATTATTGACTGTCACAAATTCAGTGGCTTGTTCATGAAAGCCCGAAAATGGGCACGAAAGTCAGATGAATGGGTGGTACCTGTTGAAGAAGTCAGCTTGGATGATGTGGTACAAATAATTTCTTATGCATTTCAACGGACAAGTGATTTTTATAGCATTGATGAGCTACTCATCACTTTAAAGCTTCAGGGATAATTGGTCCTTTCACTCATGCACCTTCCCATTGAGTGGGAAGATTTATATGATGATTCTCTCAAGTTTGTATAATGTATTGATTTCTATTGGAAATAGGACATAGTCTCCACTGACTGGGGGATGACTTTGACAGCTCAGATGACAAATCCAGTCGAGAAGAAACCAGTCTAGTAGCCAGTCTGTGCTGAATGACATCCTTCAAAAATCTCTTAGGGAAATCAACAAGGTATCCATTCACCCAGCGGTGGATCAAGATACGGGGTTCCTGTTCCTCCCCACCTCAGTAAATCACATAACTAGGTCAGGGAGACACCACAAAGATCTTATTGCTCATGTGATCGAGATTGATAAGGGAAAGGAAGTTGCCGAAGAACTTCTTATGCCAGAAATGAGCATCGAAGAAAGTAAAGTCCTTTACCAACTCAAGAAGACCAAAGCCAACATCACCCTATGGGTACTTTTTATGTCCTCCAATTTTCACTTAAATGCTCTGATAAAACTCATCACCGGGCCAATAGTTACTTCTTCCACCACTCTCAAAAAATCCATAAACATGGTTGGGTCCTTGACCTCATCCAGACTCATATCCTTTTTCGAAGACGAGATATTGAAGATCGTCCTTGAACATAATTATTCCCTCAATATCTTCGTTGAAGTTTTAGGAAAGATTCTCCCACTTTCAGTTGTTTATAATGGATCTACGCTCAATATTTGTCCTCTTAGAATCTTCAATTGCATGGAATTCAAATTAAGTGATCTCACTCCCACTTACACGGCCGAGCATGCTTACAAAATACCCATAGAGAGGTAATGGGGTCCATAAAACTCATAATAGGGGTTGTCCCTATCAATCCTATCATCAAGTTCCAAGGCATTAACATACCTGAATGTTTTAATCTACTCCTTGGCCAACCATGGATCCATAGCATCTGAGGGGTATCTTCTTTTTTTCATAAAAAATTGAAATTCTTAGCCATAGAACACGTTATCATCATCATGGGGGGAGATGATAGTACAAACAATGCCAGAAAACTAGTATTGAAAATCCAACATGGGATAAAGGACATGCTCCTCTCTAGCTTCAGAGTTGATCCACTTCCCCTTCCAGCAGGAGATAATTTCAAATACCGAGTCCATTCGAAACACAACTTATATGGCAATGTCAATGTGATTCAGATGTTCATGAACATGCAATTCCTTTCCAGAATAGGGTTGGAGAGATGCCAACAAGGTATCCTTGAGCCCGTAGTCCTTAATAAGGCCCTTACCCCATATGTCCTGAGTTACCAACCCTCACCAGAAGAACTTAAGGCACTCCGATGACCACGATAAAAAAAAAAGGCTTAGAATAAGAAAAGACTGTTTCGAGAGACTCTTTGAACGAAAGACTTATCAAGGAGGGTAAAGACTTCCCTTTTTGCGGCTTCCCTGAAAAATGGTATGAACATGTCAACAAGAAGATAAAAATGAGGATGGAAATCTTCCTTCAATATAAAAACTCTTAGGCTCAAGACTGCTAACATGAAATGCAACCTCTCACCGAGAAAACCGTGATAGTTACTAAGGATTGTGACGAAAGTGATTTCTAAAAATCATTCAACCTGTAAACACAGCGGGTGAGTCTCTGCATGATCCTATCAGATTCTATGCCATTGGACCCATCTACTCAAATCAAAGATTCTGACATGCCTCTCCTCAAATGGAATGACGTGCCTGTCTAACTTGCTCAGATTCAACCTCACCTCGTTGTCTACCCGATCAAATTCTAAACTCACAGTAGGGGTTGTCCCTATCAATCCTATCAACTAGAATGTTGTTCCTGTCCACTTCCTCAGATTAGAATCTACGAATCCATTTTTAAACTTCTCTGAAAGGATTCAACCAAACTATGGAATGAAACCTACCAAGAATCCTTTGACCGAATCAACGATAACTCATCGGCCTTCGGTGCTTATGCCTCCGAAGCTAGGTCTTCCCCTCCTCATGTAATTGATCATCATAAACACTGCAGTTGGGGATTTTCTATCCCAATACATTGAAAAATCCCCAAGGAAAGATCCATTTATTGTGCCAATCAGAAATTGTCTGGGTACAAAGTTAACTATGCTTCTTAGGAGAAAGCATGTGTCATCCTGTTCTGGGTCATGGAAAATTTACGGCATTACATACCCGCCTTTCCCATTATACTAGTATCCCGTATGGATCCCACAAAGTACTTACTACAAAATCCCATTTTATCCATCTAAATGACCTAGTCGTTGATGTTGCTAGCCCGAGTTCGACATTGTGTATGTCACGCAGAAAGTTATGAAAAAGAGAGTGATAACACGCGAGAAGTGTGTGCGTGTAAAGTGCACAGTCGGTGTTTTCTGTCTCACCTTGACTATATAAACAAAACTAAATTACTACTACACTTACGAGGCAAGCAAAGCGGTAAGTCGGGTATCGAAAATTCACTGAGACGAGATGTTAGAATTTATAAGATTTAATATTCCGAAATAAAAAGGGAAAAACGTGATTACAAACTAAAAAGGAAAAAGATGAATAAAGGGAAATATTTATCTATGCAAGTGAAATGAAACTAGATTAACAAAGAAGTAAAACTATAGGTTGCGTCGAATATCCCTCACCCGGGTTAATTTGTATAAAATGGTTACATGGGTCGACTAGTTATTACAAATGCATCTCGTTTCGACAGTTAATTAAATCAAGGGTTGTCACACCCCTAAATCCACATAAAATCCTAATAAGACTTTGGCGCCAATAAATACCCCAGAAATTACGCGTAAAAGGTCGTAAGCATGGGACGTACATGACATGTCTCGTCAAATCTCCTAGGCGTAATAACTAGGACAACGCACTTGAAATTGACCCGTAAACACTATCACCAAAGCAAAGCAACGCGTCAACCCGAGTGAGTTCCAGTCAAACACAACCTAATTTAAATTACCTAGAAAGTATCATAAAAACGCGGTAAATAAACGCAGTAATTAAATGCAGTAAAACTATACTAGAAACCAAGGAAATAAAGCTTGTAAACTAATTAAGAAAGCATGAATAAAGGAAATGCAAGCTATATTAATGGGGAGGGAGTACAAAAGATCAATCTTACAAACCCAAATGTTGTCACACCAAATGAAGAAGAAGAAATGAGCTCTCAACTCCCAAACCCTAAATAAACTATCGTACAACCTAATTATATTTGAAAATAGAAACAAAATTCCTTTATATAGTAAGTGGGAAAGAAAATAGAGGAAAAAGAAAATAAAAGAAAATATCTCAAAATATCTGGCATCACCGGTCGCAGGAGCGCGGTCGACCGGTCTTCTTGTATAAGACCACTGTCTCCTTCCCATGGCAAAAGTTGAAATCGCGGTCGACCGGTCCCAGGGATACGGTCGACTGATACTCCGTTTTTAGCAATCTTTGGGCATCACATGGAAGAAAAGTTCAATAATGGAAACGGGCATTACTTCTTCGTCCGAACTCCAAACGACGCACCGTTTGCGACCGCGCGATGCTAACTCAATGAAACACATCCGTGGAATTTCCATGAGATGGATAAGAAATGTGAATTAACTAAAATGCCCTTGAAGTAGAGCCCATCGATGAAACTTCTCCAAAATGCAACGGATCCTGACTTTTAGCGTTCCAATACCTACAAAAGCACAATTAACCCCTGCAAAACATGTATATATCCAAATCTAAGGTTTTCTGGTTAATGAGCATAAAAATAGGTATTAAGGACCGTAAAGGTGCAAGAATGCATAAACATAACGAGAGGAAATATGCAATATTTGATACGAATCACACCCCCTAGCTTAAACATTGCTAGTCCCTAGTAATGAAACAAAGAAAACCAAACCACAGAGGGTGGTACAAGACGTATATATGCATCGAAGTATAAATGACACTTTTGTAGGGAGCACGATTGCATTTAGCATATGTAATAAGCCGCTAAACCCCTAGCTTACCCCAGTGGACGAGTGTCATCTCGTGAGGGTTTTCAGGGATGGTACCCACAAACATCAATTGGTTTCCTCAAAATATGCCCAACCCAACATGCGACAAGCCCAACAAAAGAGAAAATGTTTTCATACACATTATTAGCACATTGAACGGATTCAAACAAAAGTTCAAATCGTTAACATTATAGAATGCACCTCATAGAATTAAAACCTTAAAATGTGGGAGGGGAGCGAGCACATGAAAAGTGTGATTTGGCGAAAACTTATATAAATCAGATACTAAATTAAAGCAAGCATATATTCAATCCTCACGGGCATCACACTCATCAAGTGAATTGACTTGAAAGAGGGAGGTAACACACGAAACATGCGGGCTAAAGAGTAAATGTAAATGGAAACTAGGTCGCACACATGTCACAAATGAAGAACACTATATATAAACTGAAAAACAATAATCTCAATGAAAGGATACTGCACACTAAAATAGGCGAAATACATTTTCACAGGTTATCAAAACTATTATGACTTTTAAACAACATCAACCTAAGATCACATAGGACTTTAGTAGGGTTGTAATGTAGGTTTGGATAAGGTACTAAATGAATGAATGTATGTACGGATTCAGAGTGTTCGGAATGAAAACTTGGGATAATGGGAAAATGCGGGCAATATCAAAATTGGAAAACAAGTTCCAAAACGGCATTAAATATATCATCGAGTTGAGTAATCAAAGCCTATTGAACATTATACAACATATTTACAACTTTCTCTTCTTTTATTTTCTTCTTTTTCTCATGTTTTTTTTTTCTTTTTGCTTTCTCTTTTTCATCTTTTTTTTCACTTTTTCTTTTCTTTACTTATCACACTCTCATATGCCTAAATTGCAACCGACATCACAACAACATCATTCAATCCCAAGTAACATTCCAAACAAAGGTATGGAAAGTGTATGTATGGGCTAAAACTCCAATTTAGAGTTGGTTATGGGAATGGGGTTATGAAACGAAAGGCTATATTTAGGTTCAAAGGGGTTAACGAGGGTAAACATATAAGGGTGAGGTCAAGGCTAATATGGGTGATATAACAAAGAGGTCCTATGATCATTTCACAAAGTTTACGCAATTCTCGAGTCGAAATAATATATGTAAATCATGCTCAAGTAACACGTTTCAAGTATGAAATCAATTAATGAATGATCAAATGAAAGAATAGTGAGATTACCAATGAATTCAAAGTTTTCAATAAGAAAAGAACAGTGTATACACCCACAAACGATGAAAGGTACAAAGCTTACTCGGTGTAAGTATATACAATGCAACAAAAGATTGCCGAGTTATAAAAATCTTAAACCAAATCAATATAGCAATAAAAGTGCATGCGCTCATGGGATTGAAGTTTAATTCATGAAGTTATTCAAAATATCAATAATGGAGACTAAAGTCTAATATCTTCTAAAATCGAGAACATGCATCATTGAGCTGTCTATTGGATGGGACAACTATTGAAATTTATCATTGGAAACAAAGGCAAAATGCCCAAAAAAGGAGAAAAAAGAAAGAAAATATTTTTGAATTTTTTGATTTTTCTAAGAAAAGCATACTAAGTAACTAACGTGTGAGAAAAAACAAGGACTAAATAAAGAAATGGATAGAATATCCCACACCCCCTATCTTAAAACTTGACATTGTCCTCAATGTACATTAAGAACCAAGTTAAAGAGAGGAAAAAAGCGATATTACCCAAAAGTGGAGCGATCCCCATAAGAACAAGTCCAAAGAATCTAAAAAACAAGTTAGTACCGAGAATAGCAAAAACAAATAATAAAAAATTAACTAATTACACTAGACTAAAAATAAAAAAAAGAAAAAAAAAATAAAAAGCTAACTATATACAGCCTACTATTTAGGCCTCACACTAACTATACACTAGAAGTCTAAATAGTTGAGGTTCCACCATAAGAACGATTTGACTTTGGAGGATAACCGGTGTACCCTCACATACAAGCATGCCCTCCAAAAAATATGAATTCTGTTTTAACAACGGAAGGCATGTGTAAGGCGTAAGAAAGGAACCATCGCCAATTAAAAGTTTTGGAAGGGTGATGGGGGATTTGGATTGCATGGGTGACAAAAACAAGTGGGGACCGAGAAAAGCCGAATACCCTCCCAATGATTTTAAAATTGGAATGGGAGGCGGCGCACACAAAGGCCCGAATACGATCATGTAAGGCGACTTGAGCAAGTACTCCTCATCGGCGAAAAGGTTTAAAACATTAAAGTTTGAAACCGAATCATCGGGTACTTGTGACGGTGTGATAATAGAGAATTAAAATGGGAATGAAAGAAATTCAAACTCATGAGATGAATCATCATCGTATGAAGATTGAGTTTCGAATGAAATAATATCATTTTCAATGAAATGTTCTTCTTTGGGTGCCAAAGAAGAAATCATTTCATTGCAAATGGATATTACGTCATTTTCATACTCACTTTCAATATCTATTATGCAATGGGCAAAGTCAAGAATGGTTTGTTCCAAAGTAGGTAAAAGTACCTCATTTGGTTCAAAACATTCTTCGACCTCAAAAGTCTCGGAAGCAAAATCGTTGTCAGACTCAAAAAGTAAATCCAAGTCATGTTCTCACGAACGATTTTCTTCCCGATAACGATTTTCAATTCTCATTTTCATACATACGCAAACCCTCACCGAAAGTCATGGGTCCAGGTGCGGATGCATGAAAATGGGAACTTTTAAAATTACCATCGTTTTTAAACGAAAGCTCACTATGATAGGAATTTTGAAAACTATTTGAATTTGTTTCAAAATTCCTATTATAAGTAGGTAAAGGCCCGAAATCATTGTCATCATCATCAAAATTCCAATAACCCAAATTTTGACTTTCGTTATACTCACCCAAAGTCATATTTGAATTTGTTATACTTTGGGATTCTAAGTATTCACCGAAAGTCATAGGTTTGCGAGAACTTTGAGAACTATAACAAGGATTACCGAAAGAATTGGAATAAGACATGCTTACCCCAAAAATGGCTTGAAGTGGCGGATTCCACACAGTAAGTGCGCGCGAGAAAAATTCAAGCATTTCTATGTGCTCAAATGTGGAAGTCCTGCAAAAAGTTAGCAAATAATACAAATAGAAAGAAAATACTATGAAATACTAAATCAAATAAAGTATAAAACAATCTCATCCCCGGCAACGGCGCCATTTTGATAGAGCGCGAGAAGTGTGGGCGTGTAAAGTGCACAGTCGTTGTTTTCTGTCTCGCTGTGACTATACAAACAAACCTAAATTACTACTACACTTGCGAGGCAAGCACATTGGTAAGTCGGGTATCGAAAATCCACAGAGACGAGATGTTAGAATTTATAATATTTAATATTCCGAAATAAAAAGGAAAAAGGTGATTAGAAACTAAAAAAGGAAAAAGATGCATAAAGGGAGATGTTTATCTAGGCAAGTGAAATGAAACTAGATTAACAAAGCAGTAAAACTCTAGGTTGCGTTGAATATCCCTCAGCCGGTTTAATTTGTATAAAATGGTTACATGGGTCAACGAGTTTTTACAAATGCATCTCGTTTCGACAGTTAATTAAATTAAGGGTTGTCACACCCCTAAATCCTCATAAAATCCTAATAAGATTTTGGCGTCAACAAACAACCCGAAAATTACGCGCGAAAGGTCGTAAGCATGGGACATACATAAGATGCCCAGTCAAATCTCCTAGGCATAATAACTAGGACAACGTGCCCGAAATAGACACGTAAACACCATCACCAAAGCAAAGCAATGTGTCAACCCGAGTGAGTTCCATTCAAACACAACCTAATTTAAATTACCTAGAAAGAATCGTAAAAATGCAGTAAATAAACACAATAAATAAACGCGATAAAACTATACTAGAAAGCAAGGAAATAAAGCATGTAAACTAATTAAGAAAGCATGAATAAAGGAAATGAAAGCTATATTAATGGAGATGGAATACAAAAGATCAATCTTACAAACCCAAATGTTGTCACACCATATGAGGAAGAAGAAATGAGCTCGCAACTCCCAAACCCTAATTAAACTATCCTACAAACTAATTATATCTGAAAATAGAAACAAAATTCCTTTATATTGTAAGTGGGAAAGAAAATAAAGGTAAAACAAAAGAAAGGAAAATATCTTAAAATATCTGGCATCACCGGTCGACCGGTCGCAGGGGCGTGATCGAACGATCCTTTTTGTATAAGCCCAGTGCCTCCTTCCCAGGACAAAAGTTGAAATCGCAGTCGATCGGTCCCAGGGACGCGATCGACCGGTAGTCTGTTTTTCAGCAATCTTTGGTCATCACATGGAAGAAAAGTTCACTAACGAAAACGGGCGTAACTTCTTCATCCGAACTCCAAATAAAGCACCATTTACGGCCACACGATGCTAACACAATGAACTATGCATCCATGGAATTTCCATGAGCTGGATAAGAAATGTGAATTAACTAAAATGACCTTGAAGAAGTGTTCGGCGGTAGAACTTCTCCAAACTGTAACGGATCCTCACTTTTAGCATTCCAATACCTACAAAAGCACAATTAACTCCTGAAAAACATGTATATATCCAAATCCAAGGTTTTCTTGTTAACAAGCATACATATAGGAATTAAGGACCGTAAAAGTGCAAGAATGCATAAAGATAATGGGGAGAAATATGCAATATTTGATACGAATTAGAGAGCCATCTTTGACTACCTTACTGATTATGCTATTGGGGAAATCAAAGTTTGGGTCTCGAAATTCCCGAATGGAGATATTATACGAACCTCTCAAAAGGGCCTTATCTGAAAAATATTCATGGATAGGGCTACCAATTAGAAATGATATGGCATTAGGAAACTCCTAATTGCCACTGATGACTCTCACACCCCCATTACCATCAAACTAGACTTCTCCTGCACCAACAACATGATCGAGTATGAGGCATGCACTATAGGCCTCAAGATTTCCCTCAAGAAAGGAATTCAACACCTAGATGTCTATGAAGACTCTTCCCTTATTGTCATCCAAATCCTTGGAAAATGGAAATTCGAAAGCGAGAAGCTCCCACCCTTCCATGCCCACCTAGAAGAGTTGGCCTCCCAATTCAAAGATGTCACCTTACATTACTTTCCCTATGCAAAGAAAAGCCTAGCTGGTGCCCTTTCTACCCTAGCCTTCATGGTAAACATGCCTAAGGTAATAATAATGGTCCCCTCTTGGTTCAGAAACAAGTTACACCTACCCATTGCTACGACATGGAACTTATTACAGAGGAATATTCTAACATGGACGGGTTATGGTACTATGACATTCGGCACCTCCTCAAACATGGTAGGTATCCCCAAGATGCCGATAAAAAAGATCGTGTGACCCTTCGCAAACTGGCTACCTAAGAATGTTGCGATATCAATTATCAATTTAATTTGTAAATTTCAAAACTTTAACTTATTTAACTAGATGTCAATCTTTGATCCAACTTAATTAAACCCGAAAACATGCATCTAGGTGAATAAATTAATCATTTTATAAAAAACAATCATAAATTGCTGGATACACTAATTTCAGAAAAAATCCCCCGAAAGGTTAAAACCTTTATTTCTATAAATGTTTGCAAATCACAACGTACAACACACTTACAAAAATCTGCAATGAATCTACCTCGACAAACTCACATAGGACGCAACCTTAAAACTAGAAATGAACTCTCATGAGAACCCACAAGAATCGTAACTCTGTCTCCAGTAAGGAACACCCTCAAGTCTCCCAAGTGATGGCAATCATACGCGAGAAACTCCCTTAAGAGATACTAATCCAGCAGTAGAGATGAAACTCCATAAGAACAAACTTTAAAAAGAAGTAATTTGGTTTCCACAAAAGATTCACAAAAGAATTGGGATGATTTGGTGAATCCAAACTAGGTTTTTCACTAAAAAATTGAAGACTTAAAATTCTGCCAAAAAGCAGTTTTCGTGTATCAAAAGTCTTAATGTAGAAGATCCTCAAACTAGTATTTATAGCTGAACAAAATTCTTAAGGTGGCGCATGTCGTTAAAATTCGTTCGAACGATATGTTGTCGTTACTAACGACCTTACAAATGACCTTTAAAAAACCAAAACAATATGGGTTCATTTGAAGCAAACAAGAGACGACCCTTGGAATGACATTGCATATCGTTAGAAGTTATTGTTTGAACGATTTCTCAATGCCATTTAAACGACATTGCTATGTCATTTGAACAACATAAGGGACAAAAATTATTTTTAAAATGCTCGCCTATAGGTCTTGAAAAATTATTTTGACTTAGGAAAAAATGCCTCATTTTATTTTAAAACAATTTTGAAAAGTATCCCAATACTAATGTAAAGCAATTACAAAACTTAAACACATTCTATATGAATTTGTACCTCATGTAGCACATACGTTGAAGATACTTGAAATTTTGATCCATCTTCATGAATGTATGAACTCGAGCTTCCCTCGACGGTTATAGCGGTATACGACAAATTCTATGCAAACTATGGACAATGGAAATTATTTCCTTATAAATCTCCCCCATGTCTATGCCGATAAAAAATAAAAATATTTGAATTATTAATGAAAATGCCTATGCAATTCTAATACCCTCTCATGCAACCCAAAAGCGAAGAGGTAGTAAAAATGCTAGAGTCTTAAAATTCGTCAAAAATCTTCAACTTTAAAATTTCTTCAAATCACATGTCTTTGCTTTCTTTGCGCTTCTTTTATGTGATTTCCAAATTATCATCAAAGTCCTACACATAATAAACAAAGCAAATACCTTCATGATGTATCATATTTGAAATGAGATGAAGCATAAATCCAATCAAATCAAATCTCCCCCATAATTCAAACTCACACTCCCCCATAATTCATAATTTGTTCTCCCCTGTTTTATTTGTTCGAAATAGACAAGGAAAAGAATAAACACACGTAAGCATAGAAAATAGCAAAACAATTACAATCATTCAAGGATAAACTCAAAAGGATCAACAATCTCTTTTTTGATTTTTCAAATTTTTTGAAGCAAAGAAACTTTACAAAGACAACACACACCATGAATTTACACGAAGATAACCAAATCGTGGAAACGAAATGAATGGGTGTAAACATATTCAATAGGTAAATTAACTCAAACATACATAACAAATGTGCAAGATGAATATTGATACTCTTAACGAATGAACTTCACAATCATCCTTAGGTGTAAAAATTGTTGAATTCAAATGATATCAACTCATTCTAATCAACAAATAAAAGTCTAAAATGATTTCCACACCAATAACGTCTAAAACTATTTAATGTTTTTTCAAGACTTTAGCAAGACGTGTAAACCCATTGATATATTTCCAACCAAACTCCCTCAAATATAAGATAATGATCATATTTTTATATTCAATTCTTTTTTTTTGAATGATCATATAAAGCTAAACTAATTTGGCCTTGGCTACTTTTTACAATGCCACACTTTTTTTAGGTCTGATTTATATAGTGGTTAATCGCAAATGATAGGTGTACCTTTCATAGCCCATCCCCATTCCTAACGGTAAACGGTTATTACATGTATTACTTTCATTGTCAAGTTTTATCGCATATGGTTTATTTTAAGGATAAGACTGAGATGAAAATACTTTGACCAACATGTGATTGACAAGTACAATAATCACATAAATCCGTGCATGTGTTCATTAAAGGAAATCATGAGTCAAACATGTAGAAAGTAATCTCAAATTTCATCTTAATGACTCAAAACATTATCAAACACATGGATGAAAATATGTATAGTCTAAAAACACTATCAAATAATCACATGGATATGGAATGATGTTGTGACTTGGTCATCGTAAATTTCCATCCATAAATGCTGTAAAACAAAATACAAAAATCTTTTTATCTTTTTCTAAAAATTTTATCAAAATAAAATCTTTTTGGCTTTTTCAATTTTTATCAAAAAAATAGAAAATCTTTTGGTATTTTTCCAAAAAAATTCAAAAACTAAATATTTTTTTATTTTTTGAAAAATATAACAAAATCTAAAAAGAATAAATACAAAAGTTGTACATACTTGTAATAGGCATAAAATATCATCATGAAAATCATCCTATGCTAGCAAACAAGTCTAAACCTCAACCATTAGGTGCGGAGGAGTTTTCCAAAGGTGGTGACATCCTGTGAAAAACAACCATCAAATCATGTGAAGTCTTGACTAAAAACTTAACCTGATCTCGAATATGTGAAAAATCTCTCATGTGGTTCTCAGGATCATGCAAAGTGTGGTGACAAAAATCACAACACAAATAATAATGAAAGAAACAATAACTAATAATATAAGAGCATCAAATAATCACAATCACAACACAAGAATTTATGTGGTTTGAAAACTTGCCTATGTTCACAGAAATGTCTACTGTTTTTTATTAAGTAACTCTCGTGATGGTTTTTTTCTCTATAACCCTATGCCCCGGGCTAGGGATACAATATATATTCAGTTAAGAGAAAGTGTTGTTAACTAAAATGTTGGCCATGTATCCCTTTAATATCTCTCTGAGATTTTTAGGGATAGACTCGATCATATATTTTATTCTGACTGTTACTCAAGACTCATAATTTGTGCTGAGTGCCTAATTCATTTATTTGGGCTTGTCCGTCTCCTCTTATGGGCTTGGTTGACAATAGGTACCCATAATTTCCACTAAATGTTTTGGGGCCACAATTTGGGGTCACAAAATTTAAAAATTAACTCCTTATCCCTCAATGATGGAACTATTTTAATTCGAGCAATTAAAGGGTATGCATCGTCATTTGGTAGGGAGTTTAACCTTCAAATATTCTTCGATCAGTGTGCGCTATCATTGAGGAGCTTAAACTGAAGTGTTGGATGATTTTATCATCAGTTCAACTCTTTGCTTCCTCCACTTCCAAGATATTTCTTGCTCCCAAGCTGTTGTTTGCTCTTTATCTTCCTTATTTGTGGTTTTCCAACGTTTCAAGCTTTATTCTTTGCTCTTAAGTTCTGAGTCTCTTCTCTTTAAGTATTTCATTTCGTCATTTTTCTTTTTACTGTAGCAAGGGTTTTCTTATGGAAATGATAGAAAACAAATATCTAATAAAATTTAGGAAATGCTACAATATCCCCAACTGGGTGGATATTGAGTGTGCCCCTGTTCCTCGATATGTTCGTGACATTAAGGATGGACACTGGATTCATGTTCTTTTAGTATCTCAAAGGGAGTTTAACCTTTCCCCCATATTTTCTGTTCTTTCATTTCTTTCAATACTTTGATATAGTTCCATCCCAGCATTCTCCAAATCTCTGGAAAATTGTAAATGGCATCCATAAAATAAAACAACTCTATGGAACTTATTTAGGTTTGGTTGAAATTTGCTTCTGCTATACCTTTTCTCGAACGAGCTCTGGTCTTGTTTATTTTAAAGTGAGGAGTCCAGACATGGTATTGGTAGTGAACCTACCTAATTCACATAAGGACTACTGGTGTGAGGGGTTTATTACTAAGAACTGGAAATTCCTTCCCTAGGTGGGGGAGAAAGGTACACGAAACCTCGGATCCATACATATGTGGAGGAGTACATAGGTTGTTGTCCAATCTTTCGACTTTTTGATTGTTGATCTAATGTGTTATTCCTCTAATATTTTCTTCTCTTTTTTAGTGAAGTCCAAAAATTAAGAGCCTACTCTCCATGAGATCCGTGCTGCAGAGTTGATCAAAGCTTGGAAGATAAGGGAATCTATTATAGAAGGTGAGCATCCCAGGTCTGCTTCCTTCTTGTTATAATACAAGAACACTACCACCATATTCATCGCCCGTCTAGTTGACTCCATTCCTCATCTTGATATCCTAGAGGAAAAAGTAGAAGAAGAAGGTGATCTTGAACCCATCGAGTTAGACGACGAGGAGAGAAGCTCAGATATTGGTAATGTTGTAGGTAATAGAGGTGATAGTGGTAAGGCAGGATCCAGTGAGGAGGGATCTAGCGAGGAAGAGTTTGGTGGAGAGAGGTCCAGTGAGGAAGGTTCTAGCTCAGGAGGTTCTAGGTTAAAAAGTTATGGCGAAGAAGATATGGCTCCTCTTAGAAGAAAAAACTTGATCCACGATGATGACGTTGATGTCCTGTTGTCCAATAGGCTGAAGATACAGAAGGCAAGGTATGGGGATATTTCTAGTGGTTCCCAGACAGCAGATCATGAGAAAGAGGTGGAGAGGAAGAGGAGAAAAGAGGAGAATATATATATATATATATATATATAGAGAGAGAGAGAGAGAGAGAAGGATAAGAAGAAGAAAGAGGAGGAGAGAAGGATATGAGAAGAGAGGATGATGAAAGCATATGCTTCTCTTGTGCATGTGGTTGTCCAAGCTGAGGGGTCCTCCGCATCTCTAACCCTTTATCTTGCTCCGATGATACTCGAGAGAGTTATGCTCATGACTGATCGTGAGCGATCTTCGAACATGGGCCCAAATTAGTTAGGCCTGAAAGTTGCTCAAGGGCTAGATTTGGTAAGGCCACTTCCCCTTTTTTCTATTCCTTTGACTTGTAATTTTTTTCGCGCTTTGTTTTACTAACCTCTGCCTCTTTCTGCAGTTTGTGTCTAACTATACCATCCTTCACCACAGCCGAAATGAGTTGGCGAGGAGGAACTCTGAGCTCGAGGAGAACTTGAAGACTTTTGGCCTTTTAATAAACTCTAGCTATTTTGGATTGTATTTTGGAGCTCAAGGAGAACTTTTGGCCCTTTAATAAACTCTAGCTATTTTGGGAAATTCCGCCGACTAAATGTCATTTAGAGTTTAACTTCAATTGAGCATTCTCCCTGCCAGTATGCCTTAGTCATACCATTCTTCCCACTTTACCTTTCAGGCCGAGTCATCACACTACCTTAGGCCTACGTAGAGGAATGGAGAGAATACACCTGATTAATGGACGATCCACCCCAAACTACGTTGGCGACCAACCTGAGTTAGTCATATTGCCTAAGTATCCCCTGCAAGTTCTTATTTATTTCCAGAGCAACCTAGGAAGCCAATTGTGTTTTGGAACAAAGGCTTAAGTAGGGTTATCACCTATTGACCCTGCTAATTATACTTTGAACAAGTTAAGCTATTATGCTCATAAAAAGATTGGAGCATGTAACTTGGAAAGGGGGCATATAACAAAATACATTTGAGACAACCAATACATATAGAATGTCAGGGCATATTGAGTTTTATTAATCGAACTCGTAAACAAAAAGAAACATTAGTTTGTAAAATAATTTTTTTCCAAAACTAATTGTCCATGGATAGAGAAATCTAGAAGTAGAATTTATTCAGGTTGGGTGCATTCCGAGCCCTTGGTATTTGTCTTCCCTCTAGCATTTCCAAGTGATAAGCTCCTTGTAATTCATCCATTACTACCTTGAAAGGTCCTTCCTAGTTTGCTCCCAGATTGCGATCTGATGGTTTTTGTAGCGCTGCCAAGGAATTTTCTCAGGACATAGTCCCCAACTTAAAATTTCCTTGGATTGACTTTTCGATCGTACTATTTGGCTAGTTGTTTCCAATAGGATGCTAGTTTAACTAGATCCAATTTTCGTCGTTCATCGACTAAGTCAAGTTTAGTGAGAAATGCTTCATCATTCTGGCCCTGGTCGACCATTGTAGACCTCATGGTAGGGAAATAGGATTCAAGAGGAATGACTTCTTCCATTCCATATCTGAGTGCAAAGGGTGCTTCCCCAGTTGCTCGCCTTGGGGTGGTACAATAGGCCCATAGGATGTGGTACAATTCTTTCGTCCACCTCCTTTGCCTCGGTCTAGTCATTTATTTAGTCCTTCGATCACTGTCTTGTTAGAAGCTTCATCTTGACCATTTCTCTGGGGATATGCTATAGATCTGAAGTAATGACTAATTCCATGATCGCTGTAAAATCTTTGGAAGGGGCTACTCTCAAAGTAGGTCCCGTTGTCAGTAATCATAGTTTTGGGTATGCCGAAGCAAGTAATGACATTTCTCAATATAAACATCATCATGTATGTGTCCCTGATGTTCGCTAGTGTTTTTTCTTCTATCCACTTAGTGAATTATTATATGGCGACTAGAAGATACTTTTGATTACCCACAAGAGTAGGTAGAGGACCTACGATGTCCAAACCCCACGGGGTAAAGGGACACGGGTTGGTTAATGACTTTAGGTCACTGGCGGGCTGGTGGACCATGGGTGAGTTTTTTTGGCATTTTTCGCACTTTCGAACATAGACTTCAGTGTCCTTTTGCATGTATGTCCACCAACACCCTTTTTTCATTACTCGAAAGGCTAACGACCTTCCTCTTGTGTGACTTCCATAAATTACCTCATGAAGTTTAATGCAGGACTTTTTTGACGTCTTGTGGATAAATGAACTAGAGGTAGGGGCTGATGAACGATCTCTTATATAACTTCCCCTCAGGAGATAAGTGAAAGCGAGAAACATTGACTCTTATCTGATGAGCTGATCTCTTATCACTTGGCAGTATATCACTTTTTAAGTAGTCTGCGATAGGGTTCATCCATCTCGGAGCCTTTTCAATGTGGAGAACCCTCTCGGGATTCAACATCTCAGTAGTCTGATCAATGTTGGGCCGTATGAGGAAATCTATTTGGATTGCTCTTCTCAAATCAGAGTCTATTACTGAACATAGAGCTGCTAGGGCATCTGCATGGTTGTTTTGTCCTCTAAGGAACTGCTGAACATCCACTTCATTGAAGTTGGCTATTAGTTCCTTCATAACGGTGAGATAGGTTGCCATCCTTTCATCCTTTGCATTAAAATCACCATTTATCTTGTTGAATACCAATTGAGAGTTGCCAAAGACTTGAAGGTTCCTTGCCCCTAGCAATCGTGCTTTGCGTAATCTAGCAATTAGTGCCTCATATTCTTCTTTGTTATTGCATGCTTCATATCCTAGTCTGATGCCTTGCTCGAGAACTATATTTTCTGGAGCTACTAGTACAATACCTACTCCTATCCCCTTGAGTTGGAGGCCCCATTAAGTTTCAAATACTTTCTTACCATAAGCTTTCCCTTGGTTGACTGGTTTTTGTCTGATCGAGAGGCTGTTCTCCTGTGAACTCAGTGATGAAGTCAGCTAGGATCTGCCCCTTAATTGTTGTTATTAGTTGAAAGTGAATATCAAACCTTCTGAGCTAGACTGACCATTTTGACCGTCAGCCAAAGAGGTCTTTTTTTCTTAGAATAGCCTTTAAAGGGTGCGAAGTAACTACGAAGATGGAGTGGGCCTCAAAATAATGCTTCAGTTTCCTCTAGGCTATCACCAATGCATAGGCGAGCTTCTCCAATGATAAGTACCGATGCTCGGCTTCCAAAAGAGTTTTATTTGCATAATAGATCGAATGCTGGCTTCCTTCTCTTTCATATACTAAGGAGGAGCTCACAGCATGGTCTGACACAGCAAGGTAGAGGTATAAAGGATCTCCCTCTTTAGTAATCATGAGCAAAGGTGCCGTGCCGAGATAGGCCTTGATTCTTTTAAGTCTCTGGAGAAGTCATCATTCCATGTTATGACCTTATTTATTTTCGCCAACTAAAAGAAGGGTTAACATCATTATGAGGATTTTGAAATGAACCGATTGAGAGCGACGAACATTCTAGTGAGCTTCTGTACATCTGTTACTATTCAAGGGGGATGAACTTTGTTGATGGCATCAATCTGGTCATATTTTGCCTCCATTCCTCTCTTGCTGAACAAGTATTTAAGGAATTTTCCTGACTGGACACCGAAAGAACAGTTACTTGCGTTAAGTTTCATTCGATATTTTTTGAGGATATCGAAAGTCCTTGCTAGGATGGAGAGGTGATCATCCTTAAGCTTGATTTTGATGAGCATGTCGTCAATGTAAACTTCCATAGTATCCCCCATTTGCTCTTTAAACATCTTTGTAACTAGCCGCTGATAAGTCGCTCCTGCATTCTTAAGACCAAAGGGCATAAGTTTATAACAATAAAAATCAACAATGGTTATAATGGAGGTCTTATCTTGATCTGGCACGTGAAGGGGGATTTAGCGGTATCCAGAATAGGCATCCAAAAAGCTCATCCTCTCATGAGCTTGTATAGCGTTGACTAGTTGATCAATCATCGTAAGAGGGAAACTATCTTTGGGACAAGCCCTGTTGAGGTCGGTAAAGTCGATACAAACTCTCCATTTTCCATTGCACTTAAGAACTACTACCGGGTTGGATAACCATTTGGGGAACTGAACCTCCTGTATGGAACCTGCATCCAGTATATTTTTGACCTCTTTCTCTACTGCTTTAGCTTTTTTCGGGGCTGTTCGACAAGACTTCTGTGTGACTGGCTTGAAGGCTGGCTTAATATGCAATTGATGACAAGCAATGGTGGGATCAATCTTAGGAACCTCTTAGTGTTCCCATACAAAAACATCCAAATTTCTCTAGAGGAGGGTGACTAATTCTTTCTTCTCGTGATCGGTTAAGGACGTACCAATAAAAAAAAAAATTCTCAACCGAGCTATTTCTAGTAGTGATTTCTTCCAGGTCTTCAACAACCCTTTCGAAGGGATGGAGATTAGTATCCGCCACTCTTGGTCGACCGTCCCTTAGCTGCTATTTGGAGGGTATCAACCCCTCCTGGGCTTCTTATTTGCTTTTTGATTCATCAGTTTTCCATTGCTTCTTGGGGAGAATGGCCGAGATTAAACATTTCCTGGCCATAACTTGGTCGCCATGTATCTCGACCACTCCCTGATCTATTACGCACTCGATATTTTGATGGTATGTTAAAGGTACGACCTTCATTGCACGGAGCCATCCTTTACCGAGGATGGCATGGTATGGATATTCAATTATAACTACTAGAAACTCAATCATTTTTTAAATGCTTCCCGCCCTGACTGGCAGGATAATCTTTCTAGAGGAATTATCATCTTTCCAGCGAAGCTGACCAACAGAACGATGGCTTCCTTGAAGTCGACTATGCTCAGTTTTAACTTCCTGAAAAACTCTAGGTACATCAGTTCAGATGAGCTACCTTAGTTGATGAGCAATCTATCGATGTCCCAGTTGGCTATCCTGAGTATGATAACTAGTGAATCATGATAAGGGCTTCTCACCCCCAATCAAGTCTTCATACCTGAATATAATGTGCTTATTATAATTGATGTCCTCTGGTTGTCGACGCTTCACTACCTGAGTTTTGGTTGGGTTAATCTGAAACTCCTGCATGACTATAGTAAGTTTCATTACTTCCATCCGAGTGGCATTTTCTTAAATTTTCTTGAGGTCTGACGCCCCATGTATCATCGTGAACTCATGGACAATATCCTCCTCGATGACGTTATCGGGCCTTTGCTCATCCTTCGCTACTACCTTCTCTACCTTATTTTTTACGAACTCATTAAGATGGTCGACTTGCGATAAATCTTCCAGATGAGATTTGAGAACTTTACAATGCTCTTGTGAAAAGTTCACCTTAGTGCATTATTCCTCTTAGACGGGTCTTCATCCATCTTTTTCGGCCACTTAATAAACGGCTCATATTTGATTTTAGTAAGAATCTTGTATATTATCTCCTTGAAGACTATATTCACAACCTGAAATGCTTTTGAGGCATCACTTTTGTTTCCATTCTTGGAGCCATTTTCCCCCATTATTGTTCCCTTTCTTCTAAGGTTCATTATTCTCTACTCCTTTTGCCAGCATTCGCGCGACCATTATCACCTGCATTAAGATGGGTCGCATACTCAACTTTGGTGTTCTTCTTAATACGATCCATCAAGTCATCGATAAATATAGCCTCCTTCTTAGTTAAGGACAGGTTCAGGAGGCAGGAGCTCGACAAATAATTTTTGAAGGATGCTACGGTGACCATCTCCGAGCAATCCTTAATTTCATTAAACACTTACCAATACCTCTTCGCATACTCTCTGAGGTTCTCATGTGGCTTCTTCTTCATAGTAAGTTGTGCATCCATCCTCTTCGGGTGAGAGCTACTTGTTATGAAGCGAGTTATAAGTTTCTCAGCGAAGGACTTAAAATTTTGGATGGACCTACGAGGTAGCTTCTCAAACCACTTCTGGTCCATATCGTGTAAGATCGAAGGGAAGATTTGACACATGAGCGTATCATTATGACTCCATAGAGTCATAGCTTAAGGGTATTCCCTGAGATGGTCAATGGGATCAGTATTCCCATCGTAAATCTTGAACATGGGAATCATAAACTTCTTTGGGTCCTCTTCTTCTTCTATTAGCCTCGAAAAAGGGGACTTCATCTGGGTTTTGAGAGATCGCCTGGCTAGCTCTCTCGTAGATCTGGCACCGCAATGATTTGGGTGCTGATCCATCTCCCTCCAAACCAAACTTCGTATGTCATCATTCTGTCGACCAGGACTCCTATAACGGCGAGTTAGTTGCAGTAGTTCGAAAAGGTCATCATCTGACCAGTGCTTTTTGATTCTTTCTAACCCATTCCTTAGGCTCCTTCCTCGGCTGTGAGACTTGCTCACCTGAGGGGTAGGCGTCCGGTAATGTCATCGCCTTGTGCTTCGATGGAGTTCTCTCTCCATCCTTTCCAGGTGCCTCTTGAGGTGAGCATTTTCATCTTATTGTTGACGAGTAGCCTCCTCTTTCTCATGGAGTCTGGCCTCATAGGCGTCTATTAACCTAGACATCTGTGTAGACCTGGGCATCCCCTGGCTTTCTTTGGATACTTGCCTCTCCTATCAAAGTCTTGGGTTTGAATGAAGAATCTCAGACCTTATCCTTATAGGGTTAGGTTGCTGTTAAATGTCACCTTTTTTAGGGACGTTACTAGTGTGATAGAACATTACTGGTTCTTATTGATGAAGGTTTTTGTAGGAATAACTATCGTTTCCCACAGACGGTGACAATTATGGTGACAAAAATCACAACACAAATACTAATTAAAGAAAACAATCACTAAGAAAATAAGAGCAACAAACAATCCAAATCACAATCATAACAAAAAAATTACGTGGTTCGTCAACTTGCTTACGTCTACGGAGAGGTTTACTGTTTTTTATTAAGTAACTCTCGAGATGGTGTTTTTCTCTATGCCCCTATAACCCGGGCCAGGGGTACAATATATATTCAGTTAAGAGAAAGTGTTGGTAACTAACACGTTTGCCCTATATCCCTTGAACATCTCACTGAGATTTTTGGGGATAGACTCGGTCATATCTTTTATTCTAGCTGTTATTCAAGACTTATAATTTGGGTTGAGCGCCTGATTCATTTATTTGGGCTTGTTCGGCTACTCTTATGGGCTTGGTCAACAATAGGATCTAGTATTTTTGGAGGTATTTTGCATTCCAACGGTTGTTGAATTCTTCCCCATCAATTGTCTTTAGTCAAAAAGTTCCTAGTCGGATTACTGCTGAAATGCGATATGGACCAAGCCAATTTGTCTCAAGCCTTTTTCCTTTCTGGATAAACTTTTTGAGAACGTAGTCTCCCTTTTTTAGGTTTATTGAATTGAACCTTTTGTTATAAAAATGATCAGTCCTCTGTTAACAGCTTTGAGGCCGACATCCTCTCAGACTTCTTCCACATTCCCAAGTCTAATCATCTCATTAGATCAGTTTTGGGAGAATTAAAGTTTAACACTCTATGAGTTGGTAGACCTATCTTGGATGGTACCATGGCGTTTGTCCCAAATGTAAGCATATAAGGTGTTTCTCCCGCTTTTGTTCTCGGTGTGGTTCTATAATCCTAAAGAACATAGTGCTATTCATTAATCCAGTTACCCTTGGTGGCATCAACTCTCTTCTTCAATCCATTAAACAAAATTCAATTTGCCACTTTTTTTTTACCATTGCTTTGTGGATGTCCTGGGGAAGATTAAAGTTTTGGATCTTAGATGGAACGCAATATGCTTCAAAATCATCGTTATCGAACTAGGTGCCATGGTCAGTAATGAAGGCATAAGGCATGCCATACTTGCATATGATGTTCTTCCATATCAACTGATATACCTTCTCGTATGGCATCTCTATCAATGGATTTTTTTCCACCCATATTGTGAAATAATTAACAGCTACCACTAGGTATGTGAACCTTCCTTTGGTGTTCGGAAATAGGTCGACCAAGTTAATTCCCCAAATAGTGAATATCCAAGGAGAAGTGATCGGTGTTAAAGAAGTGCCTGATGCTCTGTGAACTGCAAAAAATCTCTATCACTTATCACATTTTCTTCCAAAGTACCTACAATCTACCTTCATAGTTGGCGAGTAATACCCCTGTGTTGTAATTTCTGATCTAATGACCGACCAACTGAATGAACTCACAAAGAACCTTTATGTACCTACTTCATTAAATCGGACAATTCCAATGGATGGACACATTGTAGTAAGGAAACAGTGTATCCCCTTTTCTATAGAACTCCCTTCTCTAATGCATATCGAGAAGCTTTGTACCTAAGCTTTCTTGCGTCTTTTGGATCAGTTGGTAAGTTTTCTTCTTCAATATATGCTCTAATCGAATCCTTCCAAGATGGTACCATATCTACAGCAATGAAATTGATCATTGGATCCTTATCTATGCTCCTAGTTGCTAAGATCTCCACTAGAATGCTTCTCCTAAATTCTATTCTTATTGTTGAAGCCAACCGAGTAAGTGCATCGGCTCGAGCATTTTCTATCCATGATATTCTAATTATCTGTACAACTAGAAATTTAGAAATTACTTCCATTACCTTAGCCATACATTTCACCATTAAATCCCCATTGACTTCATATATTTGAAGCACTTAGTTTACAATCAACTAGGAATCACTGTGTGCCGCTACTAAATTGGCGCTTAATGATTGGGCTAACTCAAGGTTAGCCTTCGTATTCGTCTTCATAATTTAAAGTTTGAAATCGAAACCTGAGGATATATTCCACATCAATATAATCAGAAGTGTTAAGTGTGACATCGACTCCACTACCGGTTGCACATGATGATACATCCACATATAAGTTCTATGGGCGCCCATTTTTATAAGTCCATGAGAGTATCCAACCAAGTCCTAATAAATTAGAAAATTGGCCTAGCCTAAATCATAACTCAACCTCCATAATAGTATTTTAGTATAATAATAATACTTATCGATAAGGTCAAATCTGGTACCAAAAATCTCGAATAAGATATTCAAGTACCTCATGGCAAATTCGCATGCTACTTTTAGTTCCTTGAACAACTCAAACTCTATAACATCATATCTATAAATTGTACACCCTGATCAGGGCAAAGGGATTGAAAATTGAAACCTTTGAGAGACACTTAATAAGAATAAGTAACCTCTCCATGGACGTAGACAAGTTGCTAAACCACGTAAATCGTTATTGTGCATGTGATTTCATTTACTTTCTGCCATTTGTGATTGTTTTTATAGAATCTTTCATTATGATATTTTCTTCACTCACAATTGGCATCGTCTATGGGAATGAGTTGTATTCCTACGAAAGCATTCATCACCCTAAATCCTACAATGAGTCACCACAGCAGCAACATCCCCCAAGTTGATGACGTTTAAGAAGACCCAACTCCTCCTAGGGCCAGGTCTAAAATTCACCAACATATAAACCCTAGGTTTCTCTAGGATAAGCGACCCTATAAAGAAATCCATGGGCCATCTAGGTCTACCCATATCTACAGGTTGGTCTATGATTATGAAGCCAATCTTCACGAACAAGAGGAGGCTTTATGCCACCAAGTGGAAGAAAACGCTCGCCTGTAGAGGCGGCTCAAAAGAATGGAGAGATACCTACAAAGGGACACTAGGAAACGTCGTGCGAGGACTCCTATCCCTCAGGCGAGCAACACTCAGAGTTGAGTAAGGGTCTCCATGCATGACCAGGAAAGGACTGAACATGACAGGTCAGATCGAATGCAATCAGAGCATGGCCAATAGGAGAGGAGCCACAGAAGCAATGATCGACATAATGAAGATTTGAGGATACTGGTATCTAGGGAGATGGATCAACACCCAGCTAATCAAGGAGCTAGATCCATCAGAGAACTAGCCTGGATCTAGACGAGGTCCACCATAGAACTAGCCTGGAGCTAGATCAACACCCATCTCATTACCTAGACGAGGTCCCCTTTTCAAGGGTAATCGAGCAGGAGGAGCCCACCAAAAAATTCGTTGTCCCCAGGTTCAAGGTCTTTGATAGGAAAACATACCCTATATACCATGTCAGTCAATATTGACAAGAAATGACCTTATGGAGCCATAATGAAACATTTATGTGCAGAATATTCCCTTTTAGCCTATATGACATAGCACATAAGTGGTTTGGGATGCTTCCTCAAAGGTCGCAGGCTTTCACGATGCGATTCATTACTAGAAGCTCACATCCCAAGTGGATGGATGCACTGCTCACTATGAAGAATAAGACACGAAAGAACCTCTGAGACATGCCAAAAGATATTGGGAAGTTTTTAATGAGATTGAGGATTGCTTGGAGTAGGTTGCCGTAGCATCCTTTAAAATTTTCTTGCCAACCACCTCTTTGATACACCAATCCCTCATTAAGAAGGAGTCCATCACTATCGATAATCTTATGAATCGTATCGATAAGTATTCTAAGGTGGATGACATGGCTCCTCCTAATGGGGGGGGGGGGGGGGACAACGGTCGAGTGAAGAAGAACAAAGAACGGAGAAGAATGACAACCAGAAGAAGGAATAAAGAATGGGGACAATAATGGCTCTAAGAATGGAAACAAGGCTGATCCCTCCAAAGCATTCCAGGCCATTAACACATTCTTTAAGGGACTTATTTACAAAATTCTTAGCAAGATCCAAGATGAGATTTTCATTAAATGGACCAAGAAGATAGGAGATGACCCAACCAAAAGGAATAATGCATTGAGATGCGCATTCCACAAGGAGAGTGATCAATGAATCGAGAATTGCAAAGCTCTAAAGTCACACTTAGAAGAGCTAGTTTAAGCAAGGAACCTCAGTGAGTATGTCCAAAAGAAAGCGGATAAGGTCCTAGTTAGTTAAAACTAGAAGTCAGATAATGTCCTTAATAATGGTAGAGGACATGAGTTCACAGTAATCCATGGGGCATCAGACCTCAAGCAGATCCAGGGTAACACTGTTCAAATGGAGCTCAAGAAGGTGACTCCTATAATGGAAGCTTTTCAAATTGACCCTGCCAAATCCCAAGCAGGAAAGTGGCGATGACCAGAAGACATTGATTACACCAAGCACATCGTGTTAACCGAATAAGACTTGGTCAGGGTAAGAACCCCACATCATGATGCGTTGGTGATAACACTCAGAATTACTAACTGGGATGTTGACAAGCTACTTGTGGACAAGGGAAGTTCGTCTGAAGTGATGTATTTAGAACTATTCCATAAATTGAAGATAAATGTCACCGACCTTACGGAAGCCATCGTTCCACTGGTCGGCTTTGCAGTAAGGATCATGTTGCGATTAGGGAAGATAATCTTACCGATCAGGGCAGGAAATGCCTCAAAGTTAATTGAGTTTTTAGTGGTGGACGTCGAGTCCCCATACCATGCTATTTTTGGAAGAGGATGGATCCACGCCATAAAGTCCGTGCTGTCCACCTATCATCAAAAGCTAAAGTGCATTGTAGATCGAGGATTGGTTGAGATCCGTGGCGACTAGGCTACGGCTAGAAAGAGCTTTATTGCAACTATCCTCCCAAAGAAAGAAAAGAAGAAGGAATTAGAGAATTCCCTGGAGGGGACTTTTCTCTCCAAATAGTAACTACAATATGGCCGACTAGGGGTGGAAGAGACCAGGGTCCACCCTGAAGATAGGGTCATAGAAAACCTGGACGAAGTTGTATCCAATGATAACGTGACAGAGAGGAAATTCCAGTTCGAAGATTCTCTCACCAATCAAGAGAAAGGGGAGTTAGTTGCACTTATCAAAATCAACATAGATGTTTTTTCTTGGGAGCCTTATGAGTTACCAGGGATTGACTATAGCATGGCCTTCCACCACCGGAACATCGTTCCTTCCTTCAAGCCTATCACTCAAAAGGCTCACCGAACTTCCCCTGAGAAGGCTAAGATAGTGGAGAAAGAAGTAAGGAAGATATTGGATGTAGGATCCATGAGAGAAGTTCAGTTCCCTCCATGGTTATCCAAACTAGTGGTGGTACCCAAAATAAGTGGCACATAAAAGGTTCACATCGATTTCACCAGCCTCAACAAGGCAAGCCCCAAGTATGGTGTCACATCCAGCTAAATTTTGGCGTCAGCCACCGCCAAAACTAATCCGGGTGCGAGTATGTTAAATATCATCCTTAGCATGTGAGTTATACGATGCATAAAAACTTTAATCCACAAGATAAATTATTTTAATCAAACCCAAGTGCGAATGACATCCAACTGATAAAAACACCAAAGTGCGATCAAAATTCATCACATGTGATCTTCAAATATCTCAATAATTAAATAAATAAATCCAATTGAATTCTTAAAACAACTTTGGAACCGTAAGGCCCAATAAACTCAAAAGTAGTCTCATAAATAATACGACGGAATGGAAAGAGAAATCTACTGACTAAAGCAATAAAATTAATCCATCTGCACCTCCAAAGATCTCCAATGAATCCTATATAGGAACTCCCAAATAAATCCTGAAAAAGACCAGCCAACGCATGTGTCAGAGCCAAAGCCCCAACCACGAAAATCGGCTACTCTTCTCAATCAGGGTCCCTGAACCCAGACAATAGTGCTATATATATCGACTATAATCATAAAATATTTTAATTACGAAGGTTATTAATCACCAAAAGTAAATTTCTAATTACTATCATGGCTTCTTAAAAAAAAAGTCACACCAATATTATTTTAATTAACCCACCTTCCCAGCAATATTAAATTTCATTAAAAGAACCACAATTATAAATTTACCAAAATACACATCCCCTTGTCAAGTCCGCCGTCTGATCTATTTTTATCATGCGATCCTCGAGACATGACAAGGTTCCACACACACACATACACATCCCCTTGTCAAGTCTGTCGTCTGATCCGTTTTTATCCTACGATCCTCGCGATATGACAAGGTTCCACACACGACACGACATAAATCGTCCTTTGTCCCGTTTAAACTATCGTCCCTAGACACATTATGTCGCCAATAAATTTTAATTTCCATTTTGGTCCTGGGATATTAATTTCCAAAATTTCTTATACTCATTAATCAAATATATTTTCCCCACCCTTAAAAGCGATGTGAAAATCCTCAAAATACCCCTTAGTCCCAACTAAGGGTTCCCAAAACACAATTCCTTCCTATCCTAAGTAAAGGATGATTATAAAAATTTCACTCCACCTAGATATCAATCCTATGCTATCGTAATAATGGTATAATATAGAAAATCAAACCCCCACCCCAAATTATATAACCCGCATAGAATCACACTAACTAGTAACACACCTAATTAGCATAAATCACAACTAAGGCCCACTTACTAGTCTCATACCTAACAAGTGTACTATAACAAGGGGTGAAAAAAATCAATTACCTACAATACCCAACATTCCCGATATATTATAATATTTACATAAAGTGGTACAATTAATAATTTATAATAACAATCGTAAAAACACTAAATTCCCAATTAAATAATTTTAACCTAAGTGGTGGAAATCAAGGACACATAAATATTGTGATTTTCAGAATGATAGCTACATCAAAAGTCCGATCATAATTATTATTTTCTAACACAAGTAATTAATTTAATCTAGGGTTGTCATATGAAATATCAAAATTTTCTTTCTAAGGGATCCTCTGCATGCACAGGCCCATAATACAACCGACTACGCCATTACAATCCAAAGAACAAGAAGGTTATACGTATTAAGTAACATTAATATATCATGCAAAACAGTACCGAAATTTATCTCTTTAAAAATTAAATTCATATCTTATTTTAGAAAACTGTGACACCCCGCCTAATAAAATACCGGGTGATCAGTCCTATACCAAATTAAAATAGGAATCCCAGTTGGTTCATCCTTAATATTTTCTGAGTCTATATTCCGACTCCAATTTAATTACTCTCTCTGGAGTATGTAACATCCCGTAATTTTGAGGATTAAATATTTAATTATTTTTGGGAGTTACAAAAATATTTAAATTGGAGAAACTTAAATTCATGAGTTGGAGAATTTAATTGAGTGAGCCAAATTAATTATAATTGGCGATTTTAAGTTTAATGGTTAAAAATCTCGTGTGTCACATTTTGAGGTCGAAATTTGGAAATTTTGAAAAGTATTCCGGATGGCAATTTTGAGTGCGCGGTTACGTCCGAATGGGTCAAGATAGTCATAAAAGAGTACCCGGGGGTAGTAATTGGGTCTCGGGGTATTTTTGGGCATAGCTGGGCCCAAACGGGATTTGATATTTTTAACCTAATTGAGAGATTAGGGAACGGCAGTCAATACAAATCTAAGCCTAGGTCTTGAGAGGAAAATTGGTGGAAAGAAAATCAAGAGCAATTAGGAGCTTTTGGAGCCAAATTAAAGGGTTAATTTGGGGTGTTCTTCATCAACCAATCTCTACACCAACGGAATCAGACCCTACGAACAATTTTAGGCAAGTGGTTAACTGTTGTGATTTATAAATTGATGATAATCAATTCATATCATAGTGATGTGTAAACCAAAATTCGTTTTGGGGATAAATGGGTACAAAATGAGGTTATTTTGTTCATGAAACTATTGAATGAGATTCATAGTAAAAATTGTTGTGTTGAACATATCTGAGTATAGATACTTGATTGGAATAAGAATTCAGAATATAAACAGGGGAAAATCTTGATTTGGAATTTGGTTTGTAGAACAAGATTGATGAATTTTAATGGGAAAACCCATCTTTAAATATAGTGAGATATCGTATGAATCAAGAATGCTAAAACAGTTATAGATGAATGAGACTTGTTTTGGGAGTAATTGATTGGTTAAAAATCATCATTTAAGGTTGGAAAATGGAGAGGTAAAACCTTGGAAATTCGGTCATGGATGAAACAGCAAGCCAAGGAAGACAACCACCTGCTCGATCGATCGATCGACCCAGGGGGCTCGATCGATCGAGGGTCCCAGGAATTTGACAGTTCGGCCAGTTTGTTTATAATGATGATTTTATTTAAATTTTAATTCCTTACTATTATTTGGTGATAAATTTATATGGGACACATATTTCCTTAACAATTATAGGGTGATATAATTGGGTTTAGGAGAGTGTGGACGGTATGTCATGAGATGAACGAATTTGGAGAAATAATTCATAATTATTAATATTGGGCCGATGGATAATATTCGGGTATTATTGGTAGGTGGCACTATATTATTAAAGGAATTTAGGTAAAATATTTAATTATGGACCAAGTGGACGAGTCCGGGTACGCTTATGATTATAGGTAAATATAATTGGGGAAATTATGGAGATGAATGTACACATTGGGGGCGAATATGTGGGAACGAAATTATGAGATGTAAAATGCACCAAGTGAGCGAGTCCGGGTATGTTGGTTAAGTGAAACAAAAGTATTAAATTAATTATGGAGAGAGAGTAATTAAATTGGAGTCAGAATATAGACTCGGAAAATATTAAGGATGAACCAACTGGGATTCCTGTTTTTATTTGGTATAGGACTGATCACCCGGTAATTTATTAGGCGGGGTGTCACAAAAACATGAGTTTAATGTAGGTTACAATCAAGACACATAACACTAAAGGAAAAGAATAGGGTAAACATGCTTCTGATTAGTTGGACAAAAATCTGAGTAGAAGATTGAACTCCTCTTGAGAAAACACCAATTAAGCCTTCTAATCTAAAGTTGAAATCTTGAATAAGTTTGGGTCTATGGTTTGTAGATGAAAGGGAGTAATTTTGGAGAGGTCTTCTTCTTGAAAAGTTTGAGAAAAAGTTATTTAAAAAGTCCATCAACGAATTAGTTGTGATATATAAAGGGTTAAGAGTTTGAATAAGAAAAGATTTCTACTCAGATACAAACACTCGAAAAATCATTATGGACGATCGGACTGTCAAAATGGCTTGTAATTATAGTATGTTGTAGCGATCGGTGAGACATGACTGCTGTAAAAAATTCAGCTCGACTGGAGGGTCCGATTTCTAAAACAATTATTTTTTATAGAGAGTTTTATGTTTTAAGGATTCCTAGAGACTTTTATGTTTTGAGGAGTCTTCTATATAATAAAAATTCAATTAAAACTTCATTTTAATTATGATTCTAATTCCGGTTGAAATTTTATTTTTCAAATATAAAAAATAACATTTTAAATTATAAAATTCATAAAATCCAAAATTTCATTTTTCTCCAATTTCCAAAATTAATTTAAAAATTCCCATCTAAAAAATCCGTGTTGCTACATACTTCCCCACTAGCAAAGAATTTCGTCCTCGAAATTAGACGAAGTATACACATCAATGCGTAAATCTCGTAAAAGAAAATAAGGCTCATAAATGCCTACCCGTAGAATGCCATAATTGGGCGCCCAGACACCCAATCCTACGTGCACCTACCCCATAAACAACAAAATAATATATATATATATATATATACGCATAACTATGAAAATAACGGCGAACCGCATGCTCTCACAAATCCCCACTCGATCCTATATCCGAAAGTCATCAAAATACTAACATCCTCAAATGAAACCTCAACATTAAAAATCGATACATAGGATACCTAACATCTGCACAAATATGTCTAAAATAATAATCGTTTCCGAAATCCATTTTAAGGATCCTCACATTAAGCTTACTAATTCTAAACTCAATGCCTACGACATCCTTAGCAGAAAGCTTCACATCTCCAAGAAACACATCTAACACATATGAGTACGAAACAACAAAGGGAATCAAAGATCGACGACGCGTAAGCTAAACGGACTCATCACCTACGAGACCTAGGACCATGATCTGATACCATCTGTCACACCCCGCTAAATTTTGGCGTTGGCCGCCACCAAAACTAAGCCGGGTGCGAGTAAGTTAAATATCATCCTTAGCATGTGAGTTATACGAGGCATAAAAACTTTAATCCACAAGATAAATTATTTTAATCAAACCCAAGTGCGAATGACATTCAACTGATAAAAACACCAAAGTGCGATCAAAATCCATCACATGTTATCTCCGAATATCTCAATAATTGAATAAATAAATCTAACTGAAATCTTAGAACAACTTTGGAATCGAAAGGCCCAATAAAGTCAAAAGTAGTCTCATAAATAATAAGACGGAATGGAAAGATAAATCTAATGACTAAAGCAATAAAATTAATCCATCTTCACCTCCAAAAGATCTCCAATGAATCCTATGTAGCAACTACCAAATAAATCCTAAAAAAGACTAGTCAATGCATGTGTCAGAGCCAAAGTCCTGAGCACGAAAACCGACTACACTTCTCAATTAGGGTCCCTAAACGCAGATGATAGTGCTATATATATTGACCATAACAGTAAAATATTTTAATTACGAAGGTTATAAATCCCAAAAAGTAAATTTCTAACTACCATCTTAGTTTCTTTTAAAAAGTCACGCCAATATTATTTTAATTAACCCACATTCCCAACAATATTAAATTTCATTAAAAGAACCACAATTATAAATTTACCAAAATACACGTCCCTTTGTCAAGTCTGTTGTCTGATCCATTTTTATCCTCGCGATATGACAAGGTTGCACATACACACACACACATCCCCATGTCAAGTCCACCGTCTGGTCCATTTTTATCTTGCGATCCTCGCCATATGACAAGGTTCCACACACGACACGACATAAATCGTCCCCTGGCCCATTTAAATTGTTGGCCCTAGACACATTATGTCGCCAATAAATTTAAATTTCCATTTTAGTCCTGCGATATTAATTTCCAAAATTTCTTATACTCATTAATCAAATATATTTTCCCCACCCTTAAAAGCGATGTGAAAATCCTCAAAATACCCCTTAGTCCCAACTAAGGGTTCCCAAAACACAATTTCGTCCTATCCTAAGTAAAGGATGATTATAAAAATTTCACTCCACCTAGATATCAATCCTAGGCTATCGTAACCATGGTATAATATAGAAAATCAAACCCCCACCCCAAATTATATAACCCGCATAGAATCACACTAACTAGTCCCATACCTCATTAGCATAAATTGCAACTAAGGCCCACTTACTAGTCTCATACCTAACAAGTGTACTATAATAAGGGGTGAAAAAAATTAATTACCTACAATATCCAAAATTCCCGACATATTATATTATTTCCATAAAGTGGTACAATTAACAATTTATAATAACAATCGCAACAACACTAAATTCCCGATTAAATAATTTTAATCTAAGTGGTGAAAATCAAGGACACATAAATATTGTGATTTTCAGAATGAACGCTACATGCAAGTCCTATCATAGTTATTATTTTCTAACATAAGTAATTAATTTAATCTAGGGTTCTCACATGAAATATCAAAGTTTTCTTTCTAAGGGCCCCTCTACACGCACATGCCCATAATACAACTGACTACGCCAATACAACCCAAAGAACAACTAAGTTATACGTATTAAGTAACATTAATATTTCATACAAAATAGTCCCGAAATATATTTCTTTAATAATTAAATTCATATCTTATTTTAGAAAAAATGAGTTTAAGGGAGGTTACAATCAAGACACATAACACTAAAGGAAAAGAATAGGGTAAACATGCATGTGATTAGTTGGACAAAAATTTGAGTAGAAGGTTGAACTCCTCTTGAGAAAACACCAATTAAGCCTTCTAATCTAAAGTTGAAATCTTGAATAAGTTTGGGGCTATGGTTTGTAGATGAAAGGTAGTAATTTTGGAGAGGTCTTCTTCTTGAAAAGTTTGAGAAAAACTGATTTGAAAAGTCCATCAAAGAATTAGTTGTGATATATAAATGGTTAAGAGTTTGATTAAGAAAAGGGTTCTACTCAGATACAAACACTCGAAAAATCATTACGGACGATTGAATGTCAGAATGGCTCGAAATTTTAGTATGTTGTATCCATCGGCGAGACATGACTGCTGTGAAAAATTCAGCTCTATCGGACGGTCGGATTTCTAAAAATATTATTTTTTCTTGAGAGTTTTATGTTTTGAGGACTCTTAGAGAGTTTTATGTTTTGAGGACTCTTTTATATAATAAAAATTCAATTAAAACTCCATTTTAATTCCGATTCGAATTCCGTTTGAAATTTTATTTTTCAAATATTAAAAAAAACATTTTACATTATAAAATTTTTAAAATCCAAAATTTCATTTTTCTCCGATTTCCAAAATTAATTGAAAAATTCCCATTTAAAACAATTCGGTGTGTTACAGATAGCTTCCCTCTCTAAAAAATAGATCAATTGGTTGACTCCATAACAACACGTGATAGGATGAGCTTCCTAGATGCCTACTCAGGTTATCACTAGACCCCCCTATACGTGCTAGACTGGGATAAGACCACCTTTATAACCTTAATCGGGTTGTACTATTACAAGGTCATGCCGTTTGGCCTCAAGAACGTATGGGAAACTTTCCAAAAATTGGTAACCAAGATGTTCAGCAAATAAATGGGATGAATGATGGAAGTATACATCGATGCTATGCTTGTTAAAATCATGGACAAGGCCAATCACCTCTCAAATTTAGCAACAACCTTTGATATCCTCAGGAAGTATCGGATGAAGCTTAATGCAAGTAAGTGTTCATTCGGTGTCCAGTCAGGAAAATTCTTAGGTTATCTAGTAAGTAAGAGGGGAATCAAGGCTAACCCAGACCAAATCGATGCTATCACTAAATAAAGGCCCCTCCGATGTTGAGAGATGTTCAGAATCATACTAGAATGCTCACGACGCTTAATCTCTTCATCTCTAAGTCTTTGGAATGCAGCTGACCATCTTCCATCTTCTAAAAAGGGGAAAATGCCTCATATGGGACGATGACTGTTCGCGAGATATAGAAGAAATCAAGTCCCACCTTAGCAAGTTGCCATTACTGGTTATTCCAAATGATGGAGACCATATGTATCTTTATCGGGCAGTATCATACCATGTTGTGAGCTCTGCCTTAGTATGTGAAAGGGAGTTGGAATAACACCCGATTTACTAAGATAGTAAGACACTCTTAGATAATGAACAACGGTAATTGCCTCTATAAAAGATTACTTATGCACTTATAGTTGCTTCAAAGAAGTTGAAGCACTATTTCGAGGCTAACTCCATAACCGTAATCACCTCTTATCCACATAAGGTTGTTCTATAAAAAGCCGACCTTTTTGGAATACTCTCAAAATGGTCGATCGAACTCAGGAGATTTGATATCCACTTCTAGCGTGGAACGAAGATCAAGGGATAGGTCCTAGCAGACTTAATTATTAAGTTCACAAGAGATAAACTAGTAGACCAACTGAATAGTGAGCAATCGATGGCATAAGAAGCACACTCCAAAGATTGGACCTTGTATGTTGACGGAGCCTCAAATTCCAAAGGGGAAGGAGTAGGTATTGTTCTCATCACCCCTAAAAAACTATAATTAAGCAAGGAATTAGATTAGGATTTGAGGCGTCCAGTAATAAAGATGAATATAAAGTACTGATTATCGGCTTGAGAAAAGCCAAATTACTGGGGGCAAGTCGTCTCCATGTATTCAGTTATTGCAAACTTGTGTCCAAGCATGTAAGTGGGGACTTCAATGCCAAAGATGATCAAATGGCAGCGTACCTCAATGTAATAAGAGGAGTCTTGAGAGACTTTGAAAAGGTGGAAATTCAATAGTTCCCTCAAGGATAGAATAGTTCACTGATACTTTAGCAACACTAAGCTCGGCAGTTGAGTCTGACCTAAGGAGAACAATTTAGATAGATTTCCTCACGAAGCCCAATATCGACCAGGTAGTGATAGCCGAGAAAGTCCTCCTCATAGATAAGGCCCCAAGTTTGATGGATCTTATCATCAATTATCTACGGAGTGACATACAGCCAGATGATAGGAGGTCGTTGAATCAAATTAGGGTTAAGGCTGCTCATTTCTACCTCAACCTTGAAGGGAAGCTTTATAAGAAATCATTTATAGGCCCTTAACTCCAGTGCATTCACCCATAAGATGCCGAATAAGTACGTAGTGAATTCCATAAGGGCATCTATTGGAGTCACACGGATGGAATATCATTAGCCTTTCATGCGATCAAGGAAGGATATTGGCGGCCTCACATGCAAAAAGACGTTGGTACCTACATAAGAAAATTTGAAAAGTGGCAAAAGCACTCACCTATGCTTCACCAACCCTCCAGTGAACTAAAATCACTCACTATCCCATGTCCTTTTGCTTAATAGGAATAAGACATCGTGGGACCACTACCCACTGTGCCTGGAAATCTCAAATATTTGTTGGTCGCCAAAAATTACTTCACCAAATGGGTAAAGGTAGAACAATTATCAAACATTCGAGATTATGACATGAAAAGGTTCATATTGAGGAACATCATAAGTGGCTTTAGGATACCAATGGATATCATCTCCGATAATGGTACACAATTTTAATGTAGATTCTTTCAAGCTTTTTACGATGAGCACAACATCAAGCACCATTTTAGCACAGTCGTTATCCCCAAAGCAATGGCAAAGTAGTGGATTCAAATAAATCCATGATATATGGACTGAAAACATGATTGGAAATAGCCAAGGGTGCCTGGGTGGATGAACTTCCTCATTTTCTATAGATTTATCGTACCAAAAGCAGGAAACGAACTGGGGAAACACAATTCGCACTCACCTATGGACTGGAGGCTATCATCCAATTGGAAGTAGATCTCCCCATTATGAGAACCACTCTAGTTTACTAAGGCCTCAATGATGAAGAACTATGTATTGATATTGACCTATCAAATGAGCGACGAGAGATGGCTTTAATAAAGTTAGCCTCCTACTAATAGAAACTAGCTAAGAAGTACAACAATAGGGTCAATCAGAGGAAGTTTTTAAATAGGGGACTATGTCATGAAAAAATCCCTTGGCAGTCCTATAAATCCATCAGACGAAAAATTAGGACCAAACTAAGAATGACCCTTCAGAGTAATCAGAGATGATGTTCAAGGAGCATATCATTTGGAAAATCTAGAGGGAAGGGAGATACCAAGAGCATGGAATGCGACCAATCTTAAGAAGTTATACTTTTGGATCTTCTCCTTTATTTTTTACTTAGTTTATGCAAAATTTTATTTTTCAAACATTATGCTTCTAAGATCGTATCCAATGAATAAAGGCCGGATTGGACCCTTTTCTTTTGTATCTTTACATTGGTTGCTTAACTCTTATAAAAAACATATCATTAATACACCCTTTCCAAGCGAGGCCTCCATCATGCATGAATAAACTTATGAGATTACTATAAGTTGTTCAACCTGTTTTTAAAATAAAAAAACTTAACAGGGCGAGTAGGGTTCATAGAAATTACAGTGAGTCAATAAATTTGTTTCAATTATTACATCCCTCGGGTTCTTGCTGTGAACACTAGAAACCTCATGGGTTGCCCCGATAGCCATAAAAAGCCCTTTAAGGGGATCCTTGGGCAAAAAAATCCAACTTCCGTTGGTCGCAAACCTGCTTAGGTGAATAGCCCATTAAGCAGGTGCATTCTCTCCATCATCTTACTTAGGCCTAAAGAAGTGTGACGACATGACGTAAGAGGTAAAGTAGATGGAACAACATAGCTAAGGCTTATTAGACTAGGGGAATGGATAAACACAAATAACATGTAACCATTAATATCTCTCAATATCATTTAGTCAGATGTGACACTCAAAAAATGATAAATTTAGAGAAAAGGAGATGCTTGGTTGAAATAATTATATAATAAACCACATGTTTAGTCGGTAATAGCTCAAAACATAAACATCAAAAAGTATAAATGAAAAAAAAATTCGTTATAATTTACAATGACCTAGTGTGGCGAGCAAGGAAATTTTCTACACATACTCTTCGACCATCATCGGGGTGAGGCACAAGATCTTATCCTCCATCTTCCAAGCGATGTTTCAAAAGCTAAGTAGGAATACCATCAATTGGGAGCCACCGATCATCCTTGAAAAAGGATTATGGCAATAGGCTGGGCAATCAATCTGATACTTATACCACAAGAATTCTCATGCATCTTTAGCTCTGTAAGGGCACTGAGCCACCCCTAGGAAAAGGCAAGGTGCTCTTCCTTCTTCAGCCTCGCTGGGGCATCAGTCCAGCCTTGGTCATAACCATTTGCCCAGACCAGTCTAGGACCCCTTTTGAACAAATGCCTCAACCTCGTCACATCCCCCTGAAGCCCAGCAACAATTACATATGCCTACCAAACATCCCCTTTTAGCTCAGCAACTCCCTTTATAGAGCTTGTGTCTCATCTCGAGCGCCCCTGAACGATGATGAAGATCCTCGCAACACTAAGGAGGACCCTATTGGGATTTTCTCTGTCAGACGAGAAATTTCCCTATTCAAATCACCATTCTCCTCCAATATCAGCTCACTCACTTGGTTAACTTCCCTGGGATCCATGGGTTTGGCCTTCAGGTTATTTACATCCTCTTGGATTGAAGCACTAATTTCTTTCATCTCGTTGAGATTCTTCCAGCTTCGCGATTAACTCGAATTAGTTCTTATACTGCTAGTTTCTCGCTCTCAGAGATTTACAAATACTTACAAAGGCTTTGCAAACCTTTATATCGACATCTGGCCCAAGAATTTTTGTTAATATAGAGTTTACATGTATATATTCATCCATATCAATGGGCTATAAATAATAAAATAAGCAATAATTTTAATGAACATCAATACCAACACAAGATAAACAACAAAAAGTTTCTTATTATTCAAATTTTAGTAGGGGAAAATGCTAAGTACAAAGTTTGAAAATTACAAAATACAATAAACAGAGAACAAAGAAGTCGAAACCCTAGACCAACAGTAAATCTATACCTGCTCAGAAGATGTTGGCCCCTTCCTCTTATCAATAGTTGAGGCAGTTTGATCGCCAACAACTACAATCGCACCATGATCACCTATAACTTAGTCAGCATAAAGGTCTTCAATATTAAGACCAATAGTTCTATTCGAGCTTGAATCAGAGGCTAGGTTGTCAAAGGCTTCCCAATGTCCATTGGGTATGGACCTGGCTCGTGTTGAGAAAATAGAGGGGAGTCAGCTCGAACTTTAACTGTCACTAAAGTTGTGTCCCATTTGCTCTTAAAGCACAAGCGTAGAACATAGGAAATTTGGCACTCAGCATCATCGTGCACTACCTCCCAGCCTTCGTTATATGCACTATCCTGGGCAGAAGTAACATCTCCCTCTAATTTATCCACCATAGCAGACGCTGCTTGTTGGCCTCTACCACCTTCAACTTGTTAGCGACCACTTAGGCATAAGCCTCCCAGAGGTCAGAGAGCTCTTTTGCTAACTTCTCCTTAAGGGCGTCCAAAGACCTCTGCTTATCTTGGTCAAAGGAGGCCTTAGCATTAGCCAAGGCCTCCCGAGGTATCCTTAGGGACTCCTCCATCCTGACATTCTTCTTAAAATTATCAACCCAACCACGTAAATCAAATTTCTGAAAAATAAAGAATTTGGAAAACTCAGAGAATGTGACGTACCAAAGAAAACCCTTGGGCTAATTTCAGGGATAACTGGTAGCCAACCATCTTCATCAACCATTCGCAGTCAATAGTAAGTAAAAACCCTCTAGTAGTGTAGGGGAAAGATGGGGGAGTCATCCACACTCTTCCCCTAGCAACGAGAATAGGAGAAGCCATAATAGAGGACTTTAAAGACTGTCCCCTCTTCCTTTCTTCTTCTTTCTTTCTCTCCTCTCTCTCTCTCTCTCTCTCTCTCTCTTCTCTCTTCTTTCTCTCCACTTCGCTCTCCATAGTTCCTGAAATGGAGCTACCAGTCCTAGGATAGTCCCCATTTTTTCTTTTCAGAGACTTCATCTAATCAGACAACAACTCATCATGATCACCAGGAAGAATTAAACACCTTCCCTTTGATGGCACCATTACTTCTTATTTTTCTTTTTCACTGGTTCCTCTCTCACTATCTTCGTCTGCACCTCTTCTTCACCTCCTTTCACCCCTCTTTCCTCTTCCTCACTTTCTTTAAGATGAATTGGTTGAGAAGGGCCACCAACTTCTTCCCTTGGATCCTTCATATCAAGAATAGTGTCAATAGGCCTGACAGTAAAACTAGAGGTAGTATTCTTATACTCGAGCAAATAAGCAACCGATCGGGAATGCTCGCTGTTAGTAAGATTATCCCTTATCCTCTAATATTTTAGAAGTTCAGTGGCACTAAATGATCGTGACAAGGTTCTTGGTTCTTTGCCTTAGGTGCAAAACTAACCAGAGCTGAAAAATAAAACACATTAGAAAAAGCAGGAAGAGGAAACAGCGAGCAAGGAACATAAAAGAGAGACAGTGTTATCAACCTATATACTCCTCCCCAAAGGTAGGGATCTGATATCTCTTGTACCCTACACCCTCTAGTTGGGGAGGATAATACCAATTCCTAGAAATTAATCCCTCATTCTAAAAATCTTTATGAAAATCAGGCAAGTTTACAACTAGAACTCAGTCAGCACTCCTAGCCTTCAAGTACTGGAGTCCATCTTTGGTACGAGAAAATACATAGCAGAAAAAAATTTCTACAAGCCCCAATATGTTCCCATATAACTTGTTTATCCTATGTACTCCATTCACAATTTTTCAACGTTTAGAGTACATTGAGGAGGAATAATGTCGAAATATTTGAACAAATGTAAAAACAGGGGATTTGGGGGAAATGTGAAACCCCTTTGAGAGACTAACAAAGAATGGATCCAATGACCGTCGTCTATACTACAAACGTTATGAGAAATAGGGTCACACTCAATATCTACCCAATCAGGGATATTGTAGCACTTTCTAAAGTCAGAAAGATATTTATTATCAAGCATCACCATTTCCAAACAAAACCCTAGTTACATAAACTTTACAGAAGAGAAGAACTAGAGAAGAGTTAGAGCTAGAACTTACAAGTGCTGATGAAGCCTTGAGAAATCGTTAAAGAAAGGATGCTCTGATTTTGAAGTATAAGACAAAGAGAGGAATCTTGGATACGAAGTACGAGTAAAAAATAACTAAAGACACTGAACTGGAAGTTACGTTACAAACGAATGGCTTTTAAAGTCTCTTAAATCACGAGTCGCACTTCCCTAAAAAGATTCCAACTATTCAAATTTCTCCTTAGAGACAAGCGCGTCCTCACCATCTTTCACAAATACTAACAGTGCCATTTGTTGTTTCAAGCTTTGGGCTTGTTAGCTAAATTAAATCTATGGGCCCAAAATTAATGGCCCATAGATTTTAGGCGTAATTGTGGGAGCCCATTTTCATTAGTCCATGAGATTAACCAACTAAGTCCTGGTAAATTAAACACTTGGCCCGACCCAAATCATGACTCAACCTCCACATGTAATACCCCGTACTTTTATTGATATGTATTTATGGGATTAATTAAATTAAATGTGAATTAATTGAGAATTAATCCAGATAAAATACTAATGAGATGTGAGTTGGTATTTGATTATAATGTGTATATATGGCAATATATGAATATTGAGAATATTGAAATTATCGCGAGACTGAAATACGACAATTTGGGAAATTTAGTTGGGACGCACGTGTCAGTCGCGTCGGGAACGTAATTATTTAAATTAAAAAGTGAATTTTATTTTTATCAACCAAATGGTCATTTTGAGTGCGCCAACGTGTCTGTAAGGCTCGAAATAGTCAGAAAACACTAGCCGGGGGTTTAGTTTGGGTCCCGGGGCATTTTTAAGCCAAACCGGCAACTTAAAAGGGTATTTTGGTAATTTTGAAATTTTGGGAATTATAACCAACGAATTTTGGGAATTAAATATAGGTTATTTAGTAACCCACTAAACCATTACCAGCACTTAACTAATTAGAGGGCTACGGGAGTTATAGGAAGAAGTTAGAAGAGGTTCCCAAAGAGAAAACCACCATCTTCAACCTTGGGAGAAAAATCGATAGAGAAGGGAGAATCAATCCATTCACCAACATCAAATTCAGAGAAGTATCTAAGGCAAGTGGTTTAATTATGTAAGTTTCAATTGAATGTTTCTTCCATGCTTAGAATTGATATAATTTCTTTATATTGGGTATTTGATGAAAACCCTTGAAATTTGAAATAGAAATTCATGATGTGTTATAGGGATTGCATGTAGAATATTAGTTGATGATTGTCCTACAAGAAATACAACTTTTTATGATGAAAAAATGGATTTATAAGGATAAAATTTAAGACATGACATTTTGGGTTCATACCCATAGGGTTTGGGGAAAAATTGGGGATTGATGATAATTTTATGGTATTTAGGAAGATTGGAACCCCAATAATATGTTAAGATACGATCTACGAAAGTTTACTGACGTTTAGGAACTTTAAAACACTATTTGGGATGATTTTAGGATGAGTTTAGAGATGAAGAAAATGGAGAAAAACGAAGTAGAATTTCTGGGCTTGAAACTGCCATCTCGTTAGAAGACCTGCCCAGGTCGTTCGAATGAGCTCGTTCGAACGAGCTTCTAACGAGGTGACAGTCTTCCTTCTAACGAGTTGGTAGTTCGTTCGATGTCTTTCATTCGAACGAACTCTCGTTCGATGCCCTTCGTTCGAACGAACTCTCGTTCGAACGACCTCATTCGAACGAACTCTCTAACGAGTTGACATAATGGCCTTTTTGGCCTGATTTGATTTTTAGTGTCCCGTAACCTTATTTAATAGATGAGATAAATTTCCCTTGTTAACTAATTGGTATAGTTGGGAGATTTGGGATATAGTGAGGAGTAAAATATAGAAGAGTGTCTTGAACCAAATGATATTTGTGGATTAGGACGCGAGTGACTAATCACGATGCGAGGATAGTTGATGACCTAAATACATATAAACCGGGGACATGTGATTGGTGTAAAATACTAAAAGTTGGTATAAGAACGAGAAGTATACCACTAATAAAATATGGTACTTACTATATGATTTTATGTGTATGACATACCTACCATACTTGCTATCACGGGAGGTTTGCGTTCGTTTAGGGCCATCTAATCTTTGTGTTCCTACGGGGGGATATAGATTGGTACCTCGAGGACTTAAGTCAGAGAAGGACTTATTGAGAAGTTAATAAGTCTGCTGATCATGGGAGCGTAGGTATGTGCGTGACCCATGTGATGTGAACTATGTTCGCCTCCATTGTTTGTGATTTGCTATTATCTGAGAACGATTCCTGAGAGATTCGGAATGCGTGATCCTTATGTACATGATGTATCGGGATGGGATAGCAGAGTATGTGTGCACCGCAGCTTAGTCTCGGGGTGCTACTATTGTATATTTACGATGTGAATAATATACGGTTAAATGAAAAGAATTTTCATGTTTAAATTGTGAAGAGTAATTATCGTAATGATTGCTAAAGATAAAAAGGGATAACCTGTAGTGAATTGTATTGCTAATAATTGAGGATCTGAGAATTTAAGTCAAACTCTCTATTTAATTGATGAAGTTGGAATTAAAGCGCGAATCGAGTAGAAAGGTTAGAATTTATTTGTCTAGATAGATATGAGAATCACTTGAATGGGTACGGTATGTTAGGAGTGCACAATTAGTCGAGCGGTGAGTATTTCATGCGAGAGCACGTCCTAACATGTATTTTGCATTCATTGTTATAATGTTATTAAATCACTTGCTATTTTTAAACATTTCTCCACAATCGAGATTTGACCCGTTTGCTTTCAAATCTATTTTTGTAAAAACCTTTTTAGGTGCCCAGCCACAAGGATACCATGCATAGGAGTTTTATTCAGGTGATGAGCTATAGCTATTGTGGAAGTTACAGGGCCTTGACAGTAGACGCCTCATTTTCTAGTCTTGACTCCATGTCCAGTTTGTCAGTTGTTGGGCATGTCGCCCCATTTCCTTAGAGACATTTTATATTTCAGTTATTCAGACTTTGATTTGTAATTAATTCAGGATGCAGACTTGTTTTATTTATTTCAGTATTGAGATTGTTGTGAGGAGTATTTCCTCCAGACTCATTATTAATTTTTGGTTACTCTATTGAGACTTTATTGTGTGTGTTTATGTTAACTTTTATAGTTTCACTTATTGCATGTTAATCAGATTTAATTTAAAATTTGACAACTCACTTTTTAAATACTAGGTGGTTAGTAATTATTAAAATGTTTTCGACAGTGATGCTATTAACTGAACCAACATGACATTTTGTATTAATTTAATAAAGGATTAGCTACCCAGTATTTAATTAGTCGGGGTGTCACAGGTTGTATCAGAGGATCAGGTTCTAGTGTCCTTAGGATCTGTACGGCTTATTATGTTTCCGCTGAGCTTTCTTTGATATAGAGACCGATATTTTAGGACTGTTGTATTCTTTTGTGTATGCTTCGCTCTTCATCTACTTTGAGTTAATAACTGCGAACTTATAGACTTTACTCTTATTTCAGATGCATCCACGATGCGTGCAATGGGTTCCTAGGGATGCACAGCCAGAGCCACAGCCTACACCAGTACAGAGCACCATGAATGCCGTCGAGGTTGCAGCTATTGTAGCCCAAGTGGTAAATTCCTCCCTAGCCATTGTACAACAGGCATCACCCCAGGCGCTAGTAGCCGCGCTAGTTCAGGCACATGCATTCCCGTCTGCTTGGGAACGCGTTCGTGATGCTTTTCAGAAAGCACACCCTCCGGAGTTTGCAGGTAGCTCCGATGTTGTGGTATCCAGTCAATGGAGGAAAGATATTAAGAGGCACTTGAGGATGTATGAGTGCACCGATGTTCAGAAGAAGATACTAGATACTTTCAAGCTAGTGGGATCTACATTGCAGTGGTGGGAGTCCATTACCACCGCAGAGGAGAGGGATACTCTCACTATACAGGAGTTTTAGGTGCGGTTAGACCGCAAATATTTTTCGTCAGCTGTTCACACGGAGATGAGGAGGAAACCGATGAACCTCAAGAAGGAGGGAAAGACTGTGGCCGAGTATGAGGCCGAATTCACTAATCTACTGAACATTGTTCCGGATGAAATATCGACTGAGGAGAAAAAGATTCAGAAGTTCACAGATGGATTGACTTGGAGGATCTGTCAGCATTTGTTGGGGAATCTCTCGTTGGCCACTTATTCTGACGTGTTTAACGCTGCACTGCTACACTGCCAGGATCACCGCTTTCACATGTCTGAGAGCAAGAGATCAGGAGAGTCCAACCTTCAGGGCAGGACTGGGGGAAATGGTGCCATCGGGGCATAATCTGCTCAGGGACAGCATAGGCAGGGTGAACAGGGTTCCCATCAGGGGGATCCTAAGATATTCAGATCTGGGAATTTCAGAAGTGGACAGGGAGGTTTCAGGCAGGGCCATCAGGGTCCAAATGGCCATCAGAGCTAGCAGGGTCAGAATGGTCAGCAGCAGTAGTTTCATCAGGGCCAGCATGGCCAGGGGAGAAATGGTAACGACCATCAGGGCCGAGGACAGTAGGGACAGCGAAGGGGAAACTTCCCGGGGAAGTGTTATGTTTATGGCAAGACTGGCCATAAACGCCAGGATTGTCCTGATAGGGGTAGGGCCCCACAGCAGCAGCAGCAGGGTGCTCGATAGGAGCCATAGAGGCCTATGTTTCCCTCCACCCTCCTAGCACCACCATAGATGGCAGCATTACCACCCATTCCAGCGGTCCCAGTTCAGCAGGGACAGCTTCAGTATGGGAGAGTGTATCAGCTCCAGCATGCCGCAGCCCCATAGGATCCACCGACCATTGAGGGTATGTTCTCTATTCAGGGGACTATGGGGCGTATTTTATTTAACACGGGGGCCACACATTGTTTCATTGCCATGAGATTTGCACGCACTATTGGGATATTAGACACCGCCGAGAGAACAATTACTTGTGTAAATTCACCATTGAGTAGGGGTTCCGTGATTTCCCTATATGTAGAGGCGTAAGTATAGAGATCGGGAGGTTTACTTTACCCGCGAATATGTTAGTGTTAGAGATGATCGAGTATGATGCCATTATTGGTATGGATTGGCTAGTTGCGTACCGAACCATGATTGACTGTTTTAGTAGGAGTATTATCTTTGCCATTCCCGGGCAGGAGATGTTTTTAGTGGCGATGCCTCGCCCTGAGGGAGGATCATCCACTCACTTGTACTATATAGAGGAGGAGACCTCTAAGGAAGTGGTGATACCACTTGATGTGATTCCGGTCGTTCGAGAGCTTGCCAATGTATTTCAGGATATACCTGGATTACCTCCGAGTTGAATAAGGTCACGATACGGAATAAGTATCCGTTGCCCCGAATAGATGACTTATTCGACCAGCTAAGAGGAGCTTCTTTCTTCTCAAAGATTAATTTGAGATCAGGATACCATCAGTTGCGTATCAGGGAAGAGGACGTCTCGAAGACTGCTTTCTTAATGAGATATGGTTCCTACGAGTTTCGGGTCATACTTTTTGGCTTGACCAATGCTCCAGCCGTGTTTATGGACTTGATGAATAGGGTGTTCAGAGAGTTCCTAGACCAGTTCATCATTGTTTTCATCGATGACATTCTGGTTTACTCCCAGATAGAAGAGGAACACATCGAGCATTTGAGGCAAGTTTGGCAGACACTGCGTCACAACGAGCTATATGCAAAGTATGAGAAGTGCGGGTTTTGGCTGAAGGAGGTTCAGTTTTTAGGGCATATTATTTTAGACCGGGGGATATATGTTGATCCGGGGAAGGTATCAGCAGTGAGGGAGTGGGGACAACCCACGACACCGACTGAGATCCGTAATTTCTTGGGCCTAGCAGGATACTACAGGAGGTTTATTCGGGGTTTCTCAAAGATAGAGGGTCCTTTGACACATCTGACTCATAAGGGTGTGCCATTCATTTGGAGCGATCCCTGTCAGTTGGCATTCGATGAATTGAAGGACAAGTTGACCTCAGCACCGGTGTTAGCATTGCCGAGACCGGGAGTTGAGTATCTAGTCTACACCGATGCATCCTTACAAGGACTTGGAGGTGTATTACAGCAGGAGAGTCAGGCCATAGCTTATGCTTCCCGTAAGCTTAAGCCTCACGAGAAGAGTTACCCCACCCATGACTTGGAGTTAGCGACAGTTGTATTTGCACTTCGGATTTGGAGACACTATCTCCTGGGGGAGAAATTCAGGTTATTCACGGACCACAAATCTCTACAGTACCTCTTCACGCAGAAGGAGTTGAATATGCGGCGACGGAGGTGGCTTGAGTTTGTGAAGGATTATCAGTTCGATATCCAATATCACCCGAGGAGGGATAACGTGGTAGTAGACGCGTTGAGCCGTAGGCCAGTAAATGAGGTGGCCGAGGTGTGGAAGGCTAAGTGGAAGGAGTTGGGACACCAGGATTGTAATGACCTCACTTTTATGTCCTCATATGTATATAGTTTGTTTTTACACTCATGTGTTACTTACTATCTTATAAATGTTGTATTATTATATATGTGATGTTATTGGCTATCAATATAACAAACCCCATTTTTTAAAAGGAAGAATCAATCGTAAATAGGATGAAATCGAAGTCTTATGACACATCTTAAGGTATATAATAAGTTTTGGGGTAGAAAATATAATTTTATGAAACTTTAGGGACTAAAAAAAAATATAAAAACAGCCATTTTGTAAATAAAATATTTTCAAGGACCTCTAAGAAATATTGAAAATATATAGTGTGAAATTACCAAAATACCCTTCATGTGTGAAATGACCCTTATACCCGTATCACCTTTCCACCACGTGCTGGTCACCTCCACCTTACACATGTCATCTTCAGAGAGAAAGCTAAAACACTTGTCATCATTTGGTGATGTTAGACTGCAAGACCACCCCGGAATGCGACACCCAAACGATGAGTTGCCATCGTAATGCTTGATCACCTAGACACATGTCAACACCGTAAGACTTTTGGAAACCTATAAATAGGGCCTTAGGGTTCATTTGAAGCTCACACCAATTCCTTGAGAATTATAGTAAGAAAGAGTGATAGAAATCTTGGGAAATATCTTAAGAAGGAGTTCTATACTTTCGAAGAAAGAATTCATTTCGTAGGTATGATTTTATTTAAATGTTATAATTCATTTTTGTAGTTTTAATTTCGTATTTTATAGCTTTACTTAGTAGTTATGCTGGTAAAATACACTAAAGACTTTACTAATCAAAACTTAAAATTTGAAAACAATCTAAATTGATTTTATTTTCAAAATATGTCAACTTGTTTGAAAAATATATATACGCTTTTTAAAATGATTTTTGTAAACAATTACTCGTATTATGGAATCTCATTTAAGTAATTCCAAAGTCAGTCCCGGTGAAATTCTGTCTAATTGAGATGGTATTTAAGTGGTGCCCCTGTGACCTTCCATCTCAACTGGGAATAAATCCGAAAATATTTTGTCTAGATGAGATGGTATTTAAGTGGTGCCCCTGTGACCCTCCATCTCTACTGGGAACCGACTGATTAGGAAGAACTATGAATTGAAATTCTTTAAATGCGATGAATGAATATTAAAAATTGATAAAATGGTTTTAGTAACCTTTTTCAGCACGATATTTTAGGATTAAAACACAATATTTAGAATTGGGCTTTATTTAGAATACATAATTAAACCTTTATTGTATTTATTAGATTAACGTGTGATCCAAGACTCAATATCTATATTTTCGAGCCTCTATTTTAGGTGAGTACTCTGACATTCCTTGTATATTTTAATTATATGATAGTATGCAAACTATATATATTTTGGGAACTGCTTTTATTCTCAAAATTCATGTGATACCGATGATTGATTCATTTGTGATATGTTTATGTCTGTCCATATAAACATACTAATTAAAATGATTATTGAAAAGGATATTGAATATTGAAATTATGATTCGTCCTAAGGGACCTCTTTACTGACTGACCTTCCCAGCTGGGTTATCGCTGGTGTGCCCTAAATAAGGCGTTGTGATGAACATGTTCAATTGACCCTCAACTACCGGGGTATAATACAGTAGAAGAATACGATATTAGAGTGTACTTGGCCATCAAAATGATATGATTGAAATAAAAATATATCACATTTGATTTGTTGCATTCTTCTTATTCTGAGCTATCCAATTGGGATATATATACTATCATTTCAAAATATATATTTATTTACTGCAAGTTCCTATCCATATATGTATATTCCTTATCTTTTCACTTGAATAGGTATCTATTTTCTGAAAACCTTGGAATGTCGGGAGATTAAATCTTATTGAGCTTTTAGCTGACATTGTATAAATAACGATTTTTCAGGAAATAATTAGACTGGAGGATGGAGTGTAGAAGGACTATGTTGAAGATCTAGCTTGAGGAGCTCTTTTGTTATAATTTTAAATATAACGTTTGTTTTTAGGAGATAGAGCATGTTTGGCTCTTTATTAATAAGTTTTTAATTTTGGCATAAGTTGTAATCCGTTCATACTGTAATATATACGAAGTTCCCTTTTAGAAAGCTCTGATGACGTAATTCCATTTTTTCAATAGTTTACGATTCATGACCATGTGAATGTATTTCCGTTGCATTTATTTTAAGAAATATTTTAAGTCCATAACATTGAATGCCTTGGTGGCATGTCAAGACACTCATTCCCTACTACTATTGGGTTGGGGTTGTGACAGAGGTGGTATCAGAGCATAGGTGATGAACCCGTAGACTACTGAACATAGGTTTTGAACGTTATAGATTTCGTGTTTCAATCCTTAGGAGATAGTATTAAATATCTGATTTATGTGATAACCTTCCCTATGTGTTATATTATTTATAACTAGTATTTTAGTTTTCAATCTTGATTTAGTATAGTAGATCTTTCGTTTTGCCATGACTGTAGAAAATGACCAAGAGAAGATCATCTATGGGAACTAGTGATTCGAGTATTGAAGGACTGGAAGGTGCATACAAGGCGATCGAAAGTCTAGCAAAGATTGTGGAGAATCAAGTAAATAATGGAGTACCAAGGAATCCTGAACTAAGTAAATGTACTATTGAACAGTTCAAGATGTTAATTCCTCCATCATTTAAAGGTACTCCTAACCCCACTGAAGCAGAAAGTTGGGTGATGCAAATAGAAAATATACTCGATGTTCTTAAGTGTACTGATGAACAAAGAGTATCATTTGGAATGTTTATGTTAGAAGGTGAAGCCGAACATTGGTGGAGAATGACTAAGAGAATATACGAGGAAAGGAATAAGCCCATAGGTTGGAATGATTTCCTAGTGATATTCTACGAGAAATACTTTCCTGAAACGGTACAAGACCAAAAAGCAGCCGACTTCATGAGTTTAGTTCAAGGAAATATGACGGTTAGTCAATACGAGGCGAAGTTTACCGAGTTATCCCGTTTTGCACCTCATGTTGTGATAACCGATACTTTAAAGGCTAAGAACATTAAACGTGGGTTAAGGTTGAACATTCGTAGTCGAATTTCCATCTTGAAGTTGACATCATATATTGACGTGGTGACTAGAGCAACGATAGCTGAGAAGGACAGTGAAGAATATAATCAGATTAGAGAAGGGAAGAGGAAGTTTGGGGAATAAAGAGGAAGGAACCCAAATAATAAACCCTTTAGTACTATACCCAATACAGGGCGACCTTTTGTGAATAAACCCTTTAATGTTGATAGATGCCAATGATGTGGTAATATTCATAGAGGGCAACCATGTTACCTGGAAATAGGAAATTGCTTTGGGTGTGGCCAAAAGGGACATAAAATGAGAGATTGCCCTAACAAAGGGAAGGCGCCAATGAATACTTTTAATGACAATAAAGATCATGGAAGACAAGGTAGAATTTCTAAACATTCTGATGCAAGGGCTTCTAATGCAGTAGTGTCAGGTATACTTTCTATATGTACACAGCCTTTTCAAGTTTTAATAGATCCTGGTTCTACCCATTCATTTGTGTCTTTACGTTTCGTTAATCGCTTTCCTAATATTCCCGAACCCTTGAATCATAACATACACGTTTCTACTCCTTCTGGTGATTTATTGACGGGTACATTAGTATATAAATCTTGCCCTATAGATGTTAGTAGTCATAAACTATATGTCGATTTGATAGTTTTAGACATAAGAGATTTTGAAGTCATTTTGGGGATGAATTGGTTAGCATCATATCATGCTAATGTAGATTGTTTTGAGAAGAGAGTTACTTTCCAAATTCCTAACCAACCAAAATTCAGTTTTGAAGGAACTGGCATATTATCTCCCATGTGTATTGTCTCTTCAATGCAAGCCTATAGTTTTCTTAAGAAAGGATGTCAAGGATTTCTTGCAAGTGTTATTGATTTGAAAATGAAGGATCCTAGTTTAGAAGAGATCCCTATAGCAAAACATTTTCCAGATGATTTTCCAGATGATTTACCCAGTCTACCTCCTAGTAGAGAAATAGAGTTTATGATTGACCTTCTTCCTGGAGCCATACCAATCTCAAAATCACCTTATCGCATGGCACCTTTAGAATTAAGGGAATTAAAAGTTCAATTACAAGATCTATTAGACAAGGGTTTTATTAGACCAAGTATATCCCCTTGGGGTGCTCCGGTGTTATTTGTTAAAAAGAAGGATGGGACGATGAGGTTATGTATAGATTATCATGAACTGAACAAGGTAGCCATTAATAATAAATACCCCTTACCTCGTATAGATGATTTTTTTTACCAACTACAAGGTGCGCAAGTATTTTCTAAAATTGACCTTAGGTCAGGATATCACCAATTGAAGATTAAGGAAGATGATATTTCGAAATCAACTTTTCTTACTAGATATGGTCACTATGAATTTCTTGTGATGCCATTTGGACTTACTAATGCACCAGCCATTTTTATGGATATGATGAATAGAGTGTTTAGGAAATATTTGGATCAATGTGTGGTTATTTTCATTGATGACATCCTTATTTATTCCAAGAGTATTGAAGAACACGATAAGCATTTAGAGATAGTATTACAAATCCTTAGGAAGGAGAAATTATATGCAAAATTAAAGAAGTGTGAGTTTTGGTTGCCTAGCATTTCTTTTCTAGGACATGTCATTTCCAAAGAGGGACTGTCGGTTAACCCTCAAAAGATCAAGGCTATACTAGATTGGCCTAAACTACCTAATGTAACAGAGATTCGTAGTTTCCTTGGATTAGCAAGTTATTATCGAAGATTTGTTGAAGGATTTTCTATCATTGCCAAACCTCTATCCAGGTTAACACAAAAGAAGGTAAAATATGAATGGTCTGAGGAAGTTGAGAATAGTTTTCAAGAACTTAAGAATCGATTAGTAACTGCCCCAATTTTGACTATTCCTTCGGGGACAGGAGGATTGGTGATTTACAGTGATGCTTCAAAAAATGGTTTGGGATGTGTGCTAATGCAAAATGGGAAAGTAGTAGCTTATGCCTCGAGACAATTAAAACCACATGGACAGAATTATCCAACCCATGACTTAGAATTAGCTACTATAATTTTTGCTCTTAAGATTTGGAGACACTATTTATATGGTGAGACTTGTGAGATTTATACCGATCATAAGAGTTTGAAATATATATTTACTCAGAAAGAATTGAACATGAGACAAAGGAGGTGGTTAGAATTGATGAAGGATTATGATTTAAATATTCATTATCACCCAGGGAAAGCAAATGTAGTAGCTGATGCTTGAAGTAGGAAGTCTACAACAAATTTAGCATGTCTCATTACAAATCAGGAACCTTTGTTAGCGGATTTGAGAAGTATGGTAATAGATGTACGTATTTATAGCAAAGGAGGAATAATCGCAACCTTACAAGTACAACCCACGTTGATGGAAAGGATCAAAATTGCATAAGTAAATGACCCACAACTGAAGAAGATCAGAGAAGAGGTTATTGAAGGGAAGAGATTTGAATTTGCGATACGGGATGATATATTGAGGTTTGGAAATAGAGTGTGTGTTCCACGTGATGCCCAACTAAAGAGACAAATTTTGGAGGAAACTCATTGCTCGAGATTTACATTTCATCCTGGAAATACCAAGATGTATAGAGATCTTCGAGAAGTGTTTTAGTGGAATAATAAGAAAAGGGAGATAGCGGAATTTGTATCTCACTGTTTGGTTTGTCAACAAGTAAAAGCTGAACATCAGAAACCATCGGGATTATTACAACCTCTACCTATCCCTGAATGGAAATGGGAATATATTACCATGAATTTTGTGACAGGTTTAATAAGGAGTTCAAATGGTAATGATTCTATTTGGGTAATTATTGATAGGTTAACTAAATCTGCTCATTTTCTTGCCATTAAAATTACCCATTCATTAGAAAAGTTAGCCAAGTTGTATGTGCGGGAAATTATTAGGCTTCATGTGTAATGACCCCATTTTCTTATACCAATATATAGTTGTCTTCTTTCAATTTCGTCACACTTACTATCTAATAATGATATATTATTACATATATGATATTCCGAGTTCTTAATATGACAAAGCCCATTTTTTAAATTTGAAGAATCAACGGTAAAATGGGTCAAACGGAGATTTTATGGCACATCCTAAGCTAAGTGATAAGTTTTGGGGTAGAAAATGTAATTTTATGAAACTTTACATGGACCAAAATGAAAAATAAAAAGGGGCCTTTTAGTAAATAAAATATTTTCAGGGACCTATAAGAAATATTGAAAATATATGGTGTGAAATTACCAAAATGCCCTTCAGGTCCGAAATGACCCTTATACCCTTAATACCTATCCACCTTGTGCTCGACACCTCGTGCTCGGTTTTGACACCTCCACCGTACACATGTCGTCGTTAGAGGAGAAGCCAAAACACGTGTCATCGTTAGAGGAGAAGCTAAAACACGTGTCACAGTCCGGTGAAATAAGACTGCAAGACACCTCCATTACGCGACACGTCAACGCTGACTCCCATTGTAAAAGCTTGGTCAGCATGGACACGTGTCAACCCTGGGATATCTTTGGAAAATTATAAATAGGGCCTTTGGGGGATCATTTGAAAATCACACCAATTCCTTGAGAATTATAGAAAGAAATAGTGAGAGAAAGTGTGAGAAAGTTTAAGAAGAAGTTCTTAGGGATATTCATCTTAAGGTAATCTTAATGTTATAATGCATCTTTATAGTTTTAATTTATTGTTTTATAGCTTTACTTAGTAGTTATGCTGGTAAAATACAATAAAGAATTCACTAATCAAAACTTAAAATTTAGAACAAATCCAAGTTGATTTTATAAACTTGTTTGAAATTATTCGCTTTTAAAAATGATTCTTTTTAAAGAAATTGCTCGTTATTATGGAATCCGATTTAAGTAATTCCAAAGTCAGGCCCGATGAAGTTCTGTCTAAATGAGATGGTATTTAAGTGGTGCCCCTGTGACCCTCCATCTCTACTGGGAATGAATCCGAAAATGTTCTGTCTAGATGAGATGGTATTTAAGTGGTGCCCCTGTGACCCTCCATCTCTACTGGGAACCGACTGATGAGGAAAGACAATGAATTGAATTCTGCAATTATGATCAATGAGTTTTAAAAGTTGAAAAATGGTGATTCAGTAATCCTTTAAAAGAGGAAGTTATTATTAAAGTATAGTATAAACTGGACCTTAGAACGTGTACTTAAATCTTTACCAGATTAACGTGTGATCGAAGACTCAATACCAGTAAATTTGACCTCCATTTTGGGTGAGTACTCTGACATTCCTTGTGTATTTTGATTATATGATATTATGCAAACTATATATATTTTGTGAACTGCTTTTATTCTCAAAATTCATGTGATACCGATGACTGATTCAATTGTGATATGTTTATATTTGTCCATATAAACATACCGATTAAAATGATTATTGAAAAGGATATTGAATATTGAAATTATGATTCGTCCTAAGGGACCTCTTTACTGACTAACCTTCCCAGCTGGGTTATCGCTAGTGTGCCCTAAATAAGGCGTTGTGACGAACTAGTTCGATTGACCCTCAACTACCGGGGTATAATACGGTAGAAGAATACGGTATTAGAGTGTACTTGACCATTAAAATGATATGATTGAAAGAAAAAGATATCACATTTGATTTGTTGCATTCTTCTTATTCTGAGCTATCCAATTGTGATGTATATAATTTCATTTCAAAATTATATCTATTTACTGCAAGTTCCTCTCCATATATGTATATGCCTTCTCTTTTGACTTGAATAAGTATCTATTTTCCGAAAATCCTAGAATGTTTGGAGATTGAACCTCATTCGGATTTTAGATGATGTTGTATAAATAATCATTTTTCAGGAAATGCTTAGACTCACGGACGGAATGAAAATGGACTATATTGAAGATTTAGCTTTTAGAGCTCTTTTTGTAAAATGTTTGTTTAGAGCATGTGTGTCTCTCTTGTAATAAGGTTTAAATTTTCTCTTAAGTTGTAACATGTTGTTACTTTTAATATATATGAAGTTTCCTTTAGAAAGCTCTAATGACGTAATTCCTTTACTTTCGGTATTTTACGATTCATAACCATGTGATAATATATCCATTGCATTTATTTAAGGAAACCATTAAATCGGAATATTTTTTGCCTTGGTGGCATTTCAAGACACTCATTCCCTAATACTATTTTGGATCGGGGTCGTGACAGAGGTGGTATCAGAGCATAGGTTATGAACCCGTAGACTACTGAACATAAGTTTCGAACATTATCGACTTTAAGTCTCCATACATAGGTTATAGGATTAAATATCCGACTGATGTGATAACCCTCCATATTTCTTATAGTCTATATATAATTATTTATATATCATTGTTCTCCTAAAATGCAATCTTGGGCTAGTATAATACATCTTACATTTGGCCATGACTGTATAAAATGACCAAGGCAAGATGAACTCCATGGACTATTGGTTCGAGTATGGAAGGGCTGGAAGGTGCATACAAAGCAATTGAAAGTCTAGCAAGAATTGTGGAGCATCAGGTGAATAATGGAGCACCAAGGAATCCTGAACTAAGGAGTTGTACTATTGAACAGTTCAAGAAGTTGAATCCTCCATCTTTTAAAGGGACTCCTAACCCCACTGAAGCAGAAAATTGGGTGATGCAAATGGAAAAGATGTTCGATATTCTTAAGTGTACAGATGAACAACGGGTTTTATTTGGAACATTCATGTTAGAAGGTGAAGTCGAACATTGGTGGAGAATGACTAAGAGACTGCATGGGGAAAGGAATAATTCCATAGGTTGGAATGACTTATTAGTGATATTTTATGAGAAATACTTTCCCAAAACGGTGCAAGACCAAAAACCAGCTGACTTCATGGGTCTGGTTCAAGGAAATATGACGGTTAGTCAATATGAGGCAAAGTTTACTGAGTTATCCCGTTTTTCACCTCATGTTGTGATAACCGATGTTTTAATAGCCAATAAGTTTGAACGTGGGTTAAGGTTGAATATTCGTAGCCGAATTTCCATCCTAAAGTTGGCATCATATAATGACGTGGTGGGTAGGGCAACAATAGCTGAGAAGGATAGTGAAGAATATAATCAGGTTAGAGAGGGGAAGAGGAAGTTTGGAGAACAAAGAGGAAGGAACCCCAGTAACAAACCCTTTAGGACTATACCTAATATAGGACAACCTTTAGTAAACAAACCCTCTAATGTTGATAAATGTCAACGTTGTGGTAATATTCATAGAGGGCGACCATGTTACCTGGAGACGGGGAGTTGCTTTAGGTGTGGCCAAACGGGACATAAAATGCGAGATTGTCCTAACAAAGGGAAAACGACAACAAAGACTTCTAATGACAATAAGGATCAGGGCAGCCAAGGTAGAGTCTTTAATCTTTCCGATGCAAAGGCTTCTAATGCAGTAGTGTCAGGTACACTTTCTATATGTGCACAACCTTTTCAAGTTTTAATTGATCATGGTTCTACCCATTCATTTGTGTCTGTGCGTTTTGTTAATCGCTTTCCTAATATTCCTGAATCCTTGAATCATATCATACACGTTTCTACTCCTTCGGGTGAGTTATTGACGGGAACATTAGTATATAAGTCTTGCCCTATAAATGTCAGTAGTCATAAACTATTCGCTGATTTGATAGTTTTAGACATAAGAGATTTTGAAGTCATTTTGGGGATGGATTGGTTAGCATCATATCATGCTAGGGTGGATTGTTTTGAGAAGAGGGTTATTTTCCAAATTCCTAACCAACCAGAATTCAGTTTTGAAGGAACTAGCATCTTATCTCCCATGCGTATTATCTCTGCAATGCAAGCTTGTAGTTTTCTTAAGAAGGGATGTCAAGGATTCCTTGCCAGTGTTATTGATTTGCAAATAAAAGAGCCTAGTTTAGAAGATATCCCTATAGCTAGGCTTTTTCCAGATGTTTTTCCAGATGATTTGCCTAGTCTACCTCCTAGTAGAGAAGTAGAATTTACCATTGACCTTGTTCCTGGAACCACACCAATCTCAAAACCACCTTATCGCATGGCACCTTTAGAATTAAGGGAATTAAAAGTTCAAGTACAAGATCTGTTAGACAAGGGTTTTATTAGACCTAGTATATACCCTTGGGGTGCTCCAGTGTTATTTGTTAAAAAGAAGGATGGAAGGATGAGGTTATGTATAGATTATCGTGAACTAAATAAGGTGACCATTAAGAATAAATACCCCTTACCTCGTATAGATGATTTGTTTGACCAACTGCAAGGTGCACAAGTATTTTCGAAGATTGACCTTAGGTCAGGCTACCACCAATTGAAGATTAAGGAAGAGGATATTTCGAAATCAGCTTTTCGTACTAGATATGGTCACTATGAATTTCTTGTGATGCCATTTGGATTAACTAATGCACCAGTCGCTTTTATGGATATGATGAATAGAGTGTTTAGGAAATATCTGGATCAGTGTGTGGTTGTTTTCATTGATGACATCCTTATTTATTCCAAAGGTATTGAAGAACACGAGAAGCATTTGGAGATAGTATTACAAATCCTTAGGAAAGAGAAATTATATGAGAAATTAAAGAAGTGTGAATTTTGGTTTCCTAGTGTTTCTTTTCTAGGACATTTCATATCCAAGGAGGGAGTGTCGGTTGATCCTCAAAAGATCGAGGCTATACTAGATTGGCCAAGACCAACTAATGTGATGGAGATTCGTAGTTTCCTAGGGTTAGCAGGTTATTATCGAAGATTTGTTAAAGGATTTTCTAGTATTGCCAAACCTCTCTCTAGGTTAACACAAAAGATGGTGAAATATGAATGGTCTGAGGAAGTTGAGAATAGTTTTTGAGAACTTAAGAATCGATTAGTAACTGCCCCAATTTTGACTATTCCTTCCGGTACAGGAGGATTTGTGATTTATAGTGATGCTTCTAAAAATGGTTTGGGATGTGTGCTAATGCAAAATGGAAAAGTAGTAGCTTATGCCTCGAGATAGTTAAAACCCCATGAGCAAAATTATGCAACCCATGACTTAGAATTAACAGCGGTAATTTTTGCTCTTATGATTTGGAGACATTATTTGTATGGTCAGACTTGTGAAATTTATACCGATCATAAGATTTTGAAATATATCTTTACTCAGAAGGAATTGAACATGAGACAAAGGAGGTGGTTAGAATTGATGAAGGATTATGATGTAAATATTCACTATCACCCGGGGAAAGCTAATGTAGTTGTCGACGCTTTAAGTAGAAAGTCTACACCAAATTTAGCATGTCTTATTACCAGCCAGGAAGCTCTATTGAAAGATTTGAGAAGTATGGAAATAGATGTACGTATTTATGGTGAAGTAGGAATAATCGTAAACTTACAAATACAACCCACGTTGATGGAAAGAATTAAAGTTGCACGAGTAAATGACCCACAACTGAGGAAGATTAAAGAAGAGGTTATTGAAGGGAAGAGAATTGAATTTGCGATACTAGATGATATATTAAGGTTTGGAAATAGAGTCTGTATACCTGGTGATGACCAACTAAAGAGGTAAATTTTGGAGGAAGGTCATTACTCGAGATTCACAGTTCATCCCGAAAATACCAAGATGTACAGAGATCTCCGAGAAGTGTTTTGGTGGAATAACATAAAAAGGGAGATAGCAGAGTTTGTATCTCAGTGTTTGATCTGTCAACAAGTAAAATCTGAACATCAAAAACCATCAGGACTATTACAAACTTTACCAATCCCTGAGTGGAAGTGGGAACATATTACCATGGATTTTGTGATAGGGCTACCAAGGAGTTCCAATGGTAATGATTCCATTTGGGTAATTATTGATAGGTTAACTAAATCTTCTCATTTTCTTGCCATTAAGATTACCCATTCCTTAGAAAAGTTAGCTAAATTGTATATACGGGAAATTATTAATCTTCATGGAACCCCAGTTTCAATTGATTCTGATCGTGACCCTAGATTCGTGTCTCGCTTTTGGAAAAGCCTATAAGTAGCCATGGGATCAAAATTGAATTTCAGCACCGCTTTTCATCCTCAAACAGACAGACAATCGGAGAGAACCATCCAAACCTTAGAGGATATGCTTAGGGCATGTGTACTTGATTTGAAGAGGAATTGGGACGATCATTTACCGTTAGTGGAATTTGCATATAATAATAACTATCAAGCATGTATTCAAATGGCTCCGTATGAGGCACTCTATGGTAGAAGGTGTCGTTCTCCTGCATGTTGGGTAGAAGTTGGAGAAAGAAAATTATTGGGACCAGAATTGATTCAAGTCACAACAGAGAAAGTGAAATTGATACAAGACCGACTTCAAATTGCTCAAAGCCGTCAAAAGAGTTATGCTGACAATCGGCATCGACCGTTAGAATTCCAAAGAGGAGACTATGTTTTCTTACGAGTATCACCGACAAAGGGAGTAATCCGATTTGGGAAGAAAGGAAAGTTGAGTCCAAGATACATAGGACCTTTTGAAATCCTTGAAAGGATAGGTGTTGTTGCGTATCGAATAACATTACCCCCTGAACTCTCTAGTGTGCATAATGTGTTTCATGTTTCAATGATGAAGAAATACATCCCTGATCTAGCACATATCTTAAGTCACGAGCCTCTTCAAGTTAGAGAAGATTTGACATACATTGAGCATCCAGTGGAAATCTTAGACCATAAAGATCAAATATTACGAACCAAGGTTATTCCACTAGTCAAAGTATTATGGCGGAATCATTCTGTTGAAGAAGCAACATGGGAGCGGGAAGATGAAATAAAAGAGCGATATCCATACCTTTTTGGAAATTAATGTAAGTAAAGTTTGGGGATCAAACTTTTTATAAGGAGGGTAGGATGTAATGACCCCATTTTCTTATACCAATATATAGTTGTCTTCTGTCAATTTCGTCACACTTACTATCTAATAATGATATATTATTACATATATGATATTACAAGTTCTTAATATGACAAAGCCCATTTTTTAAATTTGAAGAATCAACGGTAAAATGGGTCAAACTGAGATTTTATAGCACATCCTAAGCTAAGTGATAAGTTTTAGGGTAGAAAATGTAATTTTATGAGACTTTAGGGACTTGGTTTTAATAAAGAATGAATTGAACATAAGACAAAGGAGGTGGTTAGAATTGATGAAGGATTATGATTTAAATATTCATTATCACCCAGGGAAAGCAAATGTAGTAGCTGATGCTTTAAGTAGTAAGTCTACAACAAATTTAGCATGTCTCATTACAAATCAGGAACCTTGGTTAGCGGATTTAAGAAGTATGGAAATAGATCTACGTATTTATAGCAAAGGAGGAATAATCTCAACCTTACAAGTACAACCCACGTTGATGGAAAGGATCAAAATTGCATAAGTAAATGACCCATAACTGAAGAAGATCAGAGAAGAGGTTATTGAAGGGAAGAGATTTGAATTTGTGATACGGGATGATATATTGAGGTTTGGAAATAGAGTGTGTGTTCCACGTGATGCCCAACTAAAGAGAAAATTTTTGGAGGAAACTCATTGCTCGAGATTTACATTTCATCCTGGAAATACCAAGATGTATAGAGATCTTCGAGAAGTGTTTTAGTGGAATAATAAGAAAAGGGAGATAGGAGAATTTGTATCTCACTGTTTGGTTTATCAACAAGTAAAAGCTGAATATCAGAAACCATCGGGATTATTACAACCTCTACCTATCCCTGAATGGAAATGGGAATATATTACCATGGATTTTGTGACAGGTTTACTAAGGAGTTCAAATGGTAATGATTCTATTTGGGTAATTATTGATAGGTTAACTAAATCTGCTCATTTTCTTGCCATTAAAATTACCCATTCATTAGAAAAGTTAGCCAAGTTGTATGTGCGGGAAATTATTAGGCTTCATGTGTAATGACCCCATTTTCTTATACCAATATATAGTTGTCTTCTTTCAATTTCGTCACACTTACTATCTAATAATGATATATTATTACATATATGATATTCTGAGTTCTTAATATGATAAAGCCCATTTTTTAAATTTGAAGAATTAACGGTAAAATGGATCAAACTGAGATTTTATGGCACATCCTAAGCTAAGTGATAAGTTTTGGGGTAGAAAATGTAATTTTATGAAACTTTAGGGACTTGGTTTTAATAAAGAAAGATACATGGACCAAAATGAAATATAAAAAGGGGCCTTTTCGTAAATAAAATATTTTTAGGGACCTATAAGAAATATTGAAAATATATGGTGTGAAATTACCAAAATGCCCTTCAGGTCCGAAATGACCCTTATACCCTTAATACCTATCCACCTTGTGCTCGACACCTCATGCTCGTTTTTGACACCTCCACCATACACGTGTCGTCGTTAGAGGAGAAGCCAAAACACGTGTCATCGTTAGAGGAGAAGCTAAAACACGTGTCACAGTCCGGTGAAATAAGACTGCAAGACACCTCCGTTACGCGACGCGTCAACGCTGACTCCCATTGTAAAAGCTTGGTCAGCATGGACACGTGTCAACCCCGGGATATCGTTGGAAAACTATAAATAGGGCCTTTGGGGGATCATTTGAAACTCACACCAATTCCTTGAGAATTATAGAAAGAAATAGTGAGAGAAAGTGTGAGAAAGTTTAAGAAGAAGTTCTTAGGGATATTCATCTTAAGGTAATCTTAATGTTATAAAGCATCTTTATAGTTTTAATTTATTTTTTTATAGCTTTACTTAGTAGTTATGCTGGTAAAATACAATAAAGAATTCACTAATCAAAACTTAAAATTTAGAACAAATCCAAGTTGATTTTATAAACTTGTTTGAAATTATACGCTTTTAAAAATGATTCTTTTTAAAGAAATTGCTCGTTATTATGGAATCCGATTTACGTAATTCCAAAGTCAGGCCCGGTGAAGTTCTGTCTAGATGAGATGGTATTTAAGTGGTGCCCCTGTGACCCTCCATCTCTACTGGGAACCGACTGATGAGGAAAGACAATGAATTGAATTCTTCAATTACGATCAATGAGTTTTAAAATTTGAAAAATGGGGATTCAGTAATCCTTTAAAAGAGGAAGTTATTATTAAAGTATAGTATAAACTGGACCTTAGAACGTGTACTTAAATCTTTATCAGATTAACGTGTGATCGAAGACTCAATACCAGTAAATTTGACCTCCATTTTGGGTGAGTACTCTGACATTCCTTGTGTATTTTGATTATATGATATTATGCAAACTATATATATTTTGTGAACTGCTTTTATTCTCAAAATTCATGTGATACCAATGACTGATTCAATTGTGATATGTTTATATTTGTCCATATAAGCATACCGAATAAAATGATTATTGAAAAGGATATTGAATATTGAAATTATGATTCGGCCTAAGGGACCTCTTTACTGACTGACCTTCCCATCTGGGTTATCGCTGGTGTGCCCTAAATAAGGCGTTGTGACGAACTAGTTCGATTGACCCTCAACTACCGGGGTATAATACGGTAGAAGAATACGGTATTAGAGTGTACTTCGCCATTAAAATGATATGATTGAAAGAAAAAATATCACATTTGATTTGTTGCATTCTTCTTATTCTGAGCTATCCAATTGTGATATATATAATTTCATTTCAAAATTATATCTATTTAGTCCAAGTTCCTCTCCATATATGTATATGCCTTCTCTTTTGACTTGAAGAGGTATCTATTTTCCAAAAACCCTGGATTGTTTGGAGATTGAACCTCATTTGGCTTTTAGCTGATGTTGTATAAATAACCATTTTTCAGGAAATGTTTAGACTCACGGACGGAATGAAAATGGACTATATTGAAGATTTAGCTTTTAGAGCTCTTTTTGTAACATGTTTATTTAGAGTATGTGTGGCGTTCTCCTGCAAGAAACTATTCAAATGGCTCCATATGAAGCACTATACGGTAGAAGGTGTCATTCTCCTGCAAGTTGGGTAGAAGTTGGAGAAAGAAAATTGTTGGGACCAGAATTGATTCAGATCACAACAGAGAAAGTGAAATTGATACAAGACCGACTTCGAATTGCTCAAAGCCGTCAACAGAGTTATTTTGACAATCGACACCGACAGTTAGAATTTCAAAAAGGAGATTATGTGTTCTTACGAGCATCGCCTTCAAAGGGAGTAATACGATTCGGGAAGAAAGGGAAGTTGAGCCCAAGATACATAGGACCTTTTGAAATCCTTGAAAAGATATGAGTTGTTGCATATAGAATAGCCTTACCACCTTAACTCTCTAGTGTACATAATGTGTTTCACGTATCAATGGGGAAGAAATATGTCCCAGATCCAACACATATCTCAAGTCACAAACCTCTTCAAGTTAGAGAAGACTTGTCATACATTGAGCATCTGGTAGAAATTTTGGACCATAAAGATCAAATATTACAGACCAAGATAATTCCACTGATCAAAGTATTATGGAGAAATCATTCAGTTGAAGAAGCATAGTGGGAGCGGGAAGATGAAATAAAGGAGAGATATCCATACTTGTTTGTAAATTAATATGAGTCAAGTTTGGGGACCAAACTTTTCATAAGGAGGGTAGGATGTCATGACCTCACTTTTATTTTGTCATATGTATATAGTTTGTTTTTACACTCATGTGTTACTTACTATCTTATAAATGTTGTATTATTAGATATGTGATGTTATTGGCTATCAATATAACAAACCCCATTTTTTAATATGAAGAATCAATCGTAAATAGGATGAAATCGAAGTCTTATGACATATCTTAAGGTATATAATAAGTTTTGGGGTAGAAAATATAATTTTACAAAACTTTAGGGACTAAAATAAAAATATAAAAATGGCCATTTTGTAAATAAAATATTTTCAAGGACCTCTAAGAAATATTGAAAATATATAGTGTGAAATTACAAAAATACCCTTCATGTGTGAAATGACCCTTACACCCGTATCACCTTTCCACCACGTGCTGGTCACCTCCACCTTACACATGTCATCTTCAGAGAGAAAGCTAAAACACTTGTCATCATTTGGTGATGTTAGACTACAAGACCACCCCGGAATGCGACACCCAAACGATGACTTGCCACCGTAATGCTTGATCACCTAGACACATGTCAACACTGTAAGACTTTTGGAAACCTATAAATAGGGACTTAGGGTTCATTTGAAACTCACACCAATTCCTTTAGAATTATAGTAAGAAAGAGTGATAGAAATCTTGGGAAATATCTTAAGAAGGAGTTCTAAAATTTCGAAGAAAGAATTCATTTCGTAGGTATGATTTTATTTAAATGTTATAATTCATTTTTGTAGTTTTAATTTCGTATTTTATAGCTTTACTTAGTAGTTATGCTGGTAAAATACACTAAAGACTTTACTAATCAAAACTTAAAATTTGAAAACAATCTAAATCTATTCTATTTTCAAAATGTGTCAACTTGTTTGAAAAATATATATACGCTTTTTAAAATGATTTTTGTAAGCAATTGCTCGTATTATGGAATCTCATTTAGGTAATTCCAAAGTGAGTCCCGGTGAAATTCTGTCTAGTTGAGATGGTATTTAAGTGGTGCCCCTGTGACCTTCCATCTCAACTGGGAATAAATCCGAAAATGTTTTGTCTAGATGAGATGGTATTTAAGTGGTGCCTCTGTGACCCTCCATCTCTACTGGGAACCGACTGATTAGGAAGAACTATGTATTAAAATTCTTTAAATGCGATGAATGAATATTAAAAATTGAGAAAATGGTTTTAGTAACCTTTTTCAGCAAGATATTTTAGGATTAAAACACAATATTTAGAATTGGGCTTTATTTAGAATACATAATTAAACCTTTATTGTATTTATTAGATTAACGTGTTATCCAAGACTCAATATCTATATTTTCGAGCCTCTATTTTAGGTGAGTACTCTGACATTCCTTGTATATTTTAATTATATGATAGTATGCAAACTATATATATTTTGTGAACTGCTTTTATTCTCAAAATTCATGTGATACCGATGATTGATTCATTTGTGATATGTTTATGTTTGTCCATATAAACGTATCGATTAAAATGATTATTGAAAAGGATATTGAATATTGAAATTATGATTCGGCCTAAGGGACCTCTTTACTGACTGACCTTCCAGCTGGGTTATCGCTGGTGTGCCCTAAATAAGGCGTTGTGATGAACATATTCGATTGACCCTCAATTATCGGGGTATAATACGGTAAAAGAATACGGTATTAGAGTGTACTTGGCCATCAAAATGATATGATTGAAATAAAAAGATATCACATCTGATTTGTTGCATTCTTCTTATTCTGAGCTATCCAATTGTGATATATATACTATCATTTCAAAATATATATCTATTTCTTGCAAGTTCCTATCCATATATGTATATGCCTTCTCTTTTGACTTGAATAGGTATCTATTTTCTGAAGACCTTGGAATGTCGGGAGATTAAATCTTATTGAGCTTTTAGCTGACGTTGTATATATAACGATTTTTCAGGAAATAATTAGACTGGAGGATGGAGTGTACAAGGACTATGTTGAAGATCTATCTTGAGGAGCTCTTTTGTTATAATTTTAAATATAACGTTTGTTTTTAGGAGATAGAGCATGTTTGGCTCTTTAGTAATAAATTTTTAATTTTGGCATAAGTTGTAATCCATTCATACTTTAATATACACAAAGTTCCCTTTTAGAAAGCTCTGATGATGTAATTCCATTTTTTCAATAGTTTATGATTCATGACCATGTGAATGTATTTCCGTTGCATTTATTTTAAGAAATATTTTAAGTCCATAACATTGAATGCCTTGGTGGCATGTCAAGACACTCATTCTCTACTACTATTGGGTTGGGGTCGTGACAAGGATGCAGTGGCCCAATCGTTCATGTCTGTGATGACAGTTACACCTCAGATTGTCACGAAGGTGGTAAAGGCACAGGAAAATGACTCGTTCTGTCAGGAGCAGATAGTTCGATTGCTAGCAGAGGGAGCATAATCCTATACCGTTAGCTCAGACGGGGGATTACGCTTCAATGGGAGACTAGTCATTCCGGAAGGGGAAGACTTGCGACACGAGGTAATGGAAGAGTCGCACGGCTCACGGTTCGCGGTACACCCCGGTGGGGATAAAATGTACCAAGACATGAGACGTCAGTATTGCTGGAGCGGGATGAAGAGAGATATTGCCGTGTTTGTTTCTAAATGCGCCACTTGTCAGCTGGTAAAAGTGGATCATCAGAGACCGGTAGGACTTCTATAGCCATTAGAGGTCCCGATGTGGATATGGGAGAGCATTTCCATGGACTTTGTTACGGGGTTACCTACGTCACAGAGGGGTCACGACTCCATTTGGGTAATTGTGGACAGGTAGACCAAATCCGCTCATTTTTTACCCGTAAGGACAGACTACAGTACGAGACAGTATGCCCAGATTTTTATTGCAGAAATAGTGAGACTTCACGGTGTGCCCCTAAATATCGTGTCTGACCGAGACAAGATATTTGTTTCACGGTTTTGGGAGAGTTTTTAGGAGGCCATGGGCACGAAATTGCGGTTGAGTACGGATTATCACCCGAAGACCGATGGGCAAACCGAGCATACAAATCAGATGTTGGAGGACATGTTGCGTATGTGCATCATTGACTTTGGGGTGGATGGGAGCAGTATCTTCCACTGGTGGAGTTTGCTTATAATAACTCCTACGAGTTCACCATTGGCATGGCTCCATTTGAGGCGTTGTACGGTAGACCTTGTCGTTCCCCAGCATGTTGGTTAGAGGTGGGGGACAACAAACTTCTTGGGCCGGAAGTGATTCAGGAAACTTCGGCAAGGATAGAATTGATACGGAGTCGCATTCGGGTAGCTCAGGATCGGCAGAAGAGCTATGCAGATGCGAAGAGGTTCTTCAGATAATTCAAAGTGGGGGACTAGATTTTACTCATAGTATCTCCTATGAAGGGGATTATGCGTTTTGGGAAAAAGGGGAAACTGGCACCGAGATATGTGGGGCCATTTCCTATCATCGAGCGGATTGGGTCGGTTGCATATAGACTTGGGTTACCGGAGCATTTGCACAGGATTCATGATGTGTTTCATATTTCCTCGCTAAGGAAATATATTAGGGACGATTTGGCTCATTCTCATATTACTTTGGAGGACATCGATCTCCAGCCTGATAGCTCCTACGAGGAGGGGTTGATTGCTATTTTGGACCGAAGCGAGCGGAAACTGCGGTCAAAGATAGTACCGTTGGTACGTGTTCAGTGGAGGCATCATAATGCCTAGGAGTCCACATGGGACCGCGAGGATGAGATGCGAGAACGTTATCCAGAGTTGTTTTTACCAGGTACTTTCTAGTTCCAAATTTCGGGACGAAATTTTGTTATTAGGGGGGAAGTATGTAATACCCTGTACTTTTATTGATATGTATTTATGGGATTAATTAAATTAAATGTGAATTAATTGAGAATTAATCCGGATAAAATACTAACAAGATGTGAGTTGGTATTTGATTATTATGTGTATATATGGCAATATATGAATATTGAAAATATTAAAATTATCGCGAGACTGAAATACGACAATTTGGGAAATTTAGTTGGGACGCACGTGTCAGTCGCGTCGGAAACATAATTATTTAAATTAAAAAGTGAATTTTATTTTTATCAACCAAATGGTCATTTTGAGAGCGCCAACGTGTCCGGAAGGGTCGAAATAGTCAGAAAACACTAGCCGGGGGTTTAGTTTGGGTCCCGGGGCATTTTTAAGCCAAACCGATAACTTAAAAGGGTATTTTGGTAATTATGAAATTTTTGGAATTATAACCAACGAATTTTCGGAATTAAATATAGGTTATTTAGTAACCCACTAAACCATTACCAGCACTTAACTAATTAGAGGGCTACGGGAGTTATAGGAAGAAGTTAGAAGAGGTTCCCAAAGAGAAAACCACCATCTTCAACCTTGGGAGAAAAATCCATAGAGAAAGGAGAATCAATCCATTCACCAGCATCAAATTCAGAGAACTATCTAAGGCAAGTGTTTTAATTACGTTAATTTCAAGCGAATGTTTCTTCCATGCTTAGAATTGATATAATTGCTTTATATTGGGTATTTGGTGAAAATCCTTGAAATTTGAAATTGAAATTCATGATATGTTATAGGGATTGCATGTAGAATGTTAGTTGATGACTGTCCTACAAGAAATACAACTTTTTATGATGAAAAAATGAATTTATAAGGATAAAATTGAAGACATGAAATTCTGGGTTCATACCCATAGGGTTTGGGGAAAAATTGGGGATTGATGATAATTTTATGTTATTTAGGAAGATTGGAACCCCAATAATATATTAAGATACGATCTACGAAAGTTTAGTGACGTTTAGGAACTTTAAAACACTGTTTGGGATGATTTTAGGATGAGTTTAGAGATGAAGAAAATTGAGAAAAACGAAGTAGAATTTCTGGGCTTGAAACTGCCATCTCGTTAGAAGACCTGCCCAGGTCGTTCGAACGAGCTTCTAACGAGGTGACAGTCTGCCTTCTAACGAGTTGGTAGTTCTTTCGATGCCTTTCGTTCGAACGAACTCTCGTTCGAATGAACTCTCGTTAGAATGACCTCGTTCGAACGAGACATCTAACGAGTTGACAGAATGGCCTTTTTGGCCTGATTTGATTTCTACTGTCCTGTAACCTTGTTTAATTGATGAGATAACTTTCCCTTATTAATTAATTGGTATAGTTGGGATATTTGGGATATAATGAGGAGTAAAATATAGAAGAGTGGCTTGACCCAAATGATATTTGTGGATTAGGACGCGAGTGACTAATCACGATGCGAGGATAGTTGATGACCTAAATACATATAAACCGGGGACATGTGATTGGTGTAAAATACTAATAGTTGGTATAAGAACGAGAAGTATACCACTAATAAAATATGGTAATTACTAAGATGTGTGCATGCTTAGTATATATGATTTTATGTGTATGACATACCTACCATACTTGCTATCATGGGAGGTTTGCGTTCGTTTAGGGCCATCTAATCTTTGTGTACCTACGGGGGGATATAGATTGGTACCTCGAGGACAAAGGTCAGAGAAGGACTTATTGAGAAGTTAATAAGTCTATTGATCATGGGAGCGTAGGTATGTGCGTGACCCATGTGATGTTAACTATGTTCGCCTCCATTGTTTGTGATTTGCTATTATCTGAGAACGATTCCTTAGAGATTCGGAATGCGTGATCCTTATGTACGTGATGTACCGGGATGGGATAGCAGAGTATGTGTGCACCGCAGCTTAGTCTCGGGGTGCTAGTATTGTATATTTACGATGTGAATAATATACGGTTAAATGAAAAGAATTTTCATGTTTAAATTGTGAAGAGTAATTATCGTAATGATCGCTAAAGATAAAAAGGGATAACCTGTAGTGAAATGTATTGCTAATAATTGAGGATCCGAGAATTTAAGTCAAACTCTCTATTTAATTGATGAAGTTGGAATTAAAGCGCGAATCGAGTAGAAAGGTTAGAATTTATTTTGGTCTAGATAGATATGAGAATCACTTGAATGGGTACGGTACATTAGGAGTGCACAATTAGTCGAGAGGTGAGTATTTTATGCGAGAGAACGTCCTAACATGTATTTTGCATTCATTGTTTTAATGTTATTAAATCACTTGCTGTTTTTAAACTATTCTCCACAATCGGGCTCTGACCCGTTTGCTTTCAAATCTATTTTTGTAAAAAACTTTTTAGGTGCCGAACCACAAGGACACCATGCATAGGAATTTTATTCAGGTGACGAGCTGTAGCTGTTGTGGAAGTTATAGGGCCTTGACAGTAGACGCCTCCTTTTCTAGTCTTGACTCCATGTTCAGTTTGTCAGTTGTTGGGCATGTCACCCCATTTCCTTAGAGACATTTTATATTTCAGTTATTCAGACTTTGATTTGTAATTAATTCAAGATGCTGACTTGTTTTATTTATTTCAGTATTGAGATTGTTGTGAGGAGTATTTCCTCCAGACTCATTATTAATTTTTGGTTACTCTATTGAGACTTTATTGTGTGTGGTTATGTTAACTTTTATAATTTCACTTATTGCATGTTAATCAGATTTAATTTAAAATTTGACAACTCACTTTTTAAATACTTGGTGGTTAGTAATTATTAAAATGTTTTCGATAGTGATGCTATTAACTGAACCAACTTGACATTTTGTATTAATTTAATAAAGGTGTAACTACTTAGTATTTAATTAGTCGGGGTGTCACACCACACTTGTTTTTAGTAAAATAATAACACTTATGGATAAGGTCAAATTAGGTACCAAAAATCTCGGATGTGATATTCAAGTACCTCATGTCAAATCCGCATGCTACTTTGAGTCCCCCGAGTAACTCAAACTCTATAGCAGCATATCTATAAAATGTACAATCTGACTCGGGGAAAAGGGATTGAAAAATGGAACCTTTGAGAGACACTTAATAAGGATATGTAACCTCTCCATGGATGTAGGCAAGTTGCCGAACCTCATGAATAGTTGTGCATGTGGTTTTATTTACTTTCTTCCATTTGTGATTGTTTTCATAGAATCTTTCATTGTGATATTTTTTACACTCATAAGTTCCATAATGCAATTTCATTGCTAAAGGTTTCTATAGAAAGAATTCCATGGAGGAATACCTTCTTACTTTCTTTTGCATATTTCTGGGTCATTTCTCTAGCAATGGATGATTCCGATTGATCAACTATGACTTTGACTAGCTTTTGAGCTGAGCTCTCTTCCAAAAAAGTCTGCTTGGTAGGCATGTTTGGTTAGTCGGTAACATTTGGATATGTAATTTTTTTAATAAAATTCGTCAAAGCTTGCCCTTTTAATGATGATATTGGATCGTATATGATGTAATATTCTCCTAGATCTATTGCCCAATATATCAACCTACCTAAATTTTTAGGTTTGTGAAGTGCTTGTCGAAGAGTTAGATCAGGGTATACTATTATGGTGTGCATTTGAAAATAAGGTAGCATGTATACCACATCTTTGCTCCCCTGAATGCTTTGCTACTTTAATAGCCTAGTTTCTGAATTCCACTTTCCAATCGAAGTATTACCGAGCTAACTACGAATTAAAAAATAGCTAAATACATGTATATTGTTTCTCCTAAAACTGGTTGGGACAATAATGGCGGAGACCCAAAATAATTCTTCAGATCTTTAAATGCTTCTTCACACTCTTCATTCCACTCGAAGGTATTTCTGAGCACCTTAAAAAATGCTAGACACCTGTCTGTTACTCAAGAGACAGATAGTTTAAGGGTGGCTGCTCTACCGATAGGCTTTTGAACGTCTTTTTTGTAAGTTAGCGATTGCATTTCGATTTGAGCTTTGATTTTAGCAGGATTAACTTCAATTTCTCTCTAGTTTACTATAAAGTCGAGGAACATTACTTTTTACACACGGAATACGCAATTGGTCAGATTTAAGTTCATCTGATGCTTTTCCAATTGGTTGAAAATTTGAGTGAGGTCCTTGAAACGATGTGAAGATTTTTTACTTTTAGTCAGCATGTCATCTACATACATATCCATATTATTCCAAATCTATTATTTGAACACCTTATTAACCAATCTCTAGTACGTTTCTCCATAATTTTTAAACCTGAAAGGCATAACATTATAGCAATATGTACCTTAGTTGTTAATTAAAGATGTGCGTTCTTTGTCCTCTGGTTTCATTTTTATCTGATTATATCTAGAATTGGCATCATTGAAACTTAACAACTCATGTCCTACTGTGGCATCTACTAACTAATCAATTGTGGGCAAAGGAAAATGGTCCTTTGGGAAAGACTTTTTAAGATCAGCGAAATCTACACACATGCACCACTTATCATTTTTCTTCTTGAGCATCTCAACATTTGTCAACCACACTGGGTATTTTACATCTTTAATGAATTGGTATTTTTGTAGTTTTTCTACCTCCTCTTAAATGGCCTCGTTCTTTTCATTACTGAACACCATGCCCCTTTGTTTGATCGGCTTGGGGTCCTTATTAATGTTGAACTCATGATAGAGGAATACATATCTTCATGACTCCAAGCGAATACATTTTTTCGTTCCCTCGGGAACGTAACCAATTCATGTTTGAGTAGTGGTGCCATTGTGGAGCCAATTTGGGTGGTTCTTTCTTGTTTTTCGTCATTCAAAATTATTCTTTTAGTAGCTTCTACTATCTACCCTTTGACTATCTCTATTTCATCCCGGGGATCCAACATATCATCTTCTGACTCGCTGTTGAGCTCTATAGTGTCAACATGGTAAGTGGTGGTCTTTTTTTTCTAATTGACCAAATCTTCTAGATTCGCTAAAGAATAATATCATTCTCTGGCCACCTTCTGATCACCCTTTATTATGCTGACCCCGAAATGAGTAGAGAACTTTAAACATTAGTTGAGAGTGAATGGCATAGCTTTGAATTTCTTTAATCCTACCCTACCGAGTATCACATTGTAAGGTGATTGGACATTTTTATCTAGAATAAGGAAATGTATCTTCTCAGTATGGCTTGCTGGCCAAGTGTCGAATAACACTTCCAATTTGACTGCTCCTTGGGGGTAAAATTTTCCCCTAAAGTGATAATTAAGGGTCTGTGATACGGTTCTAGTTGACTACGCTTCAACCCTAAGCTTTGGAAACAGGTATAGAACAAGATATCAACTGTACGTCCATTGTCTATCAAAAACCTTGCAACGATGGCTTCCTGGATTCTAAATTTGACGACCAGTGATCATCATGATGATAAAATACTCCTAAGAGATCATTTTTGGAAAAGTCAATGATAAGTTTATCATTCTTTACTTTCCTGGGCCGATCATCATAAATTAAATTGATACGTTGTATGTAAGATCATGCTTGTGCTTCATTCAGATAAGCTTTCCTCTGAGCATTTTGATCTCCTCATCCTGCATCTCCACCTATTATGATATGGTAATTAAAATAACCAAAACTTATCATAGCTAACTCACTTTTTCATTGCTTGGGTTTCTTCAACAGGTCTGGATCATATTCATAACCACCCTCATGGACGTGCTTCCTATCTTCTCTAGGATTACAGGGAGAATGTATCCTTCCTCCTATTTATCAAATTTCATGCCAATAAACAAACCTGCTTATCTTTCATCGAAGAATGAGGGATTTAATTTCTTTCTTTAAAGTAATACAATTATCAGTTGTGTGTCAATGATCCTTGTGGAATTCATAATATTTGGATTTATCTCTCTTATTAGGGGGTGACCTTAGCTTCTCAAGTCACTTCAAATTATTATTGTACCTAATTTCCTCCAGAACATGGTGGATATTGATTGTCAGTGGAGTGTATGCTTCATATTTTTGGATTTATCCTCTTTCTTCTATTTTTCTCTTTCTTTTAAGACTTGGTCGCAGGGATTTGCTTTGCAGCCATTACTTCCTCGACATTCATGATATTTCTAGACTTAGCTAATAGATCTGTCATGGTTTGGGGATGATCTTTTTCCAATGCCTAATACATCTTTTCTGGAAGTAATCCACTCATCAAGGCAGTGATGGCGGTTTTTTCTTCATAATCAACCACTTCCAGTTTCTTACTATTCAAACGAGTGATGTATTCTCCAGTGGTCTCTCTTGCTCGCTGTCTAACAATTACGATATGAGTTACTCTCTTAACTGGATTGACCCTAAAACATAAGTTATTGATGAACAACTCGACAAGTTAATTTCAACTCGATATTTTTCCTTGGGGATAGTTTTTGTACCATATCTGGGTTGAACTAGTAATGGTTCTTGAAAAGGCTCTACATATCATTTTATTAGGAACATAATATATATCAGCGGCTTCCGGATAGTGCTTAATGTGAAAAATTAGGTCAGTCTTACCTTTATATTTGGGGGTAACCACTAGAGTCTTAAACTTAGATGCGGCGGGGAAATCAATAATTACCTGGATGAAAGGAGAGCCCTTGAAAAAATTTCACTCCAATAGATTCTTTTCTTTCACCATCTCCCCCCAATCGATCTTTTAGTCATTGGATTGAACCTTTTCATGAAGGATTTTCATCCTTAAATTTGTTGAAAGCACCTCAGCTATCTCTTCCAGGCGTCTGTGTTGAGCTCTTTTCCTGAAAAGTCTGTTCGGCACACATAGATCCTCGGGCGCTGGTTTAGACCTGACTGATCTCTCATAGTGATCGTCTTAATGTTCTCATGATCTATATGGTTCTCTATAATGACCTCTATTTAATCACTAACCCAGGAGATCAAAAGACAAAGTCCTGCTTAACCTTTCCAGGACGCTTGGAATTTCAGGAATCAGTTAGAGACCATCATAGTAATCTGTAGATCTGATTGATGAACTATCTCCTGGGAGATAGGATCATTCATGTGAAGATCTAGAATATCTATGTTAATTATTCCTTGGAGGAGGAGGTGAAATTTCCCTTCTGAAAGATGAATCATTTGTATACGAGATGACACAGTTGCCCTAGCTTGTAAAGATTGAGCCAATTGTCTCATAGTCTCCTTGATTGCTTCTTGCCCTTTGGCCAGGTTAATCAGGACTCCATTTAAATCAATTGTGCCAGTGGAGGCATTACCTTTATCAGCACTATTGCTTCAGGAATGTCATTCATCTTGTCAAATCTTTTAAGAAAATGAATGTTTTATAGTGGAGAGTGATGATAGATAATACGTTTCCCACAGACCGTGCCAATCTGTTGATGTCTAAAATTGGTAGTTATATATATAATGCCAATTTTATAATCAGAGAGAAAATAATGAGAGAAAAATAAATGATACGTGAGAATTTTTAAGTGGTTTAGCTATAAAAAAAAATCCCATGTCCGCTGTGATTGTATTGTTGCTGATGATCATAGAAAAGTAGGTATTCTTATTAGAAGAATGACCTTGTACTTTTCTCTCTTGCCTTTTATGAAAGGAATATGTTGAATTTATAGTGACCCGAAGATCAAGGGTTAGAATGACTTTGTACATTTAAGCATATACACCCATACAAAATGAATGTGACTGTTGAGAGTACTGAGCACGTGTAGAATGACTCTAGGCTTTTTTCCCTGCTATGATTATTTATCTACAATGATGGTTTGTATTATTTTTATTGGAAGAATTTTTTTGGAAAATTTGAGAAACTTTTAAAAATTTTCAGCAAATATGGCCAAATCATCAATAGTAAACTCTCCATAGGACTCAGAATCAGATGCTCTCTCTTTCTTCCTAGACTGTGCCTTAAGTGAAATCCATCTATCCTTAGGCTTGACGATTTTGGGAAACATGTCGATCTCATAAGTTTGAAGATCTCCTATGAGTTCTTCTATCCTAAGTGTATCTAATATTCCCAAAGAATTTAAAACAGTGACCTTAGGAATAAAACGGGATGGGAGTGACCTCAAAATCTTTTTAGTAACCCTCGTCTCATCAATTTTCTCACCTAAATTAAAACTCGTGTTAACCATATCCGACAACCTAGTATAAAACTCATCAAAAAACTCGGACTTAGATATGGTGATAGTCTTAAATAGGGTGGTCAAAGTTTCCAACATTAATGCCTTAATCACATAGGTACCCTCAAGTGTCAATTGGAGGATATCACATGACTCTTTAGACATGCTTCACGTCATAATACTATGAAACTCATCAGGGGTGACGGCTCCAAAAATAGCGCTAAGGCTAGGGGATTTATAGGTACTCCATTTAAACTCTTCCTCAGTCCAGTCCGACACAAGTTTGAGATTAGTGACATTATTGACGGTGATAGTGGGAGTAGTTTAACCTATTTCACAAACATTCTAGACATGTTCATCAATTGATTTTAAACCAAATATCAAGTGAGCTTTTCAGTAGGCATAACATCAAAGACAGACAACCGATTATAATAGTTCTCCATCGAAAAAATTGCAAAAAAATCAAAATCATATTTTTTTTAAAAATTGATATCACAAATTTTTTGTGGAAAAAGAATCACTCGCTCAATTAGAGTAATCTTCTCTGATACCAATTTGAGAATGTTGCGATATCATTTATCAATTTAATTTGAAGATTTCCAAATTAAACTTATTTAACTAGATGCCAATCTTTGATCCAAATTAATTAAACCCTAAAACATGCATCTAGGTGAATAAATTAATCATGCCATAAAAAAATCACAAATTTCTAGAAAAATCCTCTGAAAGGGAAAAACCTTTAATTCTATAAATGTTTGAAAATTTCAATGTACAACACACTTACAAAAATCTGTAATGAATCTACCATAACAAACTCACATAGGCCGCAACCTCAAAACCAACAATGGACTCCTAGGAGTACCCACAATAACCGCAACTCTATCTCCAGTAAGGAACACCCTCAAATCTTCCCAAGTGATCGCAATCGTTAGCAAGCAACTCCCTCAAGATCTACCAATGCAGAAGTAGAGATGGCACACCTCAAGAACAAACTTTAACAAGAAGTGATTTGGGTTCGACATAATATTCACAAAAGAATTGGGATGATTCAGTGAATCAAAACTAGGTTTTTCACTTAAAAATTGAAGACTTAAAGTTCTACAAAAAAGTAATTTTTGTGTATCAAACGTCTTAATGAAAAAGGTCTTCAAATTAGGTATTTATAGCTAAAAAAAATTCTTGAGGCGGTGCATGTCTTTAGAAATCGTTCGAACGATATGTCAATGTCGTTACAAACGACATTACAAATGACCTTTAAAAAAACCAAAAAAGTACAAGTTCGTGTAAAGAAAACAAGAAATGACCCTTCAAAAGACCCTTCAAATGACATTGCATGTCGTTAGAATGACTTCTCAATGTTGTTTGAACGACATTGCTATGTTGTTTCTATGACAAAATGACAAAAATTATTTATAAAATGCTCACCAAAAGGTCTTAAAAAATTATTTTGACTTAGAAAAAATGCCTCATTTTGTTTTAAAACAGTTTCAAAAAGTATCCCAATACGAATGTACAGCAATTATGAAACTTAAACAAATTCTATACGAAATTCTACCTCATGTCGCACATATGTTGAAGATACTTGAAATTCGAAGTTGTCTTCATGAATGCATGAACTTGAGCTTCCCTTAACAGTTTTAGTGGTATATGACATATTCTATGTAAACTATGAACAATGGAAATTATGTCCTTACACTGCCGAGTACATTATCTATGATAAAGCACTATTCAAAAAAAACTTCGATGGAACCCATTTACCCTGCATAACATGAGTTGATTTTGAAGAAATGACACAAAAGATCCCGATTGGGGAATGCGTACCTCACATGAATGGTCACATGCTTGCCAAAAAATCATTTGTCAAGGATACTATTAAACCACCATGGTTTAATATTGCACAACCTATATTCAAAGATAACTCAAATGCCAATAGTTTACCAATATCCATCAGTTGCCTCCCCCAAAACTATGTAACATGACCTATCCCTGGTCTTTCTCCACGTGGGGAATTGACATTATAAGGAAGGTTACTCCCAAATATTGAAACGGTAACTAATTTATCCTAGTTGCTATTGATTACTTCACCAAATGGGTCAAAGTCGAGTCATACATGGTGCTTAATGCCAAGAAAGTGGTCGAGTCTATCATAAAGAACATCATCTACCAATACGGAGTTCCTCATGAGTTGGTATCAGATAATGGGGTCCATTTTAAAGATGAGATCACATAACTAGTTGATGAGTATGGGATTTAGAGACCCCATTGTTCTCCCTACCGACCCCAAACCAATGGTGTTGTCGAAGCTGCCAATAAAAGCCTCAAAACAATAATGAACAAGATGATTGAGAGTTGCAGAGATTGGTTCAACCATACCCCTTACGTTCTCCAGGGCTACCCAACTTCGATTAAAATGCCTATTGGGGATACTCCTTATTCTCTAGTGTATGACATGGAATCAATCCTACCCGTTGAGATAGAAATACCATATCTCTGCATTATACTCGAAAGCAAAGTTAACGAAGAATAATTTAATCAGAGCCGCTTTGATGAATTATCACTCTTGGAAGAAAAGAGACTGAAGTATTTATATCATATATAGGGGTACCATAGCAAGATAGCGCGATCATTCAATTGAAAAGTCAAGGAACATGGTGTCCAGGTAGGAGAACTTGCCCTATAAGAAATCATAGAACCACATTTGGAACCAAAAAGGGAAATTTAAATCGAATTGGAGCGTCCACACCATCGTGAAGAAAATTCTCTCAGGAGGCGCCACTATGCTCACAGACCTTAATGAATAAGAGGTAGCATGTCTAGTCAACCTGGATTGTCTCAAAAATTTTTACCCTTAATCTGAAATTTCGGCGCACTACGACTCTTCTCATCACCCTATAGTTTTTAAAAAATACTTCATTTCCCCTACCCAGAACTACATTGTACCTAATCCTCTTAAAACCTTTTCTTTTCAGAATGGAACTCAAGAAAATGATAAAAAAAAACCCAAAAGTACGTAGGCAACCCATACGCCATACATGGGTTCGGTCCCCTTATTTTTTCACAAAATGCTATTCTTTTCTAACCTCTGAGAATGACAGTCCATTTTATCATTTAAATGATCAAAAAGATGATGTATGCCTTAGTGATTGGTATATATAATTCAAATTCAAAACTCATCAAAAGGCACCCAAAAATATGATCAAAATCAAATTTTATTTTTAATAAGGAATACAATGTTGTTACATGAAGTATCATCGAAGGGAGTTAGACCAGCCGCCCCCTTCCACAGACCAAACCATGTTCAAACAAACCTAACCCTTACCAAGATACACAAAATTATTCCAAACCCTCAAAACACAAAATACCAAAATCACCATAGCTTCACAAAAAAAAATTACCCAAGCTTCACAAAACATTGCCTTCAACTACTTGATGGCTTCGCTTGATCATCATTACCAACCCCTGGAGGTCCCCAAGTTTTTCACTCCTAGTTGACATTTTGTATGAGATCCATGGTGTGGTACGCTCTGACAAGACTCGACAGAACCACAACATCGTCTTCCATGGTGTCGAAAGAAACAAATTACGTTTGATCAGTCTCTTTCGCCAGAATTTTCTCTATTATCCGCTTCCATAACCATTTCAGGTAGTACCCATAAACATGTCAGGCCCTTCCCATAGATTATGGCGGATAGATTGACAGTCGATGACACTAACACAAAGAGACCTACATCCCCCTCAATGATTCAGTTAAATCCTCTAACGGGAAGAAGTTTGTTATGCGAGGGGGAAAAATTTGTTTCCACCCCACTTGGCGTAGAAGCCGCCAGGGTAAAATGAAGGAAGTATGTTGAAGGTCCACCAATCTCACATACCGATTACTCTCTAAGATGAAGGACAGGCAGTATGTCTCCCCGTTATGGAACTAACTAACGAAGACACTGGGCTCCATTCTCAACAAACTAGGTAACCCATCTATCTACATATGGGTCGAAGCTGAAGAAAAACCAGACAAAGAAATTGGGCACAATCTCTAGGGGATACTCATAAGGGGCTGCCAGACGAAACCTCCCTATAATCCACACAAACAACATTACGAGGTTCCCCTAGAAAGTAGGAACGACCCTCCTTCCAGTCATCCAGACCATTCAAGGTCTCAGCCAACACCACCGTCGCAAGATTAAGGTGGTAAGACATCGAGGCCATTATCACTACTACCCGGGGATCCGCTATCAAGTACCCTATCAGCATTAATAGCCTCACAGTAAAGCCTAAGGTGATGCTCCGGTAAAGCCAACATCCTCAAAACCTCTCAAGCGCACTGAATACAAAACTTCTTGAAGATAAATTTTCCCTTTAATAACCAACGGTCTAGCTGTCGAGGGAGAAATTTAAAGCAACTCCGACGGGAATACCCGAGGAGAATGGGAAAAATAAGGCATAGCTTCCACCACACTGGGGCTGACACCCAATATGTTTGAGAAATCCTCATAGGTAGAACAGACCTGGTCCAGGACAAAACGACAATCATGGCCCTCAAGGTACCAGAACTGTACCATCACTGCTAATAGGTTCCAGTCTATGGCTTGATTACATCACAGAGAAACCTGGTGCAAGTTGAAAGCTTCGTAATCTAAATTGTATAAGCACATGGCCTCCAGACCATTAAGATAGTAAGAAAATTATTTATACATGGGTAGATCCATTTGAGAATAAAAAATATGAAGAAATAAGAAAAATGTGGGTATTTCTGGAGAAAACCCATCCCACACCCCTCCTTTTATACTTAAAACCCTTGGCAAAAGACAAGAGCTCTAAAAACCCGATTAAATTTTAGCGCTACAAGAGTACTCGTATGTGCAGGAAAGTGCAATCAATGCCTAGGGTTAATTTGACTTGACTCCTATACTGATAGGCAGGTCAAGGGGTATGCCGATCGACAACCCCCTATTTTGAAAAATTTCATCTTTCCTCTTTTATCAAAATCAATTTCCGAAAAATCTTCATTTTAAAAAATTACCTGTAATACCCCATATTTCTACGTAGTTTGAATTTAATTAATGGAGCGATTAAATAGACAATACGGACCTTATATTTAAATTACGTGAGTAGAGTAATTTAATGTAACCTTATATTTAAATTACGTGAGTAGAGTAATTTAATGTGACCTTATACTTAAATTCATTGAGTAGAGTAATTTAATGAGACCTTATATTTAAATTACGTGAGTAGTGTAATTTAAGTTGATCTAAATGTTAAATGGGATGATTTAATATTTTAAGTCGAGTTACTGAAAATGACTTCTGAATAACTCATGAATTTACCTTACATCATAACGAGTGATATGGGCGTAGATAATTTAAATCTAAACCGAGAGCCAAACATCGGCTAACGAGAGGTTGAGATAAGAAATATTATATGAGTAACTCAAATGACAATTTAGAGGTCACGGTAAGCTCCGTAAGGGTCAAAATAGTCAAAATAGTATACCTAGGGGTAGTAGTTGGGTCCCGAGACATCTTTGGGCTAAGTCGGGACCATTTAGGGGCATTTTTGTCTTTTAAAAGATAGGAGTGGGAAGACATACGAATTTTGGAGACTTTTATCATCTGATTAAATAAGGAATTAGGGTTAGAAACCTCATAACTCACGGAGAGGCCATTAGAGAGAAAGGATAAGTTATTCTCAAATCATAAAAAAAGAGAAGTGTGAAAGATTCAAATAAATCCTTGAAACTGAAGCATTTGAAGAGTGAAGATTAAAGGAGACAAGCAATCAAACTCTACAACAACCAAAAAATCAGATCATCTCTTAATCAAGGCAAGTGGTTATTTACAAAATCTAAATCTGAGTTATAATACCCATGTATAAGATATGTAGAACAAATGGTTTTTGAATAATTCTTGAAGGAAGAATTGATACATGTTTGGGATAAGACTTTCATGTAGTTAGATTTACATCTATAGAGGATTAAATTACAGAAGAAATGTGATTCCTATTACGAAATATAAATCTGGGCCAATGATGATTTAAGATAAAGAAACCACATATCTAGGATTTTGAGAAGTTAAGAATAATTGTGGTTCTTGGATGATTTTTGTGAAAAGTTGATGATATATTAACGTTAGGAATAGTCTATATCCGTATAAAAAATAATTGGTGATATTAGTAGAGAGTTCCAGAAATTTAGTGGAGTTTTGCGTGGTAAAAATTTAAGAAAGACGAAACAGGTAGAAGATGCCCAGAACAATCGATCGATCTACTATGAATATCGATTGGTCGATGTTCATCAGTCGATCGATCGATCGACCCCTGCTGTTTTCCTGAAAAATATTATTGAGTGAATTTTCTTCGATGGTCGTCACTTATTGGTAAGTTTAGAGTGGTTTTATACCTATCCTAGGACTTGATCAAGACCAGTAGGTAGAGGGTTGAGACCCATCATAGTCATTGATAGAAAGACTTAGAAAATGACTAGATAAGCAAATAACGAAAGGGTCGAGTATCAGAAATGATGAATTTATGTTACGAAGGGTGTTAACATGAATTCAAAATAAGTATCAGTAGGGTAAAAATGAATTAACTACTGAATTAATTGGAGGGGTAACTAGGGCCCTTAGAGTAGTCCATATACTCAATTAAATGCGACAGTGAAAATAAATCTTAAAATAACAAGTAAGGTAAATATGAGAGAATAAAATATTACGTACGATGATTGATAGGTCGGGTGTGTAACTACTAAATTATATCAACTTTTAGGTTAAGATAATTATACCTGGATTGATTATGTTAGGGTCGATGAGATATTTCGAACTAGCATAGAGTTATTATATGTTTGGGGTCGATGAAGAATGCCGAGCCAAACCTTAAAACTGGTGTCGTGATGAAAGAGTCCGAGCGAGAATATGTGTATATATATAAATAATTGGGGTTGATGTATTATTCCAAACCAACTCTTACTCGGGGTCGATCAGTTATTCCGAACCAAGAGTCCTTTATGTGTGTTATAAGGATATACTAGTGATAACTAATATTTAGTATATGTCGTGTCATAAATTTGTACTGTATGTATAATCTACTGACATCAATAGATAATAATAAGATGGACTGATAATATTTTAGTAATAATTAAGTTATGAGACTTAATTATAAAAGAAGAACAACGATAACCAGAAATGAATAAGTTGTTTACGTGTAAAATATATGCGATATGAACTGTTAAAATACTGCATGTATGATATGGTGACTTAGAGAGTTGATAAGCCCAGTGGAGTATTCTAGTTCTAACTAGCTTGGGTAGTATAGCTAGATGGACAAAATACCAACGTTAGGCGTGCACTATAGGAGAGGGGTGCGGTAACTCAAGAGAGTGTACGAAATCTTAACATGTATAATCAATAACTCATATTTGTAATAGCTGCTTGCAAAAGATTTTTAAATGTTTTGAGTACTAACTCTTACTATGTAATCCTTTTAAAAACCTTTTAGGAGTCCAGCCACAGGGACACCCGGCATGACTTCATTCCTGGGATTTTGGAGCTGCAGCACATGTGGATGTTACAGGGCTTGCTTAGACGATTCCTTTGTTTCAGATCTAGTGTAGGATCTCACTTTTAGTACTCTCAGTTTGGGGACATGTTGTCCAATTTTTAATTCTGTAGTTATTCTGATATCGTGGATTTGGAGTTAGTTTTATTTCATCCGTGGTTTTGGCAAAAATTTATTTCAATAAGTTATTTATGATGATTGGTTTAGTACTGCTCAAATCATATTGTTCCACATGAGTTGTTTTATCTATTTAATGAAGATTAAATTTGTCACTAGCTTAATTTCACTTAGGTAATTAGTAATTAAAAGGTTTTCGACAGTGATGCTAAGAATGAACCATTTAAGAAACCTATTTTAAATTAAATTAAGGCTTGATTACCCAAGGTTTAATTAGGTGGGGTGTCATAGATGGTATCAGAGCATCAGGTTCTAGTGTCCATAAGATCTGTATGACATACTACGTTTTAGCATAACATTTGGTTGTGTTAGAGCCCTACTATTAGGACTATTAGGACTGTTGATTCATTTTCCACTTTTGTGATATCGTGCATTCGCTCTTAAAATTTTGTATAGACTGTGTACTTATACAATTTGATTTATTTTCAGATGCCACCGAGGAGACAGCGAACGGAGAGGGCTGAAGCTAGGGATAAGGAGAGGGAGGCTCATCAGGAGCCATAGGTTCCACTACCCCCACCCCTACCCGAGTTGATTTCAACTACTCAAGTTGTAGTGATAGTGGCTCAGGCAGTTGAGACAACGATGAGGGTCATGGCAACCCATTTTCCTCAGCCCCAAAAACCACCTCTCGTAGCTCAAGCGGTTCAGGTCCTAGAAGTTCCATCTTCTTGGCAGCAAGTCAGAGAGACATTTCAGAAAGGGCATCCACCCGAGTTTTAGGGTAGTACCGATGTAGTGGAGGCGTGAAACTGGAAAAAGAATATCCATCGCCACTTGCGCTTGCTAGAGTGCATCGAGGTACAGAAATAAATGTTAGCTACTTTCCATCTGTGGAGAGTGGCCTTACAGTGGCGGGAGTCAGTTACCACCACTGAGGACAGGGATGCAATGACAATTTCTAAGTTTTGGGTGAGGTTTGACCGCAAGTACTTCCCTCCAGCGGTAGAGTCTAAGATGAGGAAGAAATTCAGTGAGGTGGTTCAAGGGGATCGCTCGGTTGTTGATTAAGAGGAGGACTTCACCCATTTGGCTAACTTTGTGCCGAACGAGGTGAGCAATGAGGAGCGAAGGAAGTCAAAATTTATGGATCGTTTGGCCTGCGAAATTAGGCAACATTTGATCAGTAATACAACATTAGTAACTTATATGGATGTCGTCAACGCCACTCTACTACACTGTTAGGATCATCACTTCCATGCAAAGGGAAGCAAGATAGGTGAGCCTAGCTAGCCGGGCAAAGTGGATGGAAATAGTGTGAGCAACACACCACAACAGCAAATAGCGGGTCAGCTAGGGCAGGATTTTCAACAGGGGAACTATGCCAAGAGGTTTAGGCATGGGAGGCATCAATTTGACATACACGTCCAGCAGGGTCTCCAGCAACCAGTTCCTCAGGGCTGACAGGGCCAAGGGAACCAAGGAGGAGGCCAGCAAGGCCAAGGGCATTAGGGCCAACATCAGGGCAGAGGTAGTTTCAGGGACAGTGTTTCACATGTGGCCAACAGGGTCACATGAGTAGAAATTGTCCACGTAAAGACAGGGCACATCAATAAGGTACCCAATAAGGGCAGCAGACTCCGTTTGCCCTAACAGCAGCACAGGCCCCACAGCAGCAGCCAGGACAGATGCACTACCGGCATGTGTTCAATGTCCGGGACGTTCCACTCCAGCCAGCACCGCAAGTAGTTACGGGTACATTTCCTATCCATGGACTAGAGGGTAGTATTCTGTTTGGCATGGGGGAGACACATTCTTTTATTTCCACTAGATTTGCACGGACAGCCGGCCTCTTAGAGACAGCTGATACTCATCTTATGTGTGTGGAGTCACCGATGGGTAGTGGGTCCCTTATACACTCGATTTGTAAGGGTGTGGACATTATGGTTGGAAGATTGAGCCTATAGGCAGACCTCCTGGTGTTGGATATGGAGGGTTACGACGTCATCCTAGGAATGGATTAGTTGGCGGGTTATAGGGCGATGGTGTATTATTATGAGAGGAATATTGTATTTTCCATTCCGGGATAGTAGATGTTCCTAGTGGTAATGCCTCTTCTCGAGGGTGGATTGCACACTTATCTCTATTAAATTGAAGAAGAAACCTCACAGGCGGTGGTTGTCACTCTAGACTCAATTCCAGTAGTGAGGGATTTTAAGGACGTCTTTCAAGAAATACTAGGGTTACCGCCTATTAGGGAGATTGAGTTCGTTATCATCTTAGCACCGAGAATGAGAGAAATTGCTAGAGCACTGTATCGCATGGCTACTTCAGAGATGTGAGTGCTAAGGGAGTAAATTCAGCAGCTCTTAGGTCAGGGTTTCATTCGGCGCAGTACATTAGTGTGGGGTGCACCGATTTTATTTGTAAAGAAAAGGGATGTCTCATTGCGGTTGTGTGTGGACTACAGAGCATTGAACAGGGTGATGATACGCAATAATTATTCGTTACCTAGGATAGATGACTTTTTTGATCAGTTGAGAGGGGTCGCATACTTCTCAAAAATTGATCTGAGGTCAGGTTACCATCAGCTGCACATAAGGGAGAAGGATGTACCTAAAATCGCTTTCTTGTCACGATACGGGTCATATGAGTTCAGGGTGATGCCATTTCGACTCACTAATGCACATGTAGTGTTCATGGACCTCATGAATAGGGTATTCAGGGAGTTTTTAGACCAGTTTATGATCGTGTTCATAGACGAGATTCTGGTTTACTCTCGCATGGAGGAGGATCACACCGAGCACTTACATATGGTTCTTCAGACGTTACGGGACCACTAGTTGTACGCTAAATTCTGGAAGTGTGGATTTTAATTGTGGAAAGTTAAGTTTCTTAGCCACGTTATGTTAGGTAGAGGTATTGTTGTTTATCCAAGTAAAGTATCGGCAGTGAGGGAATGAGGATATCCCATGACACCGACTATGATTTACAGCTTTTTAGGGTTGGCCGATTACTATCGTCGCTTCATCAAGGGGTTATCAAAGATTTTCAGTCCTTTGACGAACTTGACTTGAAAGGGAGTACCGTTCGTGTGGAGCGACCACTGTTAATTAGCATTTGATGAGCTAAGGGATAGGTTAACATCAACACCCGTACTTTCCTTATCGAGGACTGGATTGGATTATCGGGTCTACACTAACGCATCCCTGGATTGGATTACCCGTACTTGCCTTATTGTCTTGAAGTGCGCTACATGTCAGCTACTGAAAGTTGACCATCAAAGACCTTCAAGAATGCTACAGCCGTTAGAGATTCCCGTGTGGAAGTGGGAGAGTATATCAATGGATTTTATTATTGGACTTCCGATATCGCAGAGAGGTCATGATTCCATTTCGGTGATAGTGGATCGGCTGACCAAGTTAAACGTCGTGACTGTGATAACTGATTAAATTAAATTCGCAAGTTTCTAATGAACCCTTATTTCATTCAACCCCTAAACATGCATCTAAGGTGCATGGGTCAATCCATAAATAAATAAAGCATGCACAAAAATATGCTGACACAGATTTCAGGAAAAAACCCCTTTCGAGTAAAACCATTATTTCACTATGAATATATAAATCGCAACTTACAATTACATAGAGAAATGTGCAATGGATCAATGCGCAGCCAACCCATAAAGACACGCAGTCTTGAACTCAACAAGAGAATACACGCAGCACCCTCCAAGGACTCGCAGCCCAAACAACAAAGGAAGAACCGCAGCTCTCCTCAATGACCCGCAGCCACAACACTTTGTAGAGACTCCCTCAGTAATGACACGCAGCCTTCGGTTGCAAAGATCTCCCCACAAAGATTGAACAATAGCAAAGCTTGTGTTCTAGGGTTCCAAAAGATTCATAAAAGTAATTGGGATTTTTATGTGTGAATCAACAAGATACTTGGCACATCAAAAATCGAAGTCTTGTTGTGTTTGAACTCTTAGAAACGTTTTCTCAAAGACTTGGAAAATACATCACCGAAATAGGTATATATATATATAAAATATGAGTCGGTGGTAAAAACACTCACAGAACTGGTCAATTTTATCTCAGGAGGATCGGTCCGGTATGGAGGCAGATCGGTCCGACCTCGGTTCGATTCGTTTTCCCAATAGGCCTCTTCGGTTTGCATTCGATTCGGGGTTCACTGGTGCAAAGCGGATCGGTTCGATATAGAGGCGGACTAGTCTGAAGGCGGATCGGTTCATTTTTAATATGGGTGGACCGGTCCGGTTTACCAGAAAATAAAAAAAACTTTTAAAAGCCTCATTTTCCTTGAAAAAACTTACTTCTTATTTTTATAAAATTTTCCCAATACTAAGTATGAACTTTAAGGGATTTAAAAACAAAAACTTTAGAAAGTTCATTCCTACAGAGGTTATGATGTTGAAGACGCTTTGATATTCAGATCCGTTGATGTAGATGCGATCTTGAATTTCTTCAATGGTGTAACGGCGTACGACATACAAATTGATAATGGACAAAAATGTTCTTACACCAAGGTAGCCCATTTCTTGCTGGTCCGTAAAAATTTTGATACGATGCAGTACGAACATCTATTCATTGCAGAGATCGTTAAGATGCACCAGGTTCCCATTAATATTGTGTGTGACAGAGATGATGTGTTTGTGTCACACTTCAAGTAGAGCTTTCAGGAGGCCATGGGCATAGAATTGTGGTTGAGTACGGCATACCATCCGCACACAGACGGGTAGACTGAGAGGGTAAATTAAATGCTCGAGGACATGTTGAGAATGTGTATCCTAGACTTTGGTGGAGGATGGGAGAGATATCTCCCACTGGTAGAGTTTGCGTATAACAACTCTTACCAATTCACTATCGGTATGGCACCATTCGAGGCACTTTATGGGAAGCCTTGTCGTTCACCGACCTATTGGTTAGAGGTGGGGGACAATAAGCTCTTGGGGCCAGAGATGATACAGGAGACTTGTGCCAAAATAGAATTAATTCGGGGACGTATTCGGATAGCTCAAGATAGGAAGAAGATTTATGATAACGTCGGTAGGAGACACGAGAGCTTGAGGTGGGCGATCAGGTATTGATTCGGGTATCTCCTATGAAGGAGATTATGAGATTCGATAAAAAGGGGAAGTTAGCGCCGAGATTTGTAGGACTGTTCCCTATTATCGAGAGGCTAGGGCCGGTAGCATACAGATTGGGACTCCAAAGAACCTTCAACGGATACATGACGTGTTCCAAGTGGCATCACTGAAGAAATACAGGAGGATCAAGAAAACCTTCTAGCACATCCCACTAGAGGAGATTGATTCGCAGCCTGATGTCTCATATGAGGAGAAACCTGTAGCTATTCTGGATCATAGCGAGCATAAACTACGATCCAAAGTATTGTCGTTAGTGCAAGTGCAGTGGGGGCACCACAATACTGACGAGTCAACTTGGGAGCGGGAAGAGGATATGCGAGAGAAATATCCAGAGTTGTTCACCGTAGGTATATTCTAATTTTGAGGACAAAATCCCTTTGTAAGTGGGGAAGTATGTAATACTCCATATTTCTACGTATTTAGAATTTAATTAATGAAGAAATTAAATAGAAAATACGGACCTTATATTTAAATTACATGAGTAGTGTAATTTAATGTAACCTTATATTTAAATTACGTGAGTAGAGTAATTTAATGTGACCTTATATTTAAATTACGTGAGTAGAGTAATTTAATGAGACCTTATATTTAAATTACGTGCGTAGAGTAATTTAAGATGATCTAAATGTTAAATGCGATGATTTAATATTTTAAGTCGAGTTACTGAAAATGACATGTGAATAACTCATGAATTTACCTTACGTCATAATGAGTGATATGGGCGTAGATAATTTAAATCTTAACCGACAACCAAAGATGGTCTAACGAGAGGTTGAGATGAGAAATATTATATGAGTGACTAAAATGACAATTTAGAGTTCACGGTTATCTCCGGAAGGGTCAAAATAGTATACCCAGGGGTACTAGTTGGGTCCCGAGATATCTTTGGGCTAAGTCGGAACCATTCAGGGGCATTTTGGTCTTTTAAATGATAGGAGTGGGGAAACCTACTAATTTTGGAGTCTTTTATCATCTAATTAAATAAGGAATTAGGGTTAGAAACCTCATAACTCACGAAGAGGCCATTAGAGAGAAAAGAGAAGTTATTCTCAAAGCATAAAAAAAGAGAAGTGTGAAAGATTCAAAGAAATTCTTGAAACTCAAGCAATTGAAGAGTGAAGATTGAAGGAGACAAACAATCAAACTCTACAACAACCACAAAATCAAATCATCTATGAATCAAGGAAAGTGGTTATTTACAAAATCTAAATCTGAGTTACAATATACATGTATAAGATGTGTAGAACAAATGGTTTTTGAATAATTCTTGAAGGAAGATTTGATACATGTTTGGGATAGGACTTGCATGTAGTTAGATTTACATTTTTAGAGGATTAAATTACAGAAGAAATATGATTCCTATTATGAAATATAAATCTGGGTAAATGATGATTTCAGATAAAGCAACCACATATCTAGAGTTTTGAGAAGTTAAGAATAATTGTTGTTCTTGGATGATTTTCGTGAAGATTTGATGATATATTAACGTTAGGAATAGTCTATATCCGTATAAAAACTAATTGGTGATATTAGTAGAGAGTTCCAGAGGATTTAATGGAGTTTTGAGTGGTAAAAGATTAAGAAAGACGAAAGAGGTAGAAGTTGCCCAGAACAGTCGATCGATTGACTATGAAGATCGATCGATCGATGTTCATCAATCGATCGATTGATGATGAAGGTCGATCGATCGACCCCTGCTATTTCCCTAAAAAATCTTATTGAGTGAATTTTCTTTAATGGTCGTCACTTATTGCGAAGTTTAAAGTTGTTTTATACCTATCCTAGGACTTGATAATGACCAATAGGTAGAGGGTTGATACCCATCATAGTCATTAAGAGAAAGACTTAGAAAATGACTAGATAAGCAAAGAATGAAAGGGTCGAGTATCGAAAATGGTGAATTTAAGTTACGAAGGGAGTTAACATGAATTCAAAATAAGTATGAGTAGGGTAAGGATGAATTAACTACTGAATTAATTGGAGGGGTAACTAGGGCCCTTATAGTAGTGCAAATACTCAATTAAATGCGATAGTGAAAAAAAATTGTAAAATAACAAGTACAGTGAATATGTGAGAATAAAATATTACGTACGAACAAGATTGATAGGTCGGGTGTGTACCTACTGAATTGTATAAACCTTTAGGTTAAGATAATTATACCTAAATTGATTATGTTAGGGTCGATGAGATATTCCGAACTAACATAGAGTTATTATATGTTTGGGGTCGATGAAGAATGACGAACCAAACCTTAAAATTGGTTTCGTGATGAAAGAGTCCGAGCCAGAATATGTGTATATATATAAATACTTGGGGTCGATGTATTATTCTGAACCAACTCTTACTTGAGGTCGATAAGTTATTCCGAACCAAGAGTCCTTTATGTGTGTTATAAGGATATATTAGTGATAACTAATATTTTGTATATGTCATGTGATAAATGTATACTGTAGGTATAATCTACTGACATGAATAGTAGATAATAAGATGGACTGATAATATTTTAGTAATAATTAAGTGGTGAGACTTAATTATAAAAGAAGAACAACGATAACCATAATTGAATAAGTTATCTACGTGTAAAACATATGAGATATGAACTATTAAAATACTACTTGTATGATATGGTGACTTAGAGAGTAGATAAGCCTAGTGGAGTATTCTAGTTCTATTTAGCTTAGGTTGTATAGCTAGATGGACTAAATACCAACGTTAGGCGTGCACTATAGGAGAGAGGTGAGGTAACTCAAGAGAGTATACGAAATCTTAACATGTATAATCAATAAATCATATTTGTGATAGCTGCATGCAAATTGTTTTTAAATGTTTTGAGTACTAACTCTTGCTATGTAAAATCGTTTTAAAAAACTTTTAGATGCCCAGCCACAGGGACACCCATCATGACTTCATTCCAGGGATTTTGGAGCTGCAGCACACGTGGATGTTGCGGAGCTTGCTTAGACGATTCTTTTATTTCAGATCTAGTGTGGGGTCTCACTTTTAGTACTCTCAGTCAGGGAACATGTTGTCCAATCTTTAATTTTGTAGTTATTCTGATATCGTGGATTTGGAGTTAGTTTTATTTCATCTGTGGTTTTGGCAAAACTTTATTTCATTCAGTTATTTATGATGATTTGTTTATTACTGCTCAAATCATATTGTTCCGCATGAGTTTTTTTATCTCTTTAATGAAAATAAAATTTGGCACTAGCTTAATTTCACTTAAGTGATTAGTAATTAAAATGTTTTCAACAGTGATGATAAGCATGAAGCATTTAAGAAACATATTTTTAAATTAAATTAATGCTTGATCACCCAAGGTTTAATTAGGTGGGTGTCACATTACCCTTGGGTTATTTACTCATTTTCTCTCTCAAGAAAAGATCATTTCCCAAAATAAATTCCTCGAGTTAATTAATTTTACTCCTTTTTAATAATTATAAACATTTATCCTTTCATTATCATTAAAGTTCATGTAGATTAAGACACTAAATAAAAATAATTAAACAAAATATGCATTTCCTTCTTGAGTCTTTCTTTTTAGGTACAATGCTATTACATCAAGTATAGAACATGGTCAACGCCAAGCTCCCCAAGTCAACGATTGATCTGCGAGGAAATCTTAAAAATCGAAGAACAAGGAAGGGATGTCACCTTATCCGTAATCCCCATCGACCCAAGCACCACCTCATGCGCCAGCAACCTCCTTATCTCCACCTGCATGCTTGTAGCGATTACGGCTCCCGAAGTAAGACTCCAAAGGTATAAGGTCACTTATATCCCCAACAAAGATTCAGCGATCTACCCAAAAGAAAATTTTTGAGCCCCCATACCATACCGATTAGCCTCCCCCTTTTCCTCTTCCCAAGGAAGCTTAGGATTATATGCCCTTGCCAATCAGCACGATCCTAAGACTACCTATCGTCACCCCCTTTCAAATTTTGTACAAAAATTGTGAGAAAATTCCAAAGAATTCTCAAAAAATTCCAAAAATTTCTCAGAAAATTTCAAAAAATTCCTGGAAAGTATGGAACCTCAATTTCTTTAAGAAAATCAATTTTTAAAGCACTAGACCCTTTACTAACTCTCGAAATCCCCAGAAGGATTGATCTTATGACCTTATCCCCAGCAGGATTAATCTTACACACCTATCCTCAACATATTCCACAAGAAGAACTAACGAAGAACCCGCATCTAAGTCTACTATAATTCCCCAACCAAAATCTTAAAATTAAACATCCCCAATAGGAAGTTCTAAAAAATACAATCCCCAGCAGAACCATAAATGCACTTGTACCCCCAAGGTAATTTGAGTTTCCCCAGGAGAGAAATTACCCATGTTACAACTTTAGGTCCTCAAAATTGACCTCGACCCTTAGAATTGGCCATCATAACTTAAGGTGCTCAAAATTGACCTCGACCATCAGAATTGGTCATCACAACTTGAGGTCCTCAGAATTGACCTCAGACCTCAGAATTGGTCATGTCAACTTCAAGTCCTTAGAATTAACCTCGAAATTCAAAATTGATCGCTATAGCTTAAGGTCCTCACAATTAACCTTGACCTTCAGAATTGTTTGCTAAAAATTAAGGTCCGTAGAATTAACCTTGACTCTCAAAATTGGTCGTCCCAACTTAAGGTCCTCAAAATAGACCTTGACCTTCAGAATTAGTCCTCCTAACTTAAGGTCCCTATAAGCGACCTCGACCCTTAGGTTTGGCATCACAATTTAAGGTCCTCAGAATTGACCTCAACCCATAAAATTGGTCATCCTAACTTAAGGTCCTCAGAATTGATCTCGACCCCCAGCATTGATCATCCTAGCTTAAGGTCCTCAAAATTAACCTCGACCATCAAAAGTGGTCATCACAACTTATGGTCCTCAGAATTGACCTCGATCCTCAGAATTGGTCATCGTAACTTTAGGTCCTCAGAATTTACCCTAACCCTCTGAATTTGTGGCCCCACTTTCGGTCCTTGGAACTGACCTCGATAGGCTGAATCGGTTATCCTCCTCTCCTTAGGTCCTCAGAACTAGCCTCAACCCATTGAATCGATCATCCTCATCTCCTTATATCCTCATAAGTGACCTGGACCCTCCGAATCGATCAATTTCATACTCTAGGTCCATAGAATCGACCTAAAATCCTCGTTCCCAATGTCTATGTGGTGTCTATCATTCTATGGTCTTAACTTAATCCAAGCTCTCCCATAGAGGGGTTACCTATATACACCCCATCCTAAGACCCCCTTAGCACCTCCTTAGGTTCATAGCACTCCCTCACTCACCAAAAACCCTAGGCCATACCTCGAGTATCGATGTAGAGGCCACCGGGCACTCTTAGGCCATGTTTGAATTCAGTCTACTTTCTCGTCTGAGAAAAAGCTCAATGAATCTTTGAAGGTCTCTAAATCCCCTTTCCAATAAAATTCCCCATGCATGAATCGACCTTACGATTCAAAAGAATGATTCATTTAATCTCGAAAACTAATATGGAGACCACTAGGTGCTCCCAGGATTCGTTTGACTACCGTCAACCCTTCAGCTCGAATGAAGATAAATTTATCTTTAAAGGGATCTAAATAACCTTTCCAATGGTTCACCCCATGCCCAAATTAGCCTTACGGTACGGACGAACCCATTTTACTTCTAAGGGTCACCGAGCTCTTCTGGGTCCCGTTTGACCTAGGTCAACTATCCAAACCGAATGAAGCTAAATGAAATCTTAAAGGTCATTGAATAACCTATCCAATGACCTGTCCTATACACAAATTATCCTTATGGTTCGAAAGAATGATCTATTTTCCTCTAGAAATTTCTTATCTATTGATCAATGGGGGCTTCTAGGCCCATTTTAACTTTGGTCAACTCCCGAACCCAGGAGTGGATTAATGGATTATTAAAGAGATTGAAATACTCTTCCCAATGTTCTTCCCATGTATGATTTTGACTTATGGCTCGCGTTTTTCGATCATTTTTTTGAAAAACCTGCCTCAGACTACCAAATGGCAACCACAGGACCCTGCTTATTGGCAACATGTCTAGGGTTCTATGTTGATATGCAGGTCTAGGACCATGTCGATCGGCACCCTCTTTGCCCTATATATAGAGATCATTAACTCACTTTGAAGGGCTCCACTAAACATCCCTCTCAGTAATTCAAAGAGAATTCTCTCAAATTCAGAGTTGTTCCCCCTAATAGCCCATTTCCCACATTCCTTCCATACTTTTCATACTATTTTTAAAAATTACCACCCATTTCTTCAAACCTCCATCACCTCGTCGTGAGCTCAACACATCTACAATCAATATTTACTTCAAGTCTTCAGAAGGAGATCTAATTCTTCCCCTTTGTCTTTAAATTCTCTTATTTTTTTCATTAGTTACTTCATTTTCATGTTAGTACTTTAATTAATTACACGACATATCTTAATTTCACACTTTTTATTATTAGTACTTGCACATACTTCATTTTTTTTTTTAAAAACTAAAAACAAGAAAAAGAGGGTTTAGTTATAAATTCCAAACGAGGATTTCTCATCACCTTTCCCACACTAAAGCGCCTTTTCCACACACACACACACATAATCAAAGTCTTCGTTTGGATTTATGGGTTAAACCCTTCCTCGTATAGCCTTTGAAGTATGTGGACTTTGGTGCCCTCTCGGTCTATGTAGGCATCTTGGGTAAATTCCTAGACTCGAGTCCTCCCATATACATTTGTTACCTTGTTCTTGTTATATATTCTTAATATATATTTTTATTTTTTCTTGCTTGTATCTTATCCGATAGATGAGTCATTCTTCTATAATGACTTATGAATCGGCAAACACTTACATTATACTTTTAATTACTATTTTGGGAATACTCCTAAGGATGACCTCACTCCACCTTTATCTATGACGCGATTCGAGCAATTTTGTCCTCCATTTATATTTTGCACCTATGCACACACATCACGGAGTTCAACAAGTGAAGATGCTCATGAAATACTGAAAGGGAGGGATGGGTTCCTAACACCTTTCCATTTTGTAACTTAGTCCGTGGGTCCTTGAAATACTTTGTTTCACAAGCATTAATATTGTCCTAAATGTCGTTCTCTCAAGGCGACAATATTTCTTTTGCCTGTTTTGTGCAAAATAAGACGGCGAATCTATCTCTGCATATCAACCCACATCTATGACGACCGAGCGCCTCGATAAAGGATGCAGTCCCACGTGCACATCGGAAAAAGGGGGACGGAAGGAAGGAACCACCTCGGGATATCACCTCCCTACAAACCCTCTGGATGACCACATAATTAAAGTGAAGAATAGTTTGAATTTAACTTTGGTTATTTTGGATCCGAATAAAAACATTCTTAACTTCCTCTTAATCCATTGATCAAGTATAGATTTAGATTCTTCTCTAAATTTCGAGGGAACAACTATATTTTAAAATTGAGGGATAAAGTAAAATCCCTCAACCTTAAAAATACTCTTTGAGATATAAGTGAGTAATGAGGATTTCAATTTTTTTAAAAGAAGGGAAGAAGACCAATATATAGTAAATTTAAAATATTATGCTCTGTAATGCGCACAATTGACTTTTTATCGTGTGCACAATTTTAGACACTATACAACCAAGGATAAAACAACGCAAGGCCTTCGTACGAGTCAAAATAAGATTGTGTGAACAATGTCGTGCGCATGGGTCCAAGCGTAAGACATATATAAAAACTTCAAACAAAAGCACATTTGAAAAGATATTTAAATTTCCTGAAGATATTTAATTTTAATATAGTCATGCCAATGGATTCTATTTTAGATATTTTATATATGTTATGTTCATGGTTATCCTTAAAGAGGCACAAACATGTCACGCGGGTCCCGTATGAGGTGTTCGTGCCTCTTTCGAAGCCGTTTGTATGTTGATTTACATTTTCATCCTCTTGCATTCGATTTTTAATGATTAATACTCTGATTTTCCTTAGTTTTTTAATTCTAATATATCCATGCAAATGAATATGTGGGTCTTTATTTTGTAGAATCTGTCAGACTGAAGAGCAAATGGATAAATTACACTATAGAGTGATAAAGACACTTACTCCTCGTCTTCTCGCATGCTCGTGACCTTTAGTTCAAAAATGTGTATAATCCAAAACAAAACTAAGCTTATGAATTGATAATGAGAGCTTATAAAATTTATAATTTGGTCGGTCCACGACAATTGGATGAACCTGTATGAGGAATTGTAATTGGCCATGTGGGGAGCATTTCAGGTATAAAATTTCACTATTATGAAGTATATAATTTTGATTTTGACTTTGAGGATTTCTTTCTTTAATATTGTTCTAATATTTTACCATGTTTTTGTTAGATATAGACAATTCGACTTACCCCTAGATGAAAAAGATAATGTGCTTGTAATAATTAGGGATAAACAGAAGACGTGGAAAAGTAATAAGTTGGCGTGCTATTTTAGGTGCAAAAAGGAGTTGATACTAGTCTTAAATGATAATGTTCGTCACAAAGAGTCGACCAATCTTAAAAATTGGAACAAGTTTATTGATTTCGAAGAATAGGAATCGCAACTCAATACTAGGGAGAAGATGAGGTCAAACAGGGCGAAATTTTTTTTTGTTCACTACTCGGGCCGAAGATCATACGTCGAGATAGAAAAATCTATGGTAGGTATGTGGGAGAGTATAATTCCATTTCTTCTTAATGAAGTACATATATTTTCTATAATATTTTTAAAACCAAATTGTAATAAATGTAATATACGCTATAAAAGGGGAGTGGTCCATGTGGATTGGTGCATAGATTTGACTTGTATGCTCACGGTTGCACAGAAAAAGGCGGTGGTGCTTCTAATCCAGTGGTCACAGATACACTGGTGGGTTTGAATTTAGTAATTTAAGTTTTTATTTAGTAATTTCTATTTTATAGTTTGAATGACATAATTTGTAATGTTATAGGAGAAGTTGAAAAATGTGTATTAGAGTTGAAATGACGTTGATAAAATGTCCTTAAAGACGAATGCACAGTACCAAGTGTTAGGTGTGGATGGAAAAGGTCAAGCACGTGGTGTTAAAAATCCATATGTCCAAGTCTAAGGTGATGGGTTCAATCTCTAAGCAAAATACAACCTCTTCTTTCCAATACAAACTTGAAACTTATAAATCGAATAATGATTCGAAGTTTGATAAGGTTCAAGAGATAACGTAGTAAATGTTTGAGTTCATACAGAATGCACTAGGGGAAAACAAGAAAAAGGGAAAGGGAAATGAGAAGGTTATTGACATCAACTCTCCCCAACTTCATCGCCAATGGGAGATTCGTCATCACCGAACATGTATTCAACTCCAATCCCAACATTTTTGGCCACATTTAGTTGCAAAAACCAACATTACACCCAATACATATGTGAATGAGATAGGTGATGGGAATCGATATATATATTAAAAAAATTGATTAATCATACAATATTAAGGGAAAAAGAAAAAACTTGGTTTGAAAACAAAACCTATGGTTACGAATACAATACCTTTGCGGATCCGGTTGCAATTCGAGATGGAGAAAGGTATTTTTCAGTGATGGAGAGATGTGAGATTTTGATCCTCTAAAATCTACCTTGTGTCACCCAAAATGCTTGAATCTTAGAGTATATTATCCTCTCAAAGGTAGGTATGTGTGTGGGCGCCTATTGAGATGAAAACTCTGGTTTTTGAATGAGATATGGTCCTCTCTTTATTTGTTGTTTCATAAAAGCGTAGTGTTTTCTATCCCCCCCCCCCAATCAAACCCTAGTAATGAATTATATATCTTAAAACCCTAACTTAAACATATATATGTAACAACCCGCGTAATTTTGGGCTATTTTAATTAATTTCTGGAAAATGGAGGAAAATAAAGTTTTTGATAAAATTATTTTTATTGCTCAAACTTGTAGGTTATTATTTTTAAAGGCGAGAATTTCAAGCGGTTTCGAAAACGGAGTTAAAACGGATTTTTAAATGATTTTTAAATGTTTTTAACTCTTGGAGTTGTTTTGACTTCCAACTCTTCATTTATTTGCCTTATTTAAAGGAGTCTTTTGGATTCCAACTTTTCATTTCTTTTCAATATAAAAGGAAGTCATGGGCAACCCTTTTAACATACTTTTGGCACAAATTTTTGACAGCAAATATTTTTTATATTCCTCTTCTTTTTATATACACATTAGCCCTTGAGATTTGTGAGTTCCAACCTTAGATTAGAGGTGTTCTTGGGGATATTTTGTTGGAGGTTCTTGGAGAAGATTTTGTAGATCTTTTCTGTTGATCTTGAGGATGTGATCATTAGTTTCTCATCATGGTTTGAGGTATGAGGTTTTACACAATATGCTCCTTAAATCTCGCGAGTGTCATTCTCTTTGAATTCTTGTTAATTGAACTCGTATTTGAATTGATAAATTCATTGAAATCTGGAAAATAATTATTGAAATTATTTTGATTGATGTGGTATCATTATATTGTTGATGAGCACGTTGTCATGAGATTTTAATATGGCACGGATGTTGGGCACCCGCCAAAATTCCTGTTTCCCGGGCTATGGCTTGATAAAGCATATATGGATGTGGTGAGGCCTGGTGACCTAGTTAAAGTGTTGTTGAGAAATTATATTGATAAATTCTTTGAGATTTGCATTTTGATTTGAATATTCGTACTCTTGTTGTTACGCTTTATTCAACGCTAACATATATTTGTTGAGCATAAGTCCTGTCGTATTGTGTACTTCCCCATATTTTCTTTTAGTGGAAGGATAGCGTGGATTTGGGCGCTATTGATTATTGGATATTGATTTTATCTTGGATATTTGGGGAAGAATTTTTAATACATTTGAGAAGACTAGTATTTATTTATTTTAATGTATAGAGCATTGGGATTTATTTTATTTCAAGTTAGATGTTGTATTTATTCAAGAGACTTGTTGTATTTGAAGAATTGATATTAGTGGATTTATATTATTGTGGGTTTATTTAGATGCTCTATACCTTGTCACTTGTGGATTTGTATTTATTTTATCGCATTATCGCTCCGTTCTCTCCCCCCGGGCGGGCGGGGTGTTACAAATGGTATCAGACCTTAGGTATACGGCAACCCTCGGGGCTTGAGTTTTGGGTTCATTGCATGGTTAGCAATTTTTGGAGATAGAAAATTTTAGGTGATATTCGTGATAAGTTTCGAGATTAGAGGTGAGGAATTATATTTGGAGACGAGATTATTTTGGAGATTGTTGGCCTGATTTCTGAGAGTTAGGCATTCGGCGAATTTCGAGGGCGAAATTCTATTGTTAGTGGGGAAGTGTAACAACCCGCGTGATTTTGGGCTATTTTAATTAATTTCTGGAAAATGGAGGAAAATAAAGTTTTTTGATAAAATTATTTTTATTGCTCAAACTTGTTGGTTATTATTTTTAAAGGCGAGAATTTCAAACGGTTACGAAAACGGAGTTAAAACGGACTTTTAAATGATTTTTTAAATGTTTTTAACTCTTGGAGTTGTTTTGACTTCCAACTCTTCATTTATTTGCCTTATTTAAAGGAGTCTTTTGGATTCCAACTTTTCATTTCTTTTCAATATAAAAGGAAGTCATGGGCAACCCTTTTAACATACTTTTGGCACAAATTTTTGGCAGCAAATATTTTTTATATTCCTCTTCTTTTTATATACACATTAGCCCTTGAGATTTGTGAGTTCCAATCTTAGATTAGAGGTGTTCTTGGGGATATTTTGTTGGAGGTTCTTGGAGAAGATTTTGTAGATCTTTTGTGTTGATCTTGAGGATGTGATCATTAGTTTCTCATCATGGTTTGAGGTATGGGGTTTTACACAATATGCTCCTTAAATCTCGCGAGTGTCATTCTCTTTGAATTCTTGTTAATTGAACTCGTATTTGAATTGATAAATTCATTGAAATCTGGAAAATAATTATTGAAATTATTTTGATTGATGTGGTATCATTATATTATTGATGAGCACGTTGTCATGAGATTTTAATATGGCACGGATGTTGGGCACCCGTCGAAATTCCTGTTTCTCGGGCTATGGCTTGATAAAGCATATATGGATCTGGTGAGGACTGGTGACCCAGTTAAAGTGTTGTTGAGAAATTATATTGATAAATTCTTTGAGATTTGCATTTTGATTTGAATATTCGTACTCTTGTTGTTACGCTTTATTCATCGCTAACATATATTTGTTGAGCATAATTCCAGTCGTATTGTGTACTTCCCCATATTTTCTTTTAGTGGCAGGATAGCGTGGATTTGGGCGCAATGGATTATTGGAGATTGATTTTATCTTGGATATTTTGGGAAGAATTTTTAATACATTTGAGAAGACTTGTATTTATTTATTTTGATGTATAGATCATTGGGATTTATTTTATTTCGAGTTAGATGTTGTATTTATTCAAGAGACTTGTTGTATTTGAAGAATTGAGATTAGTGGATTTATATTATTGTGGGTTTATTTAGATGATCTATACCTTGTCACTTGTGGATTTGGATTTATTTTATCGCATTAGGGCTCTGTTCGCTCCCTCCGGGCGGGCGGGATGTTACAAATGGTATCAGACCTTAGGTATACGGCAACCCTCGGGGCTTGAGTTTTGGGTTCATTGCATGGTTAGCAATTTTTGGAGATAGAAAATTTTAGGTGATATTCGTGATAAGTTTCGAGATTAGAGGTGAGGAATTATTTTTGGAGACGAGATTATTTTGGAGATTGTTGGCCTGATTTCTGAGAGTTAGGCATTCGGCGAATTTCGAGGGCGAAATTCCATTGTTAGTGGGGAAGTGTAACAACCCGCGTGATTTTGGGCTATTTTAATTAATTTCTAGAAAATGGAGGAAAATAAAGTTTTTTGATAAAATTATTTTTATTGCTCAAACTTGTTGGTTATTATTTTTAAAGGCGAGAATTTCAAACGGTTTCGAAAACGGAGTTAAAACGGATTTTTAAATGATTTTTTAAATGTTTTTAACTCTTGGAGTTGTTTTGACTTCCAACTCTTCATTTATTTGCCTTATTTAAAGGAGTCTTTTGGATTCCAACTTTTCATTTCTTTTCAATATAAAAGGAAGTCATGGGCAACCCTTTTAACATACTTTTGGCACAAATTTTTGGCAGCAAATATTTTTTATATTCCTCTTCTTTTTATATACACATTAGCCCTTGAGATTTGTGAGTTCCAACCTTAGATTAGAGGTGTTCTTGGGGATATTTTGTTGGAGGTTCTTGGAGAAGATTTTGTAGATCTTTTGTGTTGATCTTGAGGATGTGATCATTAGTTTCTCATCATGGTTTGAGGTATGGGGTTTTACACAATATGCTCCTTAAATCTCGCGAGTGTCATTCTCTTTGAATTCTTGTTAATTGAACTCGTATTTGAATTGATAAATTCATTAAAATCTGGAAAATAATTATTGAAATTATTTTGATTGATGTGGTATCATTATATTGTTGATGAGCACGTTGTCATGAGATTTTAATATGGCACGGATGTTGGGCACCCGTCGAAATTCCTGTTTCTCGGGCTATGGCTTGATAAAGCATATATGGATGTGGTGAGGACTGGTGATCTAGTTAAAGTGTTGTTGAGAAATTATATTGATAAATTCTTTGAGATTTGCATTTTGATTTGAATATTCGTACTCTTGTTGTTACGCTTTATTCATCGCTAACATATATTTGTTGAGCATAATTCCAGTCGTATTGTGTACTTCCCCATATTTTCTTTTAGTGGCAGGATAGCGTGGATTTGGGCGCAATGGATTATTGGAGATTGATTTTATCTTGGATATTTTGGGAAGAATTTTTAATACATTTGAGAAGACTTGTATTTATTTATTTTGATGTATAGATCATTGGGATTTATTTTATTTCGAGTTAGATGTTGTATTTATTCAAGAGACTTGTTGTATTTGAAGAATTGAGATTAGTGGATTTATATTATTGTGGGTTTATTTAGATGATCTATACCTTGTCACTTGTGGATTTGGATTTATTTTATCGCATTAGGGCTCTGTTCGCTCCCTCCGGGCGGGCGGGGTGTTACAATATATTAATATAAGTTGTGGGCATGGGTCAAACTTGATTTCCTGAGGATCTGGGCCTAACTATGTGGGTATATGGACTATACTTGGGATCCAAGATAGATGTTTAAAAGTAATTCCAAATTAATAGTAAAAAATTCTCAAATTACAACCCAGTAATTTATTTTATTTATTTATTTAATCATAACTAATTTCATTAAATATTTATAATATCAGTCAAATTTAATTTTATAAAAAATCACTCAGACATAATGATGTCGTATTTACAAAGTTCATTATGGTGCATAATTTGATTTCCCACGTTATGCTTCGAATACCCACTTGGTCAAATCGATTGTCTACTAATTGACTTTAACGAATATTTAATTAATTCCTCGATTCTCAAACTTAACTTATTTTTTACTCCACTGAATTGTAAAAATAATCCAATCATCTGGTTTTAATTGGTGGAAACAAATCTTATAAGTCTATCGATGGGGTATCGTAATCCAAGATATCTCATGGTCGCAGATTCCTCCAAATTATAACCTTAAACCTACTCACAAAATTATTACCTAATATGTGGGAATCTATTTACCCGATATAAAATCAAATCATACTCATGGCAATCAAACCAACAATTGTGAAAACACCCTTTTCTCATAACTCTGAGGATTTAGAATGTATGCACCATTTGTAGATAATGTGAGATTACATATGTCTAATTAAGGCAACCCTTAGACTTAAAATCTCATGGGTGGCCATATTCAATGCATTCCTGGATGCACCGATCATAATCCTCTTTCGAACTAGAAAATAAGTTCTCAAACCATGAAGAAGGATCCCATATTTTGAGATAAACCACTAGCTTGTACCGAAACCATTCTGATAGGATGTAAACTCCCTATATAGGTTGTTATTTTTTCAATATTACTAGTATCGAAGTTTCGAACTCTTATGATCAAGCCGAACCTAACTCACTAGAATTCCTACTAAGTACAATTAACCAAAATATAAAGAAAAATATATTTAATAAACATAAATGTAATGAATTCTAATCTACATTATTCTTTATTCAAAATGAACTATAAATTTTTTTTATTAGTAAATAATGTCAATACATGGTTTTAAGAATACAACCTGAATAATCTCCCACCAAGTCTTACAGCCATGTGCCTATGCATTTGACTCCCATTTTGTCTATAAAGAAACAATAAGATATTTCTTTTATCCCTTTCAGAAGAGAAAAAAAATAAAGAAATGGTTAATAAATTGAAGATATATTTATAAAAAACTATTTTAATTCATCCTATTTCATCATATCCGGGACGTGATATGGTTCTGAAGGATGAATCAATATGGATAGTTCCAATAATATTTCATTCTTGAAAATAATCCATTTTTTTTATTTGTTTTATATATTCAATGGCCACAACAGGGGAGGCATGATTATTAAAAGTCTTAGCTGGTAAGATCTTCATCTCCTGAGATGCAATATTATTCATGATTATATTGCCCCTCTGCATGGTCTCTCGAATCAAGTGATACTTGTGCTCAATGTGCTTAACCCTCTATGAGTCATCAATTCTTTAGGATTCACAAACACCCCAATATTGTAACAATAAAGTGTAATAGCCGATTGTAATAAAAGAACCATACCCAAGTCAGTTAGGAAGTTCCATATCCAAAAACCCTCCTTTATTGTCTCCAAGGTAACAATATATTCCACTTCAATGGTTGAATCAGCAATACATGATTTCTTGATACTCCTCCAATTTATGGCTCCACTTTCTAAGACAAAAAGATATCTCGAGTCTGATCTCCTTGAATGCCTATTTGATTGAAAATATGTGTTTGAGGTACACAAAATCATATGGGTTAGGCTAGAATCTATTAACCCATCACATAATCTCTATGTAGACTAGATTATCTGCTGAGTAAATCATGACATAATCTATAGTCTTGTTAAGGTACTTGAGTATGTTCTTAACAATGATCTAATGGTCCTGACCTGGGTTAGACTAGAATATTTTGACCATGATAATAATAAAAAAAATATCTAGTCTTTACACAACATATATTACATAACGCTTCCCACTATTGAAGCATACGGTATATTCCTCATACTCTCTATCATATCAGGTGTCTTAGGAAAAGGGTCTCTTGATAAAGAAATTACGTGACTAAAAAGGAGAAACCTTTTCTTGGAATCTTGCATGTCAAACCTTATGATCACATTATCCATATAGGTGGCTTAGGATAAGCTAAACATCTTATTTTTGCAATCGTGCATAATTTGGATCCCAAGGATGTGACTGGGTTATCCTAAGTTCTTCATATCGAACTGAGTATACATTTTCACTCTTGTACTAGATAATATACTACATCGATCCCGATTAGGATAATATCATCCACATAAATCCCTAAAAATACGACCACATATGTGGTATGCTTATTATACACATAAGTTTCATCTGTACATTGATCAAAACCAAATGATTTGATGTACTAATTAAAATGGATGTTCAATAAACCCGATTCTTTCTTAAGTCCATAAATGGATCTTTTAAGCTTCCACACCTTGCGTTCTTAGCCATTTTTCTATGAATTCCTCAGGTTGTATCATATAAATGCACTCTTCAAGACTACCTTTCAAGGACGCTACCTTAACCTCCATTTGCTAAATCTTGAGATTAATATGAGCCAAAATAAATAGGAAAATCAGTATGGATTCTAGCATCCCTACTGATAAAGTGAACTTTTCGGTATATTTTTTGTCGTTTCTTGAAAAGCTCCTCTAATGAAAATCCTCAAAATACCTACGAAATTTAACAAACTCAAGTGTATAGGTAAGTAAGGGTATCAATCCACATCAAGGGGGTAAGCTAGAGGCAAACTCAATTGTAATTCCATTTTCTTTTCTTTTTGGGCTTTTGCTTTTTTTTTAATCTTTTTCAAAATTAAAACAATTTTGAGGAGTGACGGAGAAATAACACTAAACTAAATCAAGGATCTAAACAATTAACTAAAAAGTGACTAAAATGAAAAATAAAGTCTAACACTAAAATAAGAGATAAAGTGAGGTAAATAATTGTGAGAACAATCAAGGAGTGGGATTACACCGCAAATTTTAGCTATTCTAACTAATTAATTTATTTAATTGAATCCTCCCAAATTAATATCAAACATACAAATCAACTCTCATTGCAAATGTAATTTTAATAGTAATCTTTTAGAAAATTAAGTTGAACACCCCACAACTCTAGAAAACAGATCTACACTCCTTTTAATTAATCACTCGCTAGGATCGATCGATTAAAATTCATGTAAATCTTAGAAAATAAAAATAGAGTTGAAATTCAAGTAATAATACCCCACTTAAGAAACCCCTATCTCTAGTTCGAATCTAAAATGACTATTATAACTAGAATTTCAATTTTCTCTCGAAAATCATTTACTCTTTCTCGAGGCGTAAATTTAAGGGTGAGGGATCAAAATTAATATTCAAAGGAAATTTTCAAGTAATGAAAGTAATTAAAGTAAAATAACATCAAAAAAGGATTTCCCCCCACCCCTTGAAAGGGGATTTAGCCTAACATAATATAAAGCATGATAATCAAATAATCAATAGGCATTTAATATAAAAGAGAAACGAGAAGAACAATCAAACCCATCTCTTGAATTTAATGAACTCCAATCCTCCAATTTGAAATTTACATCCCTATAATTGAGCATCTAAGTGATTTGCAATTAAATAATCACTCAATTAAATCTCTTACAAAATTTAACCTCACTAATATCTAGAAAAAATAAAAATAAAACTATTTACAAAATGGTGTTTATCCTAATCTATTTTCTACACTAAACTATCTTTAACTCTCTCTAGAATTCTCTTCTCTCTATGTCATGATAAGTCCTCAAATGGGGTCTTCCATCCTTTAAATTGTAGGCATGGAGCTAGGGGTTAGTTTGGGTATTTGGGAGTGCAAAAGCATGGAGTGTGTGCACATGGGGGTAAATTGGGTAATGGAAGTGTACGTGTTCTTGGCAAAGGTGTGAGGTAAGGAAGGTACATGGGTGAGGGAATTTGGGTGATAAAATATGATTTGGTTTCGAGGGTATAATGGGAAGACATGAGGTAAATGGTTAGTAGGGGGTATAATGGGTAATGGGTTTAAAAGAGTTAAAAGACATGTGATGTTTATTGTTTGGCTTGGCTTTGTTTTGTTAACAGGTGAAATCGTGGTAAGATTTGGAGAAATGGGTCTTGGAATTGAGGTGGGAAGTGCCCGCGGGTTGGATCGAAATCGGGTATGGGGTTGGAGGTCCGCCCGTATGGAAATTACGGGTCGGGGCAGTCGCGGGTTAGATTCGAGGCTAGAGGTTGCAACGAGATCGGGTTGATAGCAGGTGAACCCGTAGATGGGTCTCGGAAAGTTTCGTGGCAGCTCCAACCGGAGCTGGGTATGGGTTTGTAGGGGGTTGGATTCGCGAGCAGGTGGTCGGAGTTGGGTGCACCGGAGTTGAGGTCGGCTTTAACGCCGGTGGGAGGCAGGGGGAAGGGGTCACGATTTCCGTCAGGGTAGGTGGTTTGCTGGAGGATCACCGCTGATAATCAGAGCTCCGAGTTGCGGGTTGAGATGTGGATACTTTGGTGGTTTTTGGTTATGGAGGAAAGAGGGTGAAGGTTTTGGTTATGGTGGTGTATGAGAGAGAGTGTGGTGGGAGGAAGAAGATGGGGAAGAGGGTTTGTGTGTGGGGGGGTGTAGGAATTTAGGTGAGGGTGAGGAAGATTTTGGGTGTATTTGTGGGGTAGGAAATTAAGGTGTGAGTGGGTTTATGTGTGTAGGGTTTATGGGTTATGTGTGTGTGAGTTTAATTTGGACACCTAAAAAAATATATTTCTAATTAATTAAAATTAAAATTAAAAAATAAAATCCTATTCTAAAATAAATAAATAAATAAATAAAGACTCAATTAAAAATGAAACTAAAAAGAAATAAAAATAAAAATAAAAATAAAAATAAAATCAAATAAAACTAAAACTAAAATTAAAATCCTAAATAAATGTAAAATCAAATAAAACTAAAAAATAAATGAAATTCTAAAAAAATCTAATCCTAATAAAAGAAAAATACAATTACACTAATAAAGATAAAATAGAAAAATAGAAAACAAAACCTCGAAAATACTAAATAAATCAAAAATAAATACTAAAAATAAAACGACTCAAACTAAAAATCTAAAAAATATTAAAAAGGGACGAACAAAACACACACAGGGTTTGGTAGGTTTAGGCTAGGTTTAGGCTCGGGTAAGGTTACGGGAGACAAGGTATTAGCTCCATAATTCACACAATTGCCTTGAAATACGCGTTTGAACATCGCAACGTGCATTCGACCTATAAAATAGATAATAAAGCGCATAAGACCCAAATTACCGAGAATTAGAAACTAAAACACATCTATTTGGGGTATAAAATGTACACTTTTGGGTGCTTATCACACCACCCCCAAACAGAACATTACTAGTCCTCGAGCAAAAAGATAGAGAGAAAGAGAAAGATAAGAAACCAAAAGTGTACCACTTTTGCGGGCACTTGCGATTGCACTTAGCATGTGCAACAAGACTTTAAACTTATAGGTTGCCCTACAAGACGAGTTGTGTCTCGTGAGGGTTTACAGGGAATATACCCACAAAATTCTTTATTTGCCAAATGATTTATCGAAAGGTAGTCAATCTCTTATTAGACGTAGAATAATCTCACAATCCATCATGAGATAAATGACTTCAGAAATACAAGCTAGAATGTGTCAACGTTTAAGTTAAGTAAATACACAAGGCACATCCTTCTTAGAACTCAACGTGTGTAGTGTGAATCAGTCAAAACGGGTTGAGTATCACAGAGTAATTTCTAGATTTCCTTTTCGGAATCAATGCTTCAACTTCAAATCTCACTGGATATAACTCTCTCAAACGAACTCTCGAGATTAGGGTGAGTGTATCGCTCTTGTGTGTGAGGAGGTGAGTAAACGTAAGCAAGTTCAAACGTCTCACACACATATAAGAAAGAACGAACAATTAGAAAGAAAAGTGATCTCATGAAAGAATGCTAACCACTATAGTGAGAACGTCGAGTTATTCACCACGTTGACTTTCATTTGCCCGAACACCTAGGGGAATATATGTATGCTAATGGGTGAGGGGGAAATGAGATGAGAAGGATGGGATGAGGTTGGATGGTGATGTATGGACGAGTGATGGATGTGTGAGAAGATGGATGGATATGTGAGAAGAGTGTTCTATACTTGAAGAACCAATGTCTTTATTTAACAAGGACTAAACTACTAACTACAAACTCTCTTTCTTTTCTTTTCTCTCTATTTTTTTCGATTTTTCTTTTCTTTTTCTCTTTTTTTTTTTGCTATTTTTCTGTTTTTTCTCTCTCTTTTCAAACCAACACTGAAGACATTTAACATTTTGAACAACACTCTTTTATGTGGGTGGAAAATGGAAGTGGATATGGAAATGGGCGGTATGGTATATGGTGATAATATGGAAAATGGAAGGTGTATGGATGTATGATAAAATGGAATTTGGTTGGTGTATGGGTGAAAGTATGGTGATCAGGACATCTTCAAGACACGTGTTTCTTACAAGTAAAAAATAATGTCATTCTCAGTGATCAAGCCAAATTTTAATGAATGATAATGAGATCATGCAACAATTTAAGTGCGGACCCAAAAGAAGTTGAATCAACTTGTGACTCGGAGATTGCGTAGAACTCTATGAAAGGTTGAAAGGCACGAATCTCACAAGCTAAAGTCTCCACTAGTGATCCTTAAGGTTTTCTTGAGAATTATAGTACTTTTCAACTCTAAACTGTAGTGACATGATACGTGTGATATTTTGTTGAGTCTAAAATTCATGGTGCAATATGCCTTAGGACGTATTATATAAGCTATGTAGAAAAAATAATATATTCTAGCTTGATTCGTAGACTTTGAAAGATGGATGATTTAAAATTCACATTAATGATTGAGATGAAAAAAACTGCACAAAATTTTAAAAATCTGGTTTAAAACTCAATTTTTTTCAAAAGACGTACGATTTTGATAAATTTCCCCACCCCCAAACAAAAAGGAACATCGTCCTCGATGTTAGATAAAATAATTTTTAAAATTGAGAGCATAAGGTAGGAAAGAGATTACCAGAATCAATCGCTAATGAAGTGGACAGATGTAGCCAAAATGAACATGAATAAGAAGTGAGATAACAAAAGTTGTACAAGTCCATAACATGGTAAAGCCTAGGGTGATGTGAAACACCACCCCCAAATAGGATGAGACTAGTACAAGAAAAAGAGGGTTGCCTCCCGGTAGCACTAAGTTTAACATCTTCAGCCATACCAAAGGGATCTCACCCTAAAGATAAGATCTATGATGGCGCGGGGTGGCAGAAAAAGTGGGTGATGGTAATCACCCCCAAACAAGACTGAAGCGTCAGCCTTGTTCGATAGAGGCTAAAACGGGTCAATACACCTATATGGCAAAGTGCATCACACAATGCAAAGCATCAGTGGACCATGGGCATTTGGGTATTAGGGTATGGGTGAGGGTGGAAAGGGTGAAGTAGATCTTAAAGGTGAGGGCAACTAGGACCCTATAAGCATGGTGCTCAAGCTGGTGAGGGAGGCGAAATGGTTGAAAATTGTAATGGGGTGCGTCTCATGGAAAACACATAATCGTTCTATGAATGGGCGATGATAATGGTTGCGTCGTGACATGCTAGGGAGCTGTCGATGGGAAAAGTCAACACCAAAAGATAGTGGCGGGCGTAGGGTAACAACCTCGATGTCACGGTGGAGAGTAGAACCATAAATGTCTTGGAAGGTGGAGGATGGTTTTAGGTGAGGATCTAAAAATGTAGATGGAAATTTTAAATGTGTAAAATCAAGATCCAAACCAGGTGGTGGGGTAGAAGGGACAATGGGTGGGTCCGGTGGGATAAATGGTGGAGGAAGATGAGCCAACTCAATCGTGGGAGACACACACTCATTGGGAGGAATAAAGGAATAATCACAAGGGAGTAAGGTTTCTAAAGATGGATTTGTCAACTTCTCCATAAGAGTATCATTACGGAATGTGGTGGGTGGGTAAGACAAGGCACCAAGATCGGAGATAGAGGAATCACTAGAAATATCAGGCTCAAAGGGAGCCATGCATGGTGGGACATCATCTATATCCGGACAGGTAGGAACTATCACGGATTCTATCTTAAAAAAATGGTGAGCACTCATAGTCGGTGCTAACCTAGGATAAATTGGTTCCTCGGGAACACAAGGGTGAAGCTCGATAGGTGTATACTCGGGAATTTTTTTGGATTCGACAAGAAAGGGAAGATGAACCACAAAGTTGGGTTCATGTGGACATGGTGGGGTTGAATCTGTCTCACTAATGAAAGGTAAGTCAACACAATTGTCGACTTGGGGCCCGAACCATGGGATCGTCTCAACTTCAAAATTCTCGGGGTGGTAGGGTTGGTCACACTCAAAATCCATGTCATAAGAGGACACAACATCATTACACTCGGATGCAAAGATGGGTTGATCCATGGGTAAGTCTGACTCTCTTGCACACTCAAATTCATTTAACCTTTGTTCAAGCCTTTGAAGGGCTTGAGTTTGAATTTGAGTGGCTTGCTCTTGCTCGATGATAAATTGTTGCAAGAGTCTTTTGAGAGCGGAGGTGGATGATGGTGTTGAAGTGGTGGCGGGTGGTGGTAGTGGAGTGACGGGTGGTGGTGGTGGTTGAGGTTGACACAATGCGCTATGATCATAACTATGTGGAGAATAATAAAATGAAGTGGGTGGAGTGGGGCCAAGTTCATCATACACAAAAGGATCGCTTTTGTGATGGATAAATGGTTGATACTCATGGGGTGTGTAGTGAGGGAACTGATCGTGAACGGGTGCACACGGTTGCCATGACGACTGTTGGAATGTGTGAGGATCCACAACATCGGGTTGGGATTCGTATTGCGTGAAAGGGTGATTAGGTCTCCACAAATAGCTCGGGTACTCACACAACTCAGCATTAGGTATATCGGGATAATAGATCGAGGTGGGTTCCAAAACAGTGTCATATGGATACACATGTTCCATGGTGGGTTCCGATGGATATGGAATGTAAGGGCACTCATGGAACATGTGATCGACATATTAACAATGGGTGCACAAGAAAAGGTAATACACGTCAACACTTGACACCGAGGGTGATGCAATATGAGGTGCGTGCATGGATGGGTCAAGAGTATCAACAGGAATCGTGATCAAACCATTAAAATATCATAAAGAGATGGCTCGGGATCACTCTCACACTTGTCGCGTGTCAATGGAAAATGACCAAAGTAGTCCCGTAAGGGACGTTCTTTGTCCATGTGGAGAGAAATATTTTTTTGGAGTTTTTAAAAAAAATTCAAATGGAAAGGAAATATTTTTGGATTTTCGAAAAATGAGAGATAGAAAATATTTCTGGATTTTTCTAAAATGAAAGAAATAAAATATTTTTGGATTTTTTTTTATAAAAATGAAAGAAAATATTTTTTAATTTTTTGGAAGAAAAGGTGGGGAAAAGTATGGACTCTTGATTTGGATAAACCAACTAAAATCGACTACTGAAAAAATGAATTGGACACACATACAAGTTAAGGAGAATTCCTAACTAGCACATAGCCAATTTTTATCTTTAAATTTAATGAAAGGGTAGTCAAATTTTAATTAAGTCCGCGGGCGATAAAAATTCACGGAATAATTTGAGTGACTGCCTTTGCAAAATTTTCTCCTAGTGGGCTACCTAGATGATTGATTTGAAATTTAGTGATGTCTAGAGTAGTCCACAATGGTAAGCGCGTGAGTCGTGTGATGAAATCCCTTCTCGTGAGTGAACGGGTGTAGGTCTTAATTAATTAATTCATCACACCATTCACAAATAAATGTGAGAATAAAATCAAGTAAGATCACACAAAGAACACAAAAGAATTGACTCGCTAACATGAGAGGCGCAAGGATTTGAGAAATGTACCACCCGCGGTTTTTACGCCGTGGGGTGCCAAAAAATTTGAGTTGACCGGAGGGAGATCATGCCTATCTCAGTCGTCCCTAGGAGTCCTACCGACCCAAGATAGAGATTATTCTAATTCCTTGGCTTTGGACGCCCTCTCTCTACCTTGTCTGGTTTCCCTATCACGCTTGTCTTCGATTATTACAATTTTGAAAATGAAAAATAAAATAAAGGTGTCTCTATGCACTGCAATACAAGCAATGATAAAAATCCTAATACAAACCTTCTAAAGATATAAAAATGGTACAAAAAATAATAAAGTACCAAAAATAAATGAACTACAAGTTGAAATCCGCTCCGAGTGCTTCACGTGCCCAAGAATGGCAACGACGCCATTTGATAGAGTGAACTTTTCGGTATATTTTTCGTCATTGCCTGAAAATCTCCTCTAATCAAAATCCTCAAAATACCTAAAAAATTTAACAAAGTCAAGTGTAGAGGTAAGTAACGGTATTAATCCATATCAAGGGGGTAAGTTAGAGGCAAACTCAATTGTAATTCAGTTTTCTTTTCTCTTCGGGCTTTTACTTTTTCTTTTTCTTTTTTTATCTTTTTCAATATTAAAATAATTTTTAGGAGTGATGGTGAAATAACAATAAACTAAATCAAAGATCTAAAAAATTAACTAAAAAGTGACTAAAATGAAAAATAAAGTCTAACAATAAAATAAGAGATAAAGTGAGGTAAATAATTGTGAGAACAATCAAGGAGTGGGATTACACCGCAAATTTTAGCTATTCTAACTAATTAATTTAATTAAATGAATTATCCTAAATTAATATCAAACTTACAAATCAACTCTCGTCGCAAATTTAATTTTAATAGTAACCTTTCCGGAAATTCAGTTTAACACTCCACAACTCTAGAAAATAGATCTACACTCCTTTTAATTAATCACCCGTTAGGATCGATCGACTAAAATTCATGTAAATCTTATAAAATAAAAATAGAGTTGAAATTCAAGTACTAATACCCCACTTAAGAAACCCCTATCTCTAGTTCGAATCTAAAATGACTATTATAAGTAGAATTTTGATTTTTTCTCGAAAATCATTTACCCTCTCTCGAGGCGTAAATTTAAGGGTGAGGGATCAAAATTAATATTCAAAGGAAATTTTTAAGTAATCAAACTAATTAAACTAAAATAACATCAAATAAGGGTTTCCCCCCACCCCTTGAAAGAGGATTTAGCCTAACATAATATAAAGCATGATAATCAAATAATCAATAGGCATTTAATATAAAAAAGAAACGAGAAGAACAATCAAACCAATCTCTATAATTTAATGAACTCCAATCCTCAAATTTGAAATTTACATCCCTCCAATTGAGCATCCAAGTGATTTGCAATTAAATAATCACTCAATTAAATCACTTACAAAATTTAACCTCACAGATATCTTACAAAAATAAAAATAAAACTATTTACAAAATGGTGTTTATCCTAATTTATTTTCTACACTAAACTATCTCTAACCCTCTTTAGAAATCTCTTCTCTCTATGTCATGATAAGCCCTCAAATGGGGTCTTCCATCCTTTAAATAGTAGGCATGGAGCTAGGGGTTAGCTTGGGTATTTGGGAGTGCAAAAGCATGGAGTGTGTGCACATGGGGGTAAATTGGGTAATGGAAGTGCACATGTGCATGGCAAAGGTGTGAGGTAAGGAATGTACATAGGTGTGGGAATTTGGATGACAAAATCTGATTTGGTTTAGAGGGTATAATGGGAAGACATGAGGTAAATGGTTAGCAGGGGGTATAATGGGTAAAGGGTTTAAAAGAGTTAAAAGACATGTGATGTTTATTGTTTGGCTTGGCATTGTTTTGTTAACAGGTGAAATCGTGGTAAGCTTTGGAGAAATGTGTCTTGGAATTGAGGTAGGCAGTGCCCAGGAGTTGAAGGTCCGCCCGGATGGAGATTGCGGGTCGGGACAGTTGCGAGTTAGATCCGAGGCTGGAGGTTGCGATGAGATCGGGTTGATAGCAGGTGGACCCATAGATGGGTCTCGAACAGGTTCGTGGCAACACCGACTGGAGATGGGTATAGGTTTATAGGAGGTTGAATTCACGAGAAGGTGGTCGGAGTTGGGTGCGCCGGAGTTGAGGTCAGCTTTAACACCGACGGGAGGCAGGGGGAAGGGTTCACGGTTTCCGCCAGGGTAGGTGGTTTGCTAGAGGATCGTCGTCGATAATCGGAGCTCCGAGTTACGGGTTGAGATGTTGATGCTTTGGTGGTATTGGTTATGGAGGAAAGAGAGTGAAGGTTTTGGTTGTGGTGGGGTATGAGAGAGAGTGTGGTGGGAGGAAGAAGATGGGGAAGAGGGTTTATGTGTGTGAGGGTGTAGGAATTTAGGTTAGGGTGAGGAAGATTTTGGGTGTACTTTTGGGGTAGGAAATTAAGGTGTGAGTGGGTTTATGTGTGTGTGAGTTTAATTTGGACACCTTAAAAAATATAATACTAACTAATTAAAATTAAAATCTAGAAATAAAATCCTATTCTAAAAAAAATAAAAAAAATATAGACTCAATTAAAAATGAAAATAAAAGGAAATAAAAATAAAATATAATAAAGCTAAAACTAAAATCCTAAATAAATGTAAAATAAAATAAAACTAAAAAATAAATGAAATCCTAAAAAAATCTAATCCTAATAAAAATTAAAAATTGATAAAAATAAAAATAAAATAAAATTATACTAATAAAGATAAAATAGAAAATAAAACCTAGAAAATACTAAATAAATAAAAAATAAATACTAAAAATAAAACGACTCAAACAAAAAATCTAAAAAATATTAAAAAGGGACAAAAAACATGCACACGGGGTTTGGTAGGTTTAGGCTAGGTTTAGGTTCGGGTAAGGTTACGGGGGACAAGGTATTAGCTCCATAATCCGCACAATTGCCTTGAAATACGCGTTTGAATATCGCAACGTGCATTCAACCTACAAATAAGACAATAAAACGCATAAGACCCAAATTGTCGAGAATTAGCAACTAAAACACATCTATTTGAGGTATAAAATATACACTTTTGGGTGCTTATCACCTACCGATGAGAAGGTTTCCTCATAGTCGATTCCTTCTTTATAAGTAATCCATTTCTCAACAAGCTTTGCCTTTAAAGTTTCCACCTTTTCGTCCACCCTTCCTTTATTCTTGTAGACTCACTTGCATTTAATATATTTTATCCCATTTCTAAAGTCTACAAGTTCCCAAACTTTATTTGAATACATTCACCTACATACACCAACCTTTCAGACTGACTCATATATCCCCCAATATTACATGGTTACATTTTTTGTCTAGTATAAGTGATATATGTATCTTGATCATCGAAAATACTCCCACTACCGCTGGGTAGCGTACTATCGATATCATATTATATCTCATCTATTACGGGAGTTTTTGAAGTAATTACTTCGTCCTTCCCTCTTAGGTCTTATAAGATAATATTTTTCTTTAGATTCAGGTTTATCATCAAATCTTCCTCTACGTATTGGGACTTGGTGATAACAAATACCATCTAGTCCTAGAGAATATAAAATAAACAACCTTTAGTTCCTTTCGAGTAACCTAGAAAGACACATTCTTTTGTCCTCAATTCCAACATATCAATCTTCTTTCTCAGCACATGCTCCTGGAAACCCTAAATCTTAACATGTCCTATACTAGGTTTGTACCCATTCCAGAATTCTATTGGCCTTGTTGAGACCGATTTAGAAGGAACTAAGTTCAGTAAATAAGTAGTCGTCTTTAATTCATAACCTAAAAAATAATTTGACAGCTTAGAATAACTCGTAATTGATCTAACCATGTGAAAAATAGTCATGTTCTTTCTTTCTGCTACACCATATTACTGTGCAGTGCCCAGTGAAGGAAATTGGGATATAATCCCAATCTCCGATAAGTGATTCCTAAATTAGCTAAAGACTTACTCTTCTCTGCGATCAGATCGTAAAGTTTGGACCAGTTTATCGTGCTTACACTTCATCATAAACTTATACACTTTGAACTTATCAAAGTCTTTAAACTTATGATACATAAGGTAAACATACCCAAACCTCGAACAGTCATCAATGAAAGTAATGAAAATCTCATAAACCTTTCTTGCCCAAATAGTCATAGGGCCACACATATCAGAATGAACCTTATAACATATTCTTTACTTTATTTCCCTTTATCATAAATGGCATCTTGGTCATCTTCCCCTCTAATCAAGATTCATAAATAGGAAGAGCCTCCACTTCCAATGAACTTAATTATCCATTTGAACCCATTCTTTGAATTCTTTCTATACTGATATGACCCGAATGTAAGTACCAAATATATTTGGTTCAACCTAGAAGGTTAATTTATCTTTAGGTTATTTCTTTTTAAGTTATTCAATTCATTATTAAGCAATACCGGTGAGGCTAAAAAGGATAGGACCCCAATTTTAAAGTCTTTACTACAAAAATTAATTTCAATTTCCTTTTTGAAGATGCGGAAGCGAGATGGTTCAATTAAATAAATTAACTAATTTTAATTTTTTTTCAAATTAAAATGAAACACAACTTAAAGTGAAATTAAATTAATTAACAAATGATTTTTTCACTTTAACATATTAACTCAACTCAAGTCCTAGAAATTTGCCTAAAACATATTTTCAATATAATTAAATTAGGCCAAACCAATTTTATCAAATTAAGTGATGACTTGTATTAAATTAACAATAACATTACCCAAATTAATTTAGCACCAAGTTAAGTAAGTAGTGATTTAAACCAAATTTTATCTTTTTACCTAAGCATGCGTTCTAGGTGATTTTGCAAAAGATAAAATAAATGAATAAATCACTACGAAGCAATGTACGAGGAAAAATCCAGAAACGAAAAATAACCTTGGACGGCCCTAGCCATAAATTCACTAAGTATGGTATTTTACAAGTACAAGAAAAAAGACTTACAACACTCGACTCAACTCCCTTCAAGCCCCGATGCTCCTTCTTATACCCACCCCCGCTTTGTTGACAATCTCAAAATCCACCAGAACCTTGGAATCCACCATTGAGGCTGTTGGAACCACCGTCAACCACACATGATGCCTTTCACCATGTGAGAACGCCACAATAAAACCCGAGCTTCTTCTTTATGGGATGTAGAAAGAAACCCAAACAAACTCTTCAAACAGTAGAGTAAAACTCGGTGCCAAACACTCCAAGCAATGATATATGTATTGAAACTTAGAATAAACAATATGGGTGAAAACACGAGTGTTTATTGAATTTTTTCTTGAAAAATAGACACTCAAAACATGAACTAACTTTTTCTTGGAAAATTGAACTCTCAAAACTTTCTCTAGGAGATGGAATAATATGAAAAAGTTGGTTTTCCAAAGTTGGTTCTCGTACTTGATAAGTCTGTAAAAAGCTAGTGGGGAAGAGTAGTGAAAAAAGTGGAAAAAATTGCTCAAAACTGGCAAAGAAGCTTCCCACATGAAATCTCGTTCGAACGAGATTTGGCCTAATGAGAAATCTCGTTGCCAAACATGTTCGAATGACATTCTCATTTGAACAAACAAACTCGTTCGAACGACAATATCGAACGAAGTTCCAGAGGCAATTCGTTGGCAAACCTCGTTCGAATGATATTCTCGTTCAAATGAAAAACTCGTTCGAATGATAATATCGAACGAAAATCCAGAGAGCCGAAAAATTCGATTTTAGCCCATGAACTTTATTTTAAATTTTAAAGTAACTTTTTAAAAATAAACAACAGTTCAAACAAAAATTACACCAAATACTAATTGTTCCAAGCTCCTATATAAATATGTAATGCATTCATACCTTAGGAGTAAATGAAACACATGTTGTTGACGGAGAAACGAGGCGCAACAAACTCGACATTTGATGAAGCTTTATACTCTTGGCCACTACGTCTTCAACTTTAGTCTGTTATAGGCTTGAAGGATGGTCAAGAACTCTATCCTATGACTCAAACATTTTTGTCCGGAAATGAGCCAAAAGAAACAAAGGACTCAATTGTAAATTTTTGTCCTTACAAATCTCCCCATTTGGCTATTCCAGGACAAAAACCAACAAAAATCCTAAAGGTCTGTCAAGCTCTACTAGACATAGAAAAAATGTCCCACCCAAAATAAAAAATACATAGCTTGACGCAAACAACCCAAGGATCAATATCTTTGCCGATGATGAAAGTTGCCACTTAGAAGAATGCCTGCACAGTTAAGCAAACTCTCAAACGCATAGGGAATATCAAGAATATTAAATGCATATAAATTAACTACTCCCCCAAAATTAATTGTCCCCTTTATCAAACAAATGACCTAATTAGAAATACGTCTCCCCCAAGATAAATCTCCCCCAATACGATTATAATAGCAATAGATACCATTTCTCCCCAATCATTCTCCCCCTTTTTGTTCAGGAATAGACAAAGGATACAAACTACTTTAAACACGATGAAGCTTAAAGTGATAATAACATGAAAGCATATAGGCAACAAAAGCATAACTAATCCATATAAAGAATAAGTATACCAACTAAGATGCAAGAAAATGATACTAATATGATACAAAAGTATTAAGCATGTGATATCAACAAAGAATGCAACAAGATAAATACCAATTATGAAGTAGAAGCATAGATGGACTAGAAAGCAAGGCAATGACCAAAAAACAATATCATATATATACATACTCTAGATATATCAAAGATTCACATGCACATATATATAGCTATAAACACACACACGACACAAAATACAGTAAGTTTTTCACACTGGTACGGCAAAAATGTTTCATATGGAAACGAAAGTGTTGGGGTGTGAACTAGCAACAATTAAATTTAGACCCAATCACTCAAAACATGTTCACGGAGTTCTCAATTGATTGCAAACTTCATAACATTTGAATATAACCTCACGTGACAATATAAATTGAACTCAATGAACAAACATACACAATGCATACAAGCCTAGGCTTTTGATGATTCTACAAACCAATAGAGTTGTGACATTAAAAGTGCAACTAGGATAAACGAACATTGTGCAAATCGTTGATATACCATCCAAACTCCCTCAATAAGCATATATATTTTTGAATGAATATATCAATTAAACATAGGCCTTGGCAAATATTTTCTTTTAATGCCATTATTCTTTTAGGCCTTTGCACCACGTATTTCTTTTAGGTCCAAACAAACGGTGGCTTACTATTCACAAAGGATAATAATTCCTTTCGGAGCCCTTCCTAGTGAACATTTATATATAACATATTTATATCTCACAAATCTCACGTGCAACGAATTTTGACATGCACTAGTCCTCCTAGGTTACATGACTAGATTGGTAGGAGAACACCCCACAAAGCTCAAATATACATATGAAGTTAAAATTTCAAATGAGCTCGTGCATGTGTGAATTGAGGCATATAAAAATAGAATCTATTTAAGCAACACGAAATCCAACTACTCCATGTAAGCATGGTAAAGAACATAATAAGGATTGACGATCTAAACCAAAAGTTCTAGCCACATGGAAGCGTAAGAGAAGAGATTCTAACACAAGTGTATGCCACATAGAGTGTATCAAACTAAAATACACACAAAATAAAAATCTTTTTGAGTTATTGAAATTTTTTAAACCAAACAACAAAAATATTTAATCAAAAGTCACACAAAAATCATTTGTATTTTTCATTAATCTTAAATTACTAAAAAGATAAAACGCAGATGATAAACAAAACCTTTTTGTATTTTTCATTTCATGCAAACTAAAATGAAAGAAGTATAATACAAAGGATAAACAAAAATTATTATTCTAGCATGTGATTGAGCATGAAGCATAGACTAGAAAATGGTTAAACAAGCATACAATTAGCATGGGTGATATAGCATGAAGCACAAAAGCTAAAGTATGCACACAAAATATACACATTCAACCTTTACATTTTGCAAGGGAGGAAGCATGTGAAAGTAAATGAGAATAAAAAATCCTATCTTGTAAGGCTACCAAGTCGGATCTTCTAACCCAAACTAATAATGAATGACTATCTCGGGGTGTAGGAATCTTGGCTACCTCGGTTGCCTTATGTTGAGATTTTCTAGGACCACGTTTAAGATCAAAACAAAATTTCCTAAGATGAACTTTTCGATCACAATGAAAGCACCTAAAGACTCGGCGAAAAGACTTAACTAAGGAATGATCTCTAAAGGATTTCCTAGGCAATTCTCCTAAAACATTGGTTTTGGCTTTAGGAGTTGATTCATTACAAGTATCGAAGCCTAAACCACATGTGTCTTTTTTAATTTGGACCGTTCCTAAAATTTTAACTAATTTCTCCGAACGACACTCCAAATCAAATTTGACTTTACTAGAGTCTTTTAATTTATTTTCTAATTCTAAGGTTCTAGACTCTAATAAAATATTTCTCTCTTCAAACTCGAGAAGCTCCTTTTTCATTGACTCAATTAAACCTCTAAGGCTATCTCTCTCGCCTTCTATATATCCAATCTTCTCTTGAAGAGTCCTCTCACGTGTCCTAAGGTCTTCCACTAACGCACTCTCATCAACGACCTTGAAACGCCCTATTAAACTTGCTTCTACCTTCAAATTAACTCTTTTTAATTTAATAGATTCTTCATAAAGTTCTTAAAAAGCATTTTGAAGTTAACTCACATCAACCTCATCTTCATTATCACTCTCTCTTTCTTCTCCACTCTAACTACCATCATCTTTTATAGCTTCACAAACAAAGGCCTAGAAATTATTATGTATTATGATGTCATCATTGGATGATTCCTCACTATCACTTACATAACTGGAAATGAACGCGGAAAGTTGTGCTCAATGGGGGAATCGGGTCCCTCTTCCTTATCACTATCACTAAGGGTTGCATTAAAAGGAATTGGTTTCTTACCATCTGTCCTTAGTTTAATGAGGCACTCAAAAGCCCTATGGCCATACCCTTCATAACCAAAACACTTATCAGACTCGTCCCTATTTACATTTCCATTAGAAGTTTTAGGGATCTTCTCGACTTTGTCAAGCCTAGATTTTTCAAATTTCTTAAAATCATTTTTAAATTTATCTTTGTTAAATTTAATAAATTTTCAAAACTTTCTAGCAAACATAGCCATATTTTTCGAGTCACTATCACTTTCACTCTATACTACTTGTTTTTCCTCCTTTCGGGATTTCAAAGCAACACCCTTTTCTATTTTCTTTTCAGTTTTGGAGGGAAACATGTCTAGTTCATAAGTTTATAAATCACCTACGAGCTCTTCTAATTTCATAGAGGCTAAAGTTGTTAAATAATTTAAAACGGTCACTTTTGGAATAAATCTATTGGGTAGGGACCTTAAAAAAAATTTACTACTCGGTTGTCGGGTATTTTCTTTCCCAAATTAAAAGATGAATTAACAATATCGGAAAGACTGGCATAAAATTCATCAAAAGTTTCTTTTTCATTCATTTTGATGGTTTCAAATTGAGTGGTGAGGCTTTGGAGTTTCGAAGCTTTAACGACACTAGTTCCTTCATGAGTGAGTTGTAAAATATCCCAAGCTTCTTTAGCGGTTTCACAAGTCATAATGTGACAGAATTCATCCGGTGTGACAATGCTAAACAAGGCATTTAAACCTCGGGAATTCAAGTTAGCAAGTTTAAATTCGTTCTCACTCCATCGATCGGTGGGTTTGGGAACACGCTCATTATCTACTAAATGTATAGGTGGAGACCACCCATTAACGACAAATAACCAAACTCTCTCGTCGATAGATTTTAGTGCCGATTTCACCCACGCTTTCCAATACGCATAATTAGAACCATCGAAAATGGAGAAAATTCCATTTTAGCTAAAAATAATTAAAGGATCTTAACGAAGTAATTTATCGTTTTGGCTCTGATACCAATTTGAAAAGGATAGGGCCCCAATTTTAAAGTCTTTACTACAAAAAGATATTTCAATTTCCTTTTTGAAGATACGGAAGCGAGATGGTTCAATTAAATAAATTAACTAATTTTAATTTCTTTTCAAATTAAAATTAAACACAACTTAAAGTGAAATTAAATTAATTAATAAATGAATTTTTCACTTTAACATATTAACTCAACTCAAGTCCTAGAAATTTTCCTAAGACATGTTTTCAATATAACCAAATTAGGCCAAACCAATTTTATCAAATTAAGTGATGACTTGAATTAAATTAACATAAACATTACCCAAATTAATTTAGCACCAAATTAAGTAAGTAGTGATTTAAACCAAATATTATCTTTTTACCTAAGCATGCATTTAGGTGATTTTGCAAAAGATAAAATAAACGAATAAAACACTACGCTGCGATGTACGAGGAAAAACCCACAAACGGGAAACAACCTCGGACGGCCCCAGCCATAAGTCCACTAAGTATGGTATTTTACAAGTACGAGAAAAAAGACTTACAACACTCGACTCGACTCCCTTCAAGCCCCGATGCTCCTTCTTGTACCGACCTCCGCTTAGTTGATAATCCCGAACTCCACCAGAACCTTGGAATCCACCAATGAGGTTGTAGGAACCACCGTCAACCACACATAATATCTTTCACCATGTGAGAATGCCGTAGAAAAACTTGAACTTCTTCTTTATGGGATGCAGAAGGAAACCCAGACGAACTCTTCAAACGGTAGAGTAAAACCCGATACCAAACACTCCAAGCAATGATATATATATATATATATATATATATTGAAACTTGGAATAAAAAATATGGATGAAAACATGAGTGTTTAATGGATTTTTTCTTGAAAAATAGACACTCAAAACATGAACTAACTTTTTTCTAGGAAAATTGAACTCTCAAAAATCTCTCTAAGAGATGGAATAATATGAAAAAATTGGTTTTCCAAAGTTGGTTCCCGCACTTGATAAGTTTGTCAAAAGTTAAGGGGGAAGAGTATTGGAAAAAGTGGGAAAAACTGCTCAAAATTGGCAAAGAAATTTCCCTCCTGAAATCTCATTCCAACGAGATTTTTGTTCGAACGAAGTCTCGTTCGAACAACCCTTCTAACGAAGTTCCAGTGGGAACTAGTGTTATATTGAAGTTAACATGAGTGAGGATAGATCATTGATGATTTTAGTATGGTTGGATTTTGTCGATTTGTGGCAGTACCTTGGGGTTAGTTCTACGGCTTTCGTATATATATATATATACATATTGAAACTTGGAATAAAAAATATGGATGAAAACATGAGTGTTTAATGAATTTTTTCTTGAAAAATAGACACTCAAAACATGAACTAACTTTTTCTAGGAAAATTGAACTCTCAAAAATCTCTCTAAGAGATGGAATAATATGAAAAAATTGGTTTTCCAAAGTTGGTTCCCGCACTTGATAAGTTTGTCAAAAGTTAAGGGGGAAGAGTATTGGAAAAAGTGGGAAAAACTGCTCAAAATTGCCAAAGAAATTTCCCTCCTGAAATCTCATTCCAACGAGATTTTTGTTCGAACGAAGTCTCGTTCGAACAACCCTTCTAACAAAGTTCCAGTGGGAACTAGTGTTATATTGAAGTTGACATGAGTGAGGATAGATCATTGATGATTTTAGTATGGTTGGATTTTGTCGATTTGTGGCAGTACCTTGGGGTTAGTTCTACGGCTTTCGTTTATAAACATGTACCATGATATGAACTTCGATGATAATTTCAATAATAGGTTGATAACTGCTAGGTCATGCACCTGTGGAACTTAGCACACGGTGAGGTTCGCTATCGATTTTAGAAATAGCAGACGGGATGAAACATTAGACTTGATTATGGTTCTTAAGTGTGCTACATGTATGGTTAGTAGTGGCTCCATTGGATGAAATCATTACGCATAAGTAAAGCTTAAGAGTTGAGATGCCATTAGAATAATTATGGTTCGGTATCATATAGACAGTTCTTAAGGTGGTACCAATGATTCATATCTGAATCTCTATGAGCACTATGTTTCACTTGATGAGGGTGATCTTGAGAACTGAGGTTAGCTACCGCGAATTGATTTTGGAGGCTTAGATGTGATTGGTCAGTAATTGCTTATAAATTTCAAGAGAAGTAACTGCGTTTTGACTAAGGATAGTTATGCTTGCCAATGATAGATAGGTCGCATTAGTCCTAAGGAAGTAAGCCTAGCATTGCTGCACCTCGAAGGGATTGGTTTTTGTATTTTTCCCGTTCGGTATGGGTGGATGATTCTCAACTAGAACTCATTATTATTAAGAGCCCAAGCTAGGGTACGTGGAAAGTCTAAGGTACTTAGCAGGTATCGATAAAGAATTATAGAGTTGAAGTATACGTTGTGGGTTCACACTTCGTGTGGATCGATTCCTTGTCAAATTTGATTGTTTCTACTCGGCGTGGCAGTTGCCCATATTTGTACCCTTCTTGGGTCTTCTTGGTCCCGGTAATGGGAAATTGTTAATAAATTATAATTCGAGCATAGCATTACATAAACTCAGTGATGAGACGGGATGGGCCAGTTGTGGCTGACACTTCACGGTATATGAGATGCCTCTTCCTTGGAAGAACCTTCATTCCTTACCTGTCGTGTGTACACGTGGTCTCACATTGTTGCATATAGTTTTCATATGTTACTTGATTGCTTTAGGTTAACGCATTTCATTAGCTAACCAATTTGACTAGTTATGACTTGGTCATGTGTCTCGAGATTGTGGCTTGAGAAGGTTGCGTGTAGTAGGAATTCTAACAACATTAGGTGTTGTTTTTTCACTCTTTTAAGAGTTGTGATTACCCATATGTGTTGTGTTAAAATTTCTAGGATGACTCAAGGTCAACATAAGAATCTCATAGAATGTGTCGGTCGGGTAGACCTATGCGATAAGGTAATTATCTTCAGAATCAGTTATATGTATTGAGGAGTGTGAAATTGTATCGACCTAGACTAGGCACAACTCGAGAATTTATTAAGGAAACATAGGTTGTGAATCCTAACATAGAATTTTTAATAAGTTCATTCGTGAGGTTTAAGTACTTGATTAATATTGACCAACACGAAGTTTTAGATTAGGGAGATAGGATTAGACATGCTTGAGAGTTGGCAATAAGTCCTGAGGGTTGTCAAGATTGGATTACCAATAATGGTCAATGAAATTGAAGTCCTTGGGTTTAGATCATAATGTCGAGGATACATTAGGCTTTGAAGCTAGTCATAAATGGCTAGAGTATAAATTGAGATGATCCAAGAATTTTGATGACGAAATTCCCTAAGGAGGGAAGTTAGTAATTGCCCGCCCCGTAAATTTATTAAATTATGGTTATTGATTACGCAAGAGGAGGAAATAAAATATAATAAAGAGAATTACCGAACATAGATCATATGGAAAATGGAATTTGTGGTTTTGATTAGAAAAAATTATATATGCCTTTTTATAAAGTTGGAAGAGTATTGGGCCATTTTTGGAAAGAATGAGGAAGGATTAAAAAAAGGTAAGAAATAGGTTAAATGAAGATGTTACCTTCGTCACACAATTTCAAAGCGCTTATGAGAGTTCAAGAAATTTATGAGGGTAAAATTGGAAATCTAGTATGACTGGTCACTCAAACGACCAATATAGTCACTCAAACGATAAGAAGTCTCATTTGAGCAACGAAGGGTCGTTCAAACAATGTCTGGTCCCTCTATCTCCTTCGTGATTTGTCAAATTACTTATGGTGGAACTATATACGATGTCAGTCTGGCTAAAAGTCTTTGAAGGATTTTCGGATTGATATTAAATCAAAGAGAGATATGGGACGTGATAGCGATGGCTACAGGCCTGTCAAAATTGTTGTCACCCTTAGGTTCGTTGATCCAGATGTCGTGTAAGCTCTTGGAGCCTTGGATTATTGAGTATGAGTAATATGTTTATTTATTGGATTATAAAAGAAAGACGTGGGAAGAAAACTGGATGGAAACCCCCTTCTCTCTAACAGAGCTCAAAAATCCCGTCTCACTTATAGTACATTATCTCCCACCATTCTGTAAGTGCAGTGTTATACACTCACACCACAAAAGATTTATTTCCCCACGGAATAGATAGAACTACAAAATATATATGTGTACACTATGGTTGGAGGTTTTGATGAGTGTTTGTACAGGAATTTTTAGAATAAGAAGAACTTATTATTGGGGATATTTTGAAGAGGGTTTTAATGGAGGTTTCTTGGAGACAAATCTGGTTGTGCTAGACTACCCCGTTAAAACCACCTTAGGAGGTGGGGGGTTGTCATCTTCACTTATTCTTCCATGCCTTCCACTGAATTGGACTTTATTGAGGTGGGATAATCTACTTTTATATTTACAGACTTCATGTGGTTTATATTTGTAGTCATGTTATGGTTTAACATTAAGAGTAGGGTTACATTAAGATAAATGATGGTCTCTCAAGTAAATCTGAAAATTGACATTTTTATGAACATAAAAATGTAGGAAATTATTGTTTGTATATATTTTCTAGTAAATCTGAAAATGGACATTTTTATGGACATAAAAATGTAAGAAATTATGGCTTGTATGTATTTTCTAGTAAATTTGAAAATGGACATAAATATATAGGAAATTATTGTTTGTATATATTTTGTAGTAAATCTAAAAATGAACATTTTTATGGACATAAAAATGTGGAAAGCTATTGTTTGTGTTTATTTTCTAATAAATCTGAAAATGGACATTTTTATGGACATATAAATGTAAAAAAATACTGTTTGTATATATTTTCTAGTAAATCTAAATATGGAAATTTTTATGAAAATAAAAAATGTAGGAAATTATTGAAAGTTGGCATTTTATGGAATAAAAATGCAAGAAATGTTATTTTGTGTATTTCTAGTGGAAAAGAAATAATAAACATTTTTGTGGGATAAAAATGTAAGAAAGTACCATTTTTGTGTATTTTTAGTAAAAGAAAATAATGGGCTTTTTTCTGAAATAAAAATGTGGAATGGTGTTAATGTTGTTAAATATTTATAAGTCCCTTGAAAATGGGAAATTTGGGAGCTTAAAATGTAAAGGGTGTTATTTTATGTGTTAAATGTATTAAAGTGATTAGTGTGAAGGCTGGAAAAAGGTGTGATATTAAACAAGTGTTAAAATGGCAAAAATGTTTTAAGTGTTAAGTTGAAAACTTAATAACCATTTTGAGAAAAATACAATGGTTAAAGGACTAAATTGCAAGTTTGGCAAATAAAGGGTAAATTGGTAATTTACTTAAAGTGAAATATTTGTTTGGAATAAAAATGTGAAAAAATGACTTTACACTAACGTGTGTGTGAAAAAAAAATTAAGTTTTGAGCGTGAACGAATTTGGTATAAGTCACGTGTGTGTGAATAAGGGAGTTATATAAGAAAAGAAACAATTTTCCAAGTGTTAATGGAAAAACGAACTGTTAAGTCCGGATTTTGGCTTTGGCTGGGTAAAAGTAAGCAAATGGTATAATGTGAACATTTCGTAAGAATGTTAAAACACAGGAAAGGAACTTGGATGACACAGGGATAAAGCAAGAAGGTCCATACCCCTTAGGTGAAAAGCCCTAAATTACTGGACAAAGCGTATGGTGTGCGTAGCCGTTGGTGTGGAGCCCGTGCAAGTATGCGATTAATTGGAAGATTCTAAGAAAAAGATAAAGGAAATATGGAACGTATCAAGAAATGGGTTGTGTGCTAATGTGTCAATACAACCTAACTTGAATGGATGAATAAATGTTCCGGTAAAAGGTAAATGGACAACAAAATGCATAAATATGTTAATGTCCATAAGATAAGGTAAAATGGGATAAAGTAAGTTGGTAAATGGGTGATTAAGAAACCGAGTTGTTAAGCCCATAATTTCATAAGTAAGTATTGAAAAGGCTTTCAAGTAACAAATAAGTATTTTCTAACACAATGAATGTGTTAGTTGAAATGGCAATTTTCAATGAAGATACTAAAGTCTATATTAAATAGTTACAAGGAGTAATCCCGATAATGGAATGGATTTGGGATATTCAAGTAAAATAGTTTCAAGGGTTGAACCGGGTGTGTCAAATAAAGTAAGAAATACTAAGTATGAATAAAGAAAGCATTTATAAGATTATGGTAAATTTATCTAGGCAAGTAAGGTTTCCGCATTTAAAATAGTTAATGCTTTGAGTATGTATTTTAAAAGGTATAATTATGTATATGTAAATACATATATATTTACGCATGCATGTGATTGTAGCGTGTGATTATTCCTTTCTATTGATTCTTTTCAATACTGCTTGTATATTCCCACTTGGCATAGGCTCATACCTTCACTTTAGTATGATAGGTTGGGTGCAATTTTGTATTTTGAGGTCGTTATACATGTAAGTGTACTTATCTATTTAACATTACCGAGCTCGGTTTACTTGGACTTGGGGGTGCTCCCCGTGGGCAAGACACGTAGTTTGCCTTGAAATTGGAATTTCATGATAAACAAGGGAAACATTAATTAAAATAAAACTAGACTAGAACCATTATTTATGTTGTGTCATTGCACTTCACACATAACGTCCGATTCGGATTGGGTTAACTCACAGGTGACCCATAAATCCGGGTTGGGTCATTACAAATGGTATCAGAGCTCTACGTTCAACGTTTCTTTTGGGTGTGACGTGGTGAAGTCGGTATTGGATCTCTCGAAATCGATATGGTTTGGGTCGGTCATGCTAGTTTGAGGACAATGAAATTCGTGTCCTCGATGGGCAGGTCAAAGAGGTTAGCATGAATAGTGAGTTAGTGTCAAGTAGCATAAGATTAAAATTAATTTTTACAACTCGCTTCCATAATTCCGATAAGCGTGTGACAATTTACAGGTGTCCACATGAGCCAGTGAGTGGTGACACCGTGGTTCGTAGTGTGTGGTGTTTGTATTCCAGCCTTTATAGATCAAGATCCTATGAGACGTTAATTGAATGAAATCTCACTCGTTGGGAAATTGACACCAAATTGTGAAAAGCCAACTGTAGAGGTTGATAGTTAGAGTGTCATAGCTATGCAGCGATGAGTTATCATTTCAAGAGATTTTTAGTCCTTGGTTACTTATTAGTGGTGTCTGTGTTTATGATATAATTAGGTGAATCTGATCCTTGGGGTAATACTGCGATCGAGGATGAATTTGATGAGCATGTATATTTGTGTGGGTCAATATTTAGAAATGTGTACACACAACCATAGCTAAACAAGATTCTATCCTTATGGGTGAGTGCCTTAGTGGACGTCAGCCGATGAGTGTACCTTAAAAACCTTGATTAGATTTTCTAGACATCTATTACAAATGATCATAGTGAGTTCCAATGATGATTTGAAGTGACAAGGGAGTGAACCTTAGAAGCTCTTCGAAGTGATGACTTGGACAATTATGTAGCATTTGACGAATAGGATCTTTAGTGACACTAATGGTGTATATGTGGCAACGTACAAGTTATATATGGTGTCTTATATCCTAGCTAAAGCCTTTGTAGTATTGGTAATAAGGTGTATTGTTCTCCATGACATAGTTGGAAAGATTGAAATTGAGTAACTGAGTCGTATGACTATGAGTGTTAGCTACATACGAGAATGTCTTAGGTCCCTCGATGGCGGGCTTATGTTTAGTATGTCCTGATTCATGTGATGTGATTATAATGTGGTGATTATAATGGTGATTTAATATTAAATAAAAGGTGGTGATGTTTAGAGTAGGACCTCTTGCAGCATCATCAGGGTGGGCCTCCTCTTACATAAGACCCGACGTCTTGTGTCCTACTGAGTCTTGGATGGTAGTAATTTATAGTTTAGCAATTATTGTGTGGCATTGAGAAATAGGACCCCTTGTGGCATTCATGGGAAAAGTTTTAGTGTGCATAGGCAATGCTCAACGTCCTGTAGCCTACCATATGCATAATAGTTATGTTAGTTTGTAAATTTACACAGCGTATTAAGTTCACACAATTAGGCAATTCAGTTATAGTAGTTGAACAGTCATTAGTGGGTTAAAAGATGTAAACTTGTGAGACCGTATGGAAAATTTCTTTGGAGATATATATACAAAGGTTTATCTAGTGAGATGTTAACGCAAGTGGTAGGCATCCCTTGTAATAGTGAAATTAAGGTTGGGTACCGTGTACTGTATTTGGGATTCATTGTTGCACTTAGGGTTATATAGTGGAGTAGATTCCATAGTGATGAAATATCAAGGTTGCGTAGCAAAGGTCATGATGTGATTGTGATTTCTTGTGGTAGATTTGTAAGACGTTTAGATAAATAATCGAATTTGAGGTGTCGCCTATGAGGCAGTGGGAACCAGTGTTATATTAAAGTTTACATAAGTGATGATAGACCATTGATGATTTTAGTAAGGTTGGATTATGTCGATTTGTGGCAATACATTGGGATTAGTGCTACGACTTTCATTTATAGATATGAATCAAGATATGACATTCGATGATAATTTCATGAATAGGTTAATCAATGCTAGGTGGTGCACCTAGCGAACTTAGCACACGATGAGGTTTGTTATGGATTTTAGAAATGACACATGGGATGAAATGTTAGACTCGATTATGGTACCTAAGTGTGCTACCTGTATAGTTAGTAGTGGCTCCGTTGGAGGAAATCATTACACATGAGTAAAGATTGAGAGTTGAGATGCCATTAGAAAAAATTATGGTTTGGTATCATGTTGGCAATTCTTAGGTTAGTAGAAATGATTCATGTCTGAAGCTATATGAGCACTATGTTTCACTTCACGAGGGTGATCTTGAGAACTAAGGTTAACTACCGCATATTGATTTTGGGGGCCTAGATGTGATTGGTTGGTCACTGATGATAAAGTCAAGAGAGGTAACTTTGTTTTGAGTTTGGATAGGTATGCTTGCCAATGATATATAGGTGGCATTAGTCCTAAGGAAGGAAACCTAACATCTCCGCTTCTAGAAGGAATTGGTTTTGTATTCTGCCTCTTCCGTACGGGTGGATGATTCTTGAGTAGAGCCCGTTATGGTTAAGAGGCCAAAACAGGGTACGTGGAAAGGCTAAGGTACTTAGCAGGTATTGGTAAATAATTATAGAGTTCTAGTACACTTTGTGGGTTCTCACATCGTGCGGGTCGATTCATTATCAAATTTGATTATTTCCTTTCAGCGTTGCAGTTGCCCGATTTGTACCACCCTTGGGTCTTCTTGGTCCTGGTAATGGGACGTTGTTGATCAATTGTAATTCATTCATAGCGTGACATAAACTCAATGACGAGATGGGATGGGCCACTTATGGCCGACGCTTCACGGTATATGAGCTCGCTCTTCTTTGAAAGAACCTTTGTTGCTCACCAGTCGTGTGTACGCGTGGTCTCACGCTATTGCATATATTTTGCATGTGTTCCTTGACTTCTTTAGGTTAATGTGTTTCGTTTGCTAATCGGTTTGACTAGTTATGACTTGGTCATGTGTACCGAGGCTGTGGTTGGAGAAGGCTGCATATAGGAGGAATTAGTACAACATTAGGTGTTGGTTTTGCACTTTGTTAAGAGTTGTGTGGTTTGAGGTTTTGATTCCCCATATGTGTTGTGTTAAAATTCCTAGGATGACTCTAGCTCAACATAAGAATCATGTAGGAGGTATCGGTCAGGTAGACCTATGTGATAAGGTACTTGTCTTAAGAATCAGTGATGTGTATCGAGGAGTGTGATATTATATCAGCCTAGACTAGGCATAACTCAAGAATTTATTGAGGAAACACAAGTTGTCAATCCTAACTTATTCATGTTAATAAGTTCATTGGTGATGTTGAAGTACTTGATGAGTATTGACCATCACGAAGTTTTAGAGTTGGGATCTAGGATTAGACATGCTTCAGACTTGTCAATAAGGCCTTAACGTTTTCGAATTGGATTAGCAATAATGCACTACACCAAAACTATCAACTTGTCAAGGTTAATGTGCGTGACAAGTTTTTGTCAGGACCAAAGACCATGAAAAGTAAAAAAAAAAATTATCACGGTCAAAGACCGTGAAAAATTTATTTGTCACCTAGTTGTCAGGATTTTTGATCATGAGAATTCTGTGTAGAATTTTAAAAAAAACTGTTGGGCATTATATCTAGTGCCACTGCCCAGCAGTATATTTGTACCTATTACATCAAAATTGTACATGTTCAAACAACATATATATCCAAATAAAATAAAAATCACATACCAAATCAAGGAATTTATAATCTATATCCAAATAAAATAAAAATGCAAATATCCATCATATCTAAACCAAATTGTACCAAAATCAAAAGTATATAAATGCAAATATCCATCATCCTCCCCACTTGGCGAGATGCCAATTTCCGCTCATTGGTCTCATTGTCGATAAATTTCTGCCACCGTGCCAATAAGATTGGATCTTATTGGGGAAGGTATCACGGAGTCTTAGAATGGATTCCCGTGTCTTCCCAAATGTAGGTCCCCTAAAAATAACTTTTGCTTTTGTGGAATTAAGTTAAGGATGAATGCAAAAACAACTTTCTCTTTTTGAAAACTCTTTTTCAATTTTATCAAACCAAGTTGTGAAACAAATTAACTCATCCATATTTTATCTTGTTTAACCCTAAACATGCATCTAGTTATTAAACCAAGTAAAGTTATGTAAAGATACTCACAACGCCGGATGTACAAGGATAAACTCAAAATGGGAAGAAACCTCGGATGGCCCAAGCCAAACAATCACTATGAACAATGATTTTACAAAGACAGATTAACCTTACACATAGACTCGATCCCCATGGGTCTTGACGCTCCTTCTGATCTTATACCATTCCTTAATAGTGCCCATGCATAAATTCTGTCTTCCACGATGCTCATCCTGAACACCCGACTCCACAAATGTCTCGGTGTCCACCGATACGTCCTGATACGTCAGCGATGTTGAACACGATGTCTGTCACTTCTCCACCGTAAAACCAGAAATCATAAATGTTCAATGATGAACAAACTCAACTTAGTGCATCAAGGATCACATAAACATTATGCTAATGAAAGCTCAAATCTTAGAAAACTCTAATGATTTGTTTAAGCCTTTGAAACCTTAGAAAACATGTGCGAAGAGGTTTCTGGATCGTAAACTATTTTTTCCAGAATGCACGCACTTCAAGGAAACTAGACACCTCTATTTATAATAAAATTGAGTCGTGTCAAAATCTCGTTCGAATGGGAAGCCACATCGTTCGAACGACAGTGGATCTCGTTCGAACGACATCAAAAATGTTGTTTCAATGACGTCGTTAGATAAAGTTCTTAATTTAAACAAAGTTTTGATTAAAACCAACTCTTATCCAATTCTCATCCATCCTTATCTGACATAAATGAAGTGTAAAAATTAAACCTCTTTTAAAAACCATTTTCCTTTAAAAAAATAACATCCTTATTTTATAAAATGAATTTCAAGTTTCATTAGCATTATGCATTCATACCTGAGTGATCTAAGAATGCAATCAAACCTTGAAGACGAGAAATTGCACCAATTAAACTTCAGCATGATTAAATCTTTGTAGCTTTGCCGCAACGTCTTCAATCAATCTTCAATACATCATAGACTCGTGGGATCAGACAATATAAAATCTATCTATGACACACAAACATATTTTGTTCCAAGAATGAGTCAAAACTACATTAAGACTCAATTGGAAATTTGGTCCTTACGAATCTCACCCTTTGACTATTCTGGGAAAAAAACAACAATGAAATGCCTAAGTCGGGCTGTCAAGCCGTATGATGCCTAAAACCCATCCCATAAGACCGAAAATGAAAAATACATCATCAATACATGATAAGATTCTTCAATCAATGGACCGACAATCATGAAACTGTCTCGAATGTGATGTAGTCTTGAAATCTTTGAATATCTTTAAGCATACCTACACACATGAAATAAACAAATACCCAGTGAAGTATAGAGGAACAAATTATATAAACTAATATGAATACCAATATGTAACCATGACATAAAGCTCCCCCAACATCACAGACATCTCTCCCCCATTTTGTCTCCAATAGACAATCCGGTGAAAATATAAAACAAACCTAGCATGCTATATCAATGTGATACCAATTTAAATGAATTAATAGTGAAGCACAACTAGATAAACAAGAAACAACCAGCTAAATATGATCAATCAATGTCAAATCAGTATCTAGCAAATAATGAATCACACAAAAAATATACCAATCTAATCATGTGTGATAAACGAACCAATGTAGTAAAATATCAAATTCATCAAAGTAAATTGTATAAACAAAAACCTAGTACCAAAATATGAATCAATATGCAGTAGGGTACTGAAACAAAGTAACAACCTAAAAAGTCAAAATTAGGTCAACCAGGGTTGTCGTTCGAATGAGTCAGGGATGTCACTCAAACGAGGATCGACATCGTTCGAACGAAATGGTAAGTCGTTTGAACGACATACTCAAAACTTCACAGTATCCCCAGAAAATCAAGCAGTGTTGCCCCGAAGAAAAAAATATTAGAAAATTTAAACTGGAAGGGGTTCAAAACTATGAACAGTAGCAAAACATTAGCAAAACTAAGAAAACACAAAAAACAAGCAAATATGAGTAATATGCTAACATAGTATCGATGTACCTAAACATGAACATGGAATGTAGTTGATGAACTACAACAAATGAATCATTATTCCAACACATCGAAACGATCAAGAAGCTCTCATCAATAACAATCTATCATCAAACTTTATTATCGCCATATGTGACTATTAAAGTGTGAGCTTAATGAACTAAAAAACATCATGCACATGAACCTGAAATTTTGACGATTCTATAAACAACAGCGTCACGACACGAATTTTCAACTCTAGGATTCTTTGTGCAAACCCGTTTAAAATTTTAATCCATCCAAACTCCCTCAAATATATCATATTTTTCTTTGTAATGAACTAAACTAATTTGGCCCAATTTTTGGCACATGATTTGTTTTAATGTCTTATGAATTTTTTTGAGGCTCTTTTAAATGGTGGATTTCACAACGAGTCAATTTTACACTCTCAAGGCCCTTTTTCGTGAACACTCAACATATTTTCAATTTATTCCTCATGGTAAATGGTTATTACATGAACACTTCCTCCTTATGTCAACTTACACAGATGACAAAATTGAGATAAGAATGTCTCACCAAATTCAAATATGCAAGAGTAGTCAAACATCCATATAACCTCGTGCATGAGTGAAAAGATGGCATATAAACAAAGTCAAATCAAAACAATATAAACTTCAAATCAACCCCATTGTACAATGGTTAAGATCAATCTAAGCATCGATAATAATTACCAAATGTCCTAGACACATAGATAATGGAAGGAAAGGGGTCCAAGCACAATAATATGCCATATCAACACATGTTAACTCAAAGAACAAAAACAGAAACCGAAAATATTTTTGTCTTTTTCAAAATATTTTTACTCAAATAAAAGAAAAATATTTTTGTGATTTTCTCAAAATTTTTCGAAACCAAAAATTGTTTTGTATTTTTCAAATAAGATGCAATAAATGAAAAAAATATAATACAAAATGATAATCATGGTAACACACTCAACCTTTAGATTTAGCATGGGAAGAATCAAGTGCAACCAATGAGAACCATGAAGATTTATTCGTAAAGCCACCAAATTCGACTTCCTAACCCAAGTAGGTGTGTAACGATGCATGGGGGTGGAGGGAATCGGGGTAAATTTATTCTTAAACTTCCTAAACTTACGAGGAGCATTCCTAAGGTCATATAAAAACTTTATAAGTTGACATTTCCTACCACAAAATGTGCAAGTGTAGCGATGGTATGGAAAGTGACCTACATGTGCACCTTTTCTAACGTTCCTATGTGGCTCTCTCACACGTGCAGGGGGAATAGTAACAACACAATCATCAAAACCAATAACACCCTTTATCTCTCTTAATTTGGATGGTGCCTAGCATCCTATCCAACTTCTCACTTCTATCCTCCAAGTCAAACTTCACTCTAGACGAGTCTCTCAATCTCTCCTCTAACTCCTTAATCCTAGACTCGACTAGACGCCTAGACTCCTCAAACTCTAGAACCTCCTTTTTCAAAGCCTCCATCAAAGATCTAAGGGTGTCTCTCTCTTTCTTGACCTACTCTATCTTATCCCTAAGCTTATTCTCCCGTGCCCTAAGATCCTCAATTAACGCATCATTATTTTCTACGACACGCTCTTTAAACTTAGCTTGCAATTTCGAGTTAGCCTTTTTCACCTTCACCGTCTCCTCAAATAACTCTCGAAAATATAACTTCGACAAAACACTTTTTCTTGTGTGGAATTAAGTTAAGGATGAATGCAAATCAACTTTCTCTTTTGAAAAAACTCTTTTTCAATTTTATTAAACCAAGTTGTGAACAAATTTACTATGTCAATTTTATCTTGTTTGAGTACTAAACATGCATCTAGGTGATAAGCAATTAAAATAAAGTAAAGATACTCACAACACTGGATGTACGAGGAAATTCCCAAAACGGGAAAAAAAACTCAGACGACCCAAGCCAGACTATCACTATGAACAATGGTTTTACAAAGACAGATTAGCCTTACTCAATGACTCGATCCCCATGGGTCTTGATGCACCTTCTGATATTCCACCATTCTTAAATAGTGACCACGCAGAAATTCCATCTTCCACGATGCTCGTCCACAACACTCGACTCCATGAATGTTTCGGTGTCCACCGATACGGCTTGATACGTCTACGATGTTAAATATGATGTCCGTCGCTTCTCCACATCCTCAATCTCATCACCCTCACCGTCTTGGGAAGCATTCTTAACAACCTTGGAAGTGTCATGCATATGATTATCCTCGTGGGAAGATATATCGTCATCGTTCACATGACATGCCATAAATACAATAAGGTTATGCACAATGGGGGAATCCTCTCCCTCTTCCAGTTCACTATCACTTAAGCTGGCGTTGTATGCTATCAGTTTCTTGCCCTCTTTCTTAAGTCTAGTGGGACACTCCCTAACTTTGTGACCATACCCCTCGCACCCAAAATAACTATCAGACTCATCTCTCTTAGGCTTCTCAATACTATCCTTAGGTGTGGAGTCTCCATTGCTCTTGAATTTCTCAAACTTTTTGGAATCTTTCAATTGCTTATGAATTTGAAAAAATTTCTTAAACTTTATTGCTAATAAGACAGCATCCTCAAGGTCGGAATCGAAGTCGTCATTCAAAACTTTATTCTCCTCCTTCATGGATTTCAAACCAATGCCCTTTTATTTCTTAGAGACTTGCTTGGAGGTAAACATATCAAGTTCATAGGTTTGTAAGTCACCTACAATGTCTTCTATCATCAAACCTACTCGGCAACGATCGCAAAATTTTGTTAATCACTCGGTTATCAAGAATCTTCTTACCTAGGTTAAACGCCGAATTAACAATAGTGGATAGCCTAGGGTAAAATTCATCAAACGTCTCACTTTTTAACATTTTTATCGTCTCAAACTACGTAGTGATATTTTGCAACTTCGATGCCCTAACCGTGCTCATGCCCATGTGAGTGAGAGCTAGTGTATCCTAAGCTTCTTTAGAAGTTTCACAAGTCATGATACAATTATACTCTTCAGGTATGACATGTGAGAAAAAAACGTGCAGACCTTTAGAATTATACAGTGAAAGCTTATATTCAATCTGAGTCCATGACAAAACGGGTTTCAATCTAGTGACCTTACCTTCTCGTGTGAGACGGTGGTGACCAGTATTTTTCAACAGCTAACCAGAAACACTCATCAATGGATTTTATAACATTTTTCATACGCTTTTTCCAATAAGCATAATTAGTATCATAAAAATAGGAGTGCGAAAACTATCATAATTTCCAAAATTCATCCTTACAATCAATAGGGATCAAACACAATACTATCACACCCCGCTAAATTCTAGCATCGGTCGCCACCAAAACTAAGCCGGGTGAGAGAAATAAAATATCATCCTTAGCATGTGACATATATGAGACATAAAATTTAAATCCACAAGATAAATTATTTTAATCAAACCCAAATATGAATGACATCCAACTGATAAAACACCAAAGGGTGATCAAAATCCATCGCATGCGATCTCCGAATATTTCAATAATTAAATAAATCAAATCCAACTGAAATCTTTGTAAGGACACAAATTTTCGATTGAGTCCTTTGTAGTTTTGGATCAATTTCGGACAAAAACATTTGAGTCATAGGATAGAGTTCTTGACCATCATTCAAGCCTATGACATTCTAAAGTTGAAGATGTAGCGACAAAGTTTAAAACTTCATCAAAATGTCGAGTTTATTGTTCCTCGTTTCTACGTCATCAATATGGTTCCATTGCTCCTAAGGTATGAATGAATTTTAATATATATATATATATATATATATATATATATATATATATATTTTATATGCATTCATACCTTAGGAGCAATGGAACCATGTTGATGACGTAGAAATGAGGAACAATAAACTCGACATTTTGATGAAGTTATATATATATACTAGGGTATGCCCGTGCCTGAAGGCACGTTGATAATCGCAAAACGACAAATTTTCAAAACACGTAGTTACAAAAATGCACAAATTTCGTTCCCCAACAAAACAAAATGTAATTTTAAAAAAATTGACCATATTTTCCTTTGTTTTTAGGACTATCCACCCTGCTTAACAAAAAAAAATAGTCCAACAACATTCGAATGTCTAAATTCATGAAATAGACTCGCATATAGCATGAATAGTCTAGTGTATGCCTGTGCCTGAAGACATGACAGAAATTCCGTTCCCCAACAAAAAAAATGTAATTTAAAAAAATGGTAGTGCTTGTGATTGGTAATTTTCTAAAGTTTATAATAAAACTTTGCGAAATTCCATTCATAATACAAATATTTTACAAAAATTGGGCAGAATCTCCTTTGTTTATACGACTATCCACCTTGTTTAGATAATACAAAAAAACACAACAATAAAAATAATTGTCCATATTGGACCTTGCATATATCATCAACTGTTTAACACAAAAAATAATCAATATCACAATAGATAGTTTAAAATTTTAAAGATGATGCCCACAATTACACCAAGCCGCTTGTATTGCACACGTCACTCATCTCATTCCTCATCACAAAATTCTTATACCAAATATATATCTTCCATAAATGAATCCAATAATAGAGTAGATTTTGGTTTATATGCCTTTGAACGACACAGACTGACCTGCATAGATGATAATTGAACCATTAATAGGGCAATTATCTTCAAAAACCAAACGTCAAAATAGTTTAGAGAAGTTTATTGACTTCACTGTTAAAAGGAATATTTTCCAAAAGAATGGATTCTAAAACATACCAGTGCTGAAGCTCTTGGAAAATCCCAAATGTGGCTTCACCAATCACGCTCTTCATGTCACTGAAAATGACAAATGTGGTAAACGCAGTTCAATGAAGACTTGAGATAAAAGATTAATGGAAAACTAAAAATTTAATAAACAAAGTCCATATATTAGATTCAAGTAAGTAAACAAAGTCCACATATTAAATCTAAAGCTTTTGGATCAAACTCATGCAAGTCTCTAATGCAGTTTGGATATGGTGTTTTTTACCTGAAGTAATTGCATTCCGTGTCTTCTCAGATATAGTTGGCGTACAGCAGCAGCATGGTGGTGCATGTAAATAACAAAATCCAACCACATTACAAATATCTGTCAAAAAATAAGAAACAAATTAAGCCACTTTCTATGACATGCAAGAAATTAAAGCCATTAACTGTGATTTCTTAAAATTATTGATCAAGGAAATGAAGTAATCTAACACCATGTAGGGAACACCATAGACCTTAAAGAATTAGAGTGTACCAATTATAGTGGATAGAGCAATAAGCAGAGCAACCATTACACACCAACTGATGGGGGAAGTGATAATATAATTCCTCTCACTGTTATTCTAAATTCGTAGATATCATCTTCTAGGTATGTAAAATGAGAGATACATCCATAGATATCATCTCACTGTTATTCTAAGAATAATGGAGGATGAGGTGCGAGGCACTTACTAAATAACTCAAGGCATTGGGGTGCTGAAATTAATCAGGAAGAGATCTCTGCTGTGGCCATCTAATTAAATGTATATTTTGTAGGAACTAATAAAAATAGCACATCATATTGGAAAAACGTAGTACTTAGAATACAAACAGAGTTATGAAACATTATTAAAGGAGAAAAATGAACTTACCTTAGAAATCTAATCAAAATGTAGAAAAAAAAATGGTTTAGGGTGCAGTTCTAAAGTAACTGCCAAGTGTGAGGTAGATTATTATATGGTTATTTGTGACTGATGCCAAAACATAAAAATAGCGGCTGGCCATCCCGTTTAATCCAAGGAAGCTTATTTAAGATTATATAGAGAAATTCACAGCCAGACTCGAATAGTACATAGTGGTGGCAGCAAAGTTTCTGATATTTCTTAAGACGTCCCTGATGGTACTAAATTCTTCAATCGTTGTACTTGATTTCCCAAATGTAAAAGTTGATTGTATTTAGGTCCGCTTGGCTTGGGGTGAAAAGTAAAATGGTGAAAAGTATTCTCACCTATTTGAAATTCTAATTTCGTCCAGCACCACATATTTATAGCCCGTGCACTAATTTAAGATTTCCTAAGAATAGTGATTTTAACTCCAAGTAGGGAATTTTTTTTTTTCACAAAATCACTTTTCACTCTGTTAAAAATATTTTACCGCGAACATAAGTGGGCCTTAGATGTTGCAGTTTCTCCAATAGTGATTTGGTCCTGTGAGGCTGTGGTAAACTGATTTGGACCCACTACAAATGCATTCACTCTTGTTTTACATTTGCAGCATCTGAACAGAGAAAGAAGCACAAAGCCTTCACCACAATATGATTAGTAAAACAACATGATTAGTAAAAAAGCTCATAAACACCAGAATATTCTATATGAAACATTATTAAAGCAGAAAAATGAACTTACCTTAGAAATCTAATCAAAATGTAGAAAACAAATGGTTTAGGGTGCAGTTCTAAAGAATGTGTTGCCTATGTTAACTGGGCACACATAAAACATATATATTTCAATTGCTAATGTGTTGAACTAAAACCCAAAAATTGTAGTTCAAGGTTCGTGTCAAAATCAAACAAAATGATACTCCAAAAGATGGTGCATTGGACGTGCTTGGGGTGTATGGAGATTGCAACTCTAAAGCAATAGTAGCATGTAAATCAGCTGAAAACATATTCATAAAAATTAAAATTAGATTTATTCAGCTAAAAGTTCAATAATTCTCCTTATATTATTTTCACAACAAATAAAGCCAAGTGGCCAAAAATTAGAACCTCCATTGAGGCATTTGATCAAACATCTACCACACAACTATGAATATGCCAAATCTTAAAATTTAGGAAGTTGAGGATCGACTGTAAAAGTAAATGGATATCAAAAACTAAAAACATAGTTTTGTGACAAATCCACCCATGACGTTCAAACCCCATCATGTGTTCAAACCCACCCAATATGTTCCTTAACAAATAAATCATACCTAGGAGTTGAGAGTTTAGTTTAAAAATATCAAACCTTTAAAATCTAAAAAATCAATGGAAAAAATTGCAAAAAAGGAAAATCGTAGGATCCACAAACCCCTTGGTACCGATTAAAAAAAGCGTAAAAAGTTTACAGCTTAAAAATTACCTTTGTATAGCTTAAAAAAATTACCTTCGTAGCCTCTGAGATTGTTGATGGAGATGGTAAATCCAGAGATCGTTACCTGAGATCATTATTTTCCAAAGCCATAGATCATTGTTTAGAGGTCGTTGCCATAGATCGTTGCAGGAGATAGTAGCCTTTGAGATCATTGACGGAGAGCGTAAAGTCATAGATCATTGCCGGAGAATGTTGTGTTTACCAACAGATTTCTTGAGCCCTGTGTTTACCAAATCAGAATCGGTTGCTCTTGAAACAAAGAGAGGGAATACCAAATCATATATATGGGAACAAAGAGGGGCATACTTGTGAAAGACACTATCGGTGAACCACGCTGGTGAACCACATCGGAATGAGAAATCGTACGGAGAGAGAGAGACGTGTGAGAGAAATCGAGAGATGTCAGAGAGCTTAGAGGCTGAGAGGCATGAATGGTTTATGTGATATGAGAGAGTAACCGAGGTATGTGTGAAATGAGAGGATAAGGTCAGTTACCACTTTACCCTTTTTTTTGAATTTGGATGAAAAGTGGACAATAATTTGAGTGTAAGAAAAGGGGGGGGGGGGGGGGGAACTCAAATGAAAGAGGGGTAATATAGGAAGTGCAAAAAAAACTTAAATAGATGACATCATAGTTGAAGCTTATGACATATATAAGTTTGTTACTTTATTATATATATATATATATATATATATATATATATATATATATATAGGAGATTGGAAAAATATTTATATGGGTGTATCTTGTTTAAACCGTTGTTTATTTTCAGAAATTATCTTTAAAACGTTAAAATAAAGTTTCTGGCCTAAAAATAGAATTTTAATACTTTCTGGTTTTTCGTTCGATACTGTCGTTCGAAAGAAAATGTCATTCGAACGAGTTTGCCAACGAGCTCCCATATTGGCCACTGGAATGTCGTTTGAATTGTCATTCGAACGAGAATGATGTTCGAACGAGATTTCCAACGAGATTTCTAGCGAAATACGTGGTCCAAAGGCCTAAAAATAGAATTATGGCATTAAAAAGAAAAATAATTGTCAAGCCATATTTTTGTTTGATATATTCATTCAAATAATATATGCTTATTGAGGGAAATTGGATGGTATATCAACGGTTTGCACAATGTCCGTTTATCCTAGTTGCACTTTCAATGTCATGACTCTATTGGTTTGTAGAATCATCAACATGTTAGGCTTGTATGCATTGTGTATGTTTGTTCATCGAGTTCAATCTATATTGTCACATGAGGTTATATTCAAATGTGATGAAGTTTGCAATCAATTGAGAACTCCGTGAACATGTTTTAAGTGATTGGGTCTAAATTTAATTGTTGCTAGTTCACATCCCAACACTTCCATTTCCATATGACACATTCTTGCCATACGAGTTTGACAAGAATATATATATATATATATGCTTGTGCCTCTTTGGTATGTATATATATATATAATATTTGATTTGGTCTTTACCTTACTTTCTAGTCCATCTCTGCTTTTAATTCATAATTGGTATCTAACTTGTTGCATTCTTTGTTGATATCACATTCTTAATACTTTATGTATCATATTGGTATCATTTTCTCTCATCCTAGTTGGTATCCGTTATTATTTCTCGGATTAGTTATGATTTTTTTTCCTAAGTGCTTTAATGTTCTCATCACTTTATGCACATTTGCATGTTTAGCTTGTTATCCCATTCTATTTATCCCTTGTTTAGTTTAAGGGGTGTATATGATTTTATTGGGATGATAAGGTACGTTTTGATTCTTTATCCTTTGTCTATTCGTGAACAAGAAGGGGGAGAATGATAGGGGGAGAAATGGTATCTATTCCTATTATAATCGTATCTTAGTTTGGGGGATCTTATGGGGAGATGTCTTTCTAAGTAGGTCATTTGTTTGATAATGGGGAGAATTAATTTAAGGCGGAGTCTTTATTTATATTGCATTTAATATTCTTGATATTCCCTATGCGTTTGATAGTTTACTTAAGTGTGCAAGACTACTTCTAAATGGTAACTTTCATCATCGGCAAAGATATTGATCCTTGGGTTGTTTGAGTCAAGTATTGTACTTTTATTTTGGGTGGGACATTTTTTCTATGTCTAGTAGATCTTGACGGCCCTTTTGGATTTTTGTTTGTTTTCGTCCCGGAAAAGCCAAAGGGGGAGATTTGTAAGGACATAAATTTCCAATTGAGTCCTTTGTAGTTTTGGCTCAATTCCAGACAAAAACATTTGAGTCATAGGATAGAATTCTTGACCATCCTTCAAGCCTATGACATTCTAAAGTTGAAGACTTAGCGTCCATGTTTAAATCTTCATCAAAATGTCGAGTTTATTATGCCTCGTTTCTACGTCATCAACACGGTTCCATTACCCCTAAGGTATGAATGCATTTTAATATATATATATATATATATATATATATATATATATATAGGAGATTGGAACAATATTTATATGGGTGTATCTTGTTTAAACTATTGTTTATTTTAAGAAATTATCTTTAAAACTTTAAAATAAAGTTTCTGGGCTAAAAATAGATTTTTTTATACTTTCTGGTTTTTTGTTCGATATTGTCGTTCGAACGAGTTTATCGTTCGAATGAGAATGTCGTTTGAACGAGTTTGCCAACGAGTTCCCACATTGGACAATGGAATGTCGTTTGAAGTGTCGTTCGAATGAGAATGATGGTTGAATGATATTTCCAATGAGATTTCTAACGAGTTCACACTGAAACTTTGTTAGAAGGCTCGCTCAAACGAGACTTCGTTCAAACGAAAATCTCGTTCGAACGAGTTTTGGTGTGAATAGTTAATTAGCAGTTTTTTGAGAGTTTTCCCACTTTCCCACTTCTTTTTCCACTAATTTTTACCTGATTAATTAAGTGCGGAAACCAACTTTTTCTTTTGAATTTTTTCATATCCTACAATCTCCAAGAGAGTGTTTGAGAGAAAAACTCAAAGTAGGAAAAGTTCATGTTTAAAGTGCTAATTCTTACAAGAAAATGTTTAATCACTTTTGGTTTACACCCATAGTTTGTTTATCCAAGTTCATATATATATATATATATATATATATATATATATATATATATATATATATATATATATATATATATATATATATATATATATATATACTTTACTTGGAGTTTGGCACCGATTTTTATCTCTACCATTTGAAGAGAAGTTCGGGTTTGCTTCTAAATCCCACAAAGAAGAAGATTATTTGCGTTTTCATACCCACTTGGAGAAAGGCTCCTAGTTTGGGTGACGGTAACTGACAAAGTCTGAACTGTGGATTTTGAGACCGCAGTGGAGCTTCGTGGTTATTCGCTAGGCGAAGGTGTATACAAGAAGGAGCATTGGGGCTTGCACGGAGTCAAGTCGAGTGTTGTAAGTGTTACTGTATTGTATTTGTAAAACCATATTAATGGATTTGTGGCTAGGGTCGTCCGAGGTTTTTCCCGTTATAGGTTTTTCCTCGTGCATCGCGGCGTAGTGATTCATTATTTATTTTTATCTTGCACAAAATCACCTAGAATGCATGCTTAGGTAAAAAGATAAAAATCGGTTTAAATCACTACTTGTTTATTTTGGTGCTAAATTAAATTTGGGTAATGTGTAGTTAATTCAAGTCATTAATTTAATTTGTTAAAATTTGGCTTGGCCTAATTTGGTAATATTAAAAATATGACTTAGGAAAATTTCTAGGACTTCTGTTTAAGTGAAAAATGCATTAATTGTTTTACTTTAATTTCACTTGGTTTAGTTTTAATTTGAAAAGAAATTAAAATTAGTTTTGTTGTGTAATTGAACCATCTTTCGCTTCCACATATTTAAAGAGGATATGATCTTTTTATAGTAAACATTTTAAAATCGGGGGGCCTACTGCTTTCCAACAAGTGGTATCAGAGCATTGATTCAGAAAGCCTATCCGTTTTCAATCTTAAAACAACTTTGGAACCGAAAGACCCAATAACCTCAAAAATAGTCTCTTAATAAAACGACGGAATAGGAAAGAGTCTAACTACTAAAATAATAAAAATAGCTCCAGCTGCACCTCCAAAAAGTCTCCAATAAACTCTAGGCAGCTACTCCAAATATTCCTAGAAAAGATTAGTCGACGCATGTGTCAGAGCCAAAGCCACGAGCATGAAAACCTGCTACTCTTGTCAATTAGGGTCCTTGAACCCAGACAATAGTGCTATATATATCGATCATAACAATAGAATATTTTAATTACGCATATTATTAATATCCATATATAAATTACTAACTACCCGCAAGGTTTCTATACAAGTCACATCAATATTATTTTAATTCACCCACATTCCCAACAATGTTAAATTTAATTAATTTAACCGTGAAGAAAATTTACCAACACACATACCCTTGTGAAGTCCACCATCTGATCCGTTTTTATCCTTCCATACTCGTGATATGACAAGGTTCCACACACACACACACATCCCCTTGTCAAGTCCACCATCTGATCCGTTTTTATCCTGCGATCCTCGCGATATGACAAGGTTCCACACATGACACGACATAAATCGTCCTCTGACCTGTTTAAACTGTCGGCCCCAGACACATTATGTCGCCAATAAATTTTAATATCCATTTTAGTCCTACGATTAGGGCTGTAAATCGGGATGGGTGAGTCGGGCTTGAGGTTGCTCAGGCTCGGCCCGAACTACCTTACCCAGGCTCAAGCCCGAGCTTGGCCCGAACTAAAATTCTCTACTTAAGCCCGAACTCGGCTCATTAATATTTCGGGCTTCAGGCCCAATTTCGGGCAAGCCCGGATTCATTTTTTTTTGTTAAAAAAAATTGAATTAATATTTTTTTCTTGTGTTTCCATCATAGAGAAAATGTATACACCAAAATCTAATTGATATATCATAAAATAAAGTATATAATGATGAAATGTATTAAACTAAAATAAGGGACGTAAGAATGAAAACCTATAATGACTAATTATATTTCATACATATAAAATTAGTTAACATAAATATGTTATATTTTTTAAAATAATTTATTTATTTATTTATATATTCAAAGTTCGGGCTTCGGGCCCAATTCGGGCTTGGCAACGTTCGGCTCTAGCTCGACCCGAAATTCATTCGGGTTTCAAATTTTGGCTCAGGCTCGGCTCGGCTCAAACTCAAATAAAGCTCGGCCCGAAAATAGCGGGCCGAACGGGCGGGCTTCGGTCTTGCCCGGCTCAATTTACAGGCCTACCAACAATATTAATTTCTAAAATTTCTTATACTCATTAATCAAAGATATTTCCCCCACCCTTAAAATCTTTGTGAAAATCCTCAAAATACCCCTTAGTCCCAACTAAGGGTTCCCAAAACACAAATTCGTCATATCCTAAATAAATGATGATTATAAACTTTCACTTCACCTAGATATCAATCATAGGCTATCGCAACAATGGTATAATATAGAAAATCAGCCCCCACCCCAAAATATATAACCCTCATAGACTCACACTAACTAGTCTCACACCTAATTAGCATAAATCGCAACTAAGGACAACTTACTAGTCCCATACCTAACAAGTGTACTATAACAACGAGTGAAAATCAATTACCTACAAACGTCCCCGAGATATCATAAATTATAATACTTCCATAAAGTGTCACAATGAATAATTTATAGAAACATTCATAACAACACTAAATTCCCAACTAAATAATTTTAATCTAAATAGTGGAAATCAAGGACACATAAATATGGTGATTTTCTGAATAATAACTACATGCAAGTCCTATCATAGTTATTATCTTCCAATACAAGTAATTAATTTAATCTAGGGTTCTCACATGAAATATCAAAATTTGCTTTCTAGGGGCTCCTCTACGTGCAATGCCCATTATATAACCGACTACGCCAATCCAACCCAAAGAACAAAAAAGTTATAAGTATTTGGTAACATTAATATTTCATGCAAAAAAATCCCGAAATTTATCTCTTTAATAATTATATTCATAACTTATTTTAGAAAACATGAGTTTAACGGAGGCTACAATAAAGACACATAAAACTAAGAGAAAAGAATAGGGTAAACATGCATGTGATGATTTTGACAAAAATCTGATTAGATATATGAGTTGCTCTCGAAAAATGGATCAAAAACCCTTCTTGAACCAACTTGGAACAAATTCGTCTTGGCCTTCAAAACTGAGCTTGAAAAGTAATTTTAATGGTGGCTAGGGTTTTGAGGTAAACGATGATGAAAAATAGAGAGCCTTATTCTCTTATAGTTTTCACAAATGAGTTTTTAAAACCCTAGCCCCATCACATTAATTATATATAAGTGGAAGAGTTTTAAAAGTAACCAAATTCGTAAAAAAAAGGATTGCATCGCACGAAAACTGTTGGATCGATCGATCGACCCCTGGCGTCAATTGATTGATCACCCGGTTATTTTGACAGTTCGGCTTAAAAATATTTATAATGGATAAACTTGAAAAATTCATATAAAATCCTTTTTAACTCCGACTTCAATTCCGCTTGAAGTTTTATTCTTCTAAAATCATACCCAATATATTTAACCAATAAAATAAAATTCAAAAATTTATTTTTCCCGAATTTTCCAATTAACTAATTAATTAAATAATCAAAACACAGGATGTTACATAGTTCCCCACTATCAAAGAATTTCATCCTCGAATTGAGACGAAGCATGCACAATAACACGTAAATATCGCAAAAGGAAGTAAGGCTCACATAGGCCTACCCCGTAAAATAACACAATTATGCGCCCATACACCTAATCTACCCGAACTCATTCCTAAACAAAATATAATAAATATATATAAGTATCTAAGAAGGTATTACGTACCACGATACTCCACTAACCACGCAATCTATCCAGCTCTGACTGAATCTGCGGTACATAGCACCTCCAACAACTGAGATTGGTTGGTGCAGTGACCACCCCATGCGCACCTAATGCTACCGGTGCTGCTGGCGCTTCCTTTACACCGATTGGCGTCGGTACTATTGGAGCTCCATGCACCCCGGGCCCTACCAGTGCTGGGGGCCCTTGGCCTTGGTGGCCCTGATTAACTTGCCCCTGATGGTCCTCTTTCTTAAAACACATATAAGAGGGTATATGCGCTTGCGTTCAAATGAGGAAACTATATATTAAACACCTTTTGTCACACCCCAAACCCAATATCCATACTAATCATTTATTATTAGAATAATTGGATCATAATTTCGAGCCCATTGAAAATTTAATTCATTTATTAATATTTTCTGCATAATGAACATAATATTGTTCTTGTGCCATAACGAAGTCAACATCAGAGTCATAATTAGAGATTATACAATACTATGATTAACTATGATCAACTCAATCCATACTAAATCAATATGTACAATGTGTGAGTATATTAAAATCTTCAGTGTGACAACGATCAAATCTCAATACTTAGACCCCAACTCTTCTGACGGTGCAACTCTCGAAGTTACCGGTCATATATTATCCTAGCTGGCAGCGTACAAACCTGAAATTGTTAAATTATAAACCGTAAGCAGTAAGCTTAGTGAGGTACTCCTTCCCTGCAATGGAATAACAATTCTATATCGAGTATGTGGATATAAAATCAGAACAATCCTGCCCATTGGCAATAACAAATCATGGATCATAAGATCCAAATAATTCTGCCCGTCGGCAATATAACAAATCCTGTATCATAAGACCCAAATAATTCTGCCAATTGGCAATAACAAATCCTGGATATTTGAATATCCAAACAAATCCTGAATACCGAAGTATTCAAACCAATCCTGGATCATGAGATCCAAACAAATCCTGGATATTTTAATATCCAAACAAATCCTGAATACCGAAGTATTCAAACAAATCCGCTCTTAGAGCTATATTCATATTTATATATGAAACAAATCATAAGTACACTCACCTCGACCGTTTAACTGGCTTTTCCCTTGCCTTTATCCAGTACTTATTCAATCAGCTCTTCTTCCCTTCCTATCATTCTCACAATATTAGTATCATCATAAGAATATTAACAATTCAAAGAATAACTTAAACATAACTCAATCCATATGCATCATATAATTCTATTCAAATCATTCATTATAAATGAAGTTCCATCCAAATTCATGTTAATACATTTGTCATATCCAAATCATAGACCAACATATATTCATTTATTCTTAGTAATTCAATCCTTATCATGTTAGGATTCCAATACAATAGCCGACACATCATTTCAAGTTTCCTAGGGCAAAATAAGCCCATTTCTTTACTACATAGCAAATCTGCTCTATAGGCTCTTTTATCGTTCATTCAACTTCCAGGAATTTTCATAATTTTTCTAAATCATAAATTTCTATGATATTTCACCCAACATCAGTAAACATATTGAAAAATATAATATTAAAGTTTCATAATTTTTAAGGTTCGTTTGCTATGTCAAGCAAAACACCGAACACATGGCGGGCATATTTTCACCCTTAGGGAAGATTTCATACCCGAACTTCAAACTCTCACCAAGGTCTCATTTCTTGGTATTTTCACATTATTTTCGGATATGTCATACATATATGAGTCCAGGTTAATCTACAATTGGAATCAATCGATTCCAGTAACTACAAAAAAATATATGGAAGTTTGAATAAACAAAGTTTCTAAACAAAGCAATTTTAGGGTTTTATACATTAAACTTAACTTAAACTTTCATCTAACCACACATATCTATCAAGGGCTGAAAGTTTATTAAAAAAATGATGATTTCTATCGTCTAAAACATAAATATAAGAAAAACAATAAGATTTTCACTTAGAATTACCTTCGGGGCTTTTACGTAATTTTCTATGAATTTTTCTTCAATTTTCTCCTCACTTTTTCTTCCTAACTTCCTACTTCTCTTTCCTTAAGCTTAAAATCTCTCATGGCGGCATTTTGGATGCATAAAGAGGTAATTATAAGGGTTTAAGGTCGGCCAAATCCACCACCCTTCCCATCCAATGAAAATAAAACATTTGTTGCCATAATAAGACAAAATACTACTTAACGGATGGACTGTTTTGCCCTTGTTTCGTAATTTTGGTATAACTTATCACTCGAACCTCCGTTTCACACACCGTTTGTTGTGTTACAACCATAACTCACTTATATATGACTATATAGTTTTCACCTCAAGTCAGTTGTTATGTCATAAAGGTCAAAACTAGCCTTAAACATGAATATTCCTACCGAAACCTTCAAAATTTTGTATTTGTAACTAATTTGACATTTCATTCTTTTTGAAGGTAGGATTAGACTAAACATAATAAATTAACATTATATATATTAATAACACACTAATCATATCACATAATCTAAGCATGATTTTAGCATAATTAATCGTAATTATATTCGGGTTGTCACAATTCTCCCCCTGTTAGGAAATTTCGTCCTCGAAATTGACATACCTTGGTTTTCCGAATCAAACAAATACGGATAACGCATTTTCATTCTATCCTCACTCTCCCAGGTAGATTCTTCCATGGAATGCCTTCTCCACACAACTTTCACAAGTGGGATCACCTTTGATCTTAATATTTGTTCTTTCCTATCGACGATAGCAAGCGGTTCTTCCACGTAGCTCAAATCTTCCTTCAACTCAATAGGTTGTTCCACCAATACATGTGAAGGGTTCGCTACATACTTTCTCAACATAGAAACATGGAAAACATCATGTAATCGAGCTAACTCCTGTGGTAACGCTAACTTGTAGGCAACCATCCCGACTTTCTCAAGAATTTCATAAGGTCCAATGTAGCGTGGACTTAATTTATCTTTCTTTCCAAACCTCATAACTCCTTTCCATGGTGATATCCGAAGAAACATGTAATCCCCCTTCTGAAATTCTAAATCTTTTCGTCTCTTATCCGCATAACTTTTCTGTCTGCTTTGAGCCGTTCTCATTCTATCTTGAATAATCTTCACTTTTGCAGTGGTGACTTCAATCAACTCTGGACCCTCTATCTTCCTCTCACCAACTTCACCCCAACATACGGGTGTACGACACCGTCTACCATACAACGCTTCATATGGAGCCATACCAATAGTAGACTGAAAACTATTGTTATATGAAAATTCTATCAAAGGCAAATATTCATCCCAATTACCTTTGAAATCAAGCACACAAGCTCTAAGCATATCTTCCAAAATCTGTATTGTCCTTTCAGACTGCACATCTGTCTGGGGATGAAAAGTCGTACTAAACTTCAAGTTAGTACCCATAGCATACTGCAAGCTATCCCAAAATCTGGATGTAAAAGTAGGGTCCCTATCTGAAACAATCGATACCGGTGCTCCATGCAATCGAATAATTTCATTAACATACAATCTAGCATACCTATCAACTGTATACGTAGTCTTGACTGCTAGAAAATGAGCAGACTTGGTCAATCTATCCACCACTACCCAAATCGAATCTAACCCCTTCTGAGATCGAGGAAGCCCAACCACAAAATCCATCGTTACATGATCCCATTTCCATTTCGGTATCGGCAATGGCTGAAGCAGACCAGTAGGTTTCTGATGCTCCACTTTCACTTACTGACATATAAGGCACCTAGCAACAAAATCAGCTATTTCCTTCTTCATATTATTCCATCAATAATTCTCCTTTAAATCCCTATACATTTTAGTACTACCGGGATGCATAGTATAAATGGAATTATGAGCCTCATCTAAAATTTCCTCTTTCAATCCACCCACATTAGGCACACATAACCGTTGTTTATATAATAAAGTGTCATCATTCACAATACAAAAATCTTCAGACTTACCGTCTTGGACATCTTGTCGTTTCTTCTCAAGGAAAGGATCTTGACTTTGCAAATCATGAATACGGGTAGCTAACAAAGGCCTCACGCTTACATGAGCAAAGAATCTGTCCCCATCTGCTAGCTGCAATTCCACTCCCATCAATGTCAACTCCATAATATGAGCAACTTTAGCACATCGAATACAAGATAATCGGCCTAAAGCTTTTCTACTTAAAGCATCTGCAACTACATTTGCCTTTCCTGGGTGGTAGTGAATTGTACAATCATAATCTTTAATTAACTCCATCCACCGCCTCTGCCTCAAATTCAACTCCTTCTGAGTAAATAAATACTTAAGGCTTTGATGGTCAGTAAAAATTTCACATACCTCACCATATAGATAATGATGCCATAACTTCAAAGCAAACACAATAGCAACAAGTTACAAATCATGTGTAGGATAATTACATTCATGTGTACGCAACTGCCTAGAAGCATAGGCAATGACTTTACCATGCTGCATAAAAACACAACCCAACCCCTGATGGGAAGCATCGGTATAAACAACAAAACCATCTCCACCATGCGGAATAGTAAGAACAAGTGCAGTTATTAACCTCTTTTTCAATTCATCAAAACTATTTTTGCAATCAAAATTCCATTCAAACTTAACATCTTTTCGGGTTAGTTTAGTCATTGGTTAGGCAATCGAAGAAAATCCCTTAATAAACCTTCTATAATACCCAGTTAAACCCAGAAAACTCCTCACCTCAGTCACATTATTGGGCCTCTCCCATTTTACAATAGCCTCTACCTTTTTAGGATCAACACATATACCATCTCCCGAAACAACATGGCCTAAAAATACAACTTGTGATAGCCAAAATTCACACTTGCTAAACTTGGCATACAACTTCTTATCTTTCAACAGATTCAAAATAGTTGTGAGATGCTTTTCATGTTCAACCATATCACGTGAATAAATCAGAATATCATCAATAAAAACTATCACAAATGAATCAACAAAAGGATGCAGTACCCGGTTCATAAGATCCATAAATACAGCTGGAGCATTAGTCACCCCAAAAGGCATCACCAAAAACTCAAAATGACCATACCGAGTGCGAAAAGCGGTTTTAGAAATATCACTCTCCTTCACCCTTAACCGATGATACCCTGATCGCAAGTCTATCTTTGAAAACACTTTAGCACCCTGTAACTGATCAAACAAATCATCTATACGAGGTAAAGGATATTTAGTCTTAATTGTATCTTTATTCAGTTGCCTATAATCAATACACAACCGCATAGTACCATCTTTCTTTTTCACAAATAAAACTGGTGCACCCCATGGAGATACACTGGGTTGTATAAAGCCCCTATCAAGTAAATCCTGCAACTGGATCTTAAGTTCTTTCAACTCAACAGGTGCCATTCTATATGGCGCCATAGAAATAGGGGTTGTCCCTGGTGCTAATTCAATACTAAATTCAACTTCTCTTTCTGGAGGTAACCCTGGCAACTCACTAGGAAACACTTCAGGAAAATCCCGTACAATAGGAACATCGACTAATTGTAAAGCCCCCTTCCTAGTGTCAAGAACATATGTAATAAAACCCTCATAACCCTTACTCAATAATTTCCTCGTCTGAATAGCTAAAATGATGCAACTGGGAACAATTTTCCTTTCCCCCACAAATTTAAATTCAGGATCACCAGGCATATTAAAAAGAAATTCCTTACAGAAACAATCCATAGATGCATGATATTTATATAACCAATCCATTCCGAGAATTATATCAAAATCAAAAATATCCAATGGAAGTAGATCTATAACTGTATCTCTAGACCCCACAGTCAAACCACAATCACGAAAAACATATTCAACTACAACCATATCCCCCATAGGCATATAAATACCCAACCCCACATCTAATCGAGTACATGGTCTATTCAGGTATACAGCAAAGCATAGGAAACAAAAGAATGTGTGGAACCAGGATCAATCAAAACATAAGCACTTCTATCAGTAACAGAAAGTGTACATGTCACCACGTCTGGAGTAATCTGAGCTTCTTTCATCGTAAAGACTCGTCCACCTGGCCTGGAACTACCAGCTTGTCCTCTGCCCATACTTTTCACTGCACTCCCTGGAGGTAACACTCTGCTTGTTGCTTCACTAGGTGCTGCTGGAGTCTCAACTAACTGCGGACAATTTTTCTTAACATGCCCCACTTGATGACAATGGTATCATTCCACTCCTTTAAGCTTAGGACACTCGGATTTATAATGCCCCTCCTCTTTACAAAAGAAACATGTAATAACTCTTGTCGGTGCCTCACCCTTTCCTGACCTCCTAACCAGATTAGAAGATTCCCCACCCCTAGTATCTCTGCCAAATCTCCCCAGACCTCCACCAGTATCTCCACTACCTCTCTAAAATTTATGAGGTTCTATCTTAACACTTCCACCCTCACCTCCCTTAGACTGAAATGCGTCAAATCTACTCTTCTTAAAACTCTCTCTACTTGCCACCCCTTGGTTCATTTGCCTTTCTGCTATCGTGGCTTTGTTCACCAGAGAAGCATAATCTTCTAACTCATAAGTGGCCACTCTATTTTGAATAGGCCAAATCAGTCCATCTTGAAACTTACTACATTTATCTTCTTCATCCTGCACATACTTAATAGCAAATCTAGACAAAGCAGTAAATTTAGCATTATACTCCCTCACAGACATTTTCCCTTGGGTTAAATTTATAAACTCCCTTAGCTTCTCCCTCCTATAAACCTTAGGGAAATACTTAACATACAAAGCTTTAATAAATTCAGCCCAAGTAATGACATCAGTACCTTCCATCCTTGGCACCAAATGGTTGCTGGCTTCCCACCAATACTTTGCCTCTCCTTTGAGCTTAAACACAGCTAGATTCACTTTCTGGTTATCTGGAACCTTCATAACTACAAAGATAGTTTCTAGATCTCTAACCCACATCTCATCTTCTGTAGGTTCAACTGACCCTGAATATTCTGGAGGGTTCAACTTCAAAAACTTCTCATGCATGGAATCCTTCATTTCCTTCCTTGCCTCTTTCTCAATCCTGGCCACAATCTTTGATTCTAGATATCTAGCCTGTTGTTCTGCCATTTGCGCCATATTTCTTTCTTGTTGCTTTACCATACTCATCATTTCTTGTGCCATTATTTGCATCTCTGTAGGCTATTCTTGCTCTCTAGCCCTTCCAGCAAAACTTTGCTCTACTTCAGCATTATCTGTACGAGAAGCTACTCCCTCTTCTCTAGGTTGTCCATTCCCAGGTTCCATCTAGAATAATCTGTAATACAAAAAAGTTCTAACAACCAATATAAACAGTTTATAGTACTAAACTATCCGTTAGTACATAAACAATTCATAAATATCAAATCAAATCAATACTGCCATCTAACCGTCACACACGTCCAACATTTATAACCACGCTCTGATACCACTAATTGTCACACCCCAAACCCAATATCCATACTAATCATTTGTTATTAGAATAATTGGATCATAATCTCGAGCCCATTGAAAATTTAATTCATTTATTAATATTTTCTGCAAAATTAACATAATATTGTTCTTGTGCCATAACGAAGTCAACATCAGAGTCATAATTAGAGATTATACAATACTATGATTAACTATGATCAACTCAATTCATACTAAATCAATATGTACAATGTGTGAGTATATTAAAATCTTCAGTGTGACAATGATAAAATCTCCATACTTAGACCCCAGTTCTTCTGACGGTGCAACTCTCGAAGTTACCGGTCATATATTATCCTAACTGGCAGCGTACAAACCTGAAATTGTTAGATTATAAACCGTAAGCATTAAGCTTAGTGAGGTACTCCTTCCCTGCAATGGAATAACAATTCTATATCGAGTATGTGGATATAAAATCCGAACAATCCTGCCCATTGGCAATAACAAATCATGGATCATAAGATCCAAATAATTCTGCCGGTTGGCAATAACAAATCCTGGATCATAAGACCCAAATAATTCTATCCATTGGCAATAACAAATCCTGGATATTTGAATATCCAAACAAATCCTGAGTACCGAAGTATTCAAACCAATCCTGGATCATGAGACCCAAACAAATCCTGGATATTTTAATATCCAAACAAATCCTGAATACCTAAGTATTCAAACAAATCCGCTCTTAGAGCTATATTAATATTTATATATGAAACAAATCATAAGTACACTCACCTCGACCGTTTAACTGGATTTTCCCTTGCCTTTATCCGGTACTTATTCAATCAGCTCTTCTTCCCTTCCTATCATTCTCACAATATTAGTATCATCATAAGAATATTAACAATTCAAAGAATAACTTAAGCATAACTCAATCCATAAGCATCATATAATTCTATTCAAATCATTCATTATAAATGAAGTTCCATCCAAATTCATGTTAATACATTTGTCATATCCAAATCATAGACCAACATATATTCATTTATTCTTAGTAATTCAATCCTTATCATGTTAGGATTCCAATACAATAGCCGACACATCATTTCAAGTTTCCTAGGGCAAAATAAGCCTATTTCTTTATTACATAGCAAATCTGCTCTATAGGCTCTTTTATCGTTCATTAAACTTCCAAGAATTTTCATAATTTTTCTACATCAGAAATTTCTATGATATTTCACCCAACATTAGTAAACACATTGAAAAATATAATATTAAATTTTCCTAATTTTTAAGGTTCGTTTGCTATGTCAAGCAAAACACCGAACACATGGCGGGCATATTTTCACCCTTAGGGCAGATTTCATACCCGAACTTCAAACTCTCACCAATGTCTCATTTCTTGGTATTTTCACATTATTTTCGGATATGTCATCCATATATGAGTCCAGGTTAATTTACAATTGGAATCAATCGATTCCAGTAACTACACAAAAATATATGGAAGTTTGAATAAACAAAGTTTCTAAACAAAGCAATTTTAGGGTTTTATACATTAAACTTAACTTAAACTTTCATCTAACCACACATATATATCAAGGGCTGAAAGTTTAGTAAACAAATGATGATTTCTATCATATAAAATAGAAATATAAGAAAAACAATAAGATTTGCAGTTAGAATTACCTTCGGGGCTTTTACGTAATTTTCTATGAATTTTTCTTCAATTTTCTCCTCACTTTTTCTTCCTAACTTCCTACTTCTCTTTCCTTAAGCTTAAAATCTCTCATGGCTGCATTTTGGATGAATAAAGAGGTAATTCTAAGGGTTTAAGGTCGGCCAAAGCCACCAACCTTCTCATCCAATGAAAATAAAACATTTGTTGCCATAATAAGACAAAATACTACTTAACGGATGGACTGTTTTGCCCTTGTTTTGTTATTTTGGTATAACTTCTCACTCGAACCTCCGTTTCACACACCGTTTATTGTGTTACAACCATAACTCACTTATCTACGACTATATAGTTTTCACCTCAAGTCAATTGTTATGTCATAAAGGTCAAAACTAGCCTTAAACATGAATATTCCTACCGAAACCTTCAAAATTTTGTATTTGTAACTAATTTGAGATTTCATTCTTTTTGAATGTAGGATTAGACTAAACATAATAAATTAACATTATATATATTAATAACACACTAATCATATCACATAAGCTAAGCATGATTTAAGCATAATTAATCGTAATTATATTCGGGTTGTCACACCTTTTAACCCAAACAAACCCTAAACATGCAACTAGGTGTGAATGAAACAATATGAGATCATGCAATAGTTATTCAAGCACACACAAGTGAGGAAAAATCCCCCAAAGGGGAAAAACCATTTATTTCCATTATAATATTGTATCGTACAATTTCGGATTACAATGAAAATACAAGTGACTAAGAATTACCCTCAGGTATCGGATTCTGTAGTCGGCGGCTTGAGATATCCCTTTCCAGTAGGGCTGCAATGAAGAAGAAGAAGAACGGTCTTTTCCACACTGGTATGAACAGAAAAAGTGCATTCTTGGGTTGCAAAGTGATTCACAAGTGTTTGGAAATTTGTGTGAATCAAAAACCTAGATTATCATGCTCAATAGGTGAAGACTTAGAGTTTCTTGTACTCTGAAAGTCGTGAATGAAAGTCTTGGAAAACCACTTCCCGTAGTTGGTTTATAAAGGAAACGTTTAGCCTAGAAAATTGTGCCACGATCTGCTGAAGACTATCCCAGGTGAACCGGTCCGGGTCTGAGGCCGATCGGTCCAGTTAGGCGGACCGGTTCTTTTTAATTTTGGCTTCTTCGGTTCGCTTGCGGTCCGGGGCATACCGGCTTTCAGCAGGTGGATCGGTCCGGGTCTGAGGAGGACCGGTTCGCAGGTGGATTGGTTCTTTTATTCCGGGCAGACCGGTCTGACCTGTCAGACTTCGATTCCTCCTCTTCTTTTGATATTCGAATCCGTTGATGATTGTATGAATCTTGAATTTCTTCAACGATGCAACGGCGTACAACATAACAAATTGATAATGGACAAAAATGTCCTTACAAATCTCCCCCTATGTCTATGCCGGTATATACATAAAAACAAACATCCGAGTTATCAAGCAACTAAAAATGCCTATACAAATATACCCTTCCATGAACCCAAAACTGGAAAGATACAATTGAATAAGACTTCATCGTTTGTTCTTCAACTCTTCAGGAATCTTCAATGCATTTCTCATCAGGGTGTGCAATCCAATATTAATCCATGTAGTACCTACACACATGAGAAAAATAAAAATACCAAGTGACGTATCGAGTTTGAAATGAGATATCAAATGAAGAAAGCATGCTGAATCAAATCTCAAAAACACAAAACTCCCCCAAAATAAAATATAAATAAAATATAATAATTCTTTATCCCCCCTTTTTTTATGATGTCCCAAAATAGACAAATGAGAAGAAATAAATCAAATATGCAAGTACGGGGTGTCACTAGGACTAAATCACACCATGAAAGAACACAAAACAACCAAGTCGGTGATAGCGTAAATGAATGGGTGTGATTAAATTTGATAGGAAAATCAATGCATACAATCATGACATATGTGCACGATGAATATTGGATAATCCTAACGAATGAACTCACATGCTTCCTTTGGTGTAAAATCGTGGTAATAAGTGATATTGACTCAATCATATCAACAAATCAAAGATCAAAGCGATTTTCACACCAATAATGTCCAAAATGTTTCCATGCTTTTTCAGGACTTTTAAGGAAGTGCAAACCCGTTTATATATTCTCCGACCAAACTCCCTCAGATATATTTTGAATAGAGGTATGCTAAATTCTCAAACTTTGGAGAATTGATGGTGAAACCTAAGTGGCCCATATTTGGCATGGATTTCTTGTTATTGCCTTTAAATTTTATCGGCCTCTTTTAACCTCTTTGGACCTCGGATATTAGAATTCCTCCATTTTTAGGTCCTTTTTAACGGTGGCTTTTGCGGAAAGGATAGATGATTACCTTTCGCAGCCCCTCCCCGTTATACAAAAACACACAATCTCACCAAAATGGCTTTTACATGCATTCCAATCTTGTCAAGTTTTATCGCATATTGTACATTGTATAGACAGAATTGAGATGGAAACACTCAAGCCAATATGACATAGACAAGTGCAATAATCAAATAAAGCCGTGCATGTGTGCAATAAAGGATATAAGAGTCAAACATGTAGGAAGATATCACTAATTGCATCTCAAAGACTCCAAAACAATGTAAAGCACATGGATGAAATGATGTAGCCTCTCAAATCTCTATCAAACAGTCACATGGATATATGAAGTGAAGTTGTGACTTGGCTATCTAAAATGCTCATCCATAAAAGGTGCAAAACAGACAAAATCTTTTTGGTCTTTTTTGAAATATATATATACAAAAACAAAAATCTTTTTGTATTTTTCACAAAATTTTTCTCAAAGGAAAATCTTTTTGTATTTTTAAAAAGAAATATAAAAAGCAAAAAGAATAAATAAATAGCTATACAATAAAGCAATGGTACATATAAAACAGACTAGCAATAGGAGGCATATGATATGAACATGAAGAAGCATCCTATTCTAGACATAGACCAAACCCTCAGTCAACTATGCAAATCCTTAAAGACTTCATGAGACTCTCAAATCTAAGGGAATCTAAAGGTTTTGTGAAAATATCGGCTAACTGACGGTCGGTGGGAACAAAACTCAGGGATACGACTTTCTCCTCAACTAGTTGTCGTATAAAGTGCTCACGTATCCTGTTGTGCTTGGTGCACGAATGCTGGACTGGATTGCAGGATATGTGTATCGCGCTCATGTTATGACAGGAAATGGTCATGGTGTCCTGTGAAATCCCATAATCTTCCAGCATTTTCTTCATCCACATGAGTTATGTGCAACAACTTCCGGCGTCTATGTACTCAGCCTCCGTTGTGGACAAAGAGATGGAATTTTGTTTCTTGCTCAGCCAGGAGACAAGAGCAGAACCAAAATAGAAACACCCACCAGAAGTGCTCCTACATCCATCTACATCCCCAGCCTAATCATCATCTGAATAGGCAGATAAACGGTCATCAGTATCAAAGGAATACCAAATACTGTATGAGAGAGTCCCACTCACGTATTTAATAATACGTTTTAGAGCAAGTAAATGTGACTCTTTCGGGGACGCCTGATATCGTGCACAGACTCCAACACTAAAGGCTATGTCAGGACGACTGGCAGTCAAGTAGAGAAGACTACCTATCATACTCCGATACAAGGTTTGCTCTACGTCCTTGCCTGAAGTGTCCTTACTAAGCTTGGTAGTGGTACTCATAGGTGTACGTGCATTCTTAGCGGAGTCTAAACCAAATTTCTTCACTAGGTCTCTAGCATACTTAGATTGGGAGATGAACATCCCATCCTCTAGCTGACGAACCTGGAGACCAAGGAAGAAAGTAAGCTCACCAACCATGCTCATCTCAAACTCACTTTTCATCTCCTCCTCAAAGTGATGAGCATGTTAGGAGCATGTGGATCCAAAGATTATGTCGTCCACATGGACTTGGGCAACCAAAATAGCATAATCATCTCTCCTGACGAACAGCGTCATATAAAATCCCCCTCTCTTGAAGCCACGGGCTAAGAGATAGGAAGTAAGCCTCTCGTACCAAGCACGGGGTGCTTGCTTCAAACCATACAAGGTTTTTCTTAGATAGTAGACGTTCTCTGGGTGCTGAGGGTCTTCAAACCCTTTTGGTTGTTCCACGTAAACTTCCTCCTGTAGAATGCCATTCAGAAAGGCACTCTTGGCATCCATCTGATATAACTTGAAGCGCAGATGACATGCGATGGCGAGTAGTAGACGAACGGACTCAAGACTCGCAACAGGAGGAAATGTCTCCCCAATGTCTACACCCTCTATCTGTGTGTAGCCTTGAGCGACCAACCTAGCCTTATTTCTGATTATGGTACCATTTTCATCCATTTCATTCTTAAAAATCCACTGGGTACCTATCACATTAGTCTCACTAGGTCGGGGGACAAGTTCCCAGACATTGTTCTTTTTAAACTGAAGCAACTCATCCTGCATGGCAGATATCCAGTGTTCATCCTTGAGTGCTTCTTTATGATTCTTGGGCTTGACTTTGGACGTGTAGTATAAGTGGCTAACGACGTTCTCTAGCTGAGCACGAGTCTTGACCCCAAGAGTGGGATCACCAACAATGGCAGAAGGGTCATGAATCTTGTGAACCCAAGCAGGTGTGTCCCCTAGCACAGGAGTAGGGTCCACAGAATGTGAGAGAGGGACAAGTAAATCACTCTCAAAAATGTCCTCATCTCCACACTGAAGGTTAGGATCAGTAACTGTCGGAGGTTCGTCATCATGCACGGTGACGTTTATTGATTCCATAACCTTAGAGCTCTTCAGGTTAAAAACCCGGTATGCTCTACTAGTCGATGAATATCCTAGCAATATTCCCTCGTCGCTACGGGAGTCAAACTTTCCTAATTGCTCTCTATCCTGGAGGATGTAGCATTTACTCCCAAAGACACGGAAATATGCAAGGTTGGGCTTCTTGCCAGTCCATAACTCATAAGGAGTCTGGAGTGTGTGTGGACGAAGATAAACCCTATTCACCATGTGGCATGCAGTAGACACTGCCTCTGCCCAAAATCTTCTAGAAACTTTACGACCTAGAAGCATAGATCTAGCCATTTCCTGGATCGTTTTATTCTTTCTCTCAACAATCCCATTTTGCTGAGGAGTCTTCACAGCAGAAAACTCATGTTTGATCCTAAGGCTATCACAATACAAATCTACCTTTGCTTCCTTGAATTCAGTGCCGTTGTCACTACGTATCCTGTTAATAGTGACTCCGTGTTGATTTTGCAGGATACGACACTTGGTCGTTAAAAATTCTACAGCATCGGATTTCTCTCTCAGAAAACCTACAATGGAGTACCTTGAGAAATCATCTACCATCACGAGGATATACCCCTTACCACCTAGACTTTCTTTACGGGTGGGACCCATAAGATCCATGTGTATAAGCTCAAGAACACGAGAGGTGGTAATGGAATGCAACTTCCTATGGGAACTACGAATTTGTTTTCCCAACTGACAGGGTCCACAAAACCGTCGAAGTTGGCCTTCCAAGAGATGGTAAGCCACGTACTAGGTCTTTTCTTTCTAAGCGAGTGAGATCTCTAATATTTATGTGACCTAGACGTTGGTGCCACAGATCCATAGGAGTGATTGTGGCGCTGTTACAGACAAGTGAGGATGTGGGCTCAGTCCCATAGTAATTATCCTTTGTCCTCACCTCTTGCACTAATAGTTTACCGGCTTGATTATAGACCTTACAAGCGTCCCGGTCAAACTTTACTGCAAAGTCAGCGTCGCACATCTGGCTAATGCTGAGAAGGTTTGCTTTCAAACCTTTGACGTACAAAACATTTTCTAGTTTAGGGAATACAGGTAACTCGACAGTACCACGTCCTATAATGCTAGACTTGCTTCCATCTCCAAAGGTGACTCTGCCATCCTGATAATCCTCAAGAGTCGTAAAAAATGAGGCATCACTTGTCATATGTCTGGCGCATCCACTATCAAAATACCACTGTGAGGTATTATGTACTTTGAGAGCAACATGAACAACAAGGGCTTTCTTATCTTTCTTAGGTACCCATGAAGTGGTAACCTTTTTTTTACCCTTGTTATGGTTGGTTTTTGCCGGAATGTGAGAAGTATTTACAGACGGTAATGACATCCGTCGTAATTCCTCCATCAAACTCTGTGATGTGGCGGCTAAAAGCTCAACACGCTCTCTCAGACTAGAAAACTCATCAGTATGACGTAGTGGAGCAATAGTACGTCGTGTCCGACCCATGCTATAGCAAAACTCCCTAAGGTGGCCTTTTCTTTTGCAATAAGTACAAAAGAACACAGTCAAAGGCGGACCTTGGTTTGCCTTTCTTGGTCGAACTCTTCTTCGAGGATTTTGATGATGGCTATAAGGATTCGTAGTAAACTCAGGAACTGGTCCAGGTGAATTTGGTAGGTGGAGGCACCATCATAACCAATTCCCTGCCAATCACCAAAACCTAAAGCGGGGCCGAGGAGCATCTTTCCCATCTCCCCAGATCTGTCCTCGATTTGTACCTTGAATTCCCGTGCTTTCTCAAGATCATGAGTCAGCTGGGCAACAAGGGATTCAAGTTTCTTCCGAGTCTCCACGAAGGAATGGAGGTGACTCATAAGACTAGCCACTTGTTTAGTCAAGTCCCCTCTCTCTTTCTCAAAGGTGCTCTCTCTCTCTCTAAACAATATTTCTTTCTCAACACAAGAAAATTCTCTCTCTCTCAGGGCGGTGCAGGTGGAGGACTCTCTCTCTCTCTCTTAATTTTCCTAAATCTTCCTCTAAGCTGGTGATCTTAAGGACTAACACTTTGTTACGCTTTTTAGTTTTAAATGACTCAGAATACAACTCAACGTATGCGCGTTGAATATCACTCTCGCTCTCACTTGTGTTATCCTCCCCCGCACTCACATCGATCTCACTGTCGAGGTGTCCTTGTGAAGCATGATCCTCATCGTCGTGAGGAGAACTATGAGTGCTCACATGACTGGCCATGAATGCGGTGAAGTTACACTCATGCGGTGACTCATCTCCTGAATCCACCGTCTCGACCTCACTGTCGTCGCTAAGAGTATCATTACGGACATCTTTCCTTTTTTCTCTATTCAGACGAGTGGCACACTCAAAGGCTTTATGACCCCTACCGTCACACTCAAGGCATCTCTCACTTTCTTTCTTAGGAGGATTTTTGGAATCCTTTTCATTTTTCTTTTCAAACTTATTTTTCTCAAATTTCTTTTTATCTTTAAAATTTCCATTTTTCTTAAATTTGAGAATCCTCTTGAAATTTTTTGCAAAAAGAGCCAAATCATCTAAGTCAAAATCACACTCAGAATCTGACGTGTCAGTCTCTCTCTTTCTAGATGACTCTTCACTCTTTTTCTCTTTGGCATTAAGTGCAATTCCCTTATCTTTAGACTTAGCAGTTTTAGGAAACATATCAATTTCATAACTTTGCAAATCTCCTAGAAGTTCTTCCAATTTTAGCGTATTTAAATTGCCCATAGAATTTAGCACAGTGACTTTCGGGATAAAACGCTTTGGCAAAGAAGGAAGAATCTTTTTGACAACTCTATCATTAGGAATATGTTCACCAAGATTAAAGCTAGTATTAACAATGTCAGAAAGTCTAGCGTAGAAATCATCAAAACATTCAGTCTCATGCATGGTGATGGTTTCAAATTGAGTTGTCAAATTTTGCAATTTAGACTCTTTCGCAGCATTTGTTCCTTCATGGGTGAGTTGTAAAACATCCCATGCCTCCTTTGACGTGGTGAACGCCATGATACGTCGGAACTCATCGGGAGTGATGGAACCGAAAATAGCACTCAAACCTTTAGAGTTAAAAGAAGACCATATAAATTCATCTTCAGTCCAAGAGGTGACAGGTTTTAAATTAGTCACGTTTTCCACAGTGACGGAGGGAGGAGTCCACCCTCTTTCAACTAAAGTCCAAACCCTTTCATCTATGGCTTTTAAAGCCGACCTCATGCGGGCTTTCCAATGCGCATAATTTGTCCCGTCAAAAACAGGTAATTTATTATATGATTTCTCCATTTGAACACGCATTTTTCAAAAATCAGTTTTTTTTAGAAAAATTATATCTTAGAAAAGATTTTGCGAAAAATAGGAATACACGATAGATTAGCGTAACCTGCTCTGATACCAATTTGAGAGGGTATATGCGCTTGCGTTCAAATGAGGAAACTATATATTAAACACCTTTTAACCCAAACAAACCCTAAACATGCAACTAGGTGTGAATGAAACAAGATGAGATCATGTAATAGTTATTCAAGCACACACAAGTGAGGAAAAATCCCCCAAAGGGGCAAAACCATTTATTTCCATTATAATATTGTATCGTACAATTTTGGATTACAATGAAAATACAACCGACTAAGAATTACCCTCAGGTATCGGATTCTGTAGTCGGCGGCTGGAGATATTCCTTTCGAGTAGGGCTGCAATGAAGAAGAAGAACGGTCTTCTCCACAATGGTATGAACAGCAAAAGTGCGTTCTTAGGTTGCAAAGTGATTCACAAGTGTTTGGAAATTTGTGTGAATCAAAAACCTATAGTATGATGCTCAATAGGTGAAGACTTAGAGTTTCTTGTACTCTAAAAGTCGTGTATGAAAGTCTTGGAAAACCACTTCCTGTAGTGGGTTTATAAAGGAAACGTTTAGCCTAGAAAATCTGACCACGATCTGCTGAAGATTATCCTAAGCGGACTGGTCCGGGGCTGAGGCGGATCGGTCCGGGTAGGCGGACCGGTTCTTTTTAATTTTAGCTTCTTCGATTTGCTTGCAGTTCGGGGTATACTGGCTTTCGCCAGGCGGACCGGTTCATAGGAGGATCGGTTCTTTTATTCTGGGCGGACCGGTCCGGCCTGTCAGACTGTGATTCCTCTTCTTATTTTGATATTCGAATCCGTTGATGATTGTATGAATCTTGAATTTCTTCAACGATGTAACGTCATACGACATAACAAATTGATAATGGACAGAAATGTCCTTACAACATATTCGCTTTGTGCGCCACTTTCCCACACATGAAACATTTACCCTGAAAAGGCTCCGAATTCCCATTCCAATTTTGCTCCCCTTGACGACTCTGTCTCTGTTGGTCCGGATGAAAATTATTGTTCTATTGTCCTTGCTTAGGCCTCTGCCTTTTCCATTCTTGGTCATTGCGACCCTTATTGTCTCCTTCCTGACCCTCGATCTCTTGTCTTTTTCCCAACTTCTTTTGATAGCTTATTTTCTCCTGCCAGTGTAACATCGTGACATCCACCACTTGGGCATAAGCAGTGTATGCTGGATTTCCCAAAACCATTTGCCTAATAGGCCAGGACAGCCCTTTGATAAAGTACTCCATCTTTTTCCTCTCAGTGTCTACCTCCTCTGGTACAAACATAGATAGATTGGTGAACTCTCGTCCATACTCGACTATTGACTTTGTCCCTTGCTCAAACTCCAGAATTCCTTTTTCTTTGCAATCCTGATAGAATACGGAAAAGTACTTATTGTTGAACCTAATCTGAAACTCTGCATAACTCAATTGATCTCGCTCCTCTGGTGTGGTGGTACTCTTCCACCACTACAAATCATTCCCTGACAATTTGAATGTTATTAACATATGCTTTTGCACCTCCATGCATTCCACTAACCTCAAGTGTCATTCCATGTCCCTTCTCCATTGGTGAGCGACCGTGGGGTCGGATCCGCCCGAAAAGGTAGAAAGATTCCTCTTGAAAAAGCTGGTCCTCACTTTGTCCCAATTTGAGAAAGGTTACCCTTGCTATTGGTGTTCTAACATCACACCTCTCTGACTCCTAATCTCAATACCAGCCGCTGTGGCCTCTCGCACAATCTCCGCTAGTGCCCGGACATCATGAATAAATTTCCCCTACCTCTGCTGAACTGCGGGACCAGAAAAACTCTCCTTTCTCCTAATACCAGCACTCTGTAACACCCCGTCAAATTAAATTCTGGGTAGCCACTCCTTTATTAAATTAATACAGAATATCCAGTTGGTCCAGTCTTATCATCACTATAGAAAGACATTTAATTAATTACTAGCCACCTAATATTTAATACGAGAGATGTCAAATTTTATTAATTAAGCCAACAATTAATCAAGAATATATTTAATAAACCATCAATCGCATAACCAATCTCAGATAAATGCTCAACGAGAAGAAATCAAATAAGTGTGGAGTAAACACTCCAATAGTAAAGATGCTAGAGTAAATAATGTTCCAGTACAAGAGTCTAAATAAATAATAAACCAAAAGCTAAAATAATAAAGTCTGCAACTACAACCTCCAAATAAGAATGGACGACATGCCCTAACTAATACAATTGCCTCTTAAGGAATCAAGAATAAAATGAGAGCGTCTACTACCAAGATCCTGTAACTTCCACAGCAGCTATAGTACGTCATTAGAATGGAACTTCTATGATTGGCGTCCTTGTGGCTGGGTACCTAAAAGGTTTTACAAAACAAAAGTAGATTCGGAGGAAAATGGGTCAAAGTCCGATGTGAAAACAGTTTAAAAGTTTAGCAAGTGACTTAAATTACAATTGAACATCACATATTATAAACACTTTAATTGCGTACTCTCACATGAGTTTCTTACCTCTCAACTACTGTGCACGCCTAACGTATGACTTCAACCCATCCTAGTTATGCCACTATCTAACTAGTTTGTACCACTCCAGCCTTCGCATTCTAACATAGAGTATCTACACATAACCCCCAATTAAGTCATATTTCTAGCCCATGTTCACATTCGTTAAATTACTTATCTCAAGTACCGGTTAAATTCTCATTATTAACCCATTCGAATATCTTAGTCATTCACATCTACTAAGCAACAATCAACCCATCACAAATACATAATTACATCACTCTCAGTACATAAATACATATATGGCACCCCTAGGCTAAGTTGCGGTGCATGCATACTCTGCTAGCCAATCCATGTACATCACGTACGTTAGGATAACGTGTTCCAAATCTCTCAGGAACCGTTAAATACAAATCACACATATTGAAGATGAACATAGTTCACATACCCATGGGTCACGCACATTGATGGAGGAACTTATGGTCAAACCATACGTGTACGCCTTCTCTCAACGTCACATTCCACTTCTAAGTGTGGTGATTGTCTCTCACCATTGAAACTCCGCTCTCATAAGCCAAGAAAAATTTACCTCAAATTTTCACTCCCAATGGGCCATACCCCGACGTATGTCTAAGCCTTTGGATATATTACGTTCATTTGTCTAGCACACGCCATCTCCAGTTTTTTATTATTTCCGCTGCTGGTTCTCTTCAATGTTTCACCTAACTCTTTCTCTCCCATTCCAACCTTGTTGGGTGAGTCTCATTTGACCCCACTCCTGCTATTGTTGTACCTGGAAATCACAAATCGTGCTTTAGCCGTCTATACTGTCCTGGACTTCCATGCCATAATATGGGTGACTTCAACTATTGTATTCTTCTTTAATAAATCAAATAACCTCAGCTGATCTTTGCCTCCTGCTGTTCGCCCAACTGACTTCACCTGACGCACCACATTATTCGGCGCACGAACACACCCGATTGTAAATAAGATTTACTATATATATATCATAGCAGGAGAACGAAATCTTACCAAGGAAATCGACAATCCTTAACATAGGGCTCTATATCAAAGAAAGCTACGCTTGAAAGCATAATAATACGCACAGAACCTAAAGGAAACTAGAACCTGATGCTCGATTACCACAAGTACCACCCCATCTAATTAAATATCGGGTAGCTACTCCTTAATTAAATTAATATAGAATATCCAGTTGGTTCAGTCTTAGCATCACTGTCAAAAGAAATTTAATAAATTACTAGACACCTAATATTTAATAAGAGAGATGTCAAATTTTATTAATTAAGCCAACAATTAATCAATAATATATTTAATAAACCATCAATCGCATAACCAATCTCAGACAAAATGCTCAACGAGAAGAAATCAAATAAGTCTGAAGTAAAGACTCCAATAATAAAGATGCCAGAGTAAATAATAAACCAGTACAAGAGTCTAAATAAATAATAAACGAAAAGCTGAAATAATGAAAGTCTGTAACTACAACCTCTAAATAAGAATGTGTGACATGCCCTAACTGATACAATTGAATCTGAAGGAATCAAGAATAAAATGACAGCATCTACTACCAAGATCCTGTAACTTCCACAGCAGTTACAGTACGTCATCATAATGGAACTCCTATGCTTGGCGTCCCTGTGGCTGGGCACCTAAAAGGTTTTTACAAAACAAAAGTTGATTTGGAGGAAAACGGCTCAGAACCTGATATGAAAATAGTTTAAAAGTTTATCAAGTGACTTCAATTACAATTGAACATCACATATTATAAACATCTTAATTGTGTACTCTGACATGAGTTTCTTACCTCTCAACTACTTTGCATGCCTAACGTATACCTTTAACCCATCCTAGTTATGCCACTATCTAACTAGTTTGTACCACTCCAACCTTCACATTGTAACATAGAGTATCTACACATAACCCCCAATTAAGTCATATTTCTAACCCATGTTCACATTCGTTAAATTACTTATCTCAAGTATTAGTTAAATTCTTATTCTTAACCCATTCGAATATCTTAGTCATTTACATCTACTAAGCAACAATGAACGCATCACAAATACATAAGTACATCACTCTCAGTACATAAATACATATATGGCACCCCTAGGCTAAGCTGCAGTGCACGCATACTCTGCTATCAAATCCATGTACATCACGTACGTCAGGATCACGTGTTCCGAATCTCTCAGGAACCGTTAAATACAAATCACACATATTGGAGACGAACATAGTTCACATACCCATGGGTCACGCACATACATACGCTCCCAAGGTCAACTGACTCATCAACTCACAAATAAGTCATTCATAGTACTATGTGTTTAAGGTACCAGTCCAAATCCCCCCGAAGGCACACAAGGATAAGTGGGTCCTTTTTCAGAATAAAACTAACCTCGGGTGATAGCATGTATAGTAGGTATGTCATACACATAAGAAATCCATACACTAGGCATTCACACAACCCAAGTAATCATATATCAATATAGATGGTAACATATTTCATCTAGTTAGTCTCGTACGTAGTAAGTTTACCCCGAACATTACACATAATATGAATTCCGTTTGATAACTCTCGCGTCGTATCAACTTAGGTACTTAAACCCATTTCAAAAGGTTACTAGGTTTCTTATTAAATTATTATGTTATCTCCGCACTTAAAGTCACTTGATTCATGCCCTTAACCTTACATCATCATAAATTCCCATTATAGTTTCAATTCGAACGCTCTCTACTCGTACCTCATTCGATAGACCCTCATAAGTAATATCAATGAATCCCATAAGTTATACCATTCTCCGATAATAATTAATACCCTACGAACCTTATCCAAGTCCCACCATATTATATTACTCCCCATAATAATCAACATTGGCTTTGGAATAGTCCTTAAACCTTAAAGAGATAATTACCAAAATACAGCAGGGGTCGATCGATCGAGGAAAAGGGTCGATCGATCGAACCATCGATTGATCGACATTCTTGAGTCGATCGATCAATCAAGCAGGTACCAGCCCAGAAATCCTTAACAGTTACGGGTTATCAACTTTTTACACCTCTAAATCTTCATTCTAACGTCCAAAACTCAGATATGAATATAGTAATCGTCCTACTAACATGTTTGCTTCATTCCCCACATTTTTAGATTCATCAAATCAACATATAACATCACTTTCTTGGATAAAAATACCCAAAAATCATATAAAACCTACTTTTCCTATTTCTTCAAGAACACCCCATAATTTCTTCAAATTTCAAAATTCTCTACCCTTAAATCATAAATTTGTAGTTGTTATCATCTACAACATAAACCAACATGCAAGTCCTACCCAGATTATGATTTAAACAATTCAAATCCATTCAATTTTCATTATTTACGAGAAATCTTCAATTCTATAAAAACATGTAAAGTATATGCTTTAAATCTTTGGAAGATAAATGACTTTCCTGTAAATCTGATGTTTTGATCCATTGTTGTTGTTCAAGGCTGGTCCTCACTTCTTTCCTATCACAATTCCGTCCAAATTAGTGGTGGTGGGTGGCGGTTTTGGTTTGGGAACTTGTTGTAACCTCTCCTCTAACTCACGTAGCCCACCTCTTTGTTTTTGGCTGATAATGGCCTTTCCAAAAATATATAATTAAACACTAAAATTCGTGGGTCTTAATTCCTTAATTTTTAAAATGATCAAAATACCCGTCTGGGTTGCCGGTTTGGCCTAAAAATGCCCCGGGACCCGAACTAAACTCCCGGCTAGTGTTTTCGGACTATCTAGAACCTTCTAGACACGTTGGCGCACTCAAAAAGCTCATACGGGTGACATAAAAATAAAATACCTTTAAATCCATTAAATTGGGTCCTGACACGACCGACATGCGCATCCCAACTAAATTACCGAAACGGTCGTATTTTCAACTCACGACATTTTTAATAAGTTCAATGATCACATATTACCATAATCACTCAGTAATATTCAACAACATAATAATAATAACCAAATACTAACTCTCGTCCCGTTAGCATTTAAATCTGAATTAATTTCCAATTAATTATTCCAAATTAGTTTATTAAATCCCAGATTAAAAGCAATTCGATTTAATTAACCTCGTAATTAAAAGCCATAAAAATACGGGGTATTACATACTTCCCCCCTAATAACGGAATTTCATCCCGAAATTCGAAAAAGTAAGGCATACCTGGAAAAATTAGGTATCCTCTAGTACTCAAAACAAAATATAAAGATAGGCCCAATCATTAAAGCTCTCGCGTCACAACAAGCTTGTTTAACACTCTTGATATTTTTTCAGATTACACTTCAATAAATGCACATCACGTTGTGCTCTTACTAAACAACATTCGAATAACAATAGGCTATACATCATTGGTCACATTATCTCAATATTATTATGAGTCTGCACCTCACTACACATTAACTTTTGCGTTTATCAAGTCATCAAACTCCCATCCTGGATGAAATCAATAACACATCTGACTACTCTTGCCCGTTCTTTGAATCTCTGTTCCCGGTTTTGTGACTCTTACACAAGGGAAAACAACTTCAGCCGGTTGGTGTTACACCAACATTTGTAAGCACCTTGTCCACTATACATAGATACGGGTCTTTCCCCCAACTTTACCATTAGGTACTATCTCTTCCCCATTACCACAATATACCACACATACTAGTAATACCCGATTTGGAATTGAAAATATCGCGATGAATCCAAAATTTCTTTCATACAATCCCCCAGTCGTCATTCACCTTCTCCTACACCTTGTGCTATAGGTGATACAACCTTCAGAACGAAGCGTTATTTCCACTACTTCTTACTACCCCGCATTGAAGGTAGCTTTTGGGGATCTCCTATGGGTTCTGAACAATACTGCGCAGGACCACGTACCGGCGTGTTCACTATCTAATAGTGTAAATCACCCAATATAACCATTTCTCTCCTTCTGGACAACCTGTCCCACATATTCGAAGGAACTCATTACTTATCTATAAGTTGGCAACCCCTCAAGGAAATTTACCAACTTGACTCTTCCATCCCTGGAATCGTCGGCTTGATACCAAATTATCTGGTTGATCATCTTACCCCAATCGATCTACTACTTACTATACCCCTTTTAATACTGACTTTCACGTATAATTCTTCCCGTTAAGTGATACTTAATGATCTTCTTCTTCTCTCGGCGTATACAAAAAGTTTCGATCCTTTCACTTTTTCACCACTTTGTGCACATTCGGACTCTTCATACCTTATTGACGTTCTCAATCTATTTACTCTTGAGTCACCCAAAACATTTGATTGGTCAGAATTCTACTCCAATTGGTCGGTAATAATTAAATATTTGACTTCTCAATAAATACCCCCTTATTAAATGGCTTTCCACTACCTTTTCACCAAATTCGGACTTTTTACAATGATTGCACATGATATTCATTAACACCTTTTCTTACGACGTTTAATCCCATAAGTAATAATTTCAACCATCTATGTCCCCTCTTCCTTCGATTAACACATAAGGAAACCAAAATGTCTACACCCCTTATAACCCAATCATACAATTTTAAACATTGTATATGCTTCATACGTATTCCAAACTCTTTATTGCCGCTACATTTACAACGTGGACATACGACTTGGGCGTTCTCAATCACCTCTGAATTTGAAATCCTAAATCCTTCTTAACCTCAATGCGTCCTTCCATCCGAACAAAAACCAAAATTATCAGTACTTTGTCACTAATGACTTGCTCTTCTGGCCTTATATTGTAAATTTACCCCTTGTTAACTTCCGGTTATAACTACTTACTTCCATAATGATCGAGGTATCCAAATCATGAACGAATGGCCACACATCTCCTTACTACAAACCTTACGCTAAGTTTCATGCGTGGGGTGTCTCGCAAAGATAAATCCAAACAAGGAACCCCCCCGATACACTACTACCTAACATTATCGGTCATCGGGATCCGTTAAGTCCTTTCTTTCCATAACATGTACCCCTATATTCCCGTCTCTTGACAAAAAAGTTACTTCTCCTTCCGCAATTACACTTAAGCAAGGAACTCCTTCCGAAAGACACTTTCTCTTGACATTGATGGTAAACATTCCATATACCTCATGCAAATACAATCGGGGATCTCAAAATCCCGTCCCAGACACACAACTATGAGTTTAAACTCCCACATCTCTAAAGGGTGATAAAATAATGCACTCTTCTTATTACGACATCCTGAGCGTTAATTATAATAAGAAGCTAACCCTTTTCGCTGACTAGTAAGCCAAATACATACGAATAATATCAATTAAATTCCTACGCATATTGGGATTAAATATCCGAGATCATTATACGATTTTGAAATCACAACAATATATATATATATACATATATATATATATATATATATATATATATACACATACATACAAACAAAAGTATAATTGCGAGCCCGACCCTCTCACAGATGGGACCTCGCCAGAACAAAACGTTCTACCCCAAGGTAGTAACCCCGAGAAACTTGCAATACCATCACACTATCGGTAAGTCATATATAAAACCATAATTATGATAATATCATACTCTTATAAACAATAATAAATCGAGTAATTTCAATAAAGTGCATACCGCTATCAATATACCCATTCATCCTCCGCGGATGACAATAAAGGTAACCCCACAATATCAGGGAAAATATTCACATAAATAATAAAATTGCCGATTCTCACTAAACTCGACTTTAAAGCAAAAATAACATTAATAACAATTGTAGCAACTCGGTCTTGCCACAAACAACATTCAACATCATCTAAGGATATAACTCATACTTCTATCCTGATAATCGTCCTGGATGCTCAAATGGTTCCTGGACTCTACACGCATGTCTGTACCAATCGGATATTTCAATAACTGTTGCCCTTACCAGGAACAATACCTTTATCCCTACATTTTCTTCGGGAAACATTTAAAACTCACTACTTTCACTCCCCACCAATTACCTCTACACATACTCCACTTATCTTTGGTCACACTGACCATGTTAAGGTGGTCCTTCTCTCAGACGTTGGTAGTCTCGGCTCTGATGACTACCTCCACTGTCCCCTTAGCTTGGTGGACCTAAGGAACACGCTATTAATTTCCATATCTCTTACTGAAATCACCATCGCTCGGTAATAATTCAGCTATCCGAATCATTTTAACGGGTTCTCCGTTGGGTCTTCCCCTTGTGGTGCTTCACCAACACCGTTTCCCCCATTCTTACTTTATAGCAAATTCCTTAATTCTTGCATCTCCCCACCCAAGGGAACGTTTACCTCCAAATTAACACTACGTGACATTATTACCATCTGCATCGACCATCCAAGCAGAATTCCCCAGAATAACTAACAATTCTTCTTGTATGTAAATTCTCCCTTTAATATCCTCTTCTCCATTTCACCTACTTCACCTGGTGTAAAGTTTGCTACATGACTAAATTTCTCCTCACAAATTGACCTCAGCCCGGCCCACTTTTGTGAGTTCAGAATAATATTAGCCTTTCACCCTACACATTGATGGAGGAACTTATGGTAAAACCATACGTGTACGCCTTCTCACGACATCACATTCCACTTCTAAGTGTGGTGATTGTCTCTCACCATTGAAACTCCGCTCTCATAAGCCAAGAAAAATTTTCCTCAAATTTTCACTCCCAATGGGCCATACCCCGACGTATGTCTAAGCCTTTGGATATATTACGTTCATTTGTCTAGCACACGCCATCTCCACATTTCGATTATTTCCGCTGCTGGTTCTCTTCAATGTTTCACCTAACTCTTTCTCTCCCATTCCAACCTTGTTGGGTGAGTCTCATTTGACCCCACTCCTGCTATTGTTGTACCTGGAAATCACAAATCGTGCTTTAGCCGTCTATACCTCCCTGGACTTCCATGCCATAATATGGGTGACTTCAACTACTGCATTCTTCTTTAATAAATTAAATAACCTCAGCTAATCTTTGCCTCCTGTTGTTCGCCCAACTGACTTCGCCTGACGTACCACATTATTCGGCTCACGAACACACCCGATTGTAAATAAGATTTACTATATATATATATATATATATATATCATAGCAGGAGAACGAAATCTTACCAAGGAAATCAACAATCCTCAACATAGGGCTCTATATCAAAGAAAGCTATGCTTGAAAGCATAATAAGACGCACAGAACCTAAAGGACACTAGAACCTGATGCTCGATTACCACAAGTAACACCCCATCTAATTAAATATCGGGTAGCTACTCCTTTATTAAATTAATACAGAATATCCAGTTGGTTCAGTCTTAGCATCACTGTCGAAAGACATTTAATAAATTACTAGCCACCTAATATTTAATAAGAGAGATGTCAAATTTTATTAATTAAGCCAACAATTAATCAAGAATATATTTCATAAACCATCAATCGCATAACCAATCTCAGAAAAAATGCTCAACGAGAAGAAATCAAATAAGTCTGAAGTAAACACTCCAATAATAAAGATGCCAGAGTAAATAATATACCAGTACAAGAGCCTAAATAAATAACAAACGAAAAGCTGAAATAATGAAAGTCTGTAACTACAACCTCTAAATAAGAATGTGCGACATGCCCTAACTGATACAATTGACTCTGAAGGAATCAAGAATAAAATGAGAGCATCTACTACCAAGATCCTGTAACTTCCACAGCAGCTACAGTACGTCATCATAATGGAACTCCTATGCTTGGCGTCCCTGTGGCTGGGCACCTAAAAGGTTTTTACAAAACAAAAGTAGATTTGTAGGAAAATGGGTCAGAACCCGATGTGAAAATAGTTTAAAAGTTTAGCAAGTGACTTCAATTACAATTGAACATCACATATTATAAACATGTTAATTGTGTACTCTCACATGAGTTTCTTACCTCTCAACTACTGTGCATGCCTAACGTATGCCTTTAATCCATCCTAGTTATGCCACTATCTAACTAGTTTGTACCACTCCAGCCTTCGCATTCTAACATAGACTATCTAGACATAACCCCCAATTAAGTCATATTTCTAACCCATGTTCACATTCGTTAAATTACTTATCTCAAGTATTAGTTAAATTCTCATTCTTAACCCATTCGAATATCTTAGTCATTTACATATACTAAGCAAAAATGAACGCATCACAAATACATAAGTACATCACTCTCAGTACATAAATACATATATGGCACCCCTAGGCTAAGCTGCGGTGCACGCATACTCTGCTATCAAATCCATGTACATCACGTACGTCAGGATCACGTGTTCCGAATCTCTCAGGAACCGTTAAATACAAATCACACATATTGGAGACGAACATAGTTCACATACCCATGGGTCACACACATACATAGTCTCCCAAGGTCAACTGACTCATCAACTCACAAATAAGTCATTCACAGTACTATGTGTTTAAGGTACCAGTCCAAATCCCCCCGAAGGCACACAAGGATAAGTGGGTCCTTTTTCAGAATAAAACTAACCTCAGGTGATAGCATGTATAGTAGGTATGTCATACACATAAGAAATCCATACACTAGGCATTCACACAACCCAAGTAATCATATATTAATATAGATGTTAACACATTTCATCTAGTTAGTCTCGTACGTAGTAAGTTTACCCCGAACATTACACATAATATGAATTCCGTTTGATAACTCTCTCGTCGTATCAACTTAGGTACTTAAACCCATTTCAAAAGGTTACTAGGTTTCTTATTAAATTCTTATGTTATCTCCGCACTTAAAGTAACTCCATTCATGCCCTTAACCTTACATCATCATAAATTCCCATTATAGTTTCAATTCGAACGCTCTCTACTCGTACCTCATTCGATAGACCCTCATGAGTAATATCAATCAATCCCATAAGTTATACCATTCTCCGATAATAATTAATACCCTACGAACCTTATCTAAGTCCCACCATATTATATTACTCCCCATAATAATCAACATTGGCTTTGGAATAGTCCTTAAACCTTAAAGAGATAATTACCAAAATACAGCAGGGGTCGATCGATCGAGGAAAAGGGTCGATCGATCGAACCATCGATCGATAGACATTCTTGAGTCGATCGATCGATCAAGCAGGTATCAGCCCAGAAACCCTTAACAGTTATGGGGTATCAACTTTTTACACCTCTAAATCTTCATTCTAACGTCCAAAACTCACATATGAATATAGTAATTGTCCTACTAACATGTTTGCTTCATTCCCCACATTTTTAGATTCATCAAATCAACATATAACATCACTTTCTTGGATCAAAATACCCAAAAATCATATAAAACCTAGTTTTCCTATTTCTTCAAGAACACCCCATAATTTCTTCAAATTTCAAAATTCTCTACCCTTCAATCATAAATTAGTAGTTGTTATCATCTACAACATAAACCAACATGCAAGTCCTACCCAGATTATGATTTAAACAATTCAAATCCATTCAATTTTCATTATTTACGAGAAATCTTCAATTCTATAAAAACATGTAAAGTATATGCTTTAAATCTTTGTAAGATAAATGACTTTCCTGTAAATCTGATGTTTTGATCCATTGTTGTTTTCAAGGCTGGTCCTCACTTCTTTCCTATCACAATTCCGTCCAAATTAGTGGTGGTGGGTGGCGGTTTTGGTTTGGGAACTTGTTGTAACCTCTCCTCTAACTCACGTAGCCCACCTCTTTGTTTTTGGCTGATAATGGCCTTTCCAAAAATATATAGTTAAACACTAAAATTCGTGGGTCTTAATTCCTTAATTTTTAAAATGATCAAAATACCCTTCTGGGTTGCCGGTTTGGCCTAAAAATGCCCCGGGACCCTAACTAAACTCCCAGCTAGTGTTTTTTGACTATCTAGAACCTTCTGAACAAGTTGGCGCACTCAAAAAGCTCATACGAGTGACATAAAAATAAAATACCTTTAAATCCATTAAATTGGGTCCTGACACGACTCACATGCACGTCCCAACTAAATTACCGAAACGATCGTATTTTCAACTCACGACATTTTTAATAAGTTCAATGATCACATATTACCATAATCACTAAATAATATTCAACAACATAATAATAATAACCAGATACTAACTCTCGTCTCGTTAGCATTTAAATCCGAATTAATTATTCCAAATTAATTTATAAATTCCAGATTAAAAGCAAATCCATTTAATTAACCTCATAATTAAAAGCCATAAAATTATGGGGTATTACACTCTCCCAATGTTCGCCATCTAAAAAATAGGAACAAACAACATCAGACTTAGAAAAACTAAGAGTACAAATCATAGAAAGGAAATCAAAGCTAAGAAATGCGAAAACTAAACGGACACACAACCTATGAGACCTAAGACCATGCTCCGATACCATCTGTCACACCCCTCTAAATTCTGGCATCGGCCGCCACCAAAACTAAGCCGGTGCAAGTAAAGAAAATATCATCCTTAGCATGTGACATATATGAGACATAAAAATTTAAATCCACAAGATAAATTATTTTATTCAAACCCAAATATGAATGACATCCAACTGATAAAACACCAAAGGGTGATCAAAATCCATCTCATGCGATCTTCGAATATCTCAATAATTAAATAAATCAAATCAAACTGAAATCTTAAAACAACTTTGGAACCGAAGGCCCAATAACCTCAAAAATAGTCTCTTAATAAAATGGCAGAGTAGGAAAGAGTCAAACTGCTAAAATAATAAAAATAGCTCCAACTGCACCTCTAAAAAGTATCCAATAAACTCTAGGCAGCTACTCTAAATATTCCTGAAAAAGATTAGTCAACCCATGTGTCAGAGCCAAAGGCCCGAGCATGAAAATCGGCTACTCTTCTCAATTAGGGTCCTTGAACCCATATATTGGTTGTTATGATCGATATATATATATATATATATCGATCCTAACAATAGAATCTTTTAAATACGCAGATTATTATTGACACACCCCAACCCAGTTACTTATAGTTAAGTTTGAAAGTCAAAGTGATTCAAATCATAATTACCTTAATCAAACCAAAAACACAAGTATCCTTTTTCGATTATTAACATGAAGCAATAAAACTAGAACCTTTCACCATTTTAAAGTAATTATGCTTATTAAAACTTTCTTAAAGGATAAGTAGGATTAAAGTACCCCTTTTCCATTTGACCAAAATTATGGTTTTATGCATCCTTTGATAACCCAACCCAACCTCCACGATTTGGCAGTGACATCACGTTACCTGAAACACATACCCATAGTAACCGTGAGCAAAATAGCCCGGTGAATACATCACTCCTAAACTATTGCATATAATTAAATGCAATAAATCATATTTATGTGGTAATTTACATATACTTATCCGACCCATTCATAATTATGTATTACTTATCCAGTTCATTCATAAAGAATTACCAATTATATACTTATCCGGCTCATTCGTAAAGAATGGCCAATTATGTACTTATTTGGCTCATTCATAAAGAATGACCAATTATATACTCATCCGGCTCATTCCTATAGAATGACCAACTTATCCGTATCATGATTCACATATCCTGTCTACAATAGACAATTCTCCCCTATTCCTGGTCGAGGAGTAACCCCTATCTGTAATAGACAATTATCCCCCATTCCTAGTCGAGGAGTAACCCCTGTCTGGAATAGATAATTCTTCCCCATTCCGGGTCGGGAAGTAACCTCCCATTTCGATAACCCAAAATGAAAAATTTCATATTCCATATTTTCTTGATTATATTCGTAACCATATGTAATACATCTTACCAATAAGAGATATTCATATCTTATCCATTACCATGTGTAATACATCTTACCCATGAGTGATATTCATGTCTTATCAGTAACCATGTGTAATAAATCTTACCTGTGAGTCATATTTATATCATCTCCATAATGATATACAAATACCTCATACAAGTGAGTACACTCACCTTGACGACTTCATGTGTTTTTCCCTTTCCTTCGTCTGGCACTTATTCAACCGATTCCTCTTCCCCCTTTCACATATAAAGTCTTAACATATTAGTCTCATCATAATGATATTAACAATCCAAATAATAACTTAACCTTAACCGAATTCATAAGCATCATATCATCCCATTCTAATCATTTATCCTAAATGAAGTCTCATCCAATTTCATGTTAAAATATTTAACATATCCAATCCATAGCCCAAACATACTTTAATTTCTTCTTGGTAATCCGATTCTTATCGCATTAGGTTCCCAATATAAATGACAACACATCATTTCAAGTTTCCTAGGGCAAGATGTGTCCATTTCTTTATTAAAAAGAAAATCTGCCCTATAGGCTCCTTTATCGTTTAGTCAACTTCCAGAAAAATTTCATAATTTTTCTACATCATAAATTTGTGTGATATTACAGCCAACATCCACAAACATATTTAAAAATACAAAATCAAAGTTTCATAATTTTTAAGGTTCATTTTCCATGTCAAGCAAAGCGTCGAACACCTAGTGTGCATACTTACACCTTTGGGGCAGATTTGATATATGAACTTCAAACTATCACCAAAGATTCATATCTTGGTATTTTCACATAATATTTGGATATGTTATACATATATGAGTCTATTTTTATATCCAACTAGAATTATTCAATTCCAAGAATTATAAAAAAAGTTATAGGAGTTTGAATACACAGGGTTTCCAATCGAATCAATATACATAATTTACACGTTCAACTTTACTTAAACCCGCATCTATCCATATGTATACCTCTGTAGACACTCCATTATGTTCTGTTATCCCTTAACTATCCTTAGGTCCCTAGTACCTCCCTTCATCACTATAAACCCAAGTCACGTCCCTAGTACTGACCTGGAAGCCATCAGGCACCCCCGGCTCAGTTTGACCCAAAAGTCAAACTCCTCGTCTCAACCGAGAGTTAATGAATCTTCGAAGGGAACTGAATACCCTTTCCAACGGTCCACCCCATGCGCAATTTCGACTTACCATGCGGACGAACGTGCCATTTGCGTCCGGAACCTAACCTAGAGGCCACTGGGCGCTCCCGGGCTCTATTTGACATATGTCCACTCTTCACCTCGACCAAGGCTGAATTATTCTTCGAAGGGCACTCAATACCCTTTCCAACGGTCCATCCCGTGCGCAATTCTGACTTTCCATGCGGACGAACGATCCATTTGACTTCGGGAAGCCACCGAGCGCCTCCCGAGCCCGGTTGACCAAAGTGAACTCCCCAAACTGGGTTAAACTCTTTGGAATGCCAAAGTACATCTCCGAACCTTTCCAACGGTATGACCCGTTCACGATTCGGACTTACCATGCGGACGAACGCGCGATTCCCCATCCAATGGACCGACAAACGCTTCCGTGCCACATTTGACCCAAAGTCATCTCCCGAACTCCGTAGCGGTTCAAAGGACTTTTGAAGGTCTCTGAAATACCTTTGTAACGGTATGTCCCATGCATGATTCTGACCAACAGTTTTCCCTTGGTGGCCAATTTTCTGAAAAACCCTGAGGCGCACTGCCAAATTGCAGGTCCCAGATCCTGCCGATAAGCAGTGCCATGTTAGGGCCGATCAGCAGTCCCCTGGGGTTATAAAAGGAGTCCTTGGCCTCATTTGTAGGAGGAGCCCAGATTTAATAGAAGTCTCTCTGAACGAATCCCAGAAACCTCTCTCGAAGGCAGCGTGGTTTCAACTTCCAAATCCCTCTTTTACCTTCATTTTTCATCATCCCTTTCATCAAACTTGGTGAATTAACCACTCTCCATCATCATCCAAGCTCAAGGACTGCTCTCCAACATTCAAGATCAAGATCAAGATCTTCAAGAAGGTCCAACTTTCTCAAACTCTCTCTCTCTTAAATTCTCTTGAATTCCCAATAACTTGTTTTCTTACTTAGCACTTTTATAATCTCATCTCACACATCCTAATATACTTTTTATTTAGTATTATTGCACATCTCTTATTTTCATATAAATATAAACCCCAAAACAAGAAAAAGAGGGTTTGCTCATAAATTCCATATAGGGATTCTCACACTTTTTCCAAATTTTTCTCATAACTAAAACACCTTTTCTACACACACACACTTACAAATAAGAGATCCCACATTTGGATTTATGGGATAAACCCCAAACCTTTGCTTTGTATGCGAACTACGTGGACTTTGATGCCTTTATAGGCTACGTAGGCATCTCGGGGTAAAACCCAAGACTCGAGTCCTTTCTCTCATTTCCTATTTTCTCTAAATCCATTTTTCTGATATTATATATATCCTTAGTCTTAGTGACACATTACTCCATGTGCGTTATCGTTCCGTTATAGCGATCAACGTAGGGGTAACCGCGTAAATCTTATTTTTCTAATATTACTTTTATAATCTTCCTATGGATGACTCGCTTTATCTTTTCCATGATACAAGCCGAGGATTCCTACCTCCATTCTATATATGTACACATGCACACATCTCACGGGGGGAAACATAAAGGAAAATAGCAAATATCCATGAGAGACCGGAAGGGCGGAATGGGTGCCTAACACCTTCCCATTTCGTAACTAAGCCTTCGAAACCTTTTCGAATCATTTTGGTTTCGCACGCACCAGTATGTCTTTGGATGCCATCCTTCGGGGTGGCTTCCTCTTTTTCTTTTGTCTGTTTTGAGTAAAATGGACTGGCGACTCTGAATCTCTCTACATTTTTCACACCTCACAAAATCGACGCTGGCCGAAGCGCTCTCCCGAGAGGGGACGCGAGGGACCCAAAGGATTCCTCCTCCCTCCACGGAGGGGATCGGCGGGGATGGCCACAGTGGCGACTCCGCTGGGGAATTTTATTTATTTTGAGGGCTTGACTCTATTTAAATGGATGCTATATTTGTTTATGCTTCCCCCCCCCCCCCCATATCTACATGTTCCCCTTTCTCACATGTATATCCCATGCTTATGCTTATGCTTATGCTTATGCTTATGCTCACACACTTGTAGAAAATCCTCCATGTACACCTCACACCATGTACACCTAGGATCACGTATATCCCCATGTTGCGCGCATGACCTATCCATACTTGGCCTACCTTTTGGGGTACTTGTACTTTGTTCTCGATTTGTCATAATCAAATAAAGGCATTCTCATCATAAGCTACTAATAAGAGAATCATGCACGATTCACACGACATCACCAAAGAGCATTGATATTGACCAAATTTTACCTAGTCACTGGAGGGTCACTTCGTGATGGGCGCTGGTCCGGCAGGTCGCAGTTAGCCTAAGAGATATGACTCTCACCTTCCATTGGCTAAGTACCTTCAATGTATATCGAACGGTTCCCCCGCATCGTACCGCTTGACCGAAGTCATGACGGGAGGTATATCCCAGGGAATTTGTTCACGTACGCCGAGTATATCGAATTCGCTCTCACACATACCGTCCTCACGAGGTATATGGTGAGGAAATTCACGTACACTCAGGTATATCAAATGGATTGTCCACACGTACCGATTGCCCGCAAGAGTAAGATGTATATCGTGGAAGTCACGCCAAAGGGGGGAACCCATGCCGATTCACCCAACCAACTTCATACCCACATATAGGTGTCAAACCTAGGACACGCACTTTAGATTGCCGGTTTCGACCCGAAACTCTGTCAAAATTCTAGGTCGATCTTCCGCCCAATTTTCTCGCATTTTTAAAATGGGACTCTGTCCGCGAGCCTCGTTACAAGTCCCAAACCGTAGCTTTGCATATATTAAAAAAACACTTTTCCAGGCTCATGTCTCGTCCGGCATTGCATTTAGGAGAATAAAATACAAGTGAGAACATAATAATCATAATGATCATGCTGAGTTCCGTCTCCAAAAACATTTATCCCTTCCTTATCAAAAATCCAAAAAACATTTATCCCTTTCTTATCAAAAATCCAAAAACATTTCTCCCTTATTATCAAAAATCCAAAAATTGTTCCTTCCCTTTTCTCAAAAATGAATCTCATCCTACGCCTTCTCAGGTTGACCGCACTCCCTTGGCCTGGCTCCCTATTGGCTTAGGTCTTCATTCAAATCACCCTGGAGTTTCGTCCATTCCTCTACTACTTCTTTCGAGTCTGGAATCCATCCATCGTCCATGGATAATGCAGATCAAGCACCAGTCATACAACCAGATCTGCCGACAGTCCTAGCTCAGCTCGTGGTGAAGATTGACAACCTCCAAGCTGAGGTTTGAGAAATGCAACGAAACCAAGGTCCTATTCCTCAAGAGACTGAGGCCTTGTTCCCTCGTGATATGGGTCCACTCGAGCCCATCTGGGTCCCGGAAGAATATCAGCACGCTCCGCATGCCCCTCCTGCTAATGGCCCGCCGCCTTCCCAGCTTCTAATGCCAAATATTTGCCCAGCCTATGGCTAACTTTCCTCTGGTTGCTGATCCAAACGAGGAGGAGTTGAAAAAAGTCAAAGAAGATCTCAAGATGCTCACCAAGAAGTTTGACCAAGTCAGGATCTCTGGGAATTACATGGACTACACCCATATGTCTCCTTATCCTAAAGCAAGGTTACCCGAGAAGTTAAAAATGCCAAATATCGAGAAATTTGAAGGGAGTGGTCCCCCATTGTTCATCTTCGCAATTATCATCGTTCTATGACTCTACTAGGGGATTCAGAAGAAGTGATGGCCCAATTTTTTTAGCAAACTTTGAAAGACAGTGCTCTCCGTTGGTTTTTATCTCTTGAGGAATCCAGAATCAGTAGCTGGGAGGATGTAGCCTGAGAATTCATATCATGGTACAAATACAACCAAGAGATTGAGGTCACCCGCCGTGATTTAGAGTTGCTCAAACAAAACTCCAGAGAATCAGTCAGTAATTTTATAGCCCGATGGAGGGAAATACCAAGACCAATCGACCGTCTGAAGAAGAACAAGTCAGCATAGTGAAGAAGAATTTCTTCCCCATGTCCAAGCAACCATGGGAGGACAGTACTACCCCCATTTTCGAGCTCTCATAGTAGAAGGAGTAAAAATCGAAGAGGGTCTTGCTAAAACAGAAGTTGAACCAAAGAAGGTGTCCAGACAGTTCACCCCCAGAAAATATGACAAGCCTGTCAGTGCCGCAGTCTCAACCATCAACAAAATATCTCAACCAACCACATCATGGGCACTGGAAAGCCACCCTGCTCCCGTCCGAAGGGAATACACTGAGCTCCATGCTCCCCTCTCCAAAGTTTACCAAGCCCTGTTAAGCCGAAACCTTATAAAACCCTTGGATCCACGTCTATTACCCAATCCACTTCCCAGAAATTTCAAGACCGATGCTCATTGCGCCTTTCACCAAACAGCTGTCCATACCACCGACCAATGCTTCCAACTTTGAAACATAATCCAAGATCTCATTGACCAGGGTGCCATCGCCCCACCAGCCAATCCTAAACCAAACACTACTCATAACCCACTCCCAAATCACACCAATGCCATCTTCTTGGAAGGAAACCCAGATTTAAATCCATCAACTCAAATCACACCCTTATACCTTCTAAACCCCTTCAAATTTGCCCATATTTCCTCCTACACCCTACTAGCCCCGCTGATCAGGCGCTGTCACTCCTTACCAGAGCGTCATCACTGTCTGGACCTGTTCTGAAAGTAGAGGTATGGAATTGTCAGAGGTGTTAAACCAACTCCTAGAGTTCGGGCTGAAATTGCCCTCACAGATGATTATCGACTGCCAGAGGTTCAGTACGTTGTTTTTGGAAGCACGGAAATGGGCCCGAGAATCAGATAGGTGGATGGTACCAACCGACGAAATCTGCTTAGATGATGTTTTCCGGATCATAACGGAAGCATTCACGCAAACCAACAACATTTGCAGTATCACCGAGTTACTTGACACTTTGAAACTGCAAGGGCACCTGGTCCCTTCACCCTTACACATCCCGACAGAATGGGAAGACCTATATGAAGAAGCCGTTGAAGTTATGGAATGCATTGACTTCACAAGGTAAAATAGAATTGTTGCCACCGAATGGGGGGAAGAATTCGAATTTCAAATGAAGAACAAGCTTCAGGAGGAAATGGCCCAATAGCTGACTTATGTGGGATGATATCCTTTGAGGAACTCCTCGGAGAAATAGATAAGGTGGCAGAAAAACCTGAGATTGATGAGGAAACTGGATTTAAGTTTTTCCCTTCTTCAGTAAATCACATGACCAGATCTTGGAGACATTACCAAATTCCAAACTCGCTACCAGCGAATGACAAGGGGAAGGGTGTTGAAAACCTTCTTATGCCAGAAATGACCCTCGAGGAGAGCAAGATCCTCGATCAATTGAAGAAAACTCAAGCTAACATCACTCTATGGGGGCTTTTCATGTCTTCCTAGCTACACAGAAACCCTTTAATCAAATTAATCACTGGACCCATAGTTCCTTCCTCTACCACACTAGAAGAAGCAGTGAACCTGGTCGGATCCTTGACCTCTACCCGAATGCTGTCATTTTCTGAAGAAGAAATCCCAAAAATTGGACCAAATCACAATCATGCACTCAACATCTCCGTCGAAGTTATGGGGAAGGTTGTACCACTCTCTCTCATTGACAACGGATCCGCTTTGAATGTCTTCCCGCTGAGAACCTTCAAATGTTTAGGTCTGAAAGAATGTGACCTCGCTCTAACATCCTCTACCGTGTGTGGCTACGATAATACTCTCCATGAGGTGATGGGATTCATAAAATTTGTAATAGGGGTTGGACCTATAAACCCTGTCGTCGAATTCCAAGTCATCGATATCCCGGCCTATTTTAACCTGTTGCTCGGATGACCCTGACTCCACAGTATAAAGGGTGTATATTCCTCATTCCATCAGAAACTGATGTTCTTCGCCGATGGTCAGGTCATCGCCATCTTGGGTGACAATGGTAACGCCGAGGGTGCAAGCACCAGCAGTCTAATTCTTGAGATACAGCACGGGTCAAATGATATGCTCCTATCAGGTTTTCGAGTCGAACCATCCCTACTCCCGGTACGGGACGGTTTCAAAGAAAGGGTTTGTCTAGAATATGACCCTCATGGCAATGTCAATGTGATTCAGATGTTTAGAAACATGCACTTCATGCCCGGACTGGGGCTGGGACAAAGGCAGCAGGGGATACTTGAGCCCATCGAACTGAAGAAAGCTTTCCCTCCTTACGGCTTGGGATATCAACCATCAGAACTTGAGCGCAGAATGATCCACCAGACTCGATCAAAGAGAGGGTTAGACTTCGTCCGAACTATCTCGGGAGATTCTTTAAATTGACGATTCATCAAGGAAGGCGAGGATTTCCCCTTTTGCAGTTTTTGAGAACCGCGGTATGACCATACAGATAAGAAGATGAAGCCTAGAATGGAGATCTTCTTCGAAGATAGCTACCTATGGGCCAAAAGTTACCAATACCAGGTGCCACCGCTTATCAATGATACTGAAGAAATTGAGGAAAGTGACTCCGAAGATTCCTTCAACCTGCAGACACTGGGGCTGACACTCTCCATGGTTCATTCAGGCACTACATCAAGGGACCCATCCCGTCTGATTAAAGCTACTGATACACCTCTCCTCAACTGCCATGTTGCGCCAGTTCTAGCTCTTGAAATCTCCCTCAACCCCAATGTTTACCCTATTTTATCTACTGTTGTCCATCCTTGCTCAAATGTAATCGAGACCTCTTTTGATGAGGTTCTCAGTTCTATTTTTCCTATCAATGAAATAAACGAAGATTTTGAGCATCTTGCTATGCCTTACATTAATTGTGTGGATTTTAATCAAACTTTTGATGATGATGATTTTGCAAATCAACAATTCTTAAATGATCTAAATAAGGTTAATAATAAACAACATAACCGCGTTCAAGTTAATGAAGAAGAGACTGTCGTTATTAATCTTGATTCTAGTAGCCAACTGCGCGAGATTAGGATAGGGGACACCCTTGACGAGCATTAGCGCGCACAACTCGAAGAATTTCTAAAGGAGTTCGTGGATGTCTTTGCATGGTCCTACGACGACATGCCCGATAATGATCCCGAAATAGCTCAAGCACGAGATCCCCATTCTCCCAGATGCCAAGCCAGTTAAACAAAAGTTAAGAAAGCTCTGCACCGAATGGTCGCTTAAGGTCAAAGAAGAAGTGATCAAACAGTTGAATGTGGGTTTCATTCGAGTAATCGAATATCCCACATGGCTGGCCAACATTGTACCTGTACCAAAATCAGGAGGAACGCTTCGAATGTGTGTGGATTATCGAGATTTAAATAAAGCTTCTTCGAAGGATGATTATCCGCTACCCAACATCAACATGATCATGGACAACACAGCCAGTCATGCTCTTAAGTCATTTGTTGAAGGATTTGCCGTAAACAACCAAATTAAGATGCATCCCGACCATCAAGAGAAAACCGCATTCATCACCCCATAGGGAACTTTTTGCTACACCGTTATGCCATTCGGTCTCAAGAATGCTGGGGCTACCTACTAAAGGGCTGCCATAACCATCCTGCACGATCTGATCCACAAAGAGGTCGAGGTTTATGTGGATGGTATGATTATCAAGTCCAAAACTAGAGAAGGTCATGTTCCCGCTCTCCAGAAGTTCTTCGAACGACTGCGGCAATATCAGATGAGACTTAATCCATAGAAGTGCGTCTTCGGTGTTACGAAGGGAAAACTCTTAGGATTCATGATCAGTGAGAAGGGGATAGAAGCAGATCTCGCCAAGCTGAAGGCCATACTTGAGATGCCACCTCCCCGAACAGAGAGGGAAGTTTGAGGCTTCCTGGGGAAATTACAATATATCAGCTGGTTCATCAGCCAGCTAACCTCCATCTGTGAACCAATCTTTAAGCTCCTCTGAAAGGATTCAACCAAGGTTTGGAATGAAGCCTGCCAAGAAGCTTTTGATCGAATCAAACAATACTTAACCCAAGCTTCAGTTCTCATGCCACCTCGGCCTGTTCTCCCTTTGCTCTTATACCTCACCATAATAGATACTGCAGCCGGGGCTTTGCTAGCCCAGTACCTCGAGGACTCCTGTAAAGAAAGATCCATCTATTATGCCAGTTACAAGTTGGCCGGATACGAGGTCAACTACACTGTTTTGGAAAAAGCATGTATCGTACTTGTCTGGGTCACCCAAAAGTTATGACATTACATGCTCGCCTTCCCCATTAAACTTGTATCCCGAATGGATCCCATCAAATACTTGCTTGAGAAACCCGCCTTATCTAGATGAATGGCCCGATGGTTTATGCTCCTAACCGAGTTTGATATCGTATACGTCACACAGAAAGCCGTTAAAGGAAGATCCATCTCTGACTACCTCGCTGACTACCCTATAGAAGAAGCAGATGTCTAGATATCCGAATTCCCAGACGAAAACATCCTTTGCACCACTCAAGACTGCCCCCGATGGAAAATGTTCTTTGACGGCGCTGCCAACAAAGAGGAATATGGCATTGTGATACTTCTGGTCGACCCAGATGACTCCCACACTCCCATCACCATTAAATTGGATTTCCCTTGCACCAACAACATGACAGAATACGAGGCATGCACAGTGGGTCTCCAGGCCGCTCTCGAGAAAGGTATTCAATACCTCGATGTATACGGGGATTCTTCCCTTATCATCGATCAAGTGCTCAGAAAGTGGAAGGTCAAGGACGAAAAGCTTCAACCCTTTCATGCCCAATTAGAAGAGTTGGCCTCCCAATTTCGAGATATCACCTTCCATTACCTACCCCGAGCAACGAACAACCTAGCCGATGCTCTCGCTACTTTGTCTTCCATGGTCGACATGCCCGAGGGAATAACAATGGCCCCCTTCCTAGTTCAAAAACAAGACAGACCGACCCATTGCTACCATATTGAGCTTGTCTCCACTGAAGATTCCGAACTAGCCGATTGATGATACTATGATATTTGGTGCCTCCTCAAACACGGTAGGTATCCTGAGGGTTCTAACAAGAATGACCGAGCTACCCTTCGAAGGCTGGCCACCCAGTACATTATCTGCCATAAAGCACTACTCAAGAGGCATTTCGATGGAACTCATTAGCACTGTATTGCAGGGGCTGACATTGAAAAGATAATGCAGAAAATCCATAGCGGGGAATGCGAACCTCACATGAACGGTCACATGCTTGCCAACAAGATCATCTGATAAGGATACTATTGGACCACCATGGCCCATGATTTCACCGCCTATGTTCGGAGGTGCCCTAAATGCCAACAGTTTTCCAATCTCCAACATCTACCTCCGCGGGAATTATACAACATGACTTCTCCCTGGCCGTTCTCCACCTGGGGTATCGACATCATAGGGAAGGTTACACCAAAAGTGTCAAACGGGCATGAGTTCATCCTGGTTTCCATCGATTACTTCACCAAATGGGTCGAAGCTGAGTCATACGCAGTATTAAATTCCAAGAAGGTGGCCAAATTCATCAAGAAGAATATCATCTACCAATATGGGGTCCCGCACGAGCTAGTGTCGGATAATGGTTTGCACTTTGAGGCAGAAGTCACAGAAATAGTCAGTGAATACGGGATTCAGAGACACAAATCTTCTCCCTACCGACCTCAGATCATTGGTGTAGTTGAAGCCGTAAACAAAAACCTCAAAGCCATCATCAGTAAGATGACCGAAAGTTGTACGGATTAGGCCGACCGAATACCCTACGCCCTTTGGGGCTATCGAACCTCTACTGGGGCTACCCCTTACTCTCTGGTTTACGGCATGGAGGCAGTCCGACCTGTGGAGATGGAAATACCCTCGTTATGTGTCATGCTCGAAAGCAAGGTTAGTGAAGAAGACTGGTGCCAAGGCCGTCTTGATGAGCTGACCCTCCTAGATGAATTGAGATTAAAAGTTCTTTACCACATACAAGGATACCATCGCCGAATAGCGCGATCATTCAATAAGAGAGTCAAGGACCGCGGTGTCCGAGAGGGGGATTTAGCCCTCAAAGAGATAATCGAACCCTAGAGGAAAGTTCAAACCCAATTGGAGCGGCCCGTACATTGTGAAGAAAATCTTATCCGGTGGTGCCGCCATGCTCATTGACCTGGATAGGGAAGACATGGCTCGTCCAGTCAATCTGGACCGTCTCAAGAAGTTCTACCCCTAGTCCAAAATCTCGGCGCTCTACGACTCTTCTCATCCCCCTTCTATTCTAAAAAAAAAAGAAAAAAACTCTCCTCCATTTCCCTCTACCCAGAACTACGTCGGCCTGATCCTTCTGCAAAAAACTATTTTCAAACTTTTAAGAACTTCTTCAAAAACCCTAGAGGTACGTAGGCAGCTCATACTCCTCACATGAGCACGAACCCTTATTTTTCACAAAATACCATTCTTTTCTTACCCCCGAGAACGACAGTTTATTATAAACATCTACTTGAACAAAAGGATTATGTATGCCTTAGCGATTGGTATAGATAATTCAAAATACAAAATTCATCGAAAGGCACAGCTGGATGATCAGAAACTTATTTATTTCATTAATAAGAAACTACAATACATATTGCATAAAGAAAAAGGAGCGGATAACTCCCTTTCCCTCTACTACTATAAAAACCAGATAAAATCCCCCACACCTGTTACATAAATAAACTCCCCAGGAGTCCTACCCACAGCTACCCGAAGAGCCTGCACCCTCATCATCCACGTCCTGAGGACCCCAAGTTTCTCCTGCCTGAATGGAGTTCCGCAAACACTCCATGGACCGATGAGCCTTAAACATCTTCGAAAAGACCACAACACCCCCTTCCATGGAGTTAGATAAAACAAACCACCTCCGACCGGTCTCTACTGCCAACATCTTGCTGACTACTTTCCTCCACAACCACTTCATATAATCTTTGGGGACATGGCAAACCTTCCCAACAGACTGAGAGGGACAGGTCGACGGATGCCGATTTTCCCACAGAGATCCTAGCAATAGACGCAAGCGCTCAGTCAAATCTTCTACTGGAAAGAAATTTGAGGTCCGAGGGGGCACAACCAGCGCCCAGCCAAATTGGCGCAAAAGCCACCAAGGGAAATAAAAAGAGATTTGCCTGAGACCAACCAGTCGCACATATGAATATTCTCCTAGCTCCAGAACAGGCTACAACTATCCCCACCAAGGCACGGACCAATACAGTCCACGAGCCACGTACTCCACAAGGCAATTCTCCCAGTTTTCAACATATAGGCCCATGCAGATTAAGTAGCGCGAAAAGAAGTTGGGTACAGCCGACAAAGGATATTCTGGAGGAGTCGACAAGTAGAATCTTTTTGACAACCACATGAACAGCATCAGAGGTCTACCCCTCAAAAAGTCTGAACGGCCTTCTCTCCAAGCATCCAGGCCATTCAGAGTCTCTGCCAATATCAGCGCCGCAGGATTGCGACGATATGACATCCATGAGGTAATGGCTGCAAGTTGTGGGTCCACCTGCAATTCCCCGGTCACCAACAACAATTTTGAAACCAGGCCCAGAACGACGGCTCCAGCATAGCCAACATCACTTACTTCCCACGAACGCGTGAACTGCAACATCACCGGGAGGGAGATCATTCCTCCGATCACCAATGACCTGGATGTCGAAGGCGAAATATGAAGAAGCCCGACCAACAAATCCCTAGGAGAACGGGAAAAGTCAGGTAAAGTCGCGGCAACACTGGGATTCACGCCCACTATGGAAGAAAACTCCTCGTAGGTAGGACAAACTTCTTCCAACCCAAAGCGGAATACATGGTCTTCGGGGTACCAAAATTGTACTGCCGCCATCAGCATATTCCACTCAAAAGGTCAATTACGCCACAAGGAGACTCGACGCATGTTGAAAGCATCATAGTCGACATTATAAGAGCACATGGCTTCCAAGGATTCGAGGTAGTTGACAAACTCAATGCTACCAGGGAGAGCCATCTTACAAGACTAAAAGATGATGGGTGGGTATGAAGAATGTAAAAGGTGTGAGGAAAACACTCCACCCTTCCCCTTTTTTATACTCAAAAATCCTCAAAAGGGACATAATTCCTGCAGAAATCGAAAGGAACCCTACCCCCACAAGGTACTAAAGGCTGACGAGGGTACCAATCAAAGCTTTCAATTGATGGGACTCGACTGAACTGCCAATTTTTAGAAATCTCCCTTTTTTCTCTTTTGTCAAAATCAGAAAAATAAAAAATTGATATTCTCAACAAAATTTCAAAATCCCTTTTCCTCCTTATATAATTCCCTTTTTTAAATTTCCTCCATTCCTTCTTTGTCAAATCAGAAAACTCCATAAAAATAAATTGATATTCTCAAAAGAAAATTTCAAGAATCCTGTTCCCGCCTTATGGGATTCCCCATTTTGAATAAAATAACTTTCCTTTAAAAGATTTCTAAAAATATTCCTTTTTTTGCGGTCTCAGCAGCAAATTAAAAAGCGCATGCATTCATTTCATCATTAAAATAAAAGATAGTCAAAAAATCGCATTGCATTGCATATATATGTTTTATGTGTTACATCATTTTTGCAGGAAATAAAGAAAAGCCAAAAACAACGGGACTCTGCCCGAACCCACTTTTCACTCCCTCTCTCTCTCTCTCTCTCTCTCAAGAATTTCCATCCCGGTGACGAGCTCTCTTTCCCATACGTCTAGATTACAAGCCCCCACTACCCGAGTCAGAGTCTCCCCTGGACGAGGCTGATGGAACCAAGCAAGAAGGAATAAGGACAGCCTCCCGAATGTGGGCAGTCGCCGATGATATCCAATCCCTGATGTCCCTGAGCCAAGTGGTCGACACCCGGATTTTCTGCAAAGGAAACGTAGAATCAGTATCAAGCAAAAGAAATCAAAAAAGAGAGGAAAAGAACCGAAAGGTTCATCACAGGACGAAGGACGTCCTCTGTCAAGCCCAACTCCTCCCGATCCATCACAAAAGGATGGTGTAACATCGGCACTGTCACTCCATCAGCCCGCCGGATGTTGTACAAAGGAGTGTGCAGCCGAACAAATGGGACCTCCAAGGTCGCCGTCGTCGCAGGTGACGACAGACCACCACCACCACTGTGGGAAGACCCCACTGCCCGACTCGAACCAGCAGGAGGGAAAGGCAAGGCATCATGTATGCTGGGCGCCATCAACCATCTCGTCACAAAGTTCATATAATCATACGGTGTGGCCGTATCAGTATACAATGCATAGGACTCGCCAATCATCGCCGCGATCCTTTCATCCTACAACAATTGTCGCTCCCGCCTCATAGAAGTAGGATGCTGCGCGGGAGGCACCACCACCTCCTCCTCAGCAATCTGACGGATCACCCTCTCCCCGAGGTACCGGGAATGGTCGAACTCATGCGCCAACAAATGCCTCACCTTCCCGAGGCAACCCAAAATTCCGTGCCACTGCCGAATGGCACCTCTCAGTCTATGCCGACCGGCATCCCCTTAAAATTTAGTGCAAAAATTCCCAGAAAATACCAGAAAGCCTCGAAAAATCCCCAGAAAATTCCTAAAAATCCCAGGAAGGATTTAGAACGTTTTTATCAAGGAAATTCCGCACTCCTTCGGGCGATACACCGTTTTCCCCAACGGAGCCCTCAAAATCCAAGCAAATGACCTCTCGGGAAAGGTGCCCGGACCACCTAATCACCTCATCATCAGACATTACAACCATCGGCTATCCGGTGCGGTACAATATCACATGGTATTTTTCCCAACAGAAATCAGATGAACCACTCGCCCCGAGCAATCTCTCCCAAAGGACAATCCAAATTTTCCCCGGCCCATTCAACATTCCCCAGCGGAACCCCTCTTCCCCAGCGGAATCCTCAAAAAGTAAGTGAAAACTCCTCCCGACAAAGCTGCGGAAAATCCCTAAGGATCACCTGATCACTTCCCTAGCGGAATTCTCTTACAGTGCCCAAAATAGGTTGTTATCCCCTACAAGGTCTCCTAAAAAGCTTCCCCTAGCTAGCAGCTCCCCAGCTCAAATCGGAATCACAAAGCTCTTTCTCCAGAAGAATCAAAATACAATCTTTATCTACTCTTGGGTTAGCATTGGCCCCGATCTTGGATCATCACCTTAGTTAGGTCAGAATTGACCTCGGTCCTCGGTCGTCACCACTCTTGGGTCAGAATTGACCCCGGTCTTGGATCGTCACCTTAGTTAGGTCAGAATTGACCTCGGTCCTCGGTCGTCACCACTCTTGGGTCAGAAGTGGCCCCGGCCTTGGATCGTCACCTTAGTTAGGTCAGAATTGGCCCCGATATTGGATCGTCACCTTAGTTAGGTCATAATTGACCTTGGTCCTCGGTCGTCACCACTCTTGGGTCAGAATTGGCCCTGGTCTTGGATCATCACCTTAGTTAGGTTAAAATTGACCTCGGTCCTCGGTCGTCACCACTCTTGGGTCAGAATTGGCCCCGGTCTTGGATCGTCACCTTAGTTAGGTCAGAATTGACCTCCGTCCTCGGTTGTCACCACTCTGGGGTCAGAATTGACCCCGGTCTTGGATCGTCACCTGAATTAGGTCAGAATTGACCTTGGTCCTCGGTTGTCACCACTCTTAGGTAAGAACTGACCTCGACCCTCTGAATTGTTCATTATCATCTCCTTAAGTCCTTAGAACTGACCTCGATCCTCTGAATTGATCATCCTTAGCATACTTCTTAGGTCCTCAGAATTGACCTCGACCCCCTGAATCGGTCATACTCCCTCAAAAGCATCATGCAGTGTCTAATCGACGGCTATCATTTGTTCCAAACTCAACCATCGAGGGGCTATATAGACACCCCATTCTGTTACCCCTTAACTATCCTTAGGTCCCTAGTACCTCCCTTCATCACTATAAACCCAGGTCACGTCCTGAGTACTGACCTGGAGCCATCGGGCACCCCCCGGCTCAGTTTGACCCAAAAGTCAAACTCCTCGTCTCGACTGAGACTCAATGAATCTTCAAAGGGAAATAAATACCCTTTCTAACGGTCTACCCCGTGCGTGATTCCGACTTACCATGCGGACGAATGCACCATTTGCGTCTGGAACCTGACCTAGAGGCCACCGAGCGCTCCCGGGCTCTATTTGACCTATGTCCACTCTTCATCTTGACCGAGACTGAATGAATCTTCAAAGAGAACTGAATACCCTTTCCAACGGTCCATCCCGTGTGCAATTCTGACTTTCCATGCGGACGAACGATTCGTTTGACTCCGGGAAGCCACCGAGCGCTTCCCGGGCCCGGTTGACCAAAGTCAACTCCCTAAACCGGGTCAAACTATTTGGAATGTGGAATTACATCTCCTAACCTTTCCAACGATATGCCCCGTTCACAATTCGGACTTACCATGCGGACGAACGCGCCGTTTGCATTCGCATGATTCCCCGTCCAATGGACCGACAAACATTTTCGAGCCACATTTGACCCAAAGTCAACTCCCGAACTCAAGATAAGTCCAAAGGAATTTTTAAGGTCTATAAAATACCTTTCCAACGGTATGCCTTGTGCACGATTCTGACCAACGGTTTTCCCTCGGTGGCCAATTTTCCAAAAAAGCCTGAGGCGCACTGCCAAATGGCAGGTCCCAGATCCTGCCTATCGGCACCTGCCAATAGGCAGTGCCATGATATGGCCAATTGGCAGTCCCTCGGGGTTATAAAAGTAGGTCTTGGAATCATTTGTAGGAGGAGCCCAGATCTGATAGAAAGCTCTCTGAACGAATGCCAAAAACCTCTCTCGAAGGCAGCGTCATTTCAACTTCCAAATCTCTCATTTACCTTCATTTTTCATCATCCCTTTCAGAAAACTTGGTGAATTAACCACTCTCCATTACCATCCAAGCTCAAGGGCTGCTCTCTAACATTCAAGATCAAGCTAAAGATCTTCAAGAAGGTCCAACTTTCTCAAACTCTCTCTCTCTTAAATTCTCTTGAATTTCCAATAACTTGTTTTCTTTCTTAGCAATTTTATAATCTCATCTCACACATCCTAATATACTTTTCATTTAGTATTATTGCACATCTCTTATTTTCATATAAATAAAAACCCCAAAACAAGAAAAAGAGCGTTTGCTCATAAATTCCAAGTAGGGATTCTCACATTTTTTCCACATTTTTCTCACAACTAAAACACATTTTCTACACACACACACTTACAAATAAGAGATCCCACATTTGGATTTATGGTATAAACCCCACCCCTTTGCTTCGTATGCGAACTACGTGGACTTTGATGCCTTTATAGGCTAAGTAGGCATCTCGGGGTAAAACCCAAGACTCGAGTCCTTTCTCTCATTTCCTATTTTCTCTAAATCCATTTTTCTTATATTATATATATCCTTAGTCTTAGTGACACATTACTCCATGTGAGTTATCGTTCCTTTATAGCGATCAACGTAGTGGTAGCCGCGTAAATCTTATTTTTCTAATATTACTTTTATAATCTTCCTATGGATGACTCGCTTTATCTTTTCCATGATACAAGCCAAGGATTCCTACCTCCATTCTATATATTTACACATGCACACATCTCACGTGGGGAAACATAAAGGAAAATAGCAAATATCCATGAGAGACCGAAAGGGTGGAATGGGTGCCTCACACCTTCCCATTTCATAACTAAGCCTCTGAAACCTTTTCGAATCATTTTGGTTTCGCACGCACCAGTATGTCTTTGGATGCCATCCTTCGGGGTGGCTTCCTCTTTTTCTTTTGTCTGTTTTGAGTAAAATAGACTGGCGACTCTGATTCTCTCTACATTTTTCACACCTCACAAAATCGACGCCGGCCGAAGCACTCTCCCGAGAGGGGACGCGCGGGACCCGAAGGATTCCTCCTCCCTCCGCGGCGGGGATCGGCGGGGATGGCCACAACCTCAAAACACGAAAGATTAGTGAACAAATAATTATTTACATCATTTTAAATCAATAATTCCAACAATATAACAAGATTTACAGGTAGAATTACCTTAGGGATGTTTTCATAATTTCCTATGGATTTTTCTCCAATTTTTCCTCGCCTCTCTCTTGTTAAACTTTCCGTTTCTCTCTATTTAGGCCAAACTCTCTAATGGCTGAGTTTGGCTAAAGAAGGAAGTCATTTAAAGGGGATTAAGTCGGCCAATATTCCCCCCTCCAACCAATTAAATTCATCCATTTGTTATATATATAAGATAAAATACGACTTAACGAATGAACAGATTTTCCCCTGCTACGTAATTCTAGCATAACTTCTTGTTCGAACCTCTGTTTTACACATCATTTGTTGTGTTACAAACTTAACTCATATATATACAACTATCTATTTTTAATCTCAAGTCAATTATTATATTATAGTGGCCAAAACTAGTCCCGAACTTGAACATTTCTACCTAAGACTTCACAAATTTGTGTTTGCGATTAATTCAATATTTCATAAGTTATGAAGGTAGGATTAAACTAAACATAGTAACTTAACATTATATATTCTAATAACACATTATCCCCATCCCATACGTTAAGCATGATTTAAACATGGTTTATCATAATCATATCCGGGTCGTCACAACCTTCCCCCCTTAGAGAATTTCGTCCCCGAAATTTAGTAGGAATCTCACTTACCAACCAATTTGGAATTATATTTCCTCATGACCGACAAATCTTCTCTCATATCATATTCATTTTATTTAACACTTACACGTAAGAATAATCATCTAATGATTTCTTACAAATGGAAGCCAATTCCCAACTCATATATTACTTATCCCTTCATTCCTATGGTCCATCCTTATTATCGTGTAATATTTCAAATAATAAATATTCAATTACAAGACTAAATTCTTATATTTCCTTTCTCTAACTTCCATTCAATATTTCAATTCATAAATATCATATTAAAAGACTAGATTATTATATGCCATCTTCTCATCTTCCATTCAACACCAAATGCATGTGTTTGACCTTAACTACTCTTTGTATTGTTTCTGAAGTTTAAGAGTATGTTAAATATCATCCTTACAATTTCTTAATTTAAATATATCCTCACTACTATTCATATATCAAAACTGAACAATCATTCACTCAATGTTTATTCTTAACCAAGATTTCATATTCACCTTCATGTATATTATGCAATCATGCACTATGAACTCAATCTAATTTCTCACTATATTCCCTTTTTCAGTATCATTTGATTGCTCTTTAACTAAACATACATTGACCTTAATAAGTCATTTATCTAACACAGTAACTTTACAATCATAATCTTATCCCAATGTTTATTAACATGATATTATTATGCAATATCATTAATACACTCATCCTACACGTTTGGTAACATGGAAGTTAAACATAACATCACCACTTAAAACTTTAAGCATACTTTTAGCGATAACACGTATGTACAATGACAAACAAAACTCAAATCCCACCAAACCAGTTGTCGATATTCAAACCCAATTAGCATATTTCCTATACTCATACACAACACATACTCTTACAAGGGCTCTCCAATATTTTTAAATTTCCATCTCTTCAACACTTCGTCTCATCTTTACTATTTATATAAGAATTTCAAAACATCCCAGGAGTAATATTCACTACATATATGCATACTATTAAAAAAAATACATCTCAACTCTTATTAATATTTTCTTCTACTTATCATAATTCAGTCTGAACCCATATTCGGATCAATTGTGATATATTGACTAGTAATTGAATTTAAGACAATTTCACATATTAAATTTAAACATATACAACTATTAATCTTCTCACTTCACCTCTACCATGTGAATCTTCATTTGATTCACACTCTAATAATTTACCATCTCATCCTTTAACAGAATATGGGTTCCCGTACCTCACACTCCCATATAAATGGGCACACACCAAACCATGGCTTAATAAGTGACACTGCTCAAGTTTACATATTCCAGTATAAGAAGGGATTAGTTCTAACACTTCACAATTTTTGTATACCACATTTTGTCTTTAAAAATTTTCCTTTAATGACATGTTTGTCCATACCATAAATAAAATAATGCAATGATTTACATAAAATACATGTATTTATTGTCATCCCCGAATAAACCTTAACATCTTATTTCCTTTCCTTGAAGATCCTTGCATTTCACATCTCGTACAACAATATGTATGTATAACTAACAAATGTTAGTAAAAAAAATCCAATTTACTTATGACTCAAAACAATTTCTACTTCCACTGCCAAATCTAGGCGTTCCTCACCCGAGAACCTGTAAAACCTAGGCTCTGATACAAAAGTTGACACACCCTAAACCAGTTACTTATACTTAAGTTTGAAAGTCAAACCGAGTCAAATCATAATTACCTTAATCAAACCATAAACAAAAGTATCCTTTCTCAATTATTAACATGAAGAAATAAAACTAGAACCTTTCACCATTTTAAAGTAATTATGCTTATTCAAACTTGCTTAAAGGATAAGTAGGATTAAATTACACCTTTTTCATTTGACCAACATTATGGTTTTATGCATCCTTTGATAACCCAACCGGACCTCCTAGATTTGGAAGTGACATCACGTTACCGGAAACACATAACCATAGTAACCATGAGCAAAATAGCCCAGTGAATACATCACTCCTAAACTATTGCATATAATTAAATGCCATAAATCATATTCATGTGGTAATTTTCGTATACTTATCCGACCCATTCATAATTATGTATTACTTATCCAGTTCATTCATAAAGAATTAACAATTATATACTTATCCGGCTCATTCATAAAGAATGACCAATTAAATACTTATCTCTCTCATTCATAAAGAATGACCAATTATATACTTATCTAGATCATTCCTAAAGAATGACCAACTTATTCGCCTATCTGCAATAGGCAATTCTCCCCCATTCCTGGTCGAGGAGTAACCCATGTCTGTAATAGATAATTCTCCCCCATTCCTGGTCAAGTAGTAACCCCTGTCTGTAGTAGACAATTCTTCCCCATTCCGATTCGGAAAGTAACCTCCCATTTCGGTAACCCGAAATGAACAATTTCATATTCCATATTTTCTTGATCATATTCGTAACGATATGTAATACATCTTACCAATAAGAGATATTCATATCGTATCCATCACCATGTGTAATACATCTTACCAGTGATTGATATTCATGTCTTATTCGTAACCATGTGCAATAAATCTTACATGTGAGTGATATTTAGATCATCTCCATAATGATATACAAATACCTCATACCAGTGAGTACACTCGCCTTGGCCACTTCATGTGTTTTTCCCTTGCCTTTGTCTGACACTTATTCAGCTGGTTCTTCTTCCCCCTTTCACATATAAAGTCTTAAAATATTAGTGTCATCACAATGATATTAGCCATCCGAATAATAACTTAACCTTAACCGAATTCATAAGCATCATATCATCCCATTCTAATCATTTATCCTAAATGAAGTATCATCTAATTTCATGTTAAAATATTTAACATATCCAATCCATAACCAAAACATACTTTAATTTCTTCTTCTTAATCCGATTCTTATCGTATTAGGTTACCAATATAAAAGACAACACATCATTTCAAGTTTCCTAGAGAAATATGTGTCCATTTATTTATTACAAAGAAAATCTTCCCTATAGGCTCCTTTATCTTTTAGTCAACTTCCAGGAATTTTCATAATTTTTCTACATCATAAATTACTTTAATATTTCACCCAACATAAATAAACATATTTAAAAATACAACATTAAAGTTTCATAATTTTTAAGGTTCATTTGCCATGTCAAGCAAAGCATCGAACACCTGGTGTGCATGCTTACACCTTTGGGGAAGATTTGATGTATGAACTTCAAACTATTAGTGATATGCCCCAAGTGTTACCTCGGCCCAAAAACACCAACCTTGGTCGAGATCAAGGCCGACACTGGATAAGCCTTGAGCATGCGACATCAGCCCACGGTCATAGCAAGGTCGGCCTAGGCCGACACTACCACCTGCCTCTCCAAAGGACATTGCACGCATCATAAGGATCAGCAGCACTCTAGTACACCTGGGAATGGAAACATCGGCCAAATATAGGTTGATCTCGCAAGAAGCCTTGCCAATAACCTCATCAAGACATCAGTCAATGCTCCAAGCATAAACCAGCTCAACCTCGGCCCAAGCCGACCCCTATCCGTTATCTCGGCTAAATATGAGCCGAGACCTTCACGGTCATCTCGGACTTAATGAGCACCTAGACTTCTCAACCCCGGCCTCTCCCAGGCCGAGGTCATTCACCAAGAACGATAGCCGAGCATCTGCTGACATTTGGATAAGGGCACGTGGACACAAATCAGTTATAATAAGATTATTCTCCACACGTGGGGAATATTTCATCATCATTCTCTACATGTGACAATGACAGGTGGCTTACCCGTATTGGTGAGGCTAACACACACATGCATATTACATGCATGGAGGGTACATTACACCCCCAAGGTACTATATATAGAGGTCATCTTCTACCTTGTAAGGGATCTGAAGTTAGCAACCCTAGCTGAAACTCTGTCTAAATACACAGTAGAGAGAGAAAGCGTGAGAGATTGTATCTATGGCCATTAGAGCCCTCATACAGTGATACACATCATACACTTACATAGTGGACGTAGGCCTGATTGGCTAAACCACTTATATTCCAGTGTTGATTCCTCTTATCCTCACCTCCTTCTACTATATATATATATATATATATATATATATATATATATATATATATATATATATATATATATATATATACATACTGCCATTGTTAACACTGAATTGAGCTCACAAACCCCTTCAAGGGTGGTGCAATTTCCTGCATCATCATTTTGGCGCCGTCTGTGGGAACGAGAAGTTGTCTCTTCCTCCTCTTCAGCTTAACCTCACCAGAGACTCTGGTGGTGAACCAGGCACCACCCCTCGCGTGGAGCTGTTTCACCATTGAAAGAGGTCCAGTGACGTACTAAGCTCATCTGCTACTCAAGACCTATAGTGTTAACGTATGGCACCAAAATTACCGCCACCTCTTCCGCCTCCCGGAGGTGGGGGGCCTAGCTCTAGTCAGGCGCTGACCCAGTCCGAAATGGCAGAGGTAGCTGCAGCCTTGAGATCTTTGGCTGCAACACAACAAGATATGCAGGAACAATTTTCACAGCTCAGCCAAACTATGATGAGGCCACCTCGAGTCTCACTGGATATGATCACTCTGGCGACTGTTCAGCCTTATCCAGATGCCAGGGGACCACCCCAGGCACCAATAAAGGACCAGCCTGCACCCCAGCAGAGAAGGGATGTTGCTGACCCTAGGCGCTTACGCTTGGAGAGGCAAGGAAACCCTTGCCCAGAGGACTGGTATGACGATCTAGAGGCAGAAGAGGCCCCGAAGACTGTTGGGAGCCGTATGAGGTGTCAAATAATATTGTACGATCTCTTCAGCAAAGTCAGGGTTGTGTCGGCCGAAGAGGTGAAGAGGCTTAACAAAGAGGGTCAACCTTTGATCGGTTGAGCAGAGGGTCAGACTTTGAGAGGTTGGACCCAGTGAATGACCTAAGATAGAGGTTGTCAAGATCAAGGAGCGCAGCAGGCTATCAGAGAGGAAACAGACAGGGTCGGATAGACCAAGGCCGACACTGTGAAAGAAGAGGCAGGGAACATGAAGAGGTCAACAGCCGACGTGCTGCGGAAAGGGAACCCTCGGTCCATCCCATGGAGGTGGCTGGGGACAACCTCGGCCAGGTCGAGGGAAGAAGACCATGGAATGACTCTATAAAGTGCCTCGAGGAGAAGATAGGAGACCTAATTAAAAGCATAGACCCTTACAAAGGGGTTACTCAGAGGGCTATCCATTTGTGGCTAGGATAGTGGGCTTCCCAACCCCAGCTAAATTTAAGCGCCTTATGGTGTCTCCCAAGTATGATGGCAGCACTAACCCTGTACATCACATCGAGATGTATCAGTCAGCAGCAGATATCTACTCGATACCCGATGAGATGAAGTGTAGGGCCTTCTCTGGGACCTTAACAGGGGCAGCACACTGCTGGTTTACCTCCCTTCCAAAGAACTCAATTGAGAACTTCAAAGGCTTAGCTGAACGATTCATCCACAACTTCTGCTTTGGGGTGAGACCTCAAAAGAAAACTACTCACCTGCTGTATGTCAAGCAGGGCAATGATGAAAGCCTAAGAGATTACATATCCAGGTTCAACAAAGAGAAGCTGGAGGTTGAAGATTATGAAGAGAATATAGCCATGACCGCCCTCATAGGGGGTCTAAAGAAAGGGAAGTTGTTGTGGAAACTTGTGAAAGACCCTCCTAGGTTTATGGCGGAGCTCCTGGTAACCGTAGGGAAAGTAATGAATGTGGAAGAGGTAATGGCTGCCAAGTATGAGGATGAGAACCACGGTGGTAGTGGAAAGTCCCAAAAGAAGAAAGATGGGAAGAAGAGGTCGGGTGATGACAAGTTGGCTCACTATACTCCTCTAACTCTAAGCTGCGAGCACATCCTCAACGAGATTAAGAATGACAGGACTCTGAGATGGCCAGAGAAGATGAAAGCCCCACCACACAAGAGGAACAAAAACCTATGGTGCGAGTTCCACCAGGATCTTGGCCACGTCCCGGACAGATGCTTCACCTTGAAAGATGAGATTGAAAAGATGTTAAAATCCGAAAAGCTGAGGAAGTATGTGGATGGTAAGGCTCCTAAAGGGGGAAGAGATGACCCGAAGAAAAGGAGAAATGACAGATGCCGTGACAATGTCCTAGCCCGAAGAGACGATGATTCAGAAGGTGAAGATGAAGACGATCCGGATCTTCCGCCGAAAGATGACAACACCCCGGTGAAGAGGGTTGGTATGATCTCGTTTAGTGCTGACACCATATGCGGGGGATTTGCAGGAGGTGGCTCTGAAGTAGCTGATAGGAAGGCTCACATGGCAGAGGCCAAATCAGTGGCCAAGCTTGAAGTTGTGAATCTAACGTCTTCCGATACAGTGCAGAAGAGGAAAAAAGTGGACATGGACACCCTTGTAGTTGGGTTCTCCAGACTCAACTTCAAGGGTATCTTAGCCCCCCATGATGACCCTTTGGTCATAACGACGAGGGTGCATGGGTGAGAGGTGCAGAGGATCCTCGTTGACGGGGGGAGCTCGATAGACGTGATGTTTTGGCCTTGCTTCAAGAGCCTAGGTGTTAGTAGAGCAAGGCTGGTGACCTATCATCACCCATTGATAGGCTTTAGTGGTGAAAAGTTCCACCCATTGGGCATGTATGATATGGACGTATGAATGGGTGATGAGTGGCCTAAGAGGCTGACCAAAAAGATTAAAAAAAATCGTCATGGACAAGAATGTATTTTCGGCCTATAACCTCATCATAAGAAGGGTAGCCCTTAAGGAGTTTGAAGTTGTGCCATAGACGGTCCATCAGATGCTAAAATTCTCGAATCCCTATGGGGTAGGGGAAGTGCAAGGTGAACAGACCACAGTACGAGAATGTTACTACAACTCGGCCGAAGAGAGAGAGGTCCATAAGAGGGCAATCACCACTTATAGCATTGATACGCTTGACCCCAGATATGAGACAAAGCTGAAGAAGGGAGAGGCCGCGAAAGAGGTAGAATCCATCGTCCTCAATGAGGACGAGCCGAAAAAAACCATCTAGGTCAGTAAAGCCCTAAAGGAAGAAATCAAGGAAGAGCTGATAAACTTCCTCAGGAGGAGACAGAGTGTCTTCGCATGGAGTCACGCAGACATGCCCGGCATCGACCCTGAGGTCATGAGTCACAAGCTCAACTTGATCAAAGATGCCAAGCTTATCAAACCGAGACGAAGAGTCTACTTCAAGGAGAAATACGACGTCATCCGAGAAGAGGTCAAAAAATTGGAAGAGGCTAAATTTATAAGAGAAGACACATATCTGGAGTGGTTATCAAATGCAGTCATCATGCCCAAGGCCAATGGGAAGGGGAGAATGTGCGTTGATTTTACTGACCTGAACAGATCTTGTCCAAAAGACAGTTATCCCTTACCTCAGATAGATCAGATGGTGGATGCTACAACAGGGCATGAGCTCATGAGCTTAATGGACGCGTACTCAGGCTACAACCAGATCTTCATGGATGTTGAAGAAAGCCTTCATTACCGACAAAGGGACATACAGTTACAAAATGATGCCCTTCGGCCTGAAAAATGTAGGGGCAACGTACCAACATCTTATTAATAAGATGTTTGAAGAGCAAATAGGTAAGAATATGGAGGTGTATGTAAATGATATGCTAACAAAGAGCTTGAAAGCTTGCACCCATGTAGCAGATCTTGAGAAGACCTTCAATGTTATGGACTCATACATAATGAAACTCAACCCCGCGAAGTGTGTCTTTGGAGTAGGAGCTGGGAAGTTCCACGGATTTATCGTCAACCAGAGAGGAATTAAAGCGACCCCTGAGAAAATCAAGGCATTGCTTGACATGAAGACACCTAAGAGTATCAAGGACGTCCAAAGACTCACGGGGAGAGTGGCTGCACTTAACAGATTTGTCTCTAGGGCAACGGACAAGTGTCTTCCATTCTTTAAAGTACTTAGGAAGGCCTTCGAGTGGGACGAAGAGTGTGAAAGATCCTTCAGCCAGCTCAAGTCTTACTTGGGGTCCCCCTTATTACTATCTCGGCCTGTCGTAGGAGAAAAATTGTATGTGTATCTGGCAGTCTCTGAATTAGCCATCAGCGCAGCCATAATATGGGAAGACGTTGGGATCCAGAGGCCTGTGTATTTCAACAATAAGGCCCTTCAATGGTCTGAATAAAATTATCCTCGTATGGAAAAGATGGCTTATGCCCTGATACATGCTTAAAGAAAGATGAAACCTTGCTTCCAAACCCACTCCATGGTGGTCCTTACTGACTCCCCGCTAAGAGGTCCTGCATAAACTTGAGAAGTCTGGGAGATTAATGACCTGGGCCATTGAGTTGGGGGAGTATGATCTTACCTACCAGCCTAGGACGGCCATCAAAGGTCAAGCCCTCACAGACTTTATCATTGAGTTCACATGGGAAGAGGCCAAGGCAGAGAATGGCTTAGAGGGTGTTGAAAACCGTGGTGTCTTCCGAAGTTAGGAAGAGACGACACCAAACGTCTTTCGAGATCGGAAAAAGGTCGCTTCTAATAAGGTTCAGGGAAGAGTAGAGGAGAACGAGGAGGATCGTTACCTCTTCAGGCAAGGGGTCATGTCATAAGGGGTGTTCTCTTTGGATACAGACGCTTGGAGCCTTTTCATTAATGGCTCTTCCTGCCACAAGGGAAGCGGTGCAGGGTTGATACTCTCGGCGCCAGATGGTGCCAGCATTGAATACGCTTTGAGATTTAACTTCTAGGCTTCTAACAATGAGTCCGAGTATGAGGCCATGATAGCAGGTCTCTCATTGACGAAGACTTTTTGTGTAAAGCAACTCTTACTCCACAGCGACTCGAGGCTAGTTTTCAATCAAGTACTGGGAGTCTATGAGGCCAAAGATGAAAGGATGGACAAGTATCTAAAAAGGGTGAGAACGATGCTAGAATATTTTGAAGAGGCAAGACTGAAGAGAGTTCCTCGACAAAGTAACAGTCACGCAGATGCATTGGCGAGGTTGGCCTCAGCAACAAAGACAGATGTTAGAAGGACCGTTCCGATTGAGGTCTTGGGTAAGGAAACCATTGAGCAAGAAGAGGTATGTAACCCTTATCACAATTTGAACCTAGGAGACTCGTGGATGGATACCCTCGTCCTGAATCCAAGTTACAAAGGAGGAAATTGAGATATAAGGCTGCTAAGTTCTCGATAGTAGGAGGCGTCCTGTACAAGAAGGGATTCCTACTACCTCTCCTCAGATGTGTGCACCCCACGGAAGTTCCCCAGGTCTTACAGGAAGTCCATGAGGGTTCTTGCTCTAGCCACATAGGGGGAAGACCCTTGGCCAAAAGAATCATCACACAGGGGTACTGGTGGCCAACCTTGTCCAAGGACGCTGCAGCCTATGGGAGGAAATGTGACAAATGTCAAAGATTCGCCGCTATCCCTCATCAACCTCATAAGCCTATGACGTCAATCACATCCCCCTGACCATTTGCAATATGGGGGATTGACTTAGTAGGAACCCTACCAAGAGCTGCCAACAATTATAGATTCTTGATAGTTGCCATCGATTACTTTTCAAAATGGGTGGAGGCGGAGCCGATGATAACGATCACAGAGCAGAAGACCTTCCAATTTATTTGGAGGAATATCATATGCAGACACGGCCTCCCAAACACTCTCATCTCGGACAATGGGACCCAGTTCAGGAACTCCTCTTTAGAAAAGTATTGCCTAAGAGTGGGGATAAAAAAGTTCTTCTCATCTCCTGGCCGACCTCAGGCAAACGTTCAGACCGAGGTCACAAACAGAATAATTATCGATGGAATCAAGAAGAGGTTAGAAGATATGAAGGGAAGATGGACTGAAGAGGTCTACGCTGTGTTATGGGCTTACAGGAGCACGACAAGGACACCTATAGGAGAAACCCCGTTCATGCTGGCACATGGCTCAGAGGCCGTCATACCAACGGAAGTAGGGCTCCGAACTCATAGGGTTCGGACCTATGACCCTGATAAAAATAGAGAAAGGAGGGGGCTAGACCTAGATCTAATTGAAGAAAGAAGAGAAGACGGAGAGATCAGACAAGCAGCTTACCAACAGAGGGCAACAAAGTTCTACAATCAGAGGGTAAGTCAAGACCCATTGCAGTGGGAGACCTAGTGCTAAAAAAGACCTTACAGAAAGCAAATAAACTCCACCCAAACTGGCATTGTCCCTACAAAGTGACCGAAGAGGTACTGCTCGGCACCTACAGGCTAGAAAACCTAGAAGGAGAACCTTTTGCTAACCCATGGAATACTGATCACGTAAAGAAGTATTATATATGATGTTGCAAAGAGTTTATGTAAATGTACCTTCTATTATGAAGAGGTTGTTAATAAAAGATCAGTTCCCATGATGGTACTTGCTTCATCTTGCACTTATGTCAGGAATCTATGAGGATAACATCTTAGGTGATGACCTCAGACCCTTATAACATCACTCAGTGGTGACGAGGTCTGAGCTCAAACACCATAATAAGATGACCTCAGACCCTTGACATCATTAATTTGGTGAGATTAATTATGAGGATAACATCTTAGGTGATGACCTCAGACCTTTATAACATCACTCAGTGGTGACGAGGTCTGAGCTCAAACACCATAATAAGATGACCTCAGACCCTTAACATCATTAATTTGGTGAGATTAATTATGAGGATAACATCTTAGGTGATGACCTCAGGCCCTTTTAACATCACTCAGCGGTGACGAGGTCTGAGCTCAAACACCATAATAAGATGACCTCAGACCCTTAACATCATTAATTTGGTGAGATTAACTGTGAGGATACCATCTTAGGTGATGACCTCAGACCCTTATAACATCACTCAGCGGTGACGAGGTCTGAGCTCAAACACCATAATAAGATGACATCAGACCCTTAACATCATTAATTTGGTGAGATTAATTGTGAGGATAACATCTTAGGTGATGACCTCAGACCCTTATGACATCACTCAGTGGTGACGAGGTCTGAGCTCAAACACCATAATAAGATGACCTCAGACCCTTAACATCATTAATTTGGTGAGATTAATTGTGAGGATAACATCTTAGGTGATGACCTCAGACCGTTATAACATCACTCAGTGGTGACGAGGTCAGACTCCATAATGAGATGACCTCAGACCCTTAACATCATTAATTTGGTGAGATTAATTGTGAGGATAACATCTTAGGTGATGACCTCAGACCTTCATAACATCACTCAGTGGTGGCAAGGTCTGAGCTCTAACACCGTAATGAGATGACCTCAGACCTTCATAACACCACTACTAATGTGGTTTAAGCAAACATCATTGCATAAGCTTCAGAGCTAAAACATCACGACATACATTCAACAAAAGATGATCCTCCTCAGAGAATAACACATTCAGGGATTATAAATATTAAGAGGTTACAAAGTGGAAAAGTAAGAACCACACTCATTCAGAAGTTATAAATGTTCAAGGATTACAGACAAGCTTCAAAATGTCAAGGGTTACAAACAATGTTCAGAAATTCTCTAAGGGTTTGAGGGGGGAATGATGGTATCTTTGGCTTGGTTAGGCTAGACAACATTGGTCACCTCGGCAACGTCATCATGATGGTCTACCCCTCCAACCTCAGTGTCGTCCAACGTGGCAGTCTCGATAGGCGCATCATCCTCCTCCTCAACCTCCTAAAGGGTCTGGGCAAACTGAGGATCAACAAAGCCAAGGCCTATGAAGTCAGAGGCTTTCAAAGTGCCAGCCTCCCTCTCCTTGACATCGGCCCACTTGATAGTGGCTTTGATACCTCTTTCAAGGTATTCAAAGCCGAAGCTCATAAACTTATCAGAGGTTTTGTTGTGACATATTATCCTCTCAGAGACATCATCAAGGGTTGCCTTAACGGCCGAGCTAACCTTCTGCTGCAGAACATCATCCTTGGCCTTCAGATCCACATCATGGTCCTTATTAAGCCAAGAGATGTCCCTCTCCAACCCCTTCACCTTCTTGTCAGACTCACCCAACTCAGACTTCAAGCGGTCAATTTTTGCGTTCAAAGTACTTTGGACCTTCTCGGCCTCTTGACCCTTTTGGATGAGGGGCAACTTCCTCAGAGTCCAATTGGAGAGGTGGTGCAGAGGTGCCAGGCCCTGCATATTATGTGATCATGAATGAGTTGAAGACAAATCAGAGGTTACACTTTTGAATTGGAAAGAAAAATGAGGTCATACCTGAATGGATCTATGAATGCCGAACTCAACCAGCAAATGAGTATCAAGTGACCTGAAGAAGCGCTTGTCGGCCTTGGTCATTGTAGAATCCAAGGAATCTAGGTCCTGCAGACTATGGCCAACAATTCTGTCAGTAATCTTCAGCTGCTCTAGACGAGCTGACAAGGCGTCTGCTGAAGAGATGGGGATGGCAGTATCAGCACTCTTTTTCTTCTGCCTCTGATCCTCAGGGGCATGATCAGTTTGGGCTCTCTTCTTTGTGGCTTGGGGCTTCGAGGCATAGGGAGATGGGGGAGGAGAATTAAGGCCATCTTTCTTTGCAAGTCTCGTCAAGCTGGGTGCATCCATTTACCAGAGTTCGTCCGAGATATCCTTTGGGCGCCCTGCAAAATTGAAAGGTCTGAGTTAGAAGATCAGACAAAAATAGACTCAGAGGCTCAACTTGGAATAAAAATGCTTACCAAGCTCGGCAAGAGGACTTACACCTAGACTTGTCTCAGAGAGGTAGTAGGGGGTCATCAAATGTTCGAACTTAACGAACATACCATGTACTCCCTGATCTAGAAGGGCTTTCACCTTCTGAAGGTTTTGCGAGCTTAGGCTAGGGTCGTCCCTCACAGACATTGTGACCTTACCCCACCTCAGGGGCATCCTCGCCTCTAGAATGGATGAGGGAGCACATGGGCCAAATTCCCATGGTCCAGAGGTAAAAAAGTATCGAGGCTTCCAGTTATGGTTGGAAGTCTAAGTTATTTGAAGCATCTTTTTTTCAGGCTTCCGAGCTATAAAATGATAGTAGCTCGAATGGTTTTTGGCTAAAGAAGGGACATAGCAACCAACAAAGCCTTGAACTAGAAGGCCTGAGTGGTGGATAGCCCTCCATAAGACTATAGCCCCTATTATGACCCTCCAGGCATTAAGGGATAGTTGTGAGGGGTCCAAATTGATATAGGAGAGGATGGACTTGATAATGGGATGGATGGGCAAATGAAATCCTAGCTTGAACATCTGCTCGTACAAGCAGATCTCACCATCTCGTCCATTGTAAGCCCTCTCCTCCCTCAGAGGTCTCCTAAGCTTTATTGAGGGACTGATAGAGTACAGATATCTGAAGCAAAGAAGGTCTACCTCAGTAGCAGTAGTTTCGATGTCGTCCGCCTCAGAGACATCGATATCGCTTTCAACCTCATCATCATCATCTAACTCAACGTCAGCTTGAGCAGATGTTGATGGATGACTCGGGAACCTCCGAGCGAACTCAGCGCTGGGGAAGGTTGATAGGGGAATGGCATCAAGTGGTGGTGGAATGGACACACTCAGGTCAACAATCTCAACCTCTGAAGAAGAGGCCGAGGTGCTTGAGTTATTATGGGATGAGGCTCGACTAGAGACCTCAGCCTGATCAGGGGCCTGATCTTCCTGAGGTGTGAAGTCCATGGCCTCCTAGAAGGAATCCACAAACATGGGGTATGAGGTGGAAGACTCAAACTCAGACATCGGTACTAGATCGGCAGGAACCTCTCCCTGATTGGCGGACTCCGAGGGATCAGGATATATCACCTTCAGAGGTGGTGGAAAGATGGGTCTAATGGGGAATTCTTATAACCTACGAGTCTCCTCATGTGCTATTTCTATTTGTATGATTTTTCTAAAGTCTTCTCTCTAAGGGAGGGTAACTCCTCAAGAAGTTGGTATAGGGGTCTGAGCATCAGAGGCAGACACTACACTTAGGGACACTTCCTAAATTACAAACAAGGTTGGCTAACGAAGTAAAGCAATTTAAAGATCAAACCAAGAAACTTAAGGCAAATACAGTTCGCCTGAAAGTATGGAGTTCTCGCCTAAAAATCTCTAAGCTCGCCAGAAAACTTAAAAAACAGGGAAAAACGAAGGGAAAAAGATGGCAGAGAATACCTGAGGAAGAAGTAGTGGAAGAAAGCGAAGAAAACTCGAGAAAGCACGACCAAAGACCTCTGCAGTGGAATCACGAAGAGAATGCTTTTAGAGAGAGAAATCGCTGGAGCGCAATTATGTAGAAGAGAGAATTGAAGATGGAGGGAAAAAATAAGGGTTCAAAACCCTTAAATATGTAGGCGCCACTCCCAAGGCCCATCATTTCCTTGGGAGCCACAAAGGCGGCTGATAGCACACGCTTGCCAAGCAAGCCACACTTCAACATTGGACAAGTGTCAAACAAATATTGGCTCATATTAGAAAAGCCTCGTAGATGTGACAATCCCACAGTCACCTGCTCTCACATGTAACTAAGGGCTGGGGGTGATTGATATGCCCCAAGTGTGACCTCGGCCCAAACACACCAACCTCGGCTGAGATCAAGGCCGACATAGGATAAGCTTTGAGCATGCGACATCATCCCTCGGCCATAGCAAGGTCGGACCAGGCCGACACTACCACCTGCCTCTCCAAAGGACATTGCACTCATCATAAGGATCAACAACACTCTCGTACACCTAGGAATGGCAACCTCGGCCAAATATAGGCTGAGCTTGCAAGAAGCCTTACCAATAACCTCATCAAGACATCAGTCAATGCTCCAAGCAAAAACCAGCTCAACCTCGGCCCAAGCCGACCCCTATCCATTATCTTGGCTTAATATGAGCCGAGACCTTCACGGTCACCTCAGACTGAATGAGCACCTAGACTTCTCAACCTCGGCCTCTCCCAGGCCGAGGTCATGCACCAAGCATGATAGCCGAGAATATGCTGACATTTGGATAAGGGCACGTGGATACAAATCAGTTATAACAAGATTATTCCCCACATGTGTGGAATATTTCATCATCATTCTCTACATGTGACAATGATAGGTGGCTTCCCCATATTGGTGAGGCTAACACACACATGCTTGGGGGGTACATTACACCCACAAGGTACTATATATAGAGGTCATCTTCTACCTTTCAAGGGATCTGAAGTTAGCAACCCTAGCTGAAACTCTGTCTAAATACACAATAGAGAGAGAAAGCTTGAGAAATTGTATCTACGGCCATTAGAGCCCTTATACAGTGATACACATCATACACTTACACAGTGGATGTAGGCCTGATTGGCTGAACCACTTATATTTCGGTGTTGATTCCTCTTCTCCTCACCTCCTTCTAATATATATATATCTTTATACTGCCATTGTTAACACTGAATTGAGCTCACAAACCCCTTGAAGGGTAGTGCAATTTCCTGCATCATCAATCACCATAGATTCATTTCTTGGTATTTTCACATAATATTCGGATATGTTATACATATATGACTCTATTTTAATATCCAACTAGAATTATTAAATTCCAATAAATATACAAAAAGTTATAGGAGTTTGAATAGACAGGGTTTTTAATCGAATCAATTTACATGATTTACACGTTCAACTTTACTGAAACCCGCATCTATCCATACGTATACCTCAAAACACGGAATTTTAGTAAATAAATGATTATTTATATCATTTTAAATCAATAATTCCAACAATATAACAATATTTACAGGTAGAATTACCTTAGGGATGTTTTCATAATTTCCTATGGATTTTTCTCCAATTTTTCCTCGCCTCTCGCTTCTTAAACTTTCCGTTTCTCTCTCTTTAGGCCAAACTCTCTAATGGATGAGTTTGGATGAAGAAGGAGGTCATTTAAAGGGGCTTAAGTCGGCCAAGCTTCCCCCCCCCCCCCCCCCCCTCCAACCAATGAAATTCATCCATTTGTTATACATATAAGACAAAATAAGACTTAACGAATGGATAAATTTGCCCCTGCTTCTTAATTCCAGCATAACTTCTTGATCGGACCTCTGTTTTACACACCATTTGTTGTGTTATAAACTTAACTCGTATATATACAACTATCTAGTGTTCACCTTAAGTCAATTATTATATTATAGTGGCCAAAACTAGTCCCGAACTCGAACATTTCTACCGAAGACTTCACAAATTTGTGTTTGTGATTAATTCAATATTTCATAAGTGATGAAGGTAGGATTAGACTAAACACAATAACTTAACATTATATATTCTAATAACACATTATGCCCATCCCATGCGGTAAGCATGATTTAAACATGGTTTATCATAATCATATCCGGGTCGTCATAATTATTTACCATAAACAAATTACTAACTACCCGCAAGGTTTCTATATAAGCCACACCAATATTATTTTAATTAACCCACCTTCCCAACAATGTTAAATTTAATTAATTTAATCGTGAAGAAAATTTACCAACACACGTCCCCTTGTCAAGTCCGCTGTCTGATCCGTTTTTATCCTACGATCCTCGCGATATGACAAGGTTCCACACACGACACGATATAAATCGTCCTCTGACCCGTTTAAACTATCGGCCCTAGTGTAAGGACATTTTTTGTTCATTATCAATTGTATGTCGTATGCCGTTACACCATTGAAGATATTCAAGATTACATCATCATCAATGGATCCGAATATCAAAATATTCAAGGAATCAATTTTCTGGATAAATGGACCGGTCTGCCTGTTTTAAAAAGGAACCGATCCGCCCAGGACCGATCAGCCCCATTTGAAAAAAGAACCGATCCGATCTCGGACAGATCCTCCCCATTCCGAACCAATCCGCTTTGCTCAGAAACCAGTAGACCTCGGATCGAATGCGAGCCGAAGAAGTTGATTAAAAAAAAGAACCGGTCTGACCTCGGACCAATCCGCATCCATACCGGACCGGTCCGCCTGGGATAAATGCAAGCAGATCGTGCAGATCGTGTAGATATTTTTCAGGCCCAGTTTTTTTCCTTTATAAACCAACTCCGGGGAGATGTTTAGTAAGACTTTCATAGACGATTTTCAGAGTCCAAAAACTCTAAGTCTTCATCTTTGTGAGTTCCAAGACTCATGTTTCGATTCACACAAATTTCCAAACCCTTGTGAATCTATTTTCAACCCAATAACACAATAGTGTGTCTGCTCATACCCTTGTGGAGAAGACCGTCCTTCTTCTTCATTGCTGCCCTCCTGGAAAGGGGAACTTCCAGCCGCCGACTACAGATCCAACACCTGCGGGTAACTCTGTGTCACTGTATTTTCATTGTAATCCAAGAAATTGTATACTACAATATTATAATGAAAATAAATGGTTTTTCCCCTTTGGGGGATTTTTCCTCACATGTGTGTGCTTGAATGTTTTTTACATGTTTCATCATCTAGTTCAAACCACATATAGCTGCATGTTTAGGACTTAACTGACAAAACTGAGTTTGATTAAATAATATCTCTATTTGGACGCACGCGCACTCTTTCACCCAGACACATTAAGTCGCCAATAAATTTTAATATCCGCTTTAGTCCTGCGATCTTAATTTCCAAAATTTCTTATACTCATTAATCAAAGATATTTCCCCCACCCTTAAAAGCGATGTGAAAATCCTCAAAATACCCCTTCGTCCAAACTAAGGGTTCCCAAAATACAAATTAATCCTATCCTAAATAAAAGATGATTATAAACTTTCACTTCACATAGATATCAATCCTAGGCTATCGCAACAATGGTATAATATAGAAAATCTACCCCCACCCCAAATTATATAACTCGCATAGACTAACACTAACTAGTCCAATACCTAGTTAGCATAAATCGCAACTAAGGCCCACTTACTAGTCCCATACCTAATAAGTGTACTATAACAAGGGGTGGAAACCAATTAACTACAATACCCAACGTCCCCGAGACATAAAAAATTATAATACTTCCATAAAGTGGAACAATCAACAATTTATAGCAACATTCATAACAACACTAAATTCCCAACTAAATAATTTTAATGTAAATAGTGGAAATCAAGGACACATTAAAATGGTGATTTTTAGAATAATAACTACATGCAAGTCCTATCAGAGTTATTATCTTCCAACACAAGTAATTAATTTAATCAATGGTTCTCGCATAAAATATCAAAATTTGCTTTCTGAGGGCTCCTCTACATGCACATGCCCATAATATAACCGACTATGCCAATACAACCCAAAGAAAAACAAAGTTATAAGTATTTGGTAACATTAATATTTTGTGCAAAATAGTCCCGAAATTTATCTCTTGAATAATTATAATCATAACTTATTTTAGAAAACATGAGTTTAATAGAGGCTATAATCAAGACACATAACACTAAGGGAAAAGAATAGGGTAAACATGCCTGTGATGAGTTTGACAAAAATCTGATTAGATATATGAGTTCCTCTCAAAAAATGCATCAAAAACCCTTCTTGAGCCAATATGGGACAGATTTGTCATGTCCTTCAAAACTGAGCTTGAAAAGTAATTTTAATGGTGGCTAGGTTCTTGAGGTAGAAGAAGATGAAAAACCGAGAGCCTTCTGCTCTTAGAGTTTTCACAAATGAGTTTTTAAAAACCTAGCCCTGTCACATTAATTATATATAAGTGGAAGAGTTTTAAAAGTAACCAAATTTGTCAAAAAAAATATTGCCACGCACGAAAATTGTTGGGATTGATTGATTGACCCCTCGCGTCGATTGATCGATTGCCCAGTTATTTTGACAGTTCGGCATAAAAATATTTAAATGGATAAACTTTAAAAATTCATATAAAACCTATTTTAACTCCGATTTTAATTCTTCTTGAAGTTTTATTCTTCTAAAATCATACCCAACATATTTAGCCAATAAAAATTTAAAAATTTATTTTTCTCGAATTTTTGCAATTAACTAATTAAATTAAATAATAAAAACACGGGGTGTTACAAATAGAACGTATTTCTAGCTCTAATACCAATTTGTAGTTCCCAAAAAAATAACTTTTGCTTTTGTGGAATTAAGTTAAGGATGAATGGAAAACAACTTTCTCTTTTTTGAATACTCTTTTTCAATTTTATCAAACCAAGTTGTGAAACAAATTATCTTAACCAGATTTTATCTTGTTTAACCCTAAACATGAAACTAGTGATTAAAGCAAGTAAAGTTTAGTAGAGATACTCACAACACCAGATGTACGAGGAAAAACCCAAAATGGGAAAAAACCTCGGACGACCCAAGCCAGACAATCACTATGAACAATGGTTTTACAAAGACAGGTTAGCCATACACATAGACTCTATCCCCATAGGTCTTGATGCTCCTTCTAATATTTTACCATTTTTCAATAGCGCCCACGCATAAATTCCGTCTTCCACAATGCTCATCCACAACACTCGACTCCACTAACGTCATGGTGTCCACAATGCTCGTCTACGATGTTTAACATGATATCCGTCGCTTCTCCACCGCAAAACCAATAATCACAAGTGTTCAATGATAAAAAAAACTCAACTTGGTGCAACAAGGATCACATAAACATTATGCTTATGAAAGCTCTAATCTTTTCAAACTCTAAGGATGTGTTTAAGCCTTTGAAACCTTAGAAAACATGTGCAAAGAGGTTACTAGATCGTGAACTATTTTTCCCAGAATACACAAACTTCGAGGAAACTAGACACCTCTATTTATAATAAAATTGAGTCGGTGTCGGAATCTTGTTCGAACGAGAAGCCACGTCATTCGAACGATAGTGGATCTCGTTCCAACGACATCAAGTGTGGTTTGAGTGATGCCGTCAGATAGAGTTCTTAATTTAAATAGAGTTTCGATTAAAACCAACTCTTTTCCAATTCTCATTCATCCTTATCTGACATGAACGAAGTGTAAGAAATTAAACCTCTTTTAAAAACATTTCCCTTTTAAAAATAACATCCTTATTTTATAAAATTAATTCCGAGTTTCATTACCATTATGCATTCATACCTGAGTGATCTCGGAATGCAATTAAACCTTGAAGATGAGCAATTGCACCAATTAAACTTCGACTTGATTAAATCTTTATAGCTTTGCCGCAACGTTTTCAATCAATCATCAATACATCATATACTCGTGGGATCAAACAATATAAAATCTATCTATGGCATAAACATGTTTTGTTCTGAGAATAAGTCAAAACTACATTAAGACTCAATTGAAAATTTATTCCTTACACCAAAGTATTGTGCCTGTAAATTCTTCTTCCATGTCTAATATTGATCCATCAATTGCTCCAACGTGGGGTCGCGGAGACATGTGGGCAGGCAAAATTGTTCTTGTCAAACAATTACAAACCATCTTGTAAGTAATTATTACAGTTATAAATAAAAATAAAATTTTTAAATATTCAACCTGTCGCGCCCCCGAGATGTTCATATTGAGGTCAATTGGGACGACCATCCAATTAGTGTAGCTTGGGCCGACGATCGCCTTCCACAACTCTAGCGCTCTAGCTAATAATGCCATCTTATTCTCGACAATTTCCCATAATTTTCCCCATATTTGGGGACCTACTATTAAAGGAGTCCTCATCGCCTATGTTACCACATCCTGATGAAGTCATTTTCTATAAAAATTGTCATTATTAGTACAAAGATGTATATAAAATTTGAATTAATGCTCAAATTCGATAATAATACATACCAATACAAATACCTTCCAATATCAATTTATACCAATACCAATACCAGTTCATACCAATTTCAATTTATACCAATACATGCTTAGCATTAAAATGATATTTTTGCTTAAATTGATAAAAATTCTAATTAACATTAAATTGTCGTCCAATAATAATAAAGCAATAGAACAATACAACCACTGGTAATTACAAATAATTTAAATGCTTATTACAAATCAAAAAATTATTTCAGATTCGGGTAATAGTAAAAAAATGGATTGATATTTGGTAGGTGGCTAAGTCATCGACACTACTGTTTTGACGCTTTGGTTCATGTAGGAAGATTAAACATTTGTCATTATTGATATACTCCGAGTAAATCACTTGCTTGACCTTTTGAAAAGAACAAACAAATGGCTCATCGGTCACGTGTTCGTTCCTCTTCAACATGGACAAGTCAACCATGATCAAATTGGTGCCAGGATCAACTTTACATGCATTTTTATACTCAACTCTTACCAAATCACAATAAAGTACAAACTCTTTGAATCTTACATAGTCCAATTCAAATATATCTTGAATTACACCATAGTAAGTCATTTCAGCTTCAATGAGTTTTTTATCTTTCGCGCTCGCTCGAAAAAAAGTAAGAGCCTTGTATGAAATGCCTGAGTTCTGTACATTTGTATTTTACTTGTGCACCCTTACACCGAATATGTAACCATTCAATCGATACTTTTTTTACTCTTGTACCATGAACAAGGATCTAGTGGCTAGACGAGAAAGCCTTGATGTCGCATCACCCGTCTTTAAAAGCAGAGAATATAGATAAATTAATTAGGTTAGTTGTAAAGCTTTCTTATAACGTGACATTTAATAAAATTCTATATTAATTATAATTAGCTCATGTGACAACCATAGCCTAAACTCCCTGAATGATTGTGCTATTATTTTTCATATTTAATTGTTCTCACAAGCTTCATATTTTCTGCATAGATCGTGACGAAAGTATTACAAAATAATCGTGTAAAAATTAAAATAATTTAAACTTACATTTTCCATTATTTGACATCTTCATGTGTGGCAAGAAGATAACGAGCTACTTGTTCATGTTGCAAACATGTTAATTTCACTTGTTTGCCCATCACATGGCCACCCCCATCGATGAACTCATCATCATCATCCACGTTGGTCGAGTCAGGCATATATTCCCAAGTGTAGATTGATGACGCCATGGTGATGTATTCCTCTGCAATGGATCCTTCAATGTATCTTTTATTCTTGACGTAATCTTTGAAAACTTTCATCAATATTTTAAATGGATACATCCACTGATATCTTACTTGTCATGACCCCGACCCAAAATAGTATTAGGGAACGAGTGTCTTGACATGCCACCAAGGCAACAAATATTCCGATTTAATTGTTTCCTTAAATAAGTGCAACGGATGTATTATCACATGGTTATGAATCTTAAAATACTGAAAGTAAAGGAATTACGTCATCAGAGCTTTCTAAAGGAAACTTCATATATATTAAAAGTAACAACGAGTTACAACTTAAGAGATAATTTAAACCTTATTACAAGAGAGCCAGACATGCTCTAAACAATCATTTTACAAAAAGAGCTCTAAAATCTAAATCTTCAATATAGTCCATTTTCGTTCCATCCGTGAGCCTAAACGTTTCCTGAAAAATGGTTATTTATGCAACATCAGCTAAAAGTCGAATGAGGTTTAATTTCCACACATTCCAGTGTTTTCAAAAAATAGATACCTATTCAAGTCAAAAGAGAAGGCATATACATATATGGAGAGGAACTTGCAGTAAATAGATATAATTTTGAAATGAAATTATATATATCACAATTGGATAGCTCAGAATAAGACGAATGAAACAAATCAAATGTGATATCTTTTTCTTTCAATCATATCATTTTGATGGCCAAGTACACTCTAATATCGTATTCTTCTACCGTATTATACCCCGGTAGTTGAGGGTCAATCGAACATGTTCGTCACAACGCCTTATTTAGGGCACACCAGTGATAACCCAGCTGGGAAGGTCAGTCAGTAAAGAGGTCCCTTAGGCCGAATCAGATTTTCAATATTCAATATCCTTTTCAATAATCATTTTAATCGGTATGTTTATATGGACAAATATAAACATATCACAAATGAATCAATCATCGGTATCATATGAATTTTGAGAATAAATGTAGTTCACAAAATATATACAGGTTGCATACTATCATATAATTAAAATGCGCAAGGAATGTCATAGAGTACTCACCCAAAATGGAGGTCAAATTTACTGGTATTGAGTCTTCGATCACACGTTAATCTGATAAAGATTTAAGTACACGTTCTAAGGTCCACTTTATACTATACATTAATAATAACTTCCTCTTTTAAAGGATTACTGAATCCCCATTTGTCAACTTTTAAAACTCCTTGATCGTAATTGAAGAATTCAATTCATAGTCTTTCCTTATCAGTCGGTTCCCAGTAGAGATGGAGGGTCACAGGGACACCACTTAAATACCATCTCATCTAGACAGAAAAATTCCGGATTCATTCCCAGTAGAGATGGAGGGCCACAAGGGCACCACTTAAATACCATCTCATATAGACAGAACTTCACCGGGCCTGACTTTGGAATTACTTAAATGGAATTCCATAATAACGAGCAATTTCTTTAAAAAGAATCATTTTTAAAAGCGTATAATTTCAAACAAGTTTATAAAATCAACTTGGATTTGTTCTAAATTTTAAGTTTTGATTAGTGAATTCTTTATTGTATTTTACCAGCATAACTACTAAGTAAAGCTATAAAACAATAAATTAAATCTATAAAGATGCATTATAACATTAATATTACCTTAAGATGAATATCCCTAAGAACTTCTTCTTAAACTTTCTCACACTTTCTCTCACTATTTCTTTCTATAATTCTCAAGGAATTGGTGTGAGTTTCAAATGATCCCCAAAGGCCCTATTTATAGTTTTCCAAAGATATTTAGGTGTTGACATGTGTCTGAGTGATAAGGTTTCACTTTGGTGAGTCGTCGTTCACGTGTCGTGCAACGGATCAGCCTTGCAGTCTTGGTTTACCAAACGGCGACACGTGTTTTGCCTTTTTCTAGAGGATTTACATGAGTTTTATCCTACCCTATAGAGGTGACACGTGTGCAGTGGATATGTTCAAAAGAAAGCATGAGGTGGAAAGTTATTAGGGGTATAAGGGTCATTTTACACCTTAAGGGTATTTTAGTAATTTTACACCATATATTTTCAATATTTCTTTTAGGTCCCTGAAAATATTTTATTTATAAAAGGCCCCTTTTTATTTTTCATTTTGGTCCCTAAAAATTTCTTTATTAAAACCAAGTCCCTAAAGTTTCATAAAATTACATTTTCTACCCCAAAACTTATCACTTAGCTTAGGATGTGCCATAAAATCTCAGTTTGACCCATTTTACCGTTGATTCTTCAAATTTAAAAATAGGCTTTGTCATATTAAGAACTCGGAATATCATATATGTAATAATATATCATTATTAGATAGTAAGTGTGACGAAATTGAAAGAAGACAATTATATATTGGCATAAGAAAATGGGGTCATTACATTACTGGGCAGTAAATAAGTGCCTCGTCGCATAGGTGTACCAATAAGTGAACACTTATGTCAAAGAAAGATGGGGAAAATTACTTCTCCAAGACACAAACTTATTCATTCACCGCCAATTTTCCGGCCACTATGAGATCTCGATTGACTACCTTCTCACATAAAAGTGAGAAGTAGATACTAATTTGCATAATAGCCTTTCGCAAATCCTTGTGCTTGGAGAAAAAATTCTTAAACAATAGAGGAACTAATTGCATGATCACATGCCATTCGTGGGACTTACACTTATGTAAATCATAGGTAGAATAATTCACAATCCTTTGTAAGTTGGATGGAAAATTAGATGGAACTTTCAAATTATATATTGTGTCTAAAAATATATTCTTTTCCTCACTCGTCAAAATATATGAACTAGGAGGAATTATTTTCCTTCCCCTACTATCTTCTTTCAACCATAGTTGTGGATTAAGTTTCAATGCTTTAAGGTCTATTCGTGTATTTTCTCCATCCTTTGAATGACATCCCCCAAGGCATGTGCCCAAAATATGTTCAGCAATGGTCTTCTCTGCGTAAATCACATCCAATACATGGCACACCAAGTTATTCTTCCAGAAAGGAAAGTAAAATGAAATTGACCTCCTCGACCATGCCTTTCTTATCTCAGTTTCATTCCCAGTTGGGGTCATCTTATGATTGACATTATTATATTTAGGATTCTTACTTGGCATTTTAGGGACACAATCATAAGATTTACTTTCAATTTATGATCCTGAAAGTATCCTCGATCGTATCCTATGTTCAACCCCACCAGTTAAAAATTGGAGCCTTTCTCAAATCTAAAACTATGAGAGGGAGGGTAAAAACCTCCTATGGCAATGGTATAAATTTTTTGAGATAGCGGGGAGATAAAGAGATTCGTTATCTTCTGTACAAATATGACACCCCAAATAACCAACTACTACACAACCGAAAAATGTCCCATAAGCTAGAAAATCATGAATTCCCACATCAACATAGCTTTCAGCGTAAACTCTCCTTTTTAAAAGAGACAAATGATTGCACACCCTCTCCCCACAACTCATTTAATTATTTTATCAAAGGATGCAGGTAGACATCGATGTCCTCACTTGATGCCTTTGGCCCGGGGATCAACAAGGACAACATAGAAAATTCAGGTCTCATACACCGTGAAGGATGGAGGTTTAGTGGGCCTAGAATCATTGGTCGTACACTATGATTGACGCTTATATTTTCAAATGTATTGAAACCATCTGTTGATATTGTCAAATGAATGTTGCGTTGTTCTCGAGCAAAATTGGGATACTCAAAATTCATCCTCTTCCAGACTGTAGAATCAATAGGATGGCGCATGAGATTTTCTCCTACTTCTGCCCTAGCATTAAAAGTTATTGCTTTAGCTATCCATGGTACTGTGAAAATACGCTTTAATCTAGGCCCAACGATAGAATATTTCAACACTTTTTGAGGAACTTTTGATCTTGCACCTTCTTTGCCAGTAGATTTGACATATCTAGGTTCATCGCATACCGGACATCGATCGAGATTTTCATACTACTTTTGATATAGTATGTAGTCATACACACAAGCATGAATTAATTTATAAATCATTCCCAAACCTTTTAAACTATTTTTCATAGTAGGATAGGTGTTTGGAAGCGTATTCTGCTTGGGTAGCAAGCCCTTCACCCAATTCAAAATTCCTATCACGCTGGTGCCAAACAAACCATATTGAGTCTTGAAATTTTGCAAACGAACCATGGCATGAAATGTTGTTTGATATTTCTCACAACCAGGGTATAATAGTTCGATCGCCTTATATTTTAAACTTTGGTAGTCATCTTCAAGGTTTATCCTAATATCTTCATGAGCACCTGAACTATGTACATCGTCAGTGACCTTATCCTCTTCCACTTCATGAACTCCGTATGCGTCATCAACTAAATCCTATAACATATTATGATCTATATTGCCATCCTCCCCTTGTACATCTATCCTACTTGTTGAAGTTTATTGTGAAGGTTGCTCGGGAATAAAGGGAACTTTCAGTTCCCCGTGAAAACCCAACTTCTATAACTATATTTCATACCCGATCTTATAAATGTAGTTCAACTATTTTCCACTCAAACATATTACCATTCTTACACTTAGCACACGGACACGAAAACTCTTCATTATCATGGCATTTCTTTGCGTATTTCATAAATTCATTAGAACATCTGCGAAACACATCCCCTAATCTATTTATCTCACACATCCACTCTTTGTATCTAGGATACCACATCACAACTACTACAAGCAATTACCTATTATGGGTAAAATAGCATAAACTAAAATGTGAATATTTAGTTACCATTAGTATAAACACTTATTGAGTGCGTACGCATACTAACTAGAAGGCTAGGTTCTATGGGTAGATTTAATCGTGCATTCAAATTAAAATTAAAATTCAATTTTAATTTGAAATTGAAATTAAAATTCAATTCATAATATTAATTCCTATTTCCTCCATCTCCTCTAAAGGGTGAGTGGTCCTATCCCATTCAAGACCGCATATTTCTGTAATATACTTAACAACTCATGAACATTATTCCAATTTGAAGAAAATTGGCAACAAATCCTCATAGTTCTCCAAGTACACAATGTAGATACACAAGTGTGAGTGTTATTTCAATTTATCAATTGAAATAACACTTAACATCTCATCATTTAGTATGTACCCAGAAAATATTAGGATACGACTGCAGAAATTCCTCCAAAAGTACTAAGTTTAAGCCACTAAGAATATTATTATACATAAACTATGCAATCCCAAAATGTCCAAATGGGGACCATTCGAGAGATCTCATTATAGGGGTAATGACTCTCGAACGGTTCTAAGGGCTATAAAAGGCGTACGCATAAGAACTAGAAGGCTAGTATCTATGCGCACTATATGTAATTTCAAGTATGTTTCATTTAGTTGTCATAAATCCGTGGTTGTGAAACTCTCGAACAGGTCGTCACACAAAGTAATTTTAGAAAAAAGTTGAAAACTCCCCCCCCCCCCCCCATTTGGACAATAATCCAATGGTCGTACACTTCCAAAATTAACCAATATAATTATTTGAGGATTTGTTAGTGTAAATTAATAAATTAAAGATTTTAAAAAATTAAACAACCAACTTCCATATCTAACCACATTCATCCAATATAATCCAACAGCAACAACAAACCAACAAATGTGTATATCGTACTCCTTCAAATTCATCTACTCAATTAATTCATTTTCAACAACATAAGAAATTAAATACATATGACTAATTAGATTTAATCCCTAAATAATAACACCCAATCAACATTAACAATTTCTAACCAATTTCAAACCTAAATAAGAATACACAAACAATATTTGGAAATTAAGACAATATAATTATTTAAGAATTTATTAGTGTGAATTAATAAATTAAGGCCCCACCCTGCCCCGCACCCTTGTCTCCCCACCCCCACACACGCACGGACACTTAACCACTACCCCCACCCTCGATGCCCCTTACCCCATGCTTTCCAACCCCCTGCCTCCCTCCCCCATACACACGCACACACAATTCGCCCCCCCACACACACACCAGCACACAAACCCACTTGCACACACAAAAATAATGGAAAGAGAGAGGGAGAGAAAACATTACGTCTATACACACATGTACAAACACATATACACATATACACACATATAATGGAAAGAGAGGGGGGGGAGAAAAACATACCTTAAAGAGAGAGAGAGATCACAAAGCGAGAGAGGAAGAAAAAGGAGGGAATCAAAGCAGTATAAAAAAAGAAAGGGTAGGATTTTTTTACTGGGAAAATTGTCATGGACCTGTTACGGTCATTGACTGTGACAAGTCCGTGACAACTGACCTTGTCACGACCTTGTCACGGTCAATGACGGTGACAAGGCTGGTCGTATAAAAGGTGACAATTTGACCTTTTTGGTGCAGTGATGGTCGATAAAATTGAAGTCCTTGGGTTTAGGTCATAACATTCAGGATACACTAGGATTTGAAGTTGGTTATAAATGGCTAGAGTATAAATTGCGATGAACCAAGAATTTCGAGGCCAATTTTCACTAAGGAGGGAAGTTTGTAATACCCCGCCCTGAAAATTTATTAAAGTATGGGTATGGATTATGCATGAGGACGAAATAAAATATAGTATAAAGAATTAGAGAATTTAGATCATATGTACTATGGAATTAGTGGTTTTATTAGATAAAATTATATCTGCCTTTTTATAAAGTTGGAAGAATATAAGGGCATATGTGGAAAGAATGAGGAAGGATTAAAAAAAGTAAGAAGTACATTATAAGAAGTTGTTACCTTCGTCGCACAATTGGGAAGAACTTATGAGAGTTCAGGAGATTTATGAGGGTAAAACTGAAAATCTAGTAAGACTGATCGCTCAAACGACCAAGATGGTCGCTCAAATGACAAGGAGTCTCGTTCGAGCGATGGGAAGGGTCGCTCGAACGACGTCTGGTCCATCTGTCTCCTTAGTGAGCTGTCGAATTCATTATGGTCGAACTATATAGGATGTCAATGTGGTTAAAGTCTTCGAAGGATTTTTGGACTTATATTAAATCAAAGAGAGATATGGGATATGATAGGGATGGATACAAGCCTGCCAAAGTTGTTGGCACCCTTATGATTGTTGATCCAGAAGTCGTATCAGCTCTTGGAGCCATGGATTATTCAGTATGAGTCTTGTGATTTATTGTTGGATTATAAGAGAGAGACGTGGGAAGAAAAATGGATGAAAAAACCCTTATCTCTAACAGAGCTTAAAACTCCCTCTCACTTACAGTACATTGTCTCCCACCGTCCTATAAGTACAATGCTATACACTCACACCACAAAACATTTATCTCCCCATGGAATAGATAGAACTATGAAATATATATGTGTGCAATATGGTTGGAGGTTTTGATGAGTGTTTGTGGAGGCATTTTTAGAAGAAGAAGAACACATTATTAGGGATATTTCGAAGAGGGTTTTAATGGAGGTTTCTTCGAGACAAATCTGGTGGTGCTAGATAACCCCTTTACGGCCACCTTAGGATATGGGAATTTATCATGTTCATTGATTCTTCCATGCCTACCACTGATTTGGACTTCATTGAGGTGGGATAATCTACTTTTATACTTAAGGACTTCATTTGGTTTATATTTGTATTCATGTTATGATTAAATGTTAAGAGTGGGGTTACATTAAGATAAATGATGGTCTCACAAGTAAATCTGAAAATGGACATATTTATGGACATATAAATGTAGGAAATTATTGTTGGTATATATTTTCAAGTAAATCTGAAAATGGACATTTTTATGGACATAAAAATATAGGAAATTATTGTTTGTATATATTTTCTAGTAAATGTCAAAATGGACATTTTTATGGACATAAAAATGTAGGAAACTATTATTTGTGTATATTTTCTCATAAATCTGTAAATGGACATTTTTATGGTAGTAAAAATGTAAGAAAATATTGTTTGTATATATTTTCTAGTAAATGTATAAAAGGAAATTATTGAAAGTGGGAATTTTATGGAATAAAAATGCAAGACATGTTATTTGGTGTATTTCTAGTGGAAAAGAAATAATAAATATTTTTGTGGAATAAAAATGTAAGAAAGTGCCATTTGTGTGTAGTTTTAGTAAAAGAAAACAATGGACATTTTTATGAAATAAAAATGTGGAATGGTGTTAATGTTGTCAAATATTTATGAAATAAATATTTTTAAGTCTCTTGTAAAAGGAAAATTTGGGAGCTTAAAATGTAAAGGGTGTTATTTTATGTGTTAAAGGAATTAAGTGATTAGTGTCAAAGTTGGACAAAGGTGTGATATTCCACAAGTGTTAAAATGGCTAAAGTTTTTTAAGTGTTAAGTTCAAAACTTAATAACCATTTTGAGAAATATACATCCATTAAAGGATTAAACTGCAAGTTTGGCAAATAAAGGGTAAATTGGTAATTTACTTAAAGTGAAATATTTGTATGGGATAAAAATGTGAAAGAATGAATTTAGACTAATGTGTGTGTGAAAATGAATTAAGTCCTAAGCGTGAACGAATTTGATATAAATCACGTGTGTGTGAATAGGGGACTTAAAGAAAATAAACAATTTTCCAAGTTTTAATGGAAAATGGAACGGTTAAGACCAGGTTTTAGCTTTGGTCGGGTAAAAGTAATTAAATGGAATAATGTGGACATTTTGTAAGAATGTTAAAACAGGTGAAAGGAACTTGAATGACACCGGGATAAAGCAAGAAGGGCTTTGAGCCCTTGGGTGAAAATCCCTAAATCACTGGCCAAAGCATATGGTGCACATAGACGTCGGTGTGGAGCCCATGTAAGTATGCAGTTAATTGGAAGATTCTGAGTAAAAGATAAAGGAAATATGGAACGTATCAATAAATGGGTTGTGTGTTAGGGTGTTAATACAACCTAACTTGAATGGATGAATAAATGTTTCGGTAAAGGTAAATGGACAAGAAAATGCATAAATCTATTAATGTCCCCAAGATAATGTAAAATGTGATAAAGTAAGTGGGTAAATGGGTGATTAAGCAATCGAGTTGTTAAGACCGTAATTTTATAAGTATTGAAAAGGTTTTCAAGTAACAAATAAGTATTTTCTAACACGATGAATGCGTGAGTTAAAACGACAATTTTCAATGAAGATACTAAAGTGTATATTGATGAGTTAAAAGGAGTAATCCCGATATGGGAATGGATTTGGGAGAGTCATAATGGTTTCAATTATTTAACTAGGTGTGTCAAATAAAGTAAGAAAGATTAAATATGAATAAAGAAATCATTTACAAGATTAAGGTAAATTAATCTCGGCAAGTAAGGTTTTCGCAAGTAAAACGGTTAATGCTTTGAGTACGTATTTTTCAAAGGTATATTTATATATATGTAGATACATATATATTTTTGTATTCATGTGATTGTAGCTTGTGGGTATTACTTTTTGCCTATTCATTACTATGCTCCTTGCATATTCCCACTGGGCATAGGCTTATACCCTCACTATGTTAGGCAGGTTGGGTGTGGTTTCATATTTTGAGGGCGTTATACAGGTAAGTGTGCTTATTTATTTGATGTTAGCAAGATTTTTTTACTTGGACTTCGAGGTGCTCCCCGTGGGCCCGATACGTAGTTTGTCTTGAAATTAGAATTTCAGGCTAAACAAGTGAGATGTTAATTAAAATAAAATTGGACTAGTAACATTATTTAGGTTGTTTCATTACACTTCACACATAAATGTCCGATTTGAATCGAGTTGACTCACGGGTGACCCATAAATCCGGGTCAGGTCATTACAGACCCTATGGAAATGAAGGAACTCATAGATCAGATTGAGGAGTTGTTATAGTAAGGTTTATCATTCGGATAACTTCACTCGGGGGTGCATTATAAATTTATTTAAAGAAAAAAATAGGTTGTTGAGACTGTGCATCGACTACCGTGAATTGAATAAGGTGGCTGTGAAGAACAAGTATCCACTACTAAGGATTGATGATCTTTTTGATTAGTGGGAAGGATCATATTTCTTTTCGAAGATTGATATATGATCTAATTTTCATCTATTAAGGGTGTGGGAGGAGGATGTACCCAAGACAACCTTCTTAACTCATTACTCATTATAGGTGTTATGAGTTTCGAGTTTGGGTTGACTAAGTCCCCATTTGTATTCATGGACTTAATAAATAGGGTTTTCCAATTGTACTGAGACCAATTCATTATCATATTTATTGATGATATTTTGATATATTCACAGACTGAGATGGAGTACAACCGACATTTATGAATTGCATTGTAAATGTTGTAGGATAATAAACTTTACGCTAAATTCTCCAAATGTGAATTTTGGAAATGGAAAGTGAAACTCGTGGCTTGTGGTATGTTATAAAAGGAATTATCCATAGATTTGAGTATGGTGTCAGTAGTGTTGGATTGGGGACACCCTATGACACCTATCAAGGTTTGTAGCTCTTTGGGTTCAATCGACTATTACAATATATTCTTTCGAGGGTTCCAAAAAATAGAAGGACCAATGAATGAGTTAACCAATAAAGGTATGGTATTTTGTTGGAGCGATAAGTGTCATAATGTGTTTCACACCCTCAAGGAAAAGTTAACTTTTTCGTCGATTCTTATTTTACCTAAGAGTGGAGTTGAGTTTATGGACTATACCAATGGTTCTGTACAGGGACTAGGTGGCATAATATTGTAGGAAGATGTCTATTTCATACTTCTCTCTAAAGTAGAATCTATAAAAGGTACATTACTCAACTTATGTTTTGTAGTTGGTGGCTATTAAATTTTTACTACATGCGTGGAGACAGTATTTTTGGGGGGTGAGAAGTTTATTCTCTTTAGAAATCACAATAGCCTATCTTACGTGTTTACACATAAATATCTTAATATGAGGAAATGACGATGGTTTGAATTCATCAAGGATTATCATATCATAATTTAGTGTCACCCGTAGATGGATAATATGGTGGCTCACACATTGATTTGATGACACAATGGTAGTCTCTCAGTACTCTCATAGTTGAGTGGATCTCAGTAGAGATGTTTTGCGATTTGACTAGAGCATTCATCAGTCTGCTCATAATGAATCTAGAAATAATGGTACGAGTAATCCTAAGATAGTCGTAGGATGAGATGTGTAAAGGGAAGGTGACATAGTTGATATCAGCGTACCTTTCTTTTCGGTGTGACCTGATAGAGGGTTATATTATAAGGGTAGGTTGGTGGTAGGGGTGTAAAACGGACAGAAACGGGGTGGATACCATAGTATACATATATGTATACTCCAACAACATGCACTATCCATATCAGTATCCGTATCCGTTTGGATAATAATTACTACTATCCGTATCGGTATCCTCTCAAATTTCTCAGAGGATAATATCCTTATCTGTTTTTATTATTTAAGATACATTAAGACATACATAGCTTATTAAACAATAATTTAATCAGTGAATCAAACATATTGTTACTCTTTTAGCTTTCATTTTAGCATTATATAATTGCAAGCCTAGTAATATTTATACCATATATAATATACTAATTGTATTTTTTCAAAAGTTATGGATGGGAGGCTGACCCCCCCCCTCCCCACCCACACACACACACACAAGCCCTATACTACCATCCACCTCTGATATGCAACCTTTTGTTGTTGAAAAGGTTGTTGAGCTGTGACTAGTAGGAAAAACATTACTATCATCACTATCGAATTCACATGCTTCCATCTTAGAAATACATCTAAATAAAACTATCAATACTTCGGTAATTAGGCATATGGTGGGGAGTTTCAAAGTATCCCACAAAAAAATTGAAAAATTGATGTAATAGTTGTATGAATAAACATGGTTCATTCTAGATCATTATTCAATTCTTTTCTAGTATACTTCTCCCCCTTTGATTCCATGAATCACTGTAGTTAAAAAGAAGGTTTCACGTGAACATAATCTTATTCAAACTACTAGACCTAGTCTAAATTGACCCCCAAATTCTCTTGTAACTCCCCACCATAAAATACCAGTCAAAAGATGACTATCGCATACTCTTCTAGAGTATTGCCAATGGGACTATTAAAAATATAGGTTGGTATAGGAAATTAACGGCACTAATGCGCAAATTATTGCAACAAGCAAATGGAAAAGACTAATAAAAAAAGTAAAAACCCATAGATCCAAAAAATTATATGATCCAGTGGGACGAAAACCCCATAGATTCAAAAAATCATATGATCTGGTGGGAAGAAAACCCCATAGATCCAAAAAAAATATCAGAAAAATGGGAAAACAATTAACTGGTGGAAAAAAGAGGATAGAGAGAGGAAAGGGGGATCTTGACTGAGATCGGTGGGATGAATGATGGAGTGGCTTATGGAGAGAGAAAATTGATAGGTCTCAAACAAAATGGAGAGCTGGTGGTGTGATGATCGGGTTGGGTATTGTGGACATCCCTGCCGATCCCCGCCGCGGAGGGAGGAGGAATCCTTCGGGTCCCGCGCATCCCCTCTCGGGAGAGCGCTTCGGCCGGCGTCGATTTTGTTAGGTGTGAAAAATGTAGAGAGATTCAGAGTCGCCAGTCTATTTTACATAAAACAGACAAAAGAAAAAAAAAGAGGAAGCCACCCCGAAGGATGGCATCCAAAGACATACTGGTTCGTACGAAACCTAATGATTCAGAAAGGGTTCGGAGGCTTAGTTACGAAATGGGACGGTGTTAGGCACCCATTCCGCCCTTTCGGTCTCTCATGGATATTTGCTATTTTCCTTTATGTCCCCCCCCCCCCCCCCCCCGTGTGAGATGTGTGCATGTGTATATATATAGAATGGAGGTAGGAATCCTCGGCTTGTATCATGGAAAAGATAAAGCGAGTCATCCATAGGAAGATTATAAAAGTAATATTAGAAAAATAAGATTTACGCGGTTACCCCTATGTTGATCGTTATAAGGGAACGATAACGCATATGAGGTAATGCGTCACTAAGAACAAATATATGTATAATATAAGAAAAATGGATTTAGAGAAAATAGGAAATGAGAGAAAACGTGAGAGAAAGGACTCGAGTCTTGGGTTTTATCCCGAGACGCCTACGTAGCCTATAAAGGCATCTAAGTCCACGTAGTTCGCATACAAAGCAAAGGGGTGGGGTTTATCCCATAAATCCAAATGTGGAATCTCTTATTTGTAAGTGTGTGTGTGTGTGTGTGTAGAAAAGGTGTTTTAGCTGTGAGAAAAATGTGGAAAAAGTGTGAGAATCCCTACTTGGAATTTATGAGCAAACCCTCTTTTTCATGTTTTGGGTTTTTTATTTATATGAAAATAAGAGATGTGCAATAATACTAAATAAAAAGTATATTAGGATGTGTGAGATGAGATTATAAAAGTGATAAGTAAGAAAACAAGTTATTGGGAATTCAAGAGAATTTAAGAGAGAGAGTTTGAGAAAGTTGGACCTTCTTGAAGATCTTGAGCTTGATCTTGAATGTTGGAGAGCGGAACTTGAGCTTGGATGATGATGGAGAGTGGCTAATTCACCAAGTTTGATGAAAAGGATGATGAAAAGTGAAGGTAAAAGGGGATTTGGAAGTTGAAATCACGCTGCCTTCGAGAGAGGTTTCTGGGATTCGTTCAGAGATATTTCTATCAAATCTGGGCTCCCTTGTAAATGAGTCCAAGGCCTCCTTTTATAACCCCAGGGGACTGCCAATCGTCCCTATCATGGAACCTACCATTTGGTAGTGTGCCTCAGGCTTTTTCAGAAAGTTGGCCGCCGAGGGCAAACTGTTGGTCAAAATCACACACGGGGCATACCGTTGGAAAGGTATTTTAGAGACCTTCGAAAGTCCTTTGGACTTCTCCCGAGTTCGGGAGTTGACTTTGGGTCAAATGTGGATCGGAAGCGTTTGTCGGTCCATTGGACGGGGAATCGCGCGGACGCAAACGGCGCGTTCGTCCGCATGGTAAGTCCAAATCACGCACGGGGCATACCGTTGGAAAGGTTAGGAGATGTACTTAAACATTCCAAAGAGTTTGACCCAGTTTGGAGAATTGACTTTGGTCAACCGGGCCCGGGAAGCTCTCGATGGCTTCTCGGAGTCAAACAAATCGTTCGTCCGCATGGAAAGTCGGAATTGCGCACGGGATGGACCGTTGGAAAGGGTATTTAGTTCCATTCAAAGATTCATTCAGCCTCGGTCGATCTGAAGAGTTGACATAGGTTAGATAGAGCCCGGGAGCGCCCGGTGGCCTCTAGGTCAGGTTTCAGACGCAAATGGCGCGTTCGTTCGCATGGTAAGTCAGAATCGCGCACGTGGTAGACTGTTGGAAAGGGTATTCAGTGCCCTTCAAAGATTCATTGAGTCTCAATCGAGACGAGGAGTTTGACTTTTAGGTCAAACTGAGTCGGGGGGTGCCCGATGGCTTTTAGGTCAGTACTCGGGACATGACCTGGGTTTATAGTGATGAAGGGAGGTACTAGGGACCTAAGGAGAGTTGAGGGGTAACATAATGGGGTGTCTACAGAGCCCCTCAATGGGTGAATTTGGAACAAATGATAGACGTCGATTAGACACCACATGATGCTTTTGAGGGAGTATGACCGATTTAGAGGGTCGAGGTCGATTCTGAGGACCTAAGAAGTATGCTGGGGATGATCAATTCATAGGATCGAGGTCAGTTATAAGGACCTAAGGAAATGAGGAAGACCAATTCAGAGGGTCGAGGTCAGTTCTGACCTAAGAGTGGTGACGACTGAGGATCGAGGCCAATTCTGACCTAATTCAGGTGACGATCCAAGACAGGGGTTAATTCTGACCCAAGAGTGGTGACGACCAAGGACCGAGGACAATTATGACCTAAATAAGGTGACGATCCAAGACCGGGGCCAATTCTAGCCCAAGAGTGGTGACGACCGAGGACCAAGGTCAATTCTGACCTAACCAAGGTGACGATCCAAGACCGAGGCCAATTCTGACCCAAGAGTGGTGACGATCGAGGATTGAGGTCAATTCTGACCTAACTAAGGTGACGATCCAAGACCGGGGCCAATGCTGACCCAAGAGTGGTGACGACTAAGGACCGAGGTCAATTCTGACCTAACTAAGGTGACAATCCAAGACCGGGCCAATTCTGACCCAAGAGTGGTGAAGACCAAGGACCGAGGTCAATACTGAGCTAACTAAGGTGACGATCCAAGATTGGGGCCAATTATGACCCAAGAGTGGTGATGACTGAGGACCGAAGTCAATTCTGACCTAACAAAGGTGACGATCCAAGACTGGGGTCAATTCTGACCCAAGAGTGGTGACGACCGAGGACCGAGGTCCATTCCGACCTAACTAAGGTGACGATCCAAGACCGTGGCCAATTCTGGCCCAAGAGTGGTGACGACCGAGGACCGAGGTCAATTCTGACCTAACTAAGGTGACGATCCAAGATCGAAGCCAATGCTGACCCAAGAGTGGTGATGACCGAGGACCGAGATCAATTCTGACCTAACTAAGGTGACGATCCAAGATCGGGGCCAATTCTGACCCAAGAGTCGTCACGACCAAGGATCGAGGTCAATTATGACCTAACTAAGGTGACAATCCAAGACCGGGGCCAATGTTGACCCAAGAGTGGTGACAACTGAGGACCGAGGTCAATTTTGACCTAACTAAGGTGAGGATCCAAGACCAGGGCCAATGCTGACCCAAGAGTGGTGACGACCGAGGACTGAGGTCAATTCTGACCTAACTAAGGTGATGATCCAAGACTGGGGACAATTCTAACCCAAGAGTGGTGACGATCGAGGACTGAGGTCAATTATGACCTAACTAAGGTGACGATCCAAGACCGGGGCCAATTCTGACCCAAGAGTGTTGACGACCGAGGACCGAGGTCAATTCTGACCTAACTAAGGTGACGATCCAAGACTGGGGCCAATTCTGACCCAAGAGTAGATAAAGATTTTATTTTAATTCTCCTGGAGAAAGAGCTTTGTGATTCCTATTTGAGCTGGGGAGCTGCTAGGTGGGGGAAGCTTTATAGGAGGCCTTGCAGGGGGAACAACCTATTTTGGGTGTTGTGAGAGAATTCCGCTGGGGAAGTGATCAGATGATCCTTAGAGATCCTCCGGAGTTTGTCGGGAGGAGATTTCACTTAGTTTTTTAGGATTCCGATGGGGAAGAGGGGTTCTGCTGGGAATAAGAATTTGGATCTGAGATTCCGCTAGGGAATGATGAATGAGCCGGGGAAAATTTGGATTGTCCTTTGGGAGAGATTTCTCGGGGCGAGTGGTTCTTCTGATTTCTGCTGGGAAAAATACCATGTGATATTGTATCGCATCGGGTAGCCGATGGGCGGGGAGGTCTTTTGTAAAGCCTGGCCCGAGAGGTCAATCGCTTGGATTTTGAGGGCTCCATTGGGGAAAACGGTGTGTCACCCAAAGGAGTGCGAAATTTTCTTGATGAAAATGTTATAAATCCTTCCTGTGATTTTTAGGAATTTTCTAGGGATTTTTCGAGGCTTTCTGGGAATTTTTGCACGAAATTTTAAGGGGGGTGCTGGTCGGCATAGACTGAGAGGTGCCATTCGGCAGTGGCACGGACTTTTGGACTGCCTAGGGAATGGTAGGAGATAGTGCCGATCGGTATGGTGAGGTGGGTTGTCGATCGGCATGGCGTTTGGCCTCCTATATAAAGGGGCGAATTCCCCTCATTTTTCATAACTTCCTGCCTTCTCTCTTTCTGCGATTTATCTCTACAAATCGTTCTAGCATTCCGATCTTCAGGAAATGGACCCTTTTGTGAGCACCGTTGTCCACAGGGAGTGGTTGACCGTTGACGACTGGGCGAATATGGATTGGAGGGACAGGGTGCCCTTTGCTTTGGGGAATGAGAGTGCCTTTGATGCATTCGAGCCGGTTGCGGATAAGCGGACCTTGCTGCGGGAGCCATCGCGTCATCGCTCTTCGAGAGTGATTCACGGTGGATATGTAAGTAACCTGACCTTTGGTGATTTTTTCCTTTTCTTGACCTTTGACTGAACTTTTCCTTTTGTCAGTAGGATATTTCTTTGAAGAACATGCGTTCCCGTGGGACGACGGGGATTAGGGATGTTTGGGAGCATCTCCCACCCGTGGTGCGCTGGATGGTATCATCAGCGGGTTTTGGGAGGTTGGCGGCTGTGCTGGATGAGACGCCTCGTTCGATAACAGTTTTGTGTGCCTTGGGGGAGAGGTGGTGGGACACTACCCACACTTTTCATTTTGGCTTCGGGGAGATGACGGTGACTCCCATAGATGTGTAGCAACTACTGGGGCGAGATTGTGACGGGGATCAGATAGAGGTGGACCGCTCCTTGCGGGGGAGGCCAGAGGCGGTGTATGCGGCACTTGGTGATGTGAGGAGGATAGTCTCTGGTGATTCTATCTGGCTATGCTTGTTGAAGGATGTTTTGCTGAGCAGGGTGGTTGATGTGGAAGATGGGATGAAAGTGAGGCAGATGGCTCGATTGTTAATCTTAATGGTGTTGGGAGGTTTCATGGTGGCGTCGAGCGGCAACATCGTCCATTTGTTGTTTCTGCCATACTTGAGGATGTTTTCGAACATCCCTTTCTATGATTAGGAGAGTCTGACTTTGGCGATCCTTTATTCTTCTCTGGATGCGTTCAGCTGGTGCTGCCGGCAAACATTTACTGGTGCTACGTATCTCCTTGAGGTGTTCTTTACTTTGCGCATTTCCATTTCATGCATTCGCATTTTCCTTTCATGCATTCGCATTTTCCTTATGCGTCTCTTTTTGCTCGTGCATTCAGATGTGGTTTTATGAGGTGATTGGGTGCAACACCCCACTGATTACTCTGAAGGACAACACCATCGGGGACTTCTATCGCTTGTATCGATGGAATAAGGCCAACCGGCAGTCGAAGGGATCTCTCTCCCTGGAGGCGGTGCGTCAGGTCTTGAATGATCTGACCAGTGGTAGGGTAAGACTCTTTCCATTTCAGTCTTAGTTTTTGCACCTTCTGATTTTGTAATGACTTATGCCTGCTTGGGGATTTTTAGGTGACCTTTTATCCTTGGGGGACCGCCATTCAGGATACGGGGGTGACTGGGGTGAACGCGCAGATGAGGCGTTTATTAGCGCATGAGTTCGGCCATTCCTTGTACCTCGGGGAAAGGGTGATTCGTCAGATTGCTGAGGAGGAGGTGGTGTTGCCTCCCGTGCAGCCTTCTACTTCTATGAGGCGGGAGCGATAATTATTGGAGGATGAAAGGATCGCGGCGATGATTGCCGAGAACTATGCGTTGTTTACTGATACGGTCGCACCGTATGATTATATGGACTTTGTGACGAGCTGGTTGATGGTGCCCAGCATACATGACGCTTTGCATTTCCCTCCTGCTTGTTCGAGTCGGGCGGTGGGGTCTTCCCATAGTGGTGGTGGTCCGTCAGCACCTACGGCGGCTGCGACCTTGGAGGTCCCTTTTGTTCGGCTGCACACTCCTTCGTACAACATCCGGCGGGTTGATGGAGGGACAGTGCCGATGCTACACCATCCTCCTGCGATGGATCCGGAGGAGCAGGGCTTGACAGAGGACATCCTTTGTCCTGCGATAAACCTTTCGGTCCTTTTCCTCTCTTTTTTGATTTCTTTTGCTTGCTACTGATTCTGCCTTTTCCTTTGTAACAAATCTGGGTGTCGACCACTTGGCTCAGGGACATCAGGGTTTGGATATCATCAGCGACTGCCCACATTCGGGAGGCTATCCCTGATCCTTCTTGCTTGGTGCCGTTAGCCTCATCCAGGGGAGACTCTGGCTCGGGTAGTGGGGGCGCGTCGTCTCGCCGTAGGGGAAAGAGAGCACGTCGCCGGGATCGAAATTCTTGAGAGAGAGAGGGAGTGAAATGTGGGTTCGGGCTGAGTCCAGTTGTTTTTAGCTTTTCTTTATTTCCTGCAAAAATGATGTAACACAGAAAACTTATATATGCAATGCAATGCAATTTTTTTACTGTCTTTTATCTTAATGATGAGTGAATGAATGCATGCACATGCGCTTTTTAATTTGCTACTGAGACCGTAAAACAGGGGTATTTTTGGAATTTTTCAAAGGAAAGTTATTTTATTTAAAATGGGGGAATCTCGTAAGGAAAAATAGGATTCTTGTAATTCTTTTGAGAATATCAATTATTATTTTTTGGGGTTTTCTGATTTAACAAAGAAGGAATTGAGGAAAAAGGGATTTTGAAATTCTTTTGAGAATATCACTTTTTATTTTTCTGATTTCGACAAAAGAGGAAAAAGGGAGATTTCCAAAAATGGGGGGGTTGCCGATCGGCAAGCACCCTGGCCTGCCTATCGGCAGTTCAGTCCAGTCCCATCAATTGAAAGCTTTGATTGGTACGCTCTTCAGCCTTTAGTACCTTGTGGGGTAGGGTTCCTTTCGATTTCTGCAGGGATTATGTCCCTTGTGAGGATTTTTGAGTATAAAAAGGGGGAAGGGTGGAGTGTTTTCCTCACACCTTTTACATTCTTCATACCCACCCATCATCTTTTAGTCTTGCAAAATGGCTCTCCCTGGTAGCATCGAGTTTGCCAATTACCTCGAAACCTTGGAAGCTATGTGCTCTTATAATGTCGACTATGATGCCTTTAATATGCATCGAGTATCCATGTGGTGTAATCGACCTTTTGAGTGGAATATGTTGATGGCGGCAGTACAATTTTGGTACCCCCGAAGACCATGTATTCCGTTTTGGGTTGGAAGAAGTTTGTCCTACCCACGAGGAGTTTTTTGCCATAATAGGTGTGAATCCCAGTGTTGTCGCGGACTTACCCGAATTTTCCCGTTCTCCCAGGGATTGTTTGGCCGGGCTTCTTCATATCTCGCCTTCGGCGGCTAGGTCATTGGTTGCCAGAGGGATTATCTCCCTCCCGGCGGTGTTGCAGTCCGTGCGTTCGCTGGAAGTAAGTGATGCTGGCTATGCTGGAGCCGTCATTTTGGGCCTAGTTTCAAATTTGTTGTTGGTGACTCGGGAGGTGCGTGTGGACCCACAACTCACAGCTATTACCTCATGGATGTCATATCAACGCAATCCTGCGATGGTGATATTGGCGGAGACCCTGAATGGCCTGGATGCTTAGAGAGAAGGTCGTTCAGACTTTTTGAGGGGTAGCCCTTTGATGTTGTTCATGTGGTTGTCTGAAAAATTTTGTTTGTCGACTCCTCCAGAATATCCTTTGTCCGTTGTGCCCAACTTCTTTTCGTGCTACTTCATCCACATGGGCCTGTATGTTGAGAGCTAGGAGAATTGGCTTGTGGAGTATGGGGCTTGTGGGCTGTATTGGTCCGTGCCCTGGTGGGGACAGTTGCAGCCTGTTCTGGAGCTAGGAGAATATTCATATGTGCGACTGGTTTGTCTCAGGCAGACCACTTTTTATTTCCTTTGGCGGCTTTTGCACCAATTTATCTGGGCGCAGGTCGTGCCCCCTCGGACCTCAAATTTCTTTCCGGTAGAAGATTTGACTGAGCACTTGCGTCTATTGCTAGGATCTCTGTGGGAAAATAGGCGTCCATCGACCCGTCCCTCTTAGTCTATTAGGAAGGTTTTCCATGTCCCCAAAGATATTATGAAGTGGTTGTGGAGGGAAGTAGTTAGCAAGATGTTGGCAGTAGAGACCGGTCGGAGGTGGTTTGTTTTATCTGACTCCATGGAAGGGGGTGTTATGGTCTTTTTGAAGATGATTAAGGCTCATCGGGCCATGGAGTGTTCGCGGCACTCCATTTAGGCAGGAGAAACTTGGGGTCCTCAGAACGTGGATGATGAGGGTGCAGGCTCTTCGGGTAGCTGTGGGTAGGATTCCTGGGGAGTTTATTTATATAACAGATGTGGGGATTTTATCTTGTTTTTATAGTAGTTAGGGGGAAAGGAGTTATCCGTTCCTTTTTCTTATGTAATCCGTACTGTAGTTTCTTAGTAATGAAATAAATAAATTTCTGATCATCCAGCTGTGCCTTTTGATGAGTTTTGCATTTTAAATTATCAATACCAATCGCTAAGATATACATAATTCTTTTATTCAAGTAGATGTTTAGAATGAACTGTCATTCTCGGGGGTAAGAAAAGAATGGTATTTTATGAAAAAGAAGGGGACGTGCTCATGTGAGGAGTATGAGCTGCCTACGTACCTCTGGGGTTTTTGAAAAAGTTCTTACCTGTTTGAAAATAGTTTTTCCAGAGGATCAGGCCCATGTAGTTCTGGGTAGAGGGAAATGGAGAGTTTTTTTTAGAATAGAAGGGGGATGAGAAGAGTCGTAGCGTAACGAGATTTAGGACTAGGGGTAGAACTTTCTGAGACGATCCAGATTAACTGGAATAACCATCTCTTCCCCATCTAGGTCAGTGAGCATGGCGGCACCGCCGGATAAGATTTTCTTCACAATGTAAGGGCCGCTCCAATTGGGTTTGAACTTTCCACTGGGCTCCCAGATGGGTTCGATTATCTCTTTAAGGGCTAAGTCCCCCTCTCGGACACCGCGATCCTTGACTCTCTTGTTGAATGATCGTGCTATTCGGCGATGGTACCCTTGTATGTGGTAAATATCTTTTAATCTCCGTTCATCTAGGAGGGTCAGCTCATCAAGACGGCCTTGGCACCGGTCTTCTTCACTAACCTTGCTTTCGAGAATGACACATAACGAGGGTATTTCCAGCTCAACAGGTAGGACTTCCTCCATGCCGTAAACCAGGGAGTAAGGGGTAGCCCCAATAGAGGTTCGAATTGAGGTTCGATAGCCCCAGAGGGCGTAGGGGATCTGGTCGGCCCAATCCCTACAACTTTCGATCATCTTGCTGATGATGGCTTTGAGGTTTTTATTAGCGGCCTCAACTGCACCATTGGTCTGAGGTCGGTAGGGAGAAGATTTGTGTCTCTGAATCCCGTATTCGTTGACTATTTTTGTGACTTCTGCCTCAAAGTGCAAACCATTATCCGACACTAGCTCGTACGGGACCCCATATCGGCAGATGATATTCTTCATGATGAATTTGGCCACCTTCGTGGCATTTAATACTGCGTATGAATTAGCTTCGACCCATTTGGTGAAGTAATCGATGGCAACCAGGATGAACTCATGTTCGTTTGACGCTTTTGCTGTAACCTTCCATATGATGTTGATACCCCAGGTGGAGAACGGCCACGGAGAAGTCATGTTGTATAATTCCCGCAAAGGTAAATGTTGGAGATTAGAGAACTGTTGGCATTTAGGGCACCTCCTAACATAGGCGGTGCAATCCTGGGCCATGGTGGTCCAGTAGTAGTCTTGTCGGATAATCTTTTTGACAAGCATGTGACCTTTCATGTGAGGTCCGCATTCCTCGCTATGGATTTTCTGCATTATCTTCTTAGTGTCAGCCCCTGCAATACAGTGCAAATGAGTTCCATCAAAATTTCTTTTGAGTAGTACTTTATGACAGATGATGTACTCAGTGGCCAGCCTTCGGAGGGTGGCTCGGTCGTTCTTGTTGGAACCCTCGGGATACCTATCGTGTTTGAGGAGGCACCAAATATCATAGTACCAGCAATCGGCTAGTTCGGAGTCTTCTATGGGGACAAGATCAATATGGTTACAATGGGTAAGTTTGTCTTGCTTTTGAAGGGGTTCATTATTATTCCCTCGGGCATGTCGACCATGGAAGCCAAAGTAGCAAGGGCATCGGCTAGGTTGTTCTTTGCTCGGGGAAGGTAATGGAAGGTGATATCTTGAAATTGGGAGGCCAACTCTTTTAATTAGGCATGAAAGGGTTGAAGATTTTTGTCCTTGACCTTCCACTTTCTGAGCACTTGACCGACGATAAGGGGAGAATCCCCGTATACATCAAGGTATTGAATACCTTTCTCGAGAGTAACTTTGAGGCCCACTGTGCATGCCTCGTATTCTGTCATGTTGTTGGTGCAAGGGAAATCCAATTTAATGGCGATGGGAGTATGAGAGTCATCTGGGGCGACCATAAGTATCCCAATGCCATATCCCTTTTTGTTGGCAGCGCCGTCGAAAAAGATTTTCCATCGGAGGCAGTCTTGAGTGGTGTAGAGGATGTTTTCATCTGGGAATTCGGAGATCTAGACATCTGCTTCTTCTATAGGGTAGTCAGCGAGGTAGTCAGAGATGACTCTTCCTTTAACAGCTTTCTGTGTGACGTACACGATATCAGACTCAGTTAGGAGCATCAACCATCGGGCCATTCGGCTAGATAAGGCGGGTTTTTCGAGCAGTTATTTGATGGGATCCATTCGGGATACAAGTTTAATGGGGAAGGCGAGCATGTAATGTCGCAACTTTTGGGTAACCCAGACAAGTATGACACATGCTTTTTCCAAACCAGTGTAGTTGACCTCGTACCCGACCAACTTGCGACTGGCATAATAGATGGATCTTTCTTTGCGGGAGTCCTCGAGGTACTGGGCTAGCAAAGCCCCGGCTGCAGTGTCTGTTATGGTTAGGTATAAGAGCAAAGGGAGACCAGGCTGTGGTGGCTTAAGAACTGGAGGTTGGGTTAGGTATTGTTTGATTCGATCAAAAGCTTCTTGGCAGGCCTCGTTCCAAACCTTGGTTGAATCCTTTCGGAGGAGCTTAAAGATTGGTTCATAGATGGAGGTTAGTTGGCTGATGAACCGGCTGATATATTATAATTTCACCAGGAAGCCTCGAACTTCCTTCTCTGTTCGGGGAGGTGGAATCTCAAGTATGGCCTTCAGCTTGGCGGGATCTGCTTCTATCCCCTTCTCACTGACCATGAATCCTAAGAGTTTTCCCTTCGTAACGCCGAAGATGCACTTTTGTGGATTAAGTCTCATCTGATACTGCCGTAGTCATTCTAAGAACTTCCGAAGAGCGGGAACATGACCTTATCTAGTTTTGGACTTGATAATCATATCATTCACATAAACCTCGACCTCCTTGTGGATCATATCGTGCAGGATGGTTGTGGCATCCCTTTGGTAGGTAGCCCCAGCATTCTTGAGATCGAATGGCATAACGGTGTAGCAAAAATTTCCCCATGGGGTGATGAACGCGGTTTTCTCTTGGTGGTTGGGATGCATCTTAATTTGGTTGTATCAGGCAAATCCATCGACAAATGATTTGAGAGCATGACCGACTGTGTTATCCATGATCATGTCCATGTTGGGTAGCGGATAATCATCCTTCAGAGAAGCTTTGTTTAAATCTCGGTAATCCACACACATTCGAACCTTTCCTCCTAATTTTGGTATAGGTACAATATTGGCCAGCCACGTGGGATATTCGATTACTCGAATGAAACCCACGTTCAACTATTTGATCACCTCTTCTTTGACTTCAAGCGACCATTTGGTGCGGAGCTTTCTTAATTTTTGTTTAACTGGCATGGCATTTGGGAGAATGGGGATCTCGTGCTGAGCTACTTCGGGATCAATACTGGGCATGTCAACGTAGGACCATGCGAAGACATCCACGAACTCCTTTAGCAGTTATTCGAGTTGTGCGCCCTCATTCTCGTCAAGGGTGGACCCTATCCTAATCTCGCGCAGTTGGCTACTAGAACCGAGATTAATAACAACAGTCTCTTCTTCATTAACTTGAACGCAGTTATGTTGTTTATTATTAACCTTATTTAGATCAGTTAAGAATTGTTCATTTGCAAAATCATCGTCATCAAAAGTTTGATTAGAATCTACACAATTAATGTAAGGCATATCAAGATACTCAAAATCTTCGTTTATTTCATTGATAGGAAAAATAGCATTGAGAACCTCATCAAAAGAGGACTCGATTACATTTGAACAAGGATGGACAACAGTAGATAAAACAGGGTAAACATTGGGGTTGAGGGAGATTTCAACAGGTAGAACTAGCGCAACACGCCAGTTGAGGAGAGGTGTATCAGCAGCTTTAATCAGACGGGATGGGTCCCTTGATGTAGTGCCTGAATGAACCATGCAGAGTGTCAACCCAAGTGTCTGTAGGTTGAAGGTATCTTCGGAGTCACTTTCCTTAATTTCTTCAGTATCTTTGATAAGCGGTGGCACTTGGTATTGGTAACTTTCATCCCATGTGTAGCTATCTTCGAAAAAGATCTCCATTCCAGGCTTCATCTTCTTATCTGTATGGTCATACCACGGTTGTGGAAAACCGTAAAAGGGGAAGTCTTCACCCTTCTTGATGAATTTTCCATTTAAAGAATCTCCTGAGATAGCTCGAAGTAAGTCTAACCCTCTCTTTGATCGATTCTGGTGGATCATTCTGAGTTCGGGTTCTGATGGTTGATATCCTAAGCCGCAAGGAGGGAAAGCTTTCTTCAGTTGGATGGGCTCAAGTATCCCCTGTTGCCTTTGTCCCAGTCCCAGTCTGGGCATGAAGTGCATGTTTCTGAACATCTGAATCACATTGACATTGCCACGAGGGTCATATTCTAGACAAACCCTTTCTTTGAAACCGTCCCCTGTCGGGAGTAGGGATGGTTCGACTTGGAAACCTGATAAGAGCATATCATTTGACCCGTGCTGTATCTCAAGAATTGGACTACTGGTGCTTGCACCTTCGACGTTACCGTCATCACCCAAGATGGTGATGACTCGCCCATCGACGAAGAACTTCAGTTTCTAATGGAATGAGGAAGATACACCCTTTATATTGTGGAGCCAGGGTCGTCCGAGCAACAAGTTAAAACAGGCTGGGATATTGATGACTTGGAATTCGACGATAGTGTTTATAGGTCCAACCCCTATTACAAGTTTTATGGACCCCATCACCTCACGACGTGTATTATCGTAGGCACACACGGCAGCGGATGCCGGAGTGAGGTCACTTTCTTTCAGACCTAAACATTTTAAGGTTCTCAGCAGGAAGACATTCAAAGAGGATCCGTTGTCAATGAGAGAGAGTGGTATAATCTTCCCCATAACTTCGACGGAGATGTTGAGTGCATGATTGTGATTTGGCCCAATTTTAGGGGTTTCTTCTTCAGAAAAGGACAACATTCGAGTAGAGGTCAAGGATCTGACCAGGTTCACCGCTTCTTCGGGTGTGGTAGAGGGAGGAACTATGGGTCCAGTGAGCAATTTGATCAAAGCATTTCTGTGTAGCTGGGAAGACATGAAAAGCCCCCATAGAGTGATGTTAGCTTGAGTTTTCCTCAATTGATCAAGGATCTTGCTCTCCTCGAGGGTCATTTCTGGCATAAGAAGGTTTTCAATGCCCTTCCCCTTATCATTGGTTGGTAGCGAGTTTGGAGTTTGGTAATATCTCCCAGATCTAGTCATGTGATTTACTGAAGAAGGGAAAAACTTAAATCCAGTTTCCTCATCAATCTCAGGTTGTTCTTCCACCTAATCTATTTCTCCGAGGATTTCCTCAAATGATATCATCCCATATAAGTCAGCTATTGGGCCATTTCCTCCTGAAGCTTGTTCTTCATTTGAAACTTCGAATTCTTTCCCCCATCCGGTGGCAACAATTATGTTTTCCCTTGTGAAGTCAATGCATTCCATAACCTCAACGGCTTCTTCATATACGTCTTCCTATTCTGTGGGGATGTGTAAGGGTGAAGGGACCAGGTTCCCTTGCAGCTTCAAAGCGTCAAGTAACTTGGTGATACTACAAATGTTGTTAGTTTGCCTGAATGCTTCCTTCATGATCCGGACAACATCATCTAAGCAAATTTCGTCGGTTGGAACCATCCACATATCTGATTCTTGGGCCCATTTCCGTGCTTCCAAAAACAACGTACTAAACCTCTGGCAGTCAATAATCATCTTTGAGGGCAATTTCATCCTGAACTCTAGGAGTTGGTTTAACACCTCTGATAATTCCATACTTTCTCTTTCAGAACAGGTCCGAATAGTGATGCATGCTCTGGTAAGGAGTGACAAAGCCTGATTAGCGAGGCTAGCAGGGTGTAAGAGGAAATATGGGAAAAGTTGAAGGGTTTTAGGAGGGTATGAGGGTGTGATTTGAGTTGATGGATCGAAATCTGGGTTTCCTTCCAAGAAGATAACATTGTTATGATTTGGGAGTGGGTTATGAGTAGTGTTTGGTTTAAGATTGGCTGGTGGGGCGATGGTACCCCGGTCAATGAGATCTTGGATTATGTTTCGAAGGTGGAATCATTGGTCGGTGGTATGGCCAGCTGTTTGGTGAAAGGCGCAATGAGCATCAGTCTTAAAATTTCTGGGAAGTTGATTGGGTAATGGACGTGGATCCAGGGGCTTTATAATGTTTCGGCTTAACAGGGCTTGGTAAACTTTAGAGAGGGGAGCATGGAGCTCAGTGTATTTCCTTCGGACGGGAGCATGGCGGCTTTCCAGTGCCCATGATGTGGTTAGTTGAGAGATGTTGTTGATGGTTGAGACTGTGGCACTGACAGGCTTGTCATATTTTTTGGGGGTGAACTGTCCGAACACCTTCTTTGGTTCAACATCTATTTTGTCAAGACCCACTTCGATTTCTACTCCTGCTTCTCTGAGAGCTCGAAAATGGGGGTAGTACTGTCCTCCCATGGTTGCTCAGACATGGGGCAAGAAATTCTTCTTCACTATGCTGACTTGTTCTTCTTCAGACGGCCAATTGGTCATGGTAGCCGCTTTTTCCCTCCATCGGGATATAAAATTACTGACTGATTCTCCGGAGTTCTATTTGAGCAACTCTAAATCACGGCGAGTGACCTCAAGCTCTTCGTTGTATTTGTACTGCGATATGAATTCTCGGGCTACATCCTCCCAGCTACGGATTATGGATTCCTCAAGAGATAAAAACCATCGGAGAGCACTGTCTTTCAAAGTTTTCTGAAACAATTGGGCCATCACTTCTTCTGAAGCCCCTAGTAGAGTCATGGAACGATGATAACTGCGAAGATGAACAATCGGGGGACCACTCCCTCCAATCATCTCGATATTTGGCATTTTGAACTTCTCGGGTAACCTTGCTTTAGGATAAGGAGACATATGGGTGTAGTCCATGTAATTCCCAGAGATCCTGACTTGGTCAAACTTCTTTGTGAGCATCTTGAGATCCTTTTGGACTTTGTTCAACTCCTCCTCCTTTAGATCAGCAACCAGAGGCAAGTTAGCCATAGGCTAGGCAATGTTTGGCATTGGAAGTTGGGCAGGCGGCGACCCATTAGTAGGAGGGGCACGCGGAGTGTGCTGATATTCTTCTTGGACCCAGATGGGCTCGGGTGGACCCATAGAACGAGGGAACAGGGCCTCAGGCTCTTGAGGAATAGGACCTTGGTTTCGTTGCATTTCTCGAACCTCTTCTTGGAGGTTGTCAATTTTGGCCATGAGCTGAGCTAGGACTGTCGGCAGATCTGGTTGTATGACTGGTGCTTGATATGCATTCTCCATGGAAGATGGATGGATTTCGAATTCGGAAGATGTAGTAGAGGAACGGACGAAACTCCGAGGTGATTTGACTGAAGACCTAAGCCAATAGGGAGCCAGGCCAAGGGCGTGCGATCAACCTGAGAAGGCGTAGGATGAGATTTATTTTTGAGAAAAGGGAAGGAACTATTTTTGGTTTTTTTTTTTGATGAAAAGGGAGAAATATTTTTGGATTTTTGATAAAAAGGGGGAAATGTTTTTGGATTTTTGATAAGGAAGGGAGAAATGTTTTTGGATTTTTGATAAGAAAGCACTACACCAAAATGACAAAATTGTCACCTTTCAGCCGGCCACCCTTGTCAAGGTCATTGACCGTGACAAAAAACATGCGTTTTATGTCACGGTCATTGACCTTGACATGACCGTGACAAAGAATTGTCACGGTCATTGACCGTGACAAGTCCGTGACAATGTTTCCAGCAAAAACCCTTTCCCCCTTCTTTTTTCCCTCCCGTCGTTCCCTCCCTCCCTCTCTCTCTCTCTTCCATTTATATATATGTTTGTGTGTATATATATGTGTGTATGTGTGTATATATGTGCGTGTGTGGGGGTGGGGCAGGGTGGGGTAGGGTGGGGGAAAGGGGTGGGGCAGGGTGGGGGTAGGGGGTGGGGTAGGGTGGGGGTAGGGGGTGGGGCAGGGTGGGGGTAGGGGGTGGGGTTGTTTGCATTTTTTTATTGACAAATTTTGTTAAATTGATCTATATTCAGTACAAATTTTGGTTTTTAGAATCATGTATGCCCAAAACATTGATCTTTGGTAATGCAATACCTAATGAATGACAAACTTAAGAGGTAACCAAAAGAAAATCAATCTAAATGCAAAGTAAAGGGATATAGCTCAAAGAAAATCAATCTAAATGCAAAATCAATCCATATATGGCGTTTTTTGTTGACTTTGTATGGTGAAATAATCACATGACTTTATATCCATCCAATAAAAGCATGAAAACTAAAAAACTACAATAAGGGTTAAAATGGCATCCGAAGTTGCTAAAAGCATGAAAAATAAAATATTTTTTATGATTTATGGTGAATAACTAAAGTTAAAAAAAGTATTACTTTAGTCATTAAATTACTTTTTGAATTCCGGCGATGCGCATAAATTTGTAGTAATTGTCTTATAATAAAGATCATTTAGTCCATGTTGTTGAAAAATTTGATCAAATTGGTGAGCCCTAATTATATTTACTTTTTATTCCTATTTAACTTTTCTTTCTATACACCCCTAATTATATTTAAAGTTTAATAAAATAGGAGTTATAGAAAGAAAAGTGGGGTTTAAAGAAAAGTGGGGTATGATTTATAAAAAGCAAAAAACAATAGTAGAAATTCAATACCTGAAACTAACATTGAGCTTATTTTAAATAGACAGTCACTACTGTGTGTGTGTTTAAATTGAAAGAAGATATGAGAATTTTATTAAAGATTTTTATGGGAACTTGTTATACTAGAACTTAGATGAACACTAAGTGATGAAAATAGTCCTTAAAACTGAAAATTAAATAAAGTTTATAAAAGTAAAGATGTTGGTAATACATCAAAGATAAATTAATAAGGACTAAATAACAAAACGTGTTCAAGTGTATAACAAGAAAGAAAATGTGGTATTTAGATTGGGTAAAATTCTTAAAGTAATGTTAAGGGACTAAAAGACCCAAGACAACTGGCCATTAAGTCACGGACCGAAATGACGGGTGATGAAAGCCCGTAAACATGTTGGGGTGGGGGTGGGGTATGATTTATAAAAAGCACAAAACAATAGTAGAAATTCAATACCTGAAATTAACATTGAGATTATTTTAAATAGACAGTCACTATTGTGTGTGTGTTTAAATTGAAAGAAGATATGACAATTTTATTAAAGATTTTTATGGGAACTTGTTATACTAGAACTTAGATGAACACTAAGTGATGAAAATAGTCCTAAAATTGAAAATTAAATAAAGTTTATAAAAGTAAAGATGCTGGTAATACATCAAGATAAATTAATAAGGACTAAATAACAAAATGTGTTCAAGTGTATAACAAGAAAGAAAATGTGGTATTTAGATTGGGTAAAATTCTTAAAGTAATGTTAAGGGACTAAAAGACCCAAGACAACTGGCCAGTAAGTCACAGACCGAAAAATTTATGACGGGTGATGAAAGCCCGTAAACATGTTGGGGTGGGGGTGGGGTATGATTATTTTATTAATGCCAAACCCGACTCTCTTATAAGATATGCATATTGTGATAATATTATATCTGTACTAATAACATTTTTTTTACAGAAAATGTCTCCTTCAGATATTAAGGTGAAGATGATGATGCTGTTTATGATGATGTCGTCTGGGGTCGGTGGTAGTGGAGGCGATGAGGGCTCTTCCTCCCCTAGGCTCCCCAAATATGGGAAATATGGGATTACCGTCGAGAACAAATCAGAGATATTAGCGAGATCCCTCGTTCTGCTAAAGACGGTCATCGACCCGGGGTTTATGAGTTGGAAGAAGGTGCCATATGAGCTCAAGTTAGTTGTTTGGGCGGCACTACAGGTAATATATTTATATTTATATTTATATTTATATGAATATTTCAATTTCAATTTCAATTTCAATTTCAATTTCAATTTCAATTTCAATTTCAATTTCAATTTCGATTTCGATTTCATATTTATATTTATATTTATTCGCAACTAACATTGTATTTGTTGGATAGGAACAATTCAACTTGGTTCCAAAGCTACGCGATCCCGTCTTGGAGAAGATTAGGGAGCAACTCAAGTCGTGGAAAAAAATATACGAGCACGGTACTTTGGGAAAACACGAGAGTAGATTATCCAATGGCGTGAATCCGTCCCCCCCCCCCCCCCCAAGGAGCCGATCTCATTGGCACAATGGAAGAAGTTCATTGACAATGAGATCGAGGATCGACAATTGGCATCTCGCCAATCGGGGAGGGAAAATCGGGCAAAAAAGACGGACGTGCACTACTCCGGCCGGACCTCTTACGCCGAGGTGGAGCATAGGATGCAGGTAAGATTTAATTTTTCTATAACTACAGAAATATATTATTCTTCATTATTTTACTTTGCGGGGCCGATACTAATTTTACTTTACTTTATTTTATTTCAGGGGGTAGGGAGTGGGCCAAGGGGTAAGCCACATAGGGTCGATACTTATGTGGCTCTTCGGACGAAGAAGGGGAAGGACAAGGAGGTGTCCCCGAGCATCGCGGCCACGATTGTAAGTAATCCGACAGTTTAATTTTTGTTATTTACTTTATAATTTTTAGTTTACTTATTTTACTAATCATGTGCTTTTTGTCGTTTCAGGCAAAGCTTAAGGAAGTGCATGAGTCGCAGTCTGATGCCGACAAGGCATCTTTGTCCACAGATGCACTCAGCCAAGTGCTTGGCTCTGATCGCAAGGGGAGGACAAGGGTGGTGAGCTCGCGGGTGGCCAAATCTAGGATCATCGGATTGGAGACGAGCGACACCGGGTTGGCTCGAACGGTGGATTCACACGACGCGAAGCTGTCCCGTTTGGAGGCGACGGTCCAAGATATGTACGCATTCATGAAGCGTACGTTGGACAGAGACCGTAAAAGGAAAGGGAAAGGGAAGGAGAAGGCGGTGGAGGAGGAGGTGTGGGAGGAAGAGGCACAGGATGACGAGGATGTGGACCTCGCTGCTTCATCACCGACACGTTCGTACTTTGACGATCCACTTCCCTATTTGGCATCCTTCAACAGACCAATGTCGACACTTGATTGGCTGAGCGTGTTCATATTGGACGTATTTGATGGCCAGCGGATAGGGCGGGGGTTGAGGGACCCGAATATCGTCCAGGATAGTTCATGGACGTGCGCTTCAAGAGATGGAGTCCAGGGTGCTCGTCACGCATGTCATACCTGGGAAGGAGAACTCCCTATTGTGGTTGCGCGAACAATGAGGAACGACGTATATTAGTAGGTGCGTCAATTCGTATGTCGTGTGGCCTACTCACCTCCTCAGTTTTAACAATACACCAGACATGTAGTGACATTGTTTTAACTTTGAATTGAATTGTTTTAAGTTTGAATTGCATTGTTTTAAGTTGTTACATTTGAATTATATCGTGATGCATATTGTCTCTATTTGAATATATATTTGCATTATCTTTAGTTTGTTTGGATATATGATGTTTGGAACAGGTACAAATATACTGCTGGGCAGTGGCAGTGGCCATACTGACCAGCAGATTTTTTTTAAATTCCGCCCAGAATTATCACGGTCATTGACCGTGACAAGTCCGTGACACTGTTATGTCACGGATGTGTCACGGTCAATGACCATGACAATTTTTTTAAAAAGGGTCACGGCTTTGTCACGGTTATAAACCGTGACAAACGTGTCACGGTCATTGACCGCGACACGACCGTGACACAAAATGCGAGTTTTGTGTCAAGGTCAATGACCGTGACACGACCGTGACAAAAAAAGTTGTCTCGCCTCGAAATGTCACGATCATTGACCTTGAAAAGTGGGATTTGCCGAGGTCAATGACCTTGACAATTCGGCAGATTTGGTAAAGTGAAGGGAGAAATGTTTTTGGAGACGGAACTCAGCATGATTATTATGATTATTATGTTCTCACTTGTATTTAATTATCCTAAATGCAATGTCGGACGAGACCTGAGCCTGGAAAAGTGGGGTTCTAATATATGCAAGGCTACGGTTTGGGATTTGTAACCAGGCTCGCGGACAGAGTCCCGTTTTAAAAATGCGCTAAAATTGGGCGCAAGATCGACCCAGAATTTTGGCAAACTTTCGGGTCGAAATCGCCAATCTAAAGTGTGTGTCCTAGTTTTGACACCTATATGCGGGTATGCAGTTGGTTGGGTGAATCGGCATGGGTTCCCCCTTTGGTGTGACTTCCACGATACACTTCTTGCTCTTGCGGGCAATCGGTACGTGTGGACAAGCCATTTGATATACCTGAGTGTACGTGAATTACCTCACCATATACCTCGTGAGGACGGTACGTGTGAGAGAGAATTCGATATACTCGGCGTACGTGAACGAATTCCCTACGATATACCTCCCGTCATGACTTAGGTCAAGCGGTACGATGCAGGGCAACCGTTCGATATACGTCGAAGGTACTTGGCCAATGGAAGGTGAGAGTCATATCGCTTAGGCTAACTACGACCTTCCGGACCAGCGCCCATCACGAAGTGACCTTCCAGTTACTGGGTAAAATTTAGTCAATATCAATGCTCTTTGGTGATGTCGTGTGAATGATGCATGATTCTCTTATTAGTAGCTTATGATGAGAATGCCTTTCTTTGATTATGCCAAACCAGGAACAAAGTACAAGTACCCCAAAAGGTATGACAAGTATGGATAGGTGATGCGTGCAACATGGGAATATACGTGATCCTAGGTGCACGTGGTGTGAGGTGTACATGGAGGATTTTCTACAAGTGTGTGAACATAAGCATAAGCATGGGATATACATGTGAGAAAGAGGATTATGCAGATGTGTGTGTGTGTGGGGGGGGGGGGGGGGGGGGGGGGGGTTAAGCATAAAAAATATAACATCCATGTAAATAGAGACAAGCCCTCAAAATAAATTCTTTTCCCCAGCGGAGTCGCCACTGTGGCCATCCCCGCCGATCCCCGCCGCGGAGGGAGGAGGAATCCTTTGGGTCCCGCGCGTCCCCTCTCGGGAGAGCGCTTCGGTCGGCGTCGATTTTGTGAGGTGTGAAAAATGTAGAGAGTTTAAAAGTCGCCAGTCTATTTTAGTCAAAATAGCCAAAAGAAAAAAATAGGAAGCCATCCCGAAGGATGGCATCCAAAGACATACTGGTGCGTGCAAAACCAAATGATTCAGAAAGGGTTCGGAGGCTTAGTTACGAAATGGGAAGGTGTTAGGCACCCATTCCACCCTTTCGGTCTCTCATGGATATTTGCTATTTTCCTTTATGTTTCCCGCCCGTGAGATGTGTGCATGTGTATATATATAGAATGGAGGTAGGAATCCTCGGCTTGTATCATGGAAAACATAAAGCGAGTCATCCATAGGAAGATTATAAAAGTAATATTAGAAAAATAAGATTTACGCGGTTACCCCTACGTTGATCGTTATAAGGGAACGATAACGCATATGAGGTAATGCATCACTAAGAACAAATATACGTATAATATAAGAAAAATGGATTTAGAGAAAATAGGAAATGAGAGAAAAAGTGAGAGAAGGGACTCGAGTCTCGGGTTTTACCCCGAGACGCCTACGTAGCCTATAAAGGCATCAAAGTCCACGTAGTTTGCATACAAAGCAAAGGGGTGGGGTTTATACCATAAATCCAAATGTGTAATCTCTTATTTGTAAGTGTGTGTGTGTGTAGAAAAGGTGTTTTAGTTGTGAGAAAAATGTGGAAAAATTGTGAGAATCCCTACTTGGAATTTATGAGCAAACCCTCTTTTTCTTGTTTTGGGGTTTTTATTTATATGAAAATAAGAGATGTGCAATAATACTAAATAAAAAGTATATTAGGATGTGTGAGATGAGATTATAAAAGTGCTAAGTAAGAAAACAAGTTATTGGGAATTCAAGAAAATTTAAGAGAGAGAGTTTGAGAAAGTTGGACCTTCTTGAAGATCTTGACCTTGATCTTGAATGTTGGAGTGAAGAACTTGAGCTTGGATGATGATGGAGAGTGGCTAATTCACCAAGTTTGATGAAAAGGATGATGAAAAGTGAAGGTAAAAGGGGATTTGGAAGTTGAAATTATGCTGCCTTCGAAAGAGGTTTCTGGGATTCGTTCAGAGAGATTTCTATCAGATCTGGGCTCCCTTGAAAATGAGGCCAAGGCCTCCTTTTATAACCATAGGGGACTGCCGATCGTCCCTATCATGGCACTGCCCATGGGCAGGTGCCGATAGGCAGGATCTGTAACCTGCCATTTGGCAGTGTGCCTCAGGCTTCTTCGGAAAGTTGGCCGCCAAGGGCAAACCGTTGGTCAGAATCGAGCACGGGGCATACCGTTGGAAAGTAATTTTAGAGACCTTCGAAAGTACTTTGGACTTCTCCCATGTTCGGGAGTTAAATTTGGGTCAAATGTGGCTCGGAAGCGTTTGTCGATCCATTGGACGGGGAATCGCGCGGACGCAAACGGCATGTTCGTCCGCATGGTAAGTCCAAATCGTGCACGGGGCATACCGTTGGAAAGGTTAGGAGATGTACTTCGACATTCCAAAGAGTTTGACCCGGTTTGGAGAGTTGACTTTGGTCAACCGGGCCTGGGAAGCGCTCGGTGGCTTCTCGGAGTCAAACGGATCGTTCGTCCGCATGGAAAGTCAGAATTACGCACGGGATGGACCGTTAGAAAGGGTAATAAGTGTCCTTTGAATATCCATTCAGCCTCAGTCGAGCTGAAGAGTTGACATAGGTCAGATAGAGCCCGGGAGCGCCCAGTGGCCTCTAGGTCTGGTTTCGGACGCAAATGGTGCGTTCGTCCGCATGGTAAGTCAGAATCGTGCACGGGGCGGACCGTTGGAAAAGGTATTCAGTGCCCTTCGAAGATTCATTGAGTCTCGATCAAGACGAGGAGTTTGACTTTTGGGTCAAACTGAGCCCGGGGGGTGCCCGATGGCTTTTAGGTCAGTACTCGGGACATGACCTGGGTTTATAGTGATGAAGGGAGGTACTAGGGACCTAAGGAGAGTTGAGGGGTAATAGAATAGGGTGTCTACAGGTATATATTTTAGATCTTAAATTACCTATTAATTTTTTTAAACGGTAAATTAAAACCCACTTGACTATTATTGTAACACAAAATATGTTATATAAATAAACTTATGCTAAGTGTTATACGTATATTATATTAAAATTAATATTATTTATTCTACAAGATATATTTATATTATTTAATTAAATTTTTTAAAATAAATAATAAATATAATTATTTACGGATACCGATATCTGCAAAAATGGATATTCGTCAATATGGATAGTTCGTCATGGATAAATATTATGCATCACGAATACTAGCATTATTTGTATGCGTATCCATTTTTTGGATATTTGAAACTTCTATGCAAACCCTTTCTTTTGAATACTTATTATGATAAATATCCACTAAATTTGGATACAAATATCGGATGGATTCGGATTTTTGAATATCCGTTTTCACCCCTAGTTGGTGGTACCCCTGAATGAGGAATTAAGATAAGACATTATAGAGGATACCTATGGTTCGAATTTCACGATACCCCCTGGAAGGGATAAAATGTCTCAAGATAAGAAGCGTCAAGGGTGTAGCCGAGTTCGTATCGAGAGGCACTACTTTTTAGATGCTAAAGGTGAAACTTTAAATGCAATCTGGTATGCTTCAGCCTCAACCTACTCCTGAGTGAAAGTGGGATAGCATATTGATGGACTCCATAATGGGGATACCCTTGACGCCTCGACAACATGATTCTATAGGGTGATTGTTGGTTGTCTTACCAAGGTGGCACACTTTTTAACAGCTCATACTGAATATTCGACTGAGTAGCTTGCAGATTTATATGTGGTCGAGATGGGTCATTCACATGGCGTTACATTATCAATCATTTCAAATTAGTCCCCTACATTTGTGGCACATATTTAGGAGTGTTATAAAATAGTCCATGTGGACTAAATTTCATCTTAGAACGACATATCATCCACATACTGATGGCAAAACTGAGAGGGTCAGTCATGCATTAGACGATATGTTGAGGTTTTGTATAATGGGCTTCAAAGGCAGTTGGGAGTCCCATTTACTGCTAGCAGATTTTGCGTGTAATAATAATTATCAGATTATTTTTATAGGCCCTCATGAGGCACTTTATGGGAGACCATGTCGATCACCAGTATGTTTGTTAGACATAGGCAAAGCTAGACATTTGGGATCAAAATATGTCTAAGAAACTACTAAAAAGATTAAATTGATCCGAGAGGGAATCAGAATCAACCATGATAGACACAAGAGCTATGTCGATAAGAATCAGAAGCCGCGAACACCTCGACCAAGTGCATATTGTGTTTCATATCTTTCGACTCCTTCCATATTTCACCCTAAGGATGCATATCAAGATACTAATTTGGGTGAAATTAAGTTAGACTCAGATGCATCATATAATGAGCAGTCCGTGAGTATTTTGGATCGACAAATCCAAAAGTTTCACTCCAAGGAGATACCACTAGTGCGAGTGGAGTGTAATACATTTAGGAGCATGAGGACTTGATGAGGCAACATTTCCCCCATTTGTTTTGACCCCAGTATATGAGTTGTTATTATATTTTGACTCCTTCTAATATGAGGATATTATTTTGACTCATACTTATATGATGAGATTATTTTGACTAAATCCTATATGAGGAGATTATTTTGACTCATTCCTATACGAGGAGTTTATATTGACTCATATATATGTAGGTGATGATTTTGACTCATTCTTATACGAGGATATGATTTTGACTCACACACATGTGAGGAGAGATTTTAGCTCATGCGCAAATGAGAAGATGATTTTGACTCATTTTATATGAGGGGATGATTTGGACACATTTTATATGAGGAGATAGTTTGACTCATTTTGTATGAGGAGATAACTTGACTCATTTTATATGAGAAAATAGTTAGCTTATTTTATATGGGGAGATAATTTGACCCATTTCATACGAGGAGATAGTTTGACTCCTTTTATATGAGGAGATTATTTTTAATTTATGAGATAACAATTTTTTTGACTAGATGAAGTAAGAACTTAATTACAAATTTTGAGGATGAAATTATTTTAGTTAGGGGGAGATTGTAATTCACCATAAATGTCAAAGAACTAATTTAATTAATTAGGATTCTTAATCTTTAACTGAATTTTTGGAATTTTTTTAGAAAATTAATAACTGTTTTTAAATAAAAACTGAATTTTTATAAAAACAATTATGGAAAAATTAAGTTATATAAGAAACTTACTGAAATTTGGGAATTATTTGAGAAAGAAATTAATTTAAAATGTTGAAGGCTTTTAATTTATTATGTGTAAATTAAGAAATGTAATTGGTGGGGTGGATAAGGTTAATAAGGGAATTGAAGTATAGACTTAGAGAGGAAGCTAGGGTTAAGGAAAAAAAGAGTAAAAGTTTAAGAAGTAGGGAATTTATATAAAATCTAAGGGAGACCTTAACCCTACTAACTCCCACAGTTCAACTCTCAAATCATAAATTATCTCTATTATATTCAAAACAAAAATTGTACAACTTTGGAAGAACAATTAAAGTATTGTTTCAAGGGGACTCTTTTGTACATCACTAGGGCTCTTTTTTACACAAATTTGGGGTTTTGAGGAGCCTCTATTATTTCAAAAAAAATTCTTCTATCTTTCTTTGGGGATTTAGTATTCATCAATCAAGACAAGATAATTATACTCTCTCCTCTCATAATATAAATACTGATTTCTACCTAAATAAAATTTTCTAAATTATTAAAATTTTGTAGAGATAATTAAGTTATTTGATGAATTTAAAAGTTGTGATTTTTATAAATAAATGAATGAACCCAATTCTTGAAATTGTATGTTTAGTTTAAATTAGTTTAACTGAACTTAGTCATAGAATTGTATGTACCTTCTTTAGATTCTTACGTGAATGGAAGCAAGTGATAGACTACTATAAATGTATTTATGAATTTCCCCTCACATATTAATGTATAAATTGGATACGAATTAACATGGGAAATTAGGATTTTTAAGTAAGGATTGATCTTAATAACTATGATATACCATATTTAGGGGGTATGGGAGCATAAAACTTTGTTTTAAGACAAAGTGGTGATTTGAATTCTGGGCATAGGACATGGGTTGTACAGATATAATTCTGGGTGACTTAGGTTTTCGTTCATCGTGTGAATGGACATAGTTTTTACGGTGCTCAGGGGTTGAGAACGAGCATAATTTTTATCGTGCGAATGACTACATTTTATACCCATATGAATGACCCTAGCGAGGTTTTGTAATTTTGTTAAACATTGAGAACCCATATAATAATTTTAGAAGTATCCCTTTACTCAGTAAGTTATACTTATACGAAAATTTTTAGATCTTAAAACATAGAAATTGGAAATAGTAGTACTCTCAATGTTTTAGACATAAACGAAATCTTTAGTTAGACTTTGTGGATAGTATATGTGTTATTAACCTTATGCGTGAGGGAAAAGTGTGATAATAAACTAATTAAAGATGCCATTTGGATACTATTTGTATATACCATATGGGCCTATTACGAATTAATAAATAACGCCTCATGGATTGACTCCGAGCATGGGTTTGGTATACTTGATATAAATAAGTAGAATGATGTACCAGTATTTGTATAAACACTAAATTTATTTGGATAAAAGTTAATCAAATAAATGTAGAACTTATTATTTATACTCATTATTAATAGTTTTACTACGTCAATCCATAGTTATTATCTTGTTGCAGTGGGTCTGACCCATGGCGTTGCTATAGATGCTCCCATGTACCCGACCTAATGTTTTACTTGAGCACACTATCTTCCATTCCATTTACCACCGAATCTTGAAGATGTAGGGGTCGTACCTAATTTTTTGATTTGCTTATTTTATTTTGAAAAATGAGAGGTTTACTTATTTCTTCATACTTATATTAATATGTAAAAGATAAATTAGTGTTGAGAGAATTACTGTGCTTTAGGTTTTTTTCTTAGTGATGTAATTAAATTTTACTCATTATATATCAGTATTTGAGGATTTCTCGTGTCGATCATTACTTGGTTTATCATTTGTGTTTGTTTATTATTACATGTTAAGGATGAAACTTAAATTGTTTTTACAAACTGTAAATTTTGATAAATAGACCTGATCAACTTAATTATTAAAAAGTAGGGGCTTTGTAAATTTAGGACCTATTATAATATGTATTTTGGAAATAGGACAACAAACATTTTATTTATGGTTTTTGTCCCTATTTTTGAATAAAGCCGCTGGCGCGGACCCATATTCATAAAACGTCAACCAATCACAGCATGCCACGTGTCCCTTTAATTTGAAAATAGGGACTAAAAATGGAAACGAAATGTTTGTTGTCCTATACCCATAATCAATATTATTTTAAGCCCTAAAATTACATAATCTATAAAAAGTATAGGGTGTCATAGGCTTTGATACCAATTCATGGGGATCGATATATGAAGATTAAAAAAAATAGCCCTTGAACCTCTGATTAATCATACAATAGAAAGTTCAAAAGAAAAAAGTAGGTTCATAAACCAAACCCATGTTTACAAATACAATACCTTTGTGGATCCGGTTGCAATCCGATATGGAGAAAGGTATTTTTTGGTGATGGAGTGATTCCTTCCTTTCGTCCTACAAAATTTTGCATATGTTCATTGAAATACTTGGATCTTTTAGTAAATTGTCCTCCTAAATCTAGGTAGGTGTGTAGGAACCTCTTGATATGAAAAGTCTTTCTTTTGAGTAAGATATGGTACTCTCTCTATTGGCCTTTTCATAAAAGCATGAATAGTGTTTTCTCTCCCCCCCCCCTCTCAAACCTCAATAATGAATTACATAACTTAAAACCCTAACTTAAACCAATATATATTAGTATAAATTGTGGTCTTGGGCCAAACTGGTTTTCCTGAGAATCTAAACCTAACTACTTGGGTATATGTACTATACTAGGAACCCATGACAAATAATTAAATGGCCAATTTACAATTAGGTCCCTTATTGAAAAATTTTAAACATTTAAGAACAATTTACTATTAGGTCCACTTGTTATGCCACTAGCGTGAACTTATACAAGAAGAGAATTAGTGGACCTAAGAGCTTAAAATTTTCCAAAATTCCTTTAGTGTTTAAAATTTATTTGAGATGGACCTAAGAGTTCTTTACTATAATTAAATTAGGCTACAGCCTCATAGTTTATTTCAATTCTTAATTTAATCATAATTAATTACATAAAATAATTATGGTTGCGCTCTAATTTTATAATCTTATAAATCACTCGGATATAAAGAGGTCTTATTTGAAAAGTTGATTATAGTGCATAATGTGATTCTCCGCGATAAGCTTTCGATACTCGATTAGTTAAATCAATTTGCTGCTAATCGATTTTAACCAACATTTAGTCAATCCCTCAATTCTTAGACTTAACTTATTTGATGCTCCACCGGATTATAAAAATAATCCACTGATCAAGTTTTAATTAGTGGAAATAAATCTTATAAGTCTATCTACGAGGTATTGTAATCCAAGATATCATTTGGATGTGTATTCCTCCGAATTATGATCTCAGACCTACTCAAACAGCTTTTACCCAATATGAGGGGATCTATTGGCTTGATATAAATTTGAATCACACCAATGGAAATTAATGAAATAATTGCGCAAGCATACCAATTCTCATAACTCTGAAGATTAAGAATCTATTCATCTTTTGCAAATGGTGTGAGATTACTTAACTCAAATAAAGGGAACTCTTAAACTTAAAATCACACTAGTAATCTTGTTCAATTCATTTCTGGATGTATCGGTCACAATCCTCCTTTAAACTGTTTAACAAGTTCTAAAACCATGAAACATGCTCCCCTAGTTTGAGATAAACCAATAGTATTGTACCGCAATCGTTATGATAGGATGCTAACTCCGTATCTAGGTAGTGAATTGCTCAATAGTACTAGAATCAAAATTACAATCTCCTATGATTAATTTTATCCTAGCTCACTGAAATTCCTACGAAGTACATTTGATCGACATATATGGAACAATATATTTTATAAACATAAATATAATAGATTCTTAGAGGCGTGATTCTTATTTAGCAATGAACTAGAAACTCCTTTTATTAATAAATAAAAATATCAATACATGGTTTTAAGAATAAAACCCCGAGAATAGGATTGTAGTGGGGAGACGTAATATGAATGGAACTCTAGGAACTAAGGTGCATAATCGTACCCGATAAACTAATAAATATTGGGTTGAGGAGATTATGGTTTTAAATGGGAAATATGATAAAGATTTGTGGTTGAAAGAGTAAGGGATTATTAGGAATATAAATGGCATTATTGTTTCTTATATTATTTGTCCTACACATATCCTTGAGGAGATGTAAATTTATTTTATAATTATGATTTGTAATTCATGAAAAATAGGTGTAGTTGTGACTTTGAACTTTGGTTGTTATTTTAGTTTATGTTTACTTTGTTATGAATGTATATGTTTATGTTTTAGGCAATGTTAACTTTGTTATGTATTTTTATCTAGAGGTTTTGTGATAATTTTTTATGTATTTTGATTTGTTGTGGTTGGCAGCTATTAGAATTTAGTGTATTGGTTGTTAATTGCCACATATCTTAACCATAACAATTTTACACTATATCTCTAAGGATTGTCATGGTTAGTGACCACGATAAATCTTTGACAAAAATAAGGCTTTGTTATGATACTATGACTAACAAATATCGCCTTCTACTTTAAGAATTTTTCATAAGAGGTAAATGGACATGAAAATGGGCTTTATCATGATCAATAACAGTGACAAATATATTTGTCACCTCAAATTTTCTACTCTCAAAGGTCTTGAAAATTCTTATTTGTCAGTATGAATGACCGTGACAAGTCAACAATCTTGGTGTAGTATGAAGAATCTTCATTTGTCCTTGTGTGAGCCTTTACCCTGCATATCTATCGATACGTATTGATCTTTTTGCTCATTGCAAATGGTTACAAATTTTCATCGGAAATAGATTCATGGGAAGGATTGATTTGAGCACCGAATTATGGATTCACAATTTCCTTAATTATTTTACTTCTTTAAAAGACAAAAGTTGGGGAACTTGATTATATTCCTTTTTTGTAGGTAAAATTGGGTCCGTTTTAGGATGTCAGTTGTTGTGGACATACGTCATGCGGTTATTTTCTTAGAAAGTGGTGTTTAATGATAGGACATGATCCTTCATATCCATGTTTCCCCTTTGCACTTAAACCCTCCCCATTTAGCATTTCACTCACTTCCTACAACAACTATATTAACACGATTCAACAAACTCGTAAGCATTCACCACTTTTTTCTTTCTTTATTTCTCTTTCTATGCCTATATATATATATATATATATATATATATATATATATATATATATATATATATATATATATATATATATATATATATATATATATATATATATATGCATGTGTGTGTAAGTGCATGTGCGTGTGTGTAATTTATCTTCTTTTAAATAATTTCTTTCACTTTTGGAATAACATCGTATATATCTTCTCCAACTTTTTATTTCCTCGTAAATAAATTTAAATTTATGTGATGACACCGTCCATAGTGAAAGGAAAATGAGTTTGATATGACATGTTGCATGACACGTGCAATTTATGTAGCTGTAACAGTCAGGTCGCATAGATATTACAGAGTGACTAAAGGCAAATCAAGGAAAATGACAACACATATGGACGGATAGATTTTGGATGGAACTCAACTACCTTAAAGATAATATCAAGAATATTGGTTGATCACTATGAAAAGGGTCTAAGACTCTGGGACTCTTTTTAAAAAAAAATAAATAATATATAAAAAGATGGTAGAAAAGCCTTACCACAGTGGCATTTACAACGAATGGCAGGAAGAACTTGCTAGGACATAAAGAAAATATAACAAGACTATTAGATTCTACAATTTGGGCAACCTTGTTTATCCATCTTAAAGAAACCTCGAACACCTTGAGGCAGATCCGTAACAAGGTTAAATAATAAGGAAGATTGAGAATAAATCCCATGATTGGCCAAACTGTTAGCGATAGAGTTAGCTTCTCTAAAGAAGAGATTAAAAGAAACTTGAATAGGAAGTCTTCGAATCTCCATGATAGTCTCAATAAGGTGCCATGGAGGTTTAAGATTCTTACCAGATATAATATCAATAACAAGTTTAGAATCAGATTCTAAAATAATGTTATTGATATTTAAGTCGATACATAAATTTAAACCTCTAAGAATGTCAACGCATTCAGCTTTATGATGTCAGTTTAGGCCTTCAAATGTAGAAAAGCATGAATAAGATTTCCCTGATGATCTCTGAGGATACCTCCAGACCCTGAATCCCCTGGATTATCTTTAGTAGTCCCAACAGTTATAAGTTTGTAAATACCTTCATTTGGCGTTGACCAAAAAATCAACTTCATAATTCGTACCTTGGAACATACCTTTAGATTGAAAGACCTGTTGATGTCCTCATGGAGAGTATCCTTGGAGTAGAAGCATTTGTTAGAAGAGATTTCAGAGATAATGCGATAAACATTTGAAATGACCTTCTTACTGTCCATCAGAATATTTTCAAAGGCACATGAGTTCCTACTCAGCCATATACTCCATAAGATGAGCCCAGGAGTAATGGATGGGAGGAATTTAATGTAATCTGTGGGGTGAGATCTTAGCCACTAGGACATCAGCATTTGATTCAAAGATGAAAAAGAAACTTTAATACCTAGAGAGTCTGCGAAGTGTTTCCAAACATCTGCAGCTATGGGACCATTTATAAATAAATGGTCCATAGATTCAAAACTAGCATGACAACAGGAACATATAGAGGCTAGATGGATACCTTTATTCTGAACTACAGCATGAATTGGAACAATTTTGTGAAAACATTTCCATAAGAACAAAGAAATTTTAGGAGGAAAGGAGTTATTCCATATATTTTTGCAGATAAGAGAAGATGGCTTGACATATCTTGAGACTTCCCACACAGATTTGGAAGAGAATTTACCATTTGTAGTAAGTTTCCAGTAAATAGAATCTTGTATAGTAGTAATGTGAATGTCAGTATCTTCTTGGACTACTTTAATCCTCTTAAAGATATGGGAACCACTGTTAGAAGTGCAATCTTTATATTCGGCAAAGAAGAATTCAGACCACAGGGAAGTAGAAGATCTAAGAGACCACCACATTTTCATACTAAAAACATTGCAAATATCTTCCATTTATTTGAAACCCAAACCACCTTCTTGAACTTGAAAACATAAGGACTCCCATTTCACCCAATGAAGCTTTGTGCCAAATTTTTTGGAAGAACCTCAAAGAAAGTTACTGAAAATTTGTTGAATGGAGTAAAGAGTTTTTTTGGGAGGTTTTAGATCTGCTAGAGAGTGGAGGGGGATAGATTCTAGAACTGATTTGATGAGAGTTCTCCTTCCAGCCATTGATAAGAACTTAGATTTCCATCCATCCATCTTGGCTCTAATTCTCTTGATCAACTCTGAGAAATATAATCTCTTGATCTTCCCAAAAAATATTGGACATTCCAGATAGTTGAGAGGGATAGGCTTCATTTTAAAAAAAGTGATGTCTTCAATGTTAGAGATCCTTCTTCTGAGAATTGAAGAGTGAACAGTGAAGCTACTTTTCGAACAGTTGATTAACTGACCTGAAGCTTTTTTAAACTTTTTCAAGAAGGCTTGTAGATTTTTTTAGAGACTAATAGCTTCCATCACCGAAATTATAAAATCATCGGCAAAACTCAGGTTAAAAATAGCAGGAGATTCTCTAGGAAGGGAATAAGGTTTGATTTTACCAGATAAAAGAAGATTATGTATACCTTATGATAGAGTTCCAGCTATAAGAACAAATAGACCTGGAGATAGGGGGTCTCCTTGCTTTAGACCTTTATGAGATTTGAAAAATCCAGAACGTTGGCCATTGATGATAGTGGAGAACCAATTGTTTGAGAGACATCTCCAAACTCTATCAATCTAAGTTTCTGAAAAACAAAATTTTTTGAGGGTCTTGATTAAGAGAATCCATGAAACCTTATCATATGCCTTAGAGAGGTCCATATTGATAACCACATTTCCACCATTAGGTTTTCTTCCAATCATTTGCATAAGCTCCTGAGTAAGCATGATATTCTCAGAATTTTTTCTCCCCTTTATGAAGCCTGCTTGAGACTTAGTAATAATGTCAGGAAGGATTTGTGAGAGTCTAGATGAAAGAATCTTAGAGATAATTTTAAAACTGAAATTGCTCAAGCTTATGGGCCTAAAGTCTGAGGAACAGTTAGATGGCTAAAATTTAGGGATTAAAACAATGTTTGTGCTTATCCAGTATGTAGGCAATACTCCTCCAGAAAAGAAGTAGAGAACAATATTGACTATGTCTTCTTTGATAACCTCCCAATTTGATTGATACAAGAAGCCATTGAAACCATCAGGACCAGAGCTGCTATTTGCATTAAGATCTTTAATTTCTTGACTTATTTCAGCCTCTGAAGGAAATTCATCAAGAAATTGAGAGTCATTAGGGGAAACTTTAGCTTCAATATAGTTTAGAATATCATCTTCACCTTCAATGTTATCTGCAGCCAAGCTATCCTGAAAGAAGTTAATGAAGACTTCTTTAATTTGGTCAATCTCTTCTACCCAATTACCATCTTTGTTTTTAATTCTATGGATCATTAAATAAGCTTGTTTTTGTGTCACATCAGCATGGAAAAAATTTGCATTCGAATCACCTTCAATGGTCCATTTTCCTCTTAATTTCTGCCTCCAGAATTCTTCTTCATACAGGTTTACTCTATTGATAATAGAAGGGCCATCCTAAAAAAAATCTCCAAAGCATCCACTTCACTCTCGAGAGATTAGACCTGATAAAAGATATTCTTAAAAGACTGCAGGTTCCAGGTTATAAGATCAGCTTTTAATCTTTTAAGCTTCTGGGAAAATCTTATGAAAGGGTTTCCTTCCACATGTTGGGACCAAGACTTGGTAAGAGTATCTTTGAAATCAGGTAAGAGCACCGGGAATTTAAAATTTTAAAAGGTTTGGGAAGATGGTCTAGCTGAGTTTTGATAGTGAATAGGAGGGGGTGATCTGAACAAGTCTTGTTTAGGTGCTTTAGGGAAAAATTGGGGAATTTTAAGTTCCATTCAAGGGAAACCAAACCTTTATCAAGTCTAGGCCAAATTTTACCTTGACCCCTATTGTTATGCCATGTGTATTTTGTGCCCAAGAACCCAACTTCCATGAGACCTATTTGATCAGTAAAATTATTGCAGTCTACTACTGCTTGAATATGAATAGAGTTACCTCCCTTCTTGTCAGATGAATAAGAAACTACATTAAAATCACATGTTAGAAGCCAAGGAGATCCATGGGTAATTCTTTTGTGGCTGTTAAGAGAATCCCATAAATGCATTCTTTCATGTCTAGAACAGTTGGCATAAACTAGAGACACAAAAACATGAGAGGGGAAGTGAGGGAGATGAATCTTAAGAAGCATAGCTTGATCATCTGACCGAATTAGATCACAATCAATTCCATATCTCCAACAAAACCAAAATTTTCTATTAACATAGGAAACACATCCATCAAAACCAATAATTCTACTGAGATCTTCAATATCCATTTTAGAGGCTTTTGGTTCAATGAGAGGAATGAATGGAAGCTTGTACATCTTACAGAGATTTTTTATCCTTCTTTGAGAGGGATTATTTGATAACCCTATAATATTCCACAAGAGAAAATTAATCATTTATGGGATAGAGGGAAAGAATTGAGTGGAACCTTTGTAGATGATCTTGTTAATCTTCTTTTCATAGGATCTGCAGGCCTACAAAGTTTAGTATGATTATTTCGAGCAGATACAGAGGTCATTGGGAGTTGAGGAAGGTCCTCATTTGACTTCATAGCTTCAATATTATTGGACATAGACTTTGAGAAGGTCTTAAGGTCCTCCAATAGAGGGGGGATGTTCCCTTGTAACCTTACTCATCATCAAACCAATATAGAGGATCATGCAAAGATTGTAATTTGTTAACTATTTTAAGCTTACCAATAGGATATAGCCCAAGACAATCCATCACTTGGATCTCTTTTTTTTCAAATTTATCTTCATGACTCCTATGTCTAAAGTTCTGGATTATTTTTTTTCAGTTTGTAATGGCTAATAGCTATAGGATCAGAAGGGATAGATAAATTTGGACTACTTTGGCTTTGGGAGGACTATTTTTAGGGAGTTTTTAAATTAGGATTAGATTTTTGATAGGTAATTTGGTTTGAGGTTGAGGAATTGTTTGATGTTGACTTCGGATTGAGAATGGAATTTTCCAATTAAGGGACTTGTGTTTAACTTTTATCAATAGGTTCTTGACTCAAAGGGCATGGGTCTTGAAGGGGAGTTAATGGGATTTACATGTTAGCAGGCTTAATGGCATTTGGGTAGGTTTTTATGGCTTGTGAAAGAGGTTTAGAGATTCTTGAAAGAGTCAACGAATGGTTAGGTATTTCATTGGGGTTGTTATCTATTTGAGGCCTTTTTTCCTTCCATGTAGTTGTATTCTCCTTCTGATTAATCTGTTAACTTCTAAACTAACATGGAGCCCTGTCATGGACAATCTTTGAGCAATCAGTACAATAAAGGGGAATAATTTCATATTCTATTTTTTTTCCAAAAGCCATCTTCACCACAACCAATCCATAGACGATAAGGTCTATGAATTATGAGATCTAACTCCACGCATATTCTGGCCATGCTAAGTCTATTACAAGACACAGTTGATGCATCAAGTTTCAATGGATTACCTACTACTTGGGCAATAGAGTAAAGGTAAGACTTTGAGAAGAAATGAATTGGAAGACCAGGTAGGTTTATCCAAGATGGAGCAATAGGGCTTTCAATATCTGGCTTGAAATTTGGAGTCCATTTGAAACATCTCATAAGGGATTCGCCAAAGTACCATTAACTGTGCATCCATATACGAATGAAATCTTCTTCAATGAAAAGTTTGATCAAAATATGTTTTTGATCAATCAAACCTATTTGAAAGGCTCCTTTCAAACTCATGGTATGGAATGTTTTCCTTATTTCTTCCAGTGGCCTTCCATGAGAAAACTTCCCAACAATGGAATATTTGAATGGTTCAGCAAGTTTTTGAATATCTTTTTATGAAAACCTAATTACTGGCTCACCTTTGTGGGAGGAGATGGGTAGTAGAGGAATTTCTATAGAATTTTTTATACCTATAACTATATTTGCAAATGATTTCGATGGGGGGAGTGAGGGGTCAGGGGGGTTGGGAAGAATGTTTGGGATTTTGGCGGCTAGAGAGGGAATGTTTGACATTAGGTCAGCAACTTTGATATCCTCTGGGACTCTTGCATCAATAAATAGGCATTAGTGTAATGTTCTAGTGCATCGAATTACACATATATATCCATAGATTGGACTCTCGACTAGAAACCCTAGCACTCCAAGTTGTTATCTTCTCCCAAAGTAATAATACTTTTCTCTTCATTCTTCCTGAACATATGCAAACTGACCTGCCGAATCTCATACATCTATGTCTCATTTTCAGATTGCATTTATATTTAGGGTCAACTGTTATTAACTATTTATTGTAATCCATTAAAGAATAATAGTCCTAATTCTATATGAGGGCCCATAATTCCTACTATTCGTATGATGAAATGAGTGTTCGATTAGAAGTTGAAAGTGTGAGGAAGGAAAAAACTCCTTCTAGGTCCCCTCTACCCCCAATGATGTAAGAAGGTCTAGGGGATGCACAACTTAAAGGTATGGTCCTAGCCCTCGACGTAACACTCCTTCTACGGAGCCCCTGCTAGTAATTCAAAGTCATGATAGGTCAACCTATATGAGGAACGATTGAATGTATGATAGGTGTAAATTTCTCAATCAAATATTTAGTTAATTGAATAGTAAAAAAATGGTGGGTTTAATTCTAAAAAATTAGAATATCATAGAAGATGAAGAGTACATTCTCTAAGACTCCCTTAGGGTGGATATAGTGGTAGAGCATCCATATCGAAAAGTCCACAAGCAATGCATTCTAATCTCCCTCAATTGGATGATGGGTTCTTTAATCCCCCGACCCGGATTTATGGGTTACCCCCGAGTCAACCCAATTCAAATCAACTCGTTAGGTGTGAAGTGCAATGAAACAACGTAAATAATGTTGCTAGTCCAGTTTTATTTAATTACCATTTCACTTATTAGAATGCTATTCCAATTTCAGGATAACTATGTGTCGGTCCCATGGAGAGCACCCCAAAGTCCACGTAAACAGACCTTGCTAACGTAAATATAAACAAAATATACTTACCTGCAAAATGCCCTCAAATTACGAAACCGCTCCCAACTTGTCGTAACAAAGTAGGGATATGAGCCTATGCCCAGTGGGATTTATACAAGCAATATAGAAACGAATGGTAAAAAGGAAGAATCACACGCTACAACTACATGAATGTGAAAATATGTATATATATATATACGTACACCTCTGAAACTACAAATTCAACGCATTAATTGTTTTACTTTTGAAAACCATATTTTCCCAGATTAGTTGACATTAATCTTATTAAAGGCTCCCTTTGTTCATACTTAGTGTTCCCACTTTATTTAACTCACCCTGTTTGACGTTTGTAAACCTTTCACGTAATTTATCAAAAAGCCTTTCGTTTATCAAAAATTAACCCATTCATTTATGTGAATGTACTTTAGTATTTTCATTTAAAATCATCATTTCCACACACACATCCGTCATGTTAGAAAATACTCATTTACCTTTCAAAAATCCTTTTTATAAAACTTTCTTATGTTAAACATGGGTTAAACCATTAGGTTTATTAACCACTCATTTATCCACTTTATTTACCCTTTTTCCTTATCTTATGGACACTAGTAGATTTACGCATTAACTTGTCTATTTAGCCTTTACAGGCATATTTGTTCATTTCATTCAAGTTAGATTGTATTTACACGTTCACACCATAACCCATCTCTCGATTCGTGTTACTCATTTCATTTAACTTTTTTCTCAGAATCATCCAATACCACATACTTCCATGGGCTCCACACCGCCGGCTATGCGCACCATATGCTCTGGCCAGTGATTTAGGGCTTTCACCCAAGGGCTCCAGGACCTTCTTGCTTTATCTTGGTGTCGTACGAGTTCTTTTCATATGTGAGTGTATGGTGGTGGGCAAGTATTAGATGTAAAAAGGTTTTCCCCTAAGGCTTGGAGAGAAGAGAGAGTTTAAGTAAATAAATGAAATGTGGCTCACACACAATTTTCTCTCCCTCTTATAATCGAACTACTGACATACTTACCAACTAAAGAGATCATATTTTCCCAATAAACTTCTATATCAGGTGTCAATTACTCCTTCATTCGATAGCACATGGGATTCCATGGTGGGTATGCTCATAGCTCATGCCTCACTCTCTCTCCTTCATTTATAAAACCAAATACCCTTAAATTCAATGATACACTCCTATCGAAATGGTCTAGCCTAAGGCTGACCTGAGATAGCCTTGGCCAATGAATGGTTGACAGTGCTTGCAGATCTGACACAACCCGGGCATCATTCCAGTGATTGGGGTCATCATTTGACTAACACATCATGTCGTTCAAATGACATGATTGTCACTTGAACGAACCATTGCAGTGATGTCACTTTCCACTAACCCCAATCCATCTTCTCTTACCCATTAATTTAGTTATCTCCTATAGGGGACATTGAACCTAGTTTTAACGACGGATGATGTTTTATAATAATAATTCTTCTTTATAATTTAGTGATTTCCTTTATATTTTTAATCAATTCCCTCTCATATAAAATTTACGTATAATTTAATAAATTCTCGGGCGGGATATTACAGTTTCATCCATAAAACCTTTAGCTATGGTCTATTGTTGGCTCAACTTGAAAAATCCAGTCACAGTAATAGTTCGGCCAAGACTATGCCTCTAGTGAAGAACATCAACATTTGTGATTTTTGAGAATTTATCAATCATGAATTGGAAGGGCGCCTAACCCCAACTTGGAGCAAACTCCGAAAGACTTTGCTAGGAGTGCTTTGGGTCATAGATTAATGTCCCCTTTAACTTTTGAAATAGAGTTATTAAAATCCCTAAAGAAGTTGTTCATTCCTAAGATCACGACGAATGATCAAATGACGGATCCACCTAATCATATTAGGAATTATAAATCATTTCTGTCCCTATTGAGTCAACACGATGTCCTTATAATTTGTGTTTTTCCTTCCACTTTAAGGGATATCGGTCTTAAGTTATTTAAGAATCGAATCGGTCAATCGATCCCTGTAAAGAATTGGTTGAACAATTTACGTCGTATTTTATTACTAGAAGGAAAATGGTGTAGGAAGTTGACTCCATAATTACCGTCGGGCAAAAGAAAGGGGAATATCTCAGGAAGTACAATTAGTGATGTTGGGAGTTTATCAATGATATTAACAATTAGAGGGAGCATTATGAAATTTTTTTCTGTAAGTTTGGCCTTAACAGGCATACAACCTCAATCATTCTCTCACCATGGATGATCTTTTGGCTCGTATTGAGAAATACGCCAGGGTTTAGGATGAGCTATTCAATGTTAATACCCAGGAGGAATATCCTTGTAAGGAACTTAAGAAGGAAAATGTAAATAAATTACCTAAAGTAGGAACCTAACGGACATCAACCAATAAAGGGTACAAAATAGAGGAACATAAGGGATGATCAAAATGGAAGCCGATGAGAATGCTTACTAAGCAGTGGACACTTTTTTCATGGAACTAATTTACAAGATGCTTTTTCACATAAAGGATAAGACGTACTTCAAGAAGCCACCCAAGATGTCTAGCGGCACCAAAACTAGGGACTCTAATATCATGTGTACTTATCATCAGGGTCATTTCCATAAGAAAGAGAAATAAAATATGTTTAAGCAACACTTAGAATAACTCGTCCAGGTGAGGCATCTTAAGGAAGAAGTTGATGCTAAAATTACAAAATCTTCAACATGTGTCAATGTGGTTGAAAACAGGGACAAAAAGAATCTCCCACTGTTAGGAATTATCATTAACATTCAGGACTCTACTAACCCTTCCTAGTGCACATATAAAAAATTGAGGAAAGAGTCTGGATTGCATACAAAAAGATTTCTAGGTAGAAGTATCAAATACCGTCCTCACTAAGAAAGAGAGTATGGACATCAATCTTGATTGGGAAATCATGTTCACCAATGATGACCTAGTCAGTATTTATTTACCTTATAAGGATTCCTCGGTCCTTAACCTCTGGGTGGCTAACTTCGACATCAAGAAAATACTAAATGATCAAGGAATTTGTCATATATCATGTATATTAATCTATTATACAATGTTGGGTACAATATCGAAGTTTTAGACACAATGTTTGGCTCCCTGATTGGTTTCAATGGTAACATCGAGACACCATTGGAAAAAATAAAATTATCGATTAAAGTTGTCCCTATCAATCATGAGATCAAGTTTTATGTGATCCAATCAGATTCTCCCTACAATGCCATCCTACGTAGGGTATGGCCACATACACATAGACCCACACCCTCTTTGCTTTATCAAAAGGTTAAATTTATAGCTGATCATGTGATCTTCGAGGTTAGGGTGATCAAGGAGTAGAACGAAGCTAGCTTATTTTCTCTATTAAAGAAAAACAATCTCATCCCAAGAAAATTTAAGATGATGGTGATTCAGATGCCTTATAACTCAAATTTATCACAAATGCAGTGGAAGAAACTAGGCGTGTCCTGCCTATCGAGAAATGGAGGAACTGAAAACCACTCCTCTATATTCATCCCAATAAGACAAGAATTTCTCGATCGATTTCGAATTATTAAAAGGCATGACATAGAATCTCATTTAATTACTTAGAATGAATGAAAATTTCTTTTCCTGACAACCCTATGATCTTCAGGTAATTGACCCAGACGTGCTTGCAATTAGCTGCATGTGGATCCTGCTTATCGGTTGGTCAAGTGAAAGCCAAAAAAGGAAACCCTTGACAAAGTCATTGAAATGGAGAATGAAGTTTAGAATCCACTTCATCCTAAATCCATAAAGGACATAAAATTTCCTGATTAGATTCCTAACATAGTTATGGTAAGAAAGAAGAGTAGGAAATGGAGAGTCTATGTTTATTTCACGGATATCAATAATACTAGCCCAACATAAAGTTTTACCTTGCCTATAATCGATCACCTTGTCAATTCAACAACAAGACAACAACGCATGCTCAAGTTACCATCACATACCCATGTTCAACCCATATTAAGATAAGGCTTCTTTAATCACAACCCTGGGACTTCACTCTTATAATATCATATCTTCGACCTCAAGGATGTTGGATCAACATATTGTGTTTGGGATGTAGATACGATCAAACATGTAGGTTTATATTGACGATATGATTTTCAAAATCAAGTACCTAACTAACCACATCAAAGATGTCTCTAATACCTTGAAAATAATGAGAGACTACAAATGAAGTTAAATGCCTCTAATTATTCTTTTGGTGTCATTTTTGCTAGTTTATATGATACTTGGTAACACAAAGGGATATTAAAACCAATGCAGAAAATATTGAGGAAATAAAAAACATAAAGAAGTCGACCATTGTCAAATATGTTCTTGTATTAAACGGGATATTAGTCTCACTTAATCGATTTATATCACGATGATTCAAAAATGTCATTCATTTTTGGGAGACTTGGAAAAGTTAAACACCATGATCTAGAGATAAGAATGTGATAAATTACTAGAGAAGATCAAGTAGTATTTTGGATCTCCCCCTTTGTCGTCAATGTAGGTAAGTGGTGAGAAGTTCCTGTTTTACCTAGTTGTGTCACAATGTGCAACTAACAGAGACCTACTTTGGTATCAATATAAAGAGCACTTGCATGTTTAAACATACCAGATACGTGCCCATTGGGAAGTTATCCTTATCTTTAGTGATGTCTTCAAGAAAGTCAGGCCATGACTTCGATTCCCACACTATTGTCATCCAATCATCCTTTTCGCTTATGAAGGTATTGAAAAAGGCTTATGTATCCAATAGGATGACCAAATTGTCATTGGAACTAGTTGAATTTGACATTATCTTTAAACACTAAATAACTATAAAGGGGAAAGTGTTGCCCGATTTCGTCATCAAGTTCTCCACAAGCCCAAAGGGAGAGGAAACTCAACCTAGTCCCTTCCTAGAGATGTTCAACGCAGAGTAAGTAGATAAATAATAGAGATGGATATCATTCATAAATAGTGCATCCAATGAGCGAGTAACTAACGTTGAAATTATCTTCATAACCTCACAAGGTTTCCTAATTGAATGAATAACCCATTTAGGATCCAGGGGATCTAATAATGAAACAAAGTATAAAGCCATGATAATTGGTCCAGTAAGGGCGATTGTGACGGGATCACTGGATACTTTCGTGAACTATGATTCCTGTTTGAGCTCAAATAAACTCAATGGGGAATATAAATCGAACGATTCAAGGGTTCTCGCTTACTAGGACAAAGCTAGGAAAATCTCGAAGTCCTTTACATCGGTGCTATTAAAATAGTTATTGAGTAACTAAAATAGTCATACTGATGCCTTGGCCACATTAGCATCAACAATTGACACGAATATGAAAAGAACGATAAAAGTGGAATTCATCAACTAACCAAGCATTAATGAACAATAATCATCACAAAAAATTATGCATATTGAGTCGGTCCTAATATGACCAATACTAACAACTGGGCTGCAGACACTAAGTGAAAGGCCGCTTCCTGGGAACAAATAGACCACGACTCATCTCAGTGGTTCATTTGTAACACCATTGCCTACGATATATAGGCTGCGGTAAGCATTTAACATCAACCGATGTCATCTCATTGAACATGCGCTGTCTAGATTCAACCAAGTCGCGGCTAATTGCTCCTTCCACAAAATAACCTGCCGTGGATATTAACACATCATCACTCACTTGATGACTGTCCTACTTCTGTAAAGATTCGATGATCGTACAATTTATCCAAATTTCACGTGAAACTTCCTTTTTACTTTTAAATATTAAAATGCTTATCTCACAAATAAACGGATAGATCTAACAGCGAAGCCCTGCCAAAATATCAACACTACCTCTCTCTACAAGCTAACAAACACTTGGGAGCTTACTTGGCCACAACCACTTAAGTAATTCCCTTACATGCTATATCCCTAGTTATCCAGCTTTACTAAATTCCTGTATTGTCATATCTATCTCTCTTATACGCCAATTATGGCACCAAAATCTTGTATTATTAAACATACACAATGAGAGTAAGGCAACAAAGTGGATGTAGATTAATTTTTATAGACAAACCACTCTATATCTTGTGTATTTCTCTCTTACATACTTTACTTACATTTTTATACTTGATATGATGGTTGGGAATGATATATGTATGATTTCTCGCATCATCATTTTGGTTCCGTCTATGGGAATTGAGGTATTTGATCTAGTTTCCTCTTATTTTGGGTCCCTAACACCTTATTTCATTCATAGGGACCCCTAGGTCATCATCCCATAGGTGAGATTTTGGTTGAGAGGGTTCCTTATTTCTAATCTATTTTTTGGTCTTTTTCCATGGCCTTAGATCTATTTTTTTAATACCCAATGATGTTGCCCTTCCTAGTTAGTATTGGAAAATGTAAGGCTATGCCTCATAAAGGTGGGTAATTAGGGATGCACTCATTCATTTAGTTCCTTTCTTATCCCCATAATCTAGGGTTTTACTACCAAATTTGCACTATTTTGCACTCGAGTACTGGTTATGTCTTTAATGGACTCCTAGTAGGCTTTTTGGTTGTGTTTCGTGGGTGAAACCCAAGTTTTGGGTCCATTTTTGGGATTACACCTCCACTACCTCTTTATTGGATGTGGCCTGGAAGGATGATTGCCCATAGGTCGCACAGCAGCAGTTTGCATATGTAGAGGGGGCCTGAAGGTAATCCTGGGATTAGGGATAATCCACTAATTAGCAACAGTGTTCTGAGGATAAGCTCAGCGTGGCAACTCAAGCATTGGCATCTTGGTGAGGCAGCTCAGCGTGGCAACTCAAGCGTGGCAGTTTGGTGAGATAGCTCAGCGTGGCATCTTGGTGAGGCAGCTCAGCGTGGCAACTCAAGCGTGGCATCTTGGTGAGGCAGCTCAGCGTGGCAACTCAAGCGTGGCAGCTTGGTGAGATAGCTCAGCGTGGCAACTCAAGCGTGGCATCTTGGTGAGGCAGCTCAGCGTGGCAACTCAAGCGTGGCAGCTTGGTGAGATAGCTCAGCGTGGCAACTCAAGCGTGGCATCTTGGTGAGGCAGCTCAGCGTGGCAACTCAAGCGTGGCATCTTGGTGAGGCAGCTCAGCGTGGCAACTCAAGCGTGGCATCTTGGTGAGGCAGCTCAGCGTGGCAACTCGTACTTTAGCTTATTGTTACTTTGCCATATTATAGCTTTGTTTATATTTACTACGAGTTATAATGACTGTAATGTTGTAACGAGAATAATGAATGGGCGTGAGGTCGAACGGTACTCGCGAGAGACCAGGCTTGGCAAGGCCTGGGAGAGTTTTCATGCTCTATCGAACAACCTCACCGTGGGAACTTTAGAGGGATTTGGTTTGGAGGATTGAGAAGTGGGGCACCGTTGGGGCTTGTCCTGACCATCTTAGATACACCTGGTAAAACACCGAAGGACCCTGACCGTGGAACCTCAAGCAGAGCAGCTTGGAGTTCCACCGGGCATTGAGTTATGAACCAAACAACCCTCCACTTAAATATCACATCTACTGTGGGTGATGTCACTAGCCTTCTAAACAATGTCAGACATGCACTTGAGTAAACCACCGTGGTATTTGGGGCTGTCAGATAGTTGGTGAGCCACCTCTGCGACAATAACCCCCTGACATACAGTGGTTAGGCAAAAGGCATGTCTTGGCATTTAATGTTTATGACGTAGGAAACAACTAGTGCATCAGGCATTTAATGTTGTGACATAAAGTATGAGGGATGTATTTCATAGTCTTTAATGACTGAGTTGCCTCGGGGATGGTGTGGGGGGCTATTTAAGGACCCCAACCACCTTTGAGGAAAGAGGGAGAAGAAATGATCCTTTGAGAGTTCAAAAAAAGTTATTGCTAGAGATACATCAGAGAGAGAATTATTGCAAATTAGAGGGCTTATCCACTCACCATTGTCATTTATTACGAAGCTTTTAATACACAAACAGAGACTCTTGAGAGTGGTTTTTGGTATGTTTTGTCTGCCTACCAAGGTGTATCTAGGGTGCTTGCTTCTCTCTCCCTCTAGCTAAGTTATTTCTAAAGTTCTTTATTATATTGAGGGTTATACACGAGATTTGTGAGTATAAGATGGGTTCCATACCTTCCAAACTGCTCTTTGTGTCTTGCGGCTAAATCACTAGTGTTTCTCTAATTAACCTTGCCATAACCATACTTAAAAGGGGTTACGCCTCCATCTTATCTAAACTACCCTCTTACATTTGGCGACTCTGCTGGGGAGGCATTCTTCTAAGGAAGAAGTATGGCGCAAGATAACGTTAATCGAAGGCTCAACTTTGATGATATCCAACACAGTGAAGAGCAAGCAGCGGTAGAATTGGAGGCTTTAAGGAGCGGAGCTCCTCGAATAGAAGTGCCCCCAGTTCAGGCAACAACGGGCGTTCCGGGAGTGATGCAGGCTTCCACGAGCGCTGGGCTAGGATCTGCCCAAATGACCCTCCTTATGAGTAAGTTCTATGAGTTCTTGCAAACTCCTGCAGCTTCAACGGTGCTGGGAGGACTCGAAGCCAATTCCTTCGTAACACCAGGGGCAGCTCCAGCGGTTCCACCAGGCGCAGGTACAACGGGAGCAACCCCGGCAAGCATACCCTCCGTCGTGAATCCGGCGGTGGGAATCTCCGGAGTATCAACGGCGCCAGCTGTAACGATGGCTCCAACTATAACGGTCATTCAGCCAACACCCCCATCGGTCGTTGCCCCATCGCCCATGGAGGAAATGAGGAGAGAAATACAAAAGGAGATGTTAAAATTTGTGCAGGCTTCCTCACAGTCTATAGGCGAGGTAGCTTCAGTCTATGACGACTTTAGGACACCTTATCCTCAGGAATACAACGATGAGCCTTACCCGAGGGATTATATTCCCCCCGTCTTTGAAAAATACACAGGGAAGGGTGGGAATCCGAAAGAGCACATTAAACATTTTGTTGAGCACCTGGGGGCGCATTGCAACAACAAGAAGCTCAGGTTGAGGGAGTTTTCCAAATCCCTAACCAATAAAGCATACACGTGGTATTCTCATTTGGCCCCTAAAAATGTTTCCACGTGGGAAGAGATGCACGTGCTGTTTGTCCAAAAGTTCTTTCTAGCAGAGGATGAATTCACTCTGACCCAACTAGGGAGAGAGAAGCAACGACCAGGAGAAGACGTGGTGGCATACGTTCGGAGGTTCAGGGAAAGGTCTCTGGATGTGAGAGAGGAGGCCAAGGAGTCCAAACTATTACAAATCTGTGCCGAAGGACTACTCCTGGAGTACATCTGCCATCTTATCAATGAGACGCGCGAGGGAACTTTTTCGGCGTTCTTAAAATCTGCAAGGAACATCTCATTGGTCGTACGATCAAACCCGGTGGCGGTGCCTATGATATTCAGGCAACCGATACAACCTGGGGGAGGAAGGCCTCAACCCCCACGAGTGGGATACACCGAAGGAACAGATGGGGGTAAGGCGGCGAAGAAGGACAACAAAAGGAAGTTCGGAAGGGATAGGGAAGACCCACCACCATTACCATTCACGATAGAAGAGGCGGTGAGTTGTTACAATGCCATGGTCCAAGGTGGAACGGTCTACCTACCAAAAGGCGTTCCTTCGGAAGAACCCGATGACGCAACAAAGGCAGATCCTAGGTATTGTCAGGTTCATCGAAAGATCCAGCACCCGACAGAGAGCTGTTTCACACTGAGAAGAATCATTGACAAGTACATGAAGGCAGGGATGCTGCAGATCGCCCCACAGAATGTTAACAACAACCCGCTTCCAGCGCATGGGGCCAACTTGGTGACGGCCTACGACGGTGAGGCGGAAAGAGGGGAAGGAAGGTCAACAATGAGGCAAAGAGAATTCGAAGAAACTCTGGAATATTGCACCACAGGAATGGCTAACGTAATTTTAGCCTACGATGAAGCAAGCGCTAAAGATGCGGAAGACGTATACAGCGTTGAAGGCGAGGAAATGGAGGCAGTCGTTGAATACAGCGCAGTTTCAAAATCCCCAAAATTCGCTTGGTTCTTCCATCAAGTGGGGATACCAAAGGAGAGCAGACTGTAAATAACTCAGGCGATTCTAGACATCGCGAGGAAGGACGCGGTTCCCTCGCTGAAATGGAGGGGACCCATGGCGAGACTGGTGAAAAAGTTCCTATCAGAGGTGACCTTCAGTGATGCAGATAGAGCTGTAAGGTTCCCTCATAACAGGCCCTTGTATGTGACGGCCAGTGTCAACGGGGTTAGTTTTGCGAGGACGCTTATGGATGGGGGTGCGTCCATCAACATTATGCCGATCAACTCCTTCCACGCGGCTAATATCCCAGAAGAAAGGTTGGTCCCCATGCCTCTGGTGATCTCAGGATATGATAACCAATCTTCCAAATCCATTGGATATGTGAATGTGGGAATTGTAATGGGAAATCTGAGTTCCCACATCAAGTTCCATGTAATAGAAAGCGCAACTTCCTATCATTTACTAATAGGAAGAGTATGGATGCACAATCAAGGGTTAGTTCCTTCAACATATCATCAATGCGCCAAGGCGAATGTCAAAGGAACAGAAGTGACCATTAGGGCTACAAAAAGGCCTTTTGCTATCGAGGAAGCTCACTTTGTAGATGCGGCCTTTTATATGGAGTTGGAAGAGGACGCCCGAGTCCTAATGAGAAGAATGGAGGGGGCATGGGTTCGCTCGATCAAAGATAGAATGGGGCCTCTGAACGAGCAAAGTAAAGAAGCCACGAGTAACGAAGGGGTAGGGACCGAAGAAACCCGTCAGGTGATCCCTCGACCTCAAAATACCACAAAGCAGCTCAAAAACAAAGCAAGGCTTAGAGTGGACCCTATGGAGCATGAGGTCCAACGGCAAAGCGTGCTGAGTCGCTTTTCGGGGGGAAGGACCTCTGAGGCTTCGAGAGAAAGGAAGAGGAAGGCCTTGGCAACAGCTACCAACAGGAAATGCAAGAAGGTGGTCACTGAGGAGGGGAAGGTAGTATACCGTTTATAACGATGTGAGCGGGCGGCCGAAGAGACCGAGGATGGGGATGACCTGTTATATGAGTGTTTCTTGATAGATCAACAGGGACAGTGTATGGTGATAGACAACTCCAATATACAAGAGTTCGTGGAGGAGGTCGCCGAAGAACCAGACTACATGGCAAATCAACCGAAGCCCCAGGCACAAGAGTTGGAGTAGTTGAACCTGGCAGGAGAAGGGGAAGACCCAAGGCCCATCTTCATCGCGAAGGATCTCGGTAAGGCGAAGCGAGAAGCCCTGGTTGGGCTAATCCGGGATTTCATAGATGTCTTTGCGTGGAAGTATACCGAAATGGAAGGGCTAGATGAGGAAGTGAGCTGCCACAAGCTAAACGTGACACCTTCAGCCATCGCGGTAAAACAGGCAACAAGAACTTATAAACCTGAGTTGGACTTGAAGATCAAGGAAGAGGTTCAGCGTTTATTGGCAGCAGGATTCATCAAACCGATACAGCATCCCCTGTGGCTATCTAGCATTGTGCCAGTAGGGAAGAAGGACAAGAGCCAAATAAGGATCTGTGTGGATTTTAGAGATCTGAACAGGGCTTGCCCCAAAGATGAGTTCCCTCTACCCTCCATTGATAGCCTGATAGATGCCATGGCTGGGCATGAGATGTATAGCTTCATGGATGGGTACGTAGGGTACAACCAAATCAAGATGGACCCCGCGGACGCAGAGAAAACGGCGTTCAGAACCCCGTTGGGCAATTTCATGTACAAAGTAATGCCGTTCGGACTTAAGAACGCGGGAGCTACTTATCAAACAACAATGATGGCCATTTTTCACGATTTCTTCCACAAATTTGTAGAATTCTATGTGGACGATTTGGTCATCAAATCGAAGAAGGAGGAGTCCCACCTAAACGACTTAAAGAGGGTGTTTACTCGATGTAGGAAGTATAAATTAAAGATGAACCCATTGAAGTGCGTCTTCGGAGTAACACGCGGGAAGTTTCTAGGCTTTGTGGTTGATCGACAAGGGGTGCAGATGGACCAGGATAAACAACGCGCGATCTTAGAAATGCCGTGCCCAAGAACGGCGAAGGAGCTAAAAAGCTTCCTCGGAAAGGTCTCCTACCTCAGAAGATTTGTACCAGGATTGGCCGAGGTAACACACCCGTTGATGCAACTGCTGCGAAAGAACACAAAGTTCAGGTGGGAAAAGGATCACCAGGGGTCCCTCGATGAGTTGAAGAAACTGCTCGTTTCACCGCAAATCATGGTTCCTCCACAGACAGGAGCACCGTTGCAGCTATACCTCACCTCCACTACAAGGTCCGTTGGAGCTTTGCTGGCACAGGAGATCGACGGGCAAGAACGGCCAGTGTATTACCTCAGTAGGATCATACATGGGCCGGAGATTAGATATAGCAGCCTAGAAAGGCATTGTTTGGCCTTAGTCTTTGTAGCACAAAAACTTAGACATTATATGCTGTCTTTTACAATTCATATTGTAACTAGATGTGATCCTATTAAGTATTTGTTGGCTAGAACTATCTCGATTGGCAGGGCAGCTAGGTGGTTCCTTATTCTCTCCGAATATGATTTAAAGTGTGTGGTTCCTCGTGCTATCAAGAGCCAGGCGTATGCTGATCTGTTGGCAATCTTTCCATCAGGAACGTTTGAACCACCTAAAGAAGACATTCCGGGAGACGACTTAAAGGCCAACTATCTCGATGCAACCGGTGAGGAATGGACGATGCAATTCGATGGGTCTTCGGCAGAGAAAAAAGGAGGGGCAGGGGTCATCCTTTCAAAAGGAACGGAGGAGATTTGTCTTTCCTACAAACTGGATTTCCCTTGCTCCAATAACGAAGCAGAATACGAAGCGTTGGTACTAGGGTTGCTGGAGGCTCTTCGAAGGGGGATTCGTTCACTCTGCATCAAGGGTGACTCGAATTTAGTAATTCAGCAAGTTAACGGAGAATATGCGTTGAAGCACATGAGTTTGGCGCCGTACAGGACGATCATTCAAAGGCTCCTCGGCCAGTTCTATCGGACCACAATTAGAAGACATCCCAGAACGATGAACCGTCATCCAGACGCTTATGCCACTATTGCTCAAAAGATGGTCATGAGGAGCGATACGACTATTGTTATGATCCAACAATGAACAGCTCCTTCGGTGGTGCAGTAAATACTACCGATAGAGGGAGACGCGGATTGGAGAGGAGAGATCAGGAAGCAACTGGAGTCGGGCGAAGGAGCTATGGGACTAAGAGAGTTAGCCCAATACTTTACAAACCAGGGAAATCTTTACTACAGAAATGCAGGGGGATGGCTATCAAGATGCGTCGGGCCAGAGGAGGAGGAACGGAGGCTATGGGTAGGGCTGCCACAGGAATCTGGGATCTGGACTTTGCCTTTTTCGTGGAAGCCACCCCACTCTTGGCCTTCTTGGTCGACGGCAGAGAAGACCCTTCATCACCAGTAGCTCCAGTCGAAGGAGCAGTCTTCCTGGATACCCCAGCACCTTTCGCTTTGGATATGGCAGTGGGAGTCATGGGGCATAACGGAGGTAGCTCTTCGGAAGGCCCCTTAGGGGTTTTGCTTAGAGGGAACTCAATCCCCAGAATGGAGTTGCCTTTGAGTCCCAGCTCCATCGCAGCAAATGAAAGAACTGGAGGGTACACCGGCTCGCCATCTATGAATTCAGCAATGTTAGCCATTTGTCTCGGCCAGAACTTCGTGGCAAATAGACTGGTCACATTCCCTTGCCTCTTGTTGGAGGGAATGGTGACTCTCCCAGCCATTGATTCACTTATCCCCCACGCAGCAGTGGAGGAACATAAGGAACATGCCTCACTAAAGCTAACCTTCGGGTTTGAGGATTGGAAAACTGAGCGAGGCGCCCCCTGATCAAACCCAAATTGACGACTACACCGATTAGGGTTGTAATGTTCGCTGGAATATCCCCACTCGGTGTAGGAAGGCAGATACCTCGAAGAAAGGAGAAGCACCACGGCTAACTGAGGATCTTCAATGTCTACCCCCACCTGTACCACCCTGGATTCATCCTGAAAGAAATCACAAGTGTGAACAAAGGCGTCCTCTCCGTAAGGCCTCATAACAAAGTCCTCAAAACGATCGATTGAGACGATCAGCTCTTTTCGGCTCTGCCTCTTGTGATAAATATAAGAGCGGGGGGGCAAAATGGTTTCCCCAGAAGGAGGACGGTTGGCCTTGGCCGCCACAACAGGAAAGTGCACGTAAAGAAAGCTGGTTAGAAGGATGCTGTTAGCAAAATTGGCCAGGTTATAACGGCCAAGGGATCGTTCCATATCGAACAACGTTCTGTCAAGCCAGGTGTAGATGGACCCTAGGGAAATTGTAGCCAAAGGAAGTTTGATGCCCCGGGCCAAACGAAGGGATATGTTGATAAGGTCCCTTCGGGGCTGATCGTTTGGTTTTCCCGTCAACAGAAAACGGGACAGAATCACAAGGATGTAAGCAGGGAGCTCTAACGAAGTACCTTGGCCAGGGGCATCCGTTGAAATTGAAGAACTACCTTCACTAGAACCCTTGAAGTAATAATTAATCAGCGGAGTGAAGGTAGCTTTGTTTGAAGAACCGATGCAACTGCGGCATATTCGATCCAGCGCCAAACGGTCAGCAGTCTCTTCGGCGTCAAGAGGCTCATCGGTATAAGGCTCATGACCTGTTGCTTCGAGCCCCAAAAGCTTGCAGACATCTTCTAGGGTTATCGTGAACTCGCCCCACGCAGCAATAAATGTGTGAGTCGTCACGTTCCAACGAGAAACAAGAATGGGGAGAGCAGCATTATTTTTGGAGAGAGTAAACTCACCAAACCATTTGGCCCGTTGAAGGCCAATCTTACTCAAAATATCACCATAGGAACTCACCATATGAGAGTTCCAAGCAGCAAAATGGGCAGGAGAACCACCTGGTGCTTCGAAGTCAATTTGGGACCATTGGAAGTCCCCTCGCTCCAGACGAAACCGGAGAGTCCCCTCTGGAGGAAGAAAGCCCCACTTCGAGGGTTCTTCGTCCTCGTCACCCAGCACTAAGGACTCAAACTTGCATTCAAAGTTGACAGTCTTGCAAGCAACAGCAAAGCAATCATCTTCGCCAAAAATGGGAGAGCGACGATAAAACCTTAACTGATCACGACGGACAGCGTCCAAGGCAGAGGCACCAGTAGTGGTGGCAACAGCAGTAGCAGGCGGCGCACTGGTTGAAGAGATGGTGGGATAACTTTGAGAAGCCATGACAGAGTGTTAGTGCAAACAAAAAACAACCTTGAGTCAGAGGAGCCTGAGCACGACAATGGCGGAAGAACAACCACAGGAAGTGGCGAAGATGATGCGAGCAAGAACAGGACGGCACAAGGTCGAACAGCAGGTTTCAGATGATCAATAATGGAAGCTTTTTCTCTCTCTCTCTAAAAAACGAAGGAAATTTGAGACAAGTAGTGGGAAAGAAAGAAAAAGAATGGCTTTAAGTGATTTGGCCGTTTAATTTTTAAAGTTCGTCGTTTAAGTTTCCCACCATTGCACGTGTGTGGCCGCCTGCAATCATTTCAAATGTACATGTGGCACTTCGGGAAGTGTTCTGACATAGAAAAGACAACGCTACGTCATTCAATGACGTGACACTTGGGAAACTGCCATCAATTAATGAAGTGACACCTGGGAAACTGCCATCAATTAATGAAGTGACACTTAGGGAACAGCCACCGTTACCTTCCTAAGCAAGATTCAGTTTTGGGCGCCAAGATTTTCTCTAACATATCCAATAAACCCCCCAACGAAGAAGGTGTCCCAACGGTTCAAAAAAGGCATGATGTCCCCTCGACAGAAGCTCAAACGTTGTTTAGTTATGACTCAGTTACATCGGGGAGAATTTTTTCGCTTTTTTCGAACATTACTGCGAGAATACTAGCAGGTCCTTCGGGAGAATTTAAGATATTCAAGCTGGAACGGTTGAGGCTCCGCATTAGAAAAAGCTACAGGCCAGACAGAGAAGGTTCATCGGATTAAAAAGTTTTCGTGGAGGCACTTCTTGTTCCCACAACAAATCCCTCCACGAAGGGGCAAATGTAGAGGGGGCCTGAAGGTAATCCTGGGATTAGGGATAATCCACTAATTAGCAACAGTGTTCTGAGGATAAGCTCAGCGTGGCAACTCAAGCGTGGCATCTTGGTGAGGCAGCTCAGCGTGGCATCTTGGTGAGATAGCTCAGCGTGGCAACTCAAGCGTGGCATCTTGGTGAGGCAGCTCAGCATGGCAACTCAAGCGTGGCATCTTGGTGAGGCAGCTCAGCGTGGCAACTCAAGCGTGGCAGCTTGGTGAGATAGCTCAGCGTGGCAACTCAAGCGTGGCATCTTGGTGAGGCAGCTCAGCGTGGCAACTCAAGCGTGGCAGCTTGGTGAGATAGCTCAGCGTGGCAACTCAAGCGTGGCATCTTGGTGAGGCATCTCAGCGTGGCAACTCAAGCGTGGCATCTTGGTGAGGCAGCTCAGCGTGGCAACTCAAGCGTGGCATCTTGGTGAGGCAGCTCAGCGTGGCAACTCGTACTTTAGCTTATTGTTACTTTGCCATATTATAGCTTTGTTTATATTTACTACGAGTTATAATGACTGTAATGTTGTAACGAGAATAATGAATGGGCGTGAGGTCGAACGGTACTCGCGAGAGACCAGGCTTGGCAGGGCCTGGGAGAGTTTTCATGCTCTATCGAACAACCTCACCGTGGGAACTTTAGAGGGATTTGGTTTGGAGGATTGAGAAGTGGGGCACCGTTGGGGCTTGTCCTGACCATCTTAGATACACCTGGTAAAACACCGAAGGACCCTGACCGTGGAACCTCAAGCGGAGCAGCTTGGAGTTCCACCAGGCATTGAGTTATGAACCAAACAACCCTCCACTTAAATATCACATCTAATGTGGGTGATGTCACTAGCCTTCTAAACAATGTCAGACATGCACTTGAGTAAACCACCGTGGTATTTGGGGCTGTCAGATAGTTGGTGAGCCACCTCTGCGACAATAACCCCCTGACATACAGTGGTTAGGCAAAAGGCATGTCTTGGCATTTAATGTTTATGACGTAGGAAACAACTAGTGCATCAGGCATTTAATGTTGTGACATAAAGTATGAGGGATGTCTTTCATAGTCTTTAATGACTGAGTTGCCTCGGGGGTGGTGTGGGGGGCTATTTAAGGACCCCAACCACCTTTGAGGAAAGAGGGAGAAGAAATGATCCTTTGAGAGTTCAAAAAAAGTTATTGCTAGAGATACATCAGAGAGAGAATTATTGCAAATTAGAGGGCTTATCCACTCACCATTGTCATTTATTACGAAGCTTTTAATACGCAAACAGAGACTCTTGAGAGTGGTTTTTGGTATGTTTTGTCTGCCTACCAAGGTGTATCTAGGGTGCTTGCTTCTCTCTCCCTCTAGCTAAGTTATTTCTAAAGTTCTTTATTATATTGAGGGTTATACACGAGATTTGTGAGTATAAGATGGGTTCAATACCTTCCAAACTGCTCTTTGTGTCTTGCGGCTAAATCACTAGTGTTTCTCTAATAAACCTTGCCATAACCATACTTAAAAGGGGTTACGCCTCCATCTTATCTAAACTACCCTCTTACAGCATATTTTAACTAACTTTTCAATTCACCACCTGGAGAAAGAATCCCACATATAAGTTGTGATCATAATTGGACTCTGGTGTGATTCCATGGGGAGGCCACGATAGTGGTCACACGTGCATCATACGCCGTGACCTCATCATTATCTTCCTTCCAAGGTTACAGTTGCCCACTTCACATGAAAGTGCCACAACTAGTTACACAAATGTTGCATCCCAGTGACCATGCATTAGTTTTTCCATTATATTCATTGGTTTTATCACCACTGTTTAGCTCATCCCAAAGTAAAATTCTACAGACTAACAAAACATAAGTCATGAAAGGAAGCTCTAGGTTAGATCCTTAGTAGAAGGAAGAGATGGCCCTACTGTTGAACTACATCATCCACCTTTATGACAGTCAGGCCTTACTACAAGTCCAAATCAGCCTCTAATCATAGAGGGACATGATCCTAGTGTCCATAACCTTCACCTCTCAACTAAAGGCCACGACTATTGAAGATAAGGACGTACCCATGCCTTTTAAGAATAGGAAACATGAAGGACCAAAAGTAGAAAGAGATTATGAAGACTACACCCCTCAGATCTCCAATCTTGAAGACATCCTAAAGCACATTAAAGAGGACAAACTGCTCAGATGACCTAAGAATCTCAAGTTCCCTCCCAACAAATGGGACCTGGCCAAATTGTGTGAATTTCATCGAGACAAAGGCCATAACAACAACAAATGTTTTTCCATAAAAATAAGATTGAGAGGGTTGTCAAGCGGGGAATGCTACAGCGATTCCTAAGGGATGAAGCCCATAACTAAAGGACCCCATGCCTGGCTTTTGCCTCCAAATATTTCTATTGTTATTTTTCTAAAACTCTTAAGTATATTTTTTACATACATGCTTTGTATTTCACTAAAAAATCACACACACACACACACACACACACACACACACACACACACACACACACACATATATATATATATATATATATATATATATATATGAATGATGGATTTAATCATATTTTAATTCTTGATCTCTTCATCTAAAATCTTATGCACGATCTTTGTCTTAACATATTTCGAAGGAAACTTCATGATAAATTATCTCAAAGAATATTTATTATGGGAGATGGAGTATATAGAGGAGAAGGGGTGATGACCTGAATTTGACTATAACATCCTTCACATCGCAAAAGCGTTTAAATATATAAGAACCTTATATTATCCTTAGGGGATCATAATGCCCATTCTCAACATTCAAAGATATGTAATTATTATCCTTGAGGGATCTTAATACTCATTATTAGCCTTGAGGTCTCCTAATACTCATTATTAACAGTGGATGGCTTACTAGAAACCTAGTCTTGGGAGGCTTAAAAATACCTAGTTTGGGGAGGATTGATAATATCTAGGCGAGGATGACCTAAAACTACTCGTATAACCGTGGGTGGATTATTGACAACCTAGCCTGGGGAGGCATAAAATTTCCCCAAAATCAAGAAAAAGTTCAACTCTATGAAAGAATTCGCAGTCAAATCAGGAGGGTGGGCCAATGATATTGACATTTGCGGTAAGGGAAATTGTTCCTAATAAGCCACAACAATCCAATATCATTGCAACAAAAATTCGTTAAAGGCCTAACCATGTTCTAAAGATGAAGGAAGGGAAATTTTACACCCAGTTATCTAGGCAAGGATCGCGACACTTATATAAAGAATGAAAACTAAAGAATCAAACATTTGAAGTTCAGGGCCGCGACATTTTAGGCCACAACTAGTTTTTCTACAAAATTTGCATTGTAGAGTCCTATCATAAAAAGGTGGGATTTCTGTGTGAAGGTTATAACCTATGTCTATAGCCATTATACAAGCATTCAAGATTAAGCCATAAAAGGTCGCGGCCTATTCAAGACTCAACTATATGTATTCAAATACGTGTCAACAAAAATTTAGTAGGAAAAGGCATGGCATTTAATATTAGAAATGTGGATGCAGACGTGTATAATTACATGCAAAAAATTGATTCAATGTTTAATGCCTCAAATGGCCTATGAAGATTACAAAAGTTACAAAGCAGATAAGAATGGTGTTTTTGATGTTCAAAACCGCAGAGGGCAAACAAAAATTAAAAGGAAAATCGCAAGCTTTGGATGTGCAGCTATGACGTTGCATCCTCATCTTCATCGTCTTCTACATCATCAGCTGTATTCTCAATTTCATCCTCTTCAGTGGCCTTTATAATAGCCTATTGACGCTACTTTCTAGACTATTCGTCCTTAGACTTCAGCTCATCCATGCACTCTATGTGCTCAACATCACTGATTTTCCAGGTAAAAAAATTATCCTTGAACTCTGGGAAGTTTTTAACCACCATGTACCTAAGATCTTGGAAGTTTCAAAGATAAGACTTACAGTTTATCAAATAAAAGTCTTTCGAGGTTTTGAACGAGACCACAGCATCATCAATAACTTTCATCAAAGCTACAGAATGCTCTTCATCATTCTTCTTGTTGGATTAAGCATGTTATTCTTGAAGTGACTTCAAGGCTGTGGCATGATTGCTTATCAACGTTTGGTTTAATGTCTCCATCGCAGTCATCTTCTCCTGGAGGGAGTCAGCCTGCTTGGTCACCTCAAATGTCTTGGCCTAAGAGGCTTTCAAGGCATCCATAACTTGCTTAAAGTTTTATTGATCCTCCTTCTAAGAAATGTCTGTGGCCTCTACCTTATAGTCTACGACTATCTTATAGGCCTGGAGGGCTGCCTTTGAAGACTTTTCTCCAGCTTCAAAAGAAGAAGTTTTGTCACTCTCTAATTGGGACTGGTGGCTAGAAATAGCTCTTCGTACCTGTCCATTTGTGCCATGGAAACCTCTGCATTTTGAAATGGTAAAATTGGTGTTTGTACAAGAACATGAAGTGAGTATCTATGGAAAGTAAATAGTGTAAAATATTACTTACCCTAAGCATACTATAGAGAGCATATTCCTTCAAGTCCTATTCATCCTCCTCCACCAAATGATGGAGGTTAAAATTGTTCGCTGCCTTCCCTATCTAAGAGACCGAGGTGGCATTTGTATCCCATGCAGATTTTGGATCGAGTTTCCTTAGATGAGGCCACCGATGGTCCTTGGAATCCCTTTTTGCCCTGCTCTAAGGGGTGGGTAGGTTGACATTGACTTCCATGATGGTCCGTGGAGGCGACACGGTATTGGAAATATTAATAGGGCTAGAGCCCCCGTGGAAATATCCATTAGAAGACATCAATCCTACTGTAGCAAGCTAATCCCCCATGTCATCATCAACCCAAGGCCCAATAACTTGAGGCTCCGCAGCAGCCCCACTAACACCAATTAGCTCATTCTCAATAGGAGCACTCACTTTCTCAACCTCGGGGGCTACTTCCTTAGGTTCCCTCTTCCTCTTCTTCCCTTTCTAGGGCCTTGGTCGAGTCTAAGTCATCCTCATCCATCTCCTTGCATTGAGCAACGAGTATCTCACAATCAAATTCCTTGGTCCCAGCTACAAATTGGGAAAAATCATTTTCAAGTGCCAAATACACACTGAGGCAAAAATTTAGAAAACATTGAGATACCTTATGCGGTCATTTTTGGAATGCCCTTGGCTGGGAATTATCCTCTTTTGAAAATATTCCACAAGGTTACTATGCGAGGAAAGTCTTTCTCTTTCTTTCATAAGAGGTCCACGTCCTCAACCCTCTTCATTTGCCTACTGTTGAGTTTCAAGCCTGTAAAAGTTGTATTTACAAGGAGTTAATAGGAGCTTCGACAAATATAAAAAACTAAGAAAGATAAGTTTCAATATATGATGTAAAGGAAAAAATAAAAACCGCAGAAAAAGTTTACCTTCTTTAGATGGACAACCCCATTTTTGTGGCAACCGAATTGTTCTCTCCCTCTCATTTTCTTCGGGGTGGATTTCCTTGTTATCCCCAAAAATAAAAAAGAACTTGACTTTATAGTTTTGACACTTTAAGGTATTCTGACGGAACCACAAATGTGTCTAGTGAGTGTGCTATGTAGGCTCAAGTGCAAGCCTGTCGCTCAAGTAATAATCCGATAAGTCAATTATCGATCCTCGGGGAAACAGGACGAACAAAGTCGTGACGACATTCGAAAGATACGGGTAACCTAACTTTGACTCTAAAAAGAAAGAAAAGATGATTTGAAATACGCAATAACTACAACTAGATGCAAATTTGAGAATAATTAACTAATAAAATTAGAATGAATAAAATGCAACTATGCTAATTAAACGAAAAGATGATGACAAATGGTTTTACAAGTTAAATATAAAATGAGAATAATAGTCCGGGTTACAATCTCCCACACCCTAGTAATTCACTTCATAGGATACTAAATTCGAAATTAGAATTTTAAATGAACTCAGTCTTTAGTACTCCCAAGCATTATACATATGAGGGATCATAGCCTGCACAGTATGTAATCAAAGGACGAGTAAAGTGGTGTCGCATTAGATACCACACGCGTCACATTCTTAAGCATCCCAACTACCTAGGGAAAACGAGATCAAAAGTCCTATAACGATTGCAACAGTTATGCAACACGATTCATCTAATATTTTAATTCAAAAGTCTATATCCATACTGAAGAATTACATCGGGTGGGGTTCCTGCACCCGAACCATTAAAAACATAGCCGAACATATTTAAATTAAAAGAAAGCATGGATTGAAAAGTTGAAATCATCATAATTAATAGAAACTAGATGAAAAGAGAAGTGCAGAATCAAACCAGCAATTTAACTAATTAACTATTGCAAATTTAAAAGAAGAACATTACTTATATTGAAGAAATTTAATTGCAATCCTTATTGCAGATATTCTTATTAAAAAACCAGGGTTTTTTACTACAAAAATCCTCTACTCCTACTAAGCTAACCTAAAAATCGAACTCCTAACGTTATGGAAGCAATCTGAATAAGTAGCCACGAAATTTACAAGAGTTTGACTCCATTACAACTCTGAGAAAGAACAGAAAATTTAATAAAAATACAATACGATTTGGACCCATCGGGGGAAGTGGTACGGATCGGCCCCTATTTTAAGAAAGTGTTTCTCAGCATTTAAGGCGATCTGGATCCTTTTCTAGAAAAAGGTCCGGATCGCACCCCTCTTTGAGACAAAGGTTTTTTCCCAAGGTGGTCCAGATCCTTTTCTAATAAAAGGTTTGGATCGCCCCCTACTTTGGGATAGAACTTTTCTTTCGAGCCGGTCCGGATTCTTTTCTAATAAAAGGTTCGGAACGCCCCCATTTTTCATCCAGGGGTATTTTCCTTATTTCCTTCTCAACTTCAAATCTTCGTAACTTAATCACTGGAGCTCAGATTGACATGCCGTTTCTTCCAAAGTTCTTGAAATTGAATTCTCTTCAACTTTCTAGTTGGCTTCAATTCCGGACGATGGCTAAAAATTTACAAAATTACCCGTTGACTTTCCTTCTTGGACTTTGCTAATTATTTTTCCAGTTTCTTTCTTCCTCGATCCTTCAAATACCTTCAAAACTTAGGAGAAATACACGAAAGTAGATGTACTTGTTATAAGGAGTTAGTGTTAGGGAAACGCGATAATTACACTCATTTTCTGTTATTCGAGATGGTAAAAGTCTCTAAATTAAGGGGCTAAATTCGGAAGAATTTGAGCCTAATCAAATCCCCCTAACTTAGAACTTTGTGTGTGCCAAGCAATGTAAAAGAATGTAACTATGGGTCAACTCTTAAAAATTTCATTTTATTGGATATATTACCACTTTCGCGGGCAAGATATTGCAATGAGCATATGCAACAAGCCTTTAAACCCCTAGGCCACCCTAGTAGGACGAGTTGTGTCTTGTGAGGTTTTGCAGTGAATATACCCACACAATTCGGCTCAAAGAAAAATCAAAATAATAAAAAAATTGTATAATTCAAGCTTTTCCATAAAATAGTCATCACCAATTCTTGTTCAAGAGTCTTAAATCATAATTCGTGTGTGTGAAGACAGAAATTTAACCGCTAAATTCCAGTGATTGACCATTACGTTACTTATCTGAAAATTCATTTTGATTCGAATTCTCATGGAGTTCTCTCACAAACGAATCTCTCGAAAATGTGGCTATTTCTCTCGGTGTGCGTGATATAAAGAGTAAATGCATTGGAACCAAGTTCACCCACACAAATAGAAATACGGAATTCTATGGTAAACGGATCTCATTATCGGATTACGGTTATAGGGAAACGATAACCTCGCCTATAACTCACACCTTTAATCTCTTTTATTATCTTTTTGTGTCTTAGCTCTCCACGCGGTGACCAATTTCACATTTTGGACTCGGTTAGGATTTTTTTGGGTTTTAAGGTGTAATGGGTACAAGAAAATGGGTTTGGGAAATTTGGAATTATTCTCAACATGACCATTAATGCTTTTCCGGGCTTTTGCTAATTTTTTCTGATTTTTCTACATTTTTCTGTTTTTCACACTTTTCTTTTCTTGCTATTTTTGTTGATCATTTTTATTCTTTTTCCCTTTTTTGTTGTACTTTTCGGACATAAATTGTGACTTTTCCAACTTTCTGAATTTCAGGCCAATTGGGTGTTTTCGGGTTGTTAAACGAAAGGAAATTTTTTATTCGACTCAAAACGGGTTACAAAAAGGGGTACTTTTTCATGACTTTTTCTGGCCAACATTTTTGGGTGACAAACGAGGGCCTACTTCATTGTCCAAATTACTAATTGCGTTACCATATGCATTTCGAGATTGTTTTAAGTTTAGAGACATCTCAGTGCATTTTTCGAGGTGACGTTACACACTATTCCCTTAACCGATCAAAACAAGGGTATTGATATCGCGATGACTTTTTAGACGCTGAATTAGAGCTTTGAGTTAACCATTAACTCAGATTGATTTATGAACTCAAAAAAAAAAAGATAGGCTTGAATCTCACCGGGTTAGTTAACCTCCACATTTATTCGTGAAGTCGTCTATGTTCACTCAATTTCCATCTTCGGTCAATTTCGTCTTTGTGTACTATGTTTTTACAATTTGAGACTTTAAACCGAATTTTAATGACATTTTTGAAAAATTTGAATTCCAAGTTTTTGTTTATTTTGAAGAAAAATATTTTTTGTTTTTCTGAGTTTTTCAATTTTTTTTTGGGAAATTTTGAAGTTTTCTAAATTTTTTTTGGCATTTTGAAAATATGTGAAGTTTTTAGAAATACACACTCATCACCCCCTAACTTAGACTTTTGCATTGTCCCCAATCAAAAGGACTAAAATCTAAATAAGGCAAAATAAGAGTGCGATAAACAAAACAAACAAATGGAGAAAATGCTGATTTTTATTTAGAAGGAATGTGGTACATCAAAAAGGGAAAAATCATACAAACATAAAAACAAAAACAAGACCACCAAGAAAATCACCATTCAAACATATCACTGGGGTGGGGGGTTAGAGCTACCGGGTGTGCTAGGGTGATACGAGTCATAGAAAAAGCTTGGAGGGGGTCAACCAAAGTTGAGATCGTACATGTGAGTTTGGAGATGATGTATCATGCTCGTATCTCGTCGGTAGACCGCTTGATTCGTATTGTATTGCGTGAGGAACCCATCAAATTTTCCCTTTATTGTTGTTAGGCGCGCGTTCATATCATTCTCGGGTATCTCAAAATCATAATCGTCTTCGTCCTCATTCGACCCCACCTCTTGGCCCCCCATTTCGACATCGACCGTTGTTTCCTCCTCCTCGCTACTCTCATCCTCATCGGCCTCTTATGCTTATGGGGATCTTAGAATGGCCCTTTATTTCTATCTTTTAGTCCAGGTGGCCTTCCCAAAAGGATTTGGGAGGCGAAGAGTCCCGACATTATGATCGAAGAGGAGATCGATAAGAATGGAGGTAATGAACCGGGCATAGGGAAGAGGAGTAGTCCCCTTTTCATTCACCGCCGCAAAATGGACATCAGGAAAAATGATATGAGCTAGGTTGATGGACGAGGTACGGTCAAATAGGTGGTACATAAGTGTGGCTTGCGTGGGCGCATGCCAGAGTCATTGAAATTCTGGAGGATGTTTGCGCACACAATTTGAAAAGTGAGGCTCGCTTTTTCACTCAATTTACTGAACCGAAAGACACCCTTCTTCTAGACTTCCTTGGGAGAGAGATGCTCAATGAGGACATCTTTTTCCAGTGGTTGGGGTAGACAAAAGAGACGGGATTTTGAACCTATCTAGACGCTCATCGATAATAACAACGCCTAAACATCTTTTTCCATTCAGGCATCTTTTTCAGTGAGTTTCTTGGCTATTGTCAGCAAAGAGAATGGGATACGTTGCCCCCAGATTCATGCTTCATCCACGAACTCACTGATGCATACGAGGGTGCCATAAAATTCTCAGACCTCCGCATCCCAAATGGAATTGTGAGGCTTATGCAAGAAGCGGAACCAACCCTTAGGACGAAACAAATTAATGACAGAATTGGGTAGTTCTTCACAAAGAATGTCTCGTTCCACTTGGAAGCTTTGCATCTGCCCAAAATATTCCTTACACCACTGAATTTCTTGGTAGGAGCGGTAGTTGGCGGGGTTATTATCGATGATGGTGACAGAATTGTATTTGGTGGGTCTGTCTTAGGTAGCCATGGATTGAGAAAGTGGATGGAAAGAATAGTTTGAGAGGTGAGGTAGGAGAATTTCTGGAGAAGAGTTGGTGTGGGAGAGATGGGGGGTAGGGGTTGTATTTATAAGTGGGTTTGGAGGTGGGAAGGGGTGGATTTGGAGGGAAAAGAGAAGGAGGGAAAAGGTTGGTGTATTTTTGGGAGGGAAATGGTGGGAGAAACGAAATGGAGGGAAGTGAAGGGGTTGGTGGAGAAGTGCTTCACCTAGGGAATCATTTGGAGAAAACCAAAGGGTGGTTCAGACCGGGTGCCCAGGAAAGGTCCGGACCAAGTGCCCAAGGACGGTCTGGATAGACGGCCTTATTTTTATTTTTAAATTTCTTCGAATGCAGTCCGGACCGGGTGCCTTTTTTTGACTTCTTTTCTGCTCCTATCCTCACCCTCTCTCGTACTTTAAATGCATTCCCACTTACTTTCAACTCAATTATGAACCTAAATTATGCTCGACCCTCATTTTTGAATCCTGAAGTGGGCTCAAAGTGTATGATTCCTACCCGTAAATGTACGCTACATCCATTTATTAAACCTACCTATCTTATCCTAATTGACACCTAACTAATGTACACAAGAATCACCCCATACACATCGGGGGTGCGACGACCTCTCAGTTTCAGCTTTACTCTACCTCGTAGATGGGGTTCGATAACCAAATGGTGTCGACATCCTCTATGCACTCCTCTAGATACGTCTTTAGGCGTTCTCCATTGACTTTGAACATATTTCCCACTTTGGATCTTCCAATTCCACAACTCTGTGGGGAAACACGGTCTTAACAACGAATGGGCGAGTCAAATGGGACCGCAATTTACCCAGAAATAGATGAAGCTGGGAGTTATAGAGGAATACCTTTTGTTCGGGTTGAAACTATTTAGGTCGAATAATCTTATCATGCACGGGTTTCATCCTTTATTTTGAAATCTTGGCATTGTCATACGCATTATTGCGTATCTCCTCCAACTCATTCAGTTAAATCTTGAGAGCTTAACCATCTTTATCCATATCATGATCTAACCTCTTAATGGCACAGTACGCTTTGTGCTCCAACTCAACTTGAAGATGGTAAGGTTGTCACACACAAAATGGAACGGGGACATTCCGAGTGTGTTGTTGTATGCGGTGCGGTAGGCCCATAGGGAATCATTTAATCTAAGGGACCAATCTTTTTGGTTAGGATCGATGGTCTTCTCGAGGATTTTTTTATCTCAGGATTTGACAACTCGGCCTGCCCATTCATTTGTGGGTGATAGGTCATTCCAACCTTGTAAACGATGCCATACTTTCTCATAAGTTTCTCAAATGGCTTATTATAAAAGTGCGTGCCATTATCACTAATTATCGCTTTTGGAGCATCGAAGTGAGAAACTATGTGTTTTTGTAGGAACTTTATCACCACTTTATTATCATTAGTCTTGGTATCAATAGCTTCCACCCACTTAGAAACATAGTCTAACGTGACTAGGATGTATAGGTTTCCAAAGGATAGGGGAAAAGGGTCCATGAAGTCAATACCCTAGCAATCAAAAACCTCAATGATGAAAATTGGGGTTAATGGCTTCATGTCTCGTTGGGTAATCGGCCCCATCTATTGACACCTATCACAAGATTTGCAATAATTGTTTACATCCCACAATATTGTGGGCCAGTACAAACCGCTTTGGAGAATTTTAGCGGCTGTCTTTTTCACTGAAAAGTGGCCTCCACATGCTTTCGACTGACAGAATTGGATGAATTTTGGAATTTCATCATCCGGTACGCATCGTCGAATGATTTGTTCGGAGCAATATTTATAAAGGAGGGGATCATCGTAGAAAAGCATGCGTGACCAATTGATAAACCTCTTCTTATCTTACGGTGTCAACTCGGGAGGGACGACTCATGTGATAAGATAGTTAACTATATCTTCAAACGAGAGCAAAGAATAGGGGCTAAAGAGTTTCTCATTCGGGAATACTCATCTATGGGTGTAGGATCACTAGGTACGTCGGACGAAAACCATGATAACTGATCGGCGACGACATTTTCCACTCCTTTTTTTTATCTTTACTGGAGAGATTAAACTCTTGTAGGAGTAGGATCCACCTTATGAGGTGAGACTTTATGTCTTTCTTTGTAAGTAGATACTTTAAAGCCGCGTGGTTGGTGAAATAGGTGATGGGGGAATCGATAAGATAGGACCGAAATTTTTCTAGAGCAAAAACTACCGTTAGCAATTCCTTCTCCGTGGTGGAGTAGTTGAGTTATGGTTCGGTGAGAGTTCGGCCAGTGTAGTAGATGACATGCTTGTTTTCATCCCAAAACATCCCCTATCACATAATATCTAGCATCACACATAAGCTCAAATGGTAAGGACCAATCCGGAGCTTGCATGATGGGAGTGAAAACGAGCATGCTCTTCAATTTTTTGAAAGAACCTTTGCATGCTTCATTCCACTTGAACGGGGTGTCCTTCATAAGAAGGTTGCTTAAGGGTCTAGCGATGGAGCTAAAGTCCTTAATGAACCTTCTATAAAACCCCACGTGGCCCAAGAGAGAGCGCACGTCCTTAAGCAATTTTGGTGGGGGAAGGTTAGTTATGACATCAATTTTCGCTCGATCAACTTTGATCCCTTTGGATGACACGATGTGGCCAAAAACTATACCCTCAGTTACCATGTAATGCATTTCTCCCAATTCTGCACTAAGTTCTTTTCCACACATCGGGCTAGTACTTTTTAAATATTGTCTACACATAGATCAAAAGAGGTGCCAAACACACCAAAATCATCCATGAACACTTGTATCCATCTCTCAACCATGTCACTGAATAAGCTCAACATGCACCTTTGAAAGGTCGCTGGTGCATTACATAAGCTGAATGGCATACATTTGTAAATAAACATTCCAAAGGGTCAAGTGAAGGTTGTCTTTTCTTGATCAAGTACATCTACCTCAATCTGGTTATATCGGTAATAACCATATAGGAAGCAATATTAAGGGTGGCCAGCTACTCTTTTAAGCTTTTGATCGATAAATGGCAAGGGGGAATGGTGTTTCCTAGTTCCCGCATTGAGTTTCCAGTAATCAATGCAAATGTGCCACCCAGTGGTGGTATATTGGGGAACTAGCTCTTCCTTGGCAATTTCAATCACAGTCATGCCCGACTTCTTCGGGACGACTTGAATGGGGCTCACCCACTTGCTATTCGAGATTGGGTAGATAATCCCAGCATCCAATAACTTTATGATTTCAGTCCTCACCACATCTTTCATTGTGGGGTTTAACCTTATTTGCATTTCTCTCGAGGGCTTAACATCTTCCTCGAGTTGAATCTTATAGGGAAAATCAGAGGGCTTATCCCCTTTAGATCATCTATACACCAACCAAAATCACTCTGGTGCTTCCTCAAAATCTTTAAAAGATTACCCTCACTCTCTTCCTCTAAGCTAGAGGAAACAATAACAGTAAATGTCTCACTTTCACCTAGGAAAGTATATTTAACGTTGGACAATAGTTTTTTCAATTCAAGAGTCGGGAATGAGTCGATAGAGGTCACCAAGCGTTCCTCCTTTTGCGCTAACTCATCGAATTGAGAGACCTAACTAACATCTCTCACATCCTCGTCTGACGCTCTCTCATCGAGTAAGTCTCTCAACTCCTCAATCTCTCTCAAACTCGGTGTAAGCTCCCTCGCTCTCATGACTAAACACTAGGCAAGCTTCTAAAGCGTCTCCACAGTAATTTTCCTTAATGGGATCTTCTACGATCTCATCAATTAAGCTCACCGTGTGAAGATCATCTTCTTCCCCTGCTTGTTGGGCTATGTTGAAGATGTTTTTTTTAAAGTCATATTCCCAAAAGTGATTTGCATATGCCCATTTCGAGTATTGATCAGTGCGTTAGCCATAGCTAAGAATGGGCACCCAGGGATGATGGGAACATGATTTTTCGAGACAAAGGATGGCTCCGTGTACCAAATGACAAAATCTATCGGGAAGTAGAAAGTGTCCACTGGGACTATCACGTCCTCAACTATACCCCTCGGTATCTTTACGGTTAGATTCGCTAATTGGAGAGTGATCCTTATGGGCTTAAGGTCGGCCAGATAAAGCTTCTCATAAATTAAATAGGGGAGGATATTAACACTCTCCCCCAAGTTGTGTAAGGATCTTTCAATTTTATTCTCTCCAATGGTGCAGGAAATGGTGGGTGCACTGGGATCTTTATATTTATGTGGGAGATCGTTAAGAAGAACGAAGCTCACATTTTGTTATAGAAACACATTTTTCTTTACCTTCATCCTCCTCTTGACAGTCAATAAATCTTTAATGACTTTTTCATAAGCTAGGATTTGCTTTATTTCATCGAGGAAAGGCAAGTTTAATTTCACGTTCTTAAGGACTTCTAGAACTTCATCACTTATGGTCCCTTTATGGTAAGGAACCAATCTTTGAGAAAATGGAGCAGTGGAGGGTGGCTTTACAACTACCTCAGGCTCATTAGTGTATTCCTTGTCACTCTCATTCAAGGGGATATCTTCGGCCTCTTTCGTGACGGGTGGTTTCTCCTTGTCTTTTGATGCATCGTGTGGGGGAGGTGATAAATCAACAACTCTCCCACTACGAAGAGTGATTACCACTTGGAAATGCTCCTATTGTTCTGTAGAGGTGGAGCTAACACTAGGTTGACCTTGGGGAGGTCTTTGGCCCTGGGCAAGAAATTTTCCCTTCTCATAGATACTCAACGATGATTACAACTTGGAGATGTTCGTATTCATGTCAACAAACATGAGATCATATCTAGCATTTGTTGCAGTTTGAGAATTTATAAATTGATTAATGGTATCCTCGAGATTCCTCCAAGGTGGAGCTACATATGGAGCTGGCGGTGGTGGTTCTTATTGGTATTGAGGAGGTGATGGAGGTGGGAGAACCTGTGAATGTGGGTTCATCGTAGCTTATGGTTGTCCATAGTTAAAACCAGATGTTTTCTCCATGAAGGGTTGTACAAGTTCCCATGAAGGGCATTTTAATTTCCCTTGAATCATCCTATAGCATCCATCTACTCGGTGTGCATGGCTTTGTAGGCCGAAATCGTTGGGCATGCCTTTATGGAATGGCCCACCTCACAGATAGCACACACCTTTTCTCTCGAAACATGGCTGGATCCGGAGATATCTCTCAATCGTCTATCAAGCCAATCTTGCATATCTCTCTGAAACTGATCGAATCGATGGTCTATTGAGATATTATTGTCCAAATGGTATAGACTAGATGCAGTCAGAGTGATAGATGCTTATCTAGGTTGTACTTGGGTATTAGGATCAGATGTGTCCCATGCTTGAGTAGTCTCTGTGACATACTTAAGATGGGCCTCGGCGTGGCTGAAGTTCAAATCCTAAAAAGGTATTTCACACATTGTTTGCACAAGTTGTTTGGAAGCCACTGTCAACCCATTATGGAAGAAAGATATCACATGGTGTTTGTCAAAACCATGATGGGGGAATGCTCTTACCAACTCTTGGAAATGTTCCCAACACTTGTTAAAAGGCTCATTATTGTGTTTTCAAAAAGCCTAGATTTGAGTTTTGGAAGAGTTGGTCTTGTTCTATGGGTAGAATTTTGAGATATATTTGGATTGTATATCTCTCCAGGAAAGTACGGAGTTCGGGGGTAGAAACCATAGCCAGATCTTGGATTTATCCTTTAAGGAAAAAAGAAAAAACATTAGGGGAATAACATCCTGCGTGCAAGCTTGGTCACTAAATGTGTCACACGCCTCTTCGAACTCGCGGATATGCAGGTACGGTTTTTACGAATCCATGCCATGAAATGTAGAGAGAATCTAGATCATTCCAATGAGAAAGTGTAACTGACCGGCATTATACAAAAGTAAAATTCAACCATGGGTGACATTCCGCTCAGGAAAGAGTGAATCTTTCATGGGACGATAGGGTAGATTTCCCTCGCCAGTACTGAAACTTGATGCGCTAGACATCGTGCTCGTACTCTCTTCAAATAACTCAGAATACTCACTCGGTGTCCTAGATGTGTGATTCTAGGGTTTACTCAGGGTGTAACTACCGATAGAGTGCTCAGGAGTAGGAAGTGGAACCCAAAATTGTGGAACGTGAGGTGTGTGGGGACTTTCAGAGTTATACTCAACAATCGAATTGTTGTGGATTCTGGTTGGAGTATCTTGAGGAGTTTATGTTTAGGATTTTGCATTAAAGGCTTTTGAGCGATGATGATTTTTTTTATTTTTTTGAATTTTTGGCCTAAGCTTTAGATTGACTCGATCTAACCTAAGTCTACCTAAATCCCCGGGAACGGAGCCAAAAACTTGATGCGACCATAAATGTGTCTAGTGTTAATGCTATGTAGGCTCAAGTGCAAGCCTATTGCTCAAGTAATAATCCAATAAGTCGGGTATCGATCCTCAGTAAAACATGACAAACGAAGTCGTGACGACGTTGGAAAGGTAAGGGAAACCTAGCTTTGACTTTGAAAAGAAAGAAAAGGTGATTTGGAAAACGAAACAACTACAACTAGATGCACATTTGAGAATAATTAACTAATGAAACTAGAATTAAGAAAATGCAACTATGCTAATTAAACGAAAAGCTGATGACAAATGGTTTTACGAGTTAAATATGAAATGAGAACAATAGGTCGGTTTACAATACCCCACACCCCAGTAATTCACTTCATATGATACTAGATTCAGAATTAGAATTTTAAATAAACTCGGTCTTAGTACTCCTAGGCATTACACATATGAGGGATCATAGCCCGCACAGTATATAATAAAAGGATGAGGAAAGCGGTGTCGCATTACCTACCACGGGTGTCGCATTCTTAAGCATCCCAGTTACCTAGGGCAAATGAGATCAAAAGTCCTATGATGGTTGCAACAGTTATGCAACACGATTCATCTAATATTTTAATTCAAAATTCTATTTCCATAGTGATGAATTACATCGGGTGGGGTTCCTGCACCCCAACCCTTAAAAACTTAGCCGAACATAGTTAAATTAAAAGAAAGCATGGATTGAAAAGAAGAAAGCATCATAATTAATAGAATTGTATGAAAAGAGAAGTGCAGAATCAAACCAACAATTAAACTAATTAACTATTGAAAATTTAAAAGAAGAACATTACTTGTATTGAAGAAATTTAATCGCAATCCTTATAGCAGAGCTTCTTATTGAAAAACTAGGTTTTTTTACTACAAAAACCCTCTACTCCTACTTAGCTAACCTAAAAATCGAACTCCTAATATTATTGAACTAATATGAATAAATAGCCACGAAATTTACAAGAGTTGGACTACATTACAACTCTGAGAAAGAATAGAAAATTTCGTAAAAATCCAATGCGGTCCGGACCCATTAGGGGAGGTGGTCCGGATCGCCCCCTGTTTCGAGACAGTTTTCCTCGGCATTTAAGGCGATCCGGATCCTTTTTTGGAGAAAGGTCCGGATCACACCCCTTTTTGACACAGAGGATTTTTCCCAAGGCTGTCCGGATCTGTTTCCAATAAAAGGTCCGGATCACCCCCTATTTTTGGACATAACTTTTCTTTTTAGGCGGTCCAGATCCTTTTCCAATAAAAGGTCTGGATCGCCCCCATTTTTCATCCAGGGGTCTTTTCCTTATTTTTTTTCTCAACTTCAAATATTCGTAACTTGATCACCGGAGCTCGGATTGACTTGTCGTTTCTTCCAAAGTTCTTGAAATTGAATTCTCTTAAACTTTATAGTTGGCTTTAACTCCGGATGACAGTTAAAAATTTATGAAATTACCCTTTGACTTTGCTCATTGCTTTTCCTGTTTCTTTCTTCCTCACTTCTTCAAATACCTACAAAACTTAGGAGAAATACACGAAACTAGATGTACTTGTTAGAAGGAGTTAGTGTCAAGGAAATATGATAATTACACTCATTTTATATTATTTGAGATGGTAAAAGTCTCTAAATTAAGGGGCTAAATTCGGAAGAATTTGAGACTAATCATATTCCCATCATCAGATATCGGTCCCCCTTTGGAAAATCAAAGTAATAGTACCACGAATTGTCCACGATGTTCTCTTTAGGTTTGTAAAACTCAATGAAAATTACAACAAAGATGTCTTTCTTGAAGTGTTTCTTCGAAATGACAATAGTAGTAAGAATGGTCTTCCAACTATTTAGGTTAAGTTGGGTTGGGGACAAATTCATGGTGCTTAGAAGTCTCCTCAATGGAACTGGGACTGGCGGCCGCAGACCCAGAAGAAAAGCATGAAAAGGAAAACAAATGCCATCATTGAGAACTATGGAGCATAACCTTTGCTCTGTAGTAGATGTGTATAACAGTTCCTTGGGGTAACTCAAAGGCATTAACTAAGGCACTTAACCACTCATTTTTTACAATACAACAGTGGTTAAGTTCTGCAGGAGTTTTCTTAAATGAAAGGTCAAGGCCAGACTTCCCGACCTTAGTAATCCTAACCACAGTAAAAATATCATCTCCTACCGTAGTGTTTACCTCGGTAGAAGGATTTTTGCTTGAATTGTTATCTTCCTCCATCACGACCGCAGTCTTCTTTGGTTACCTACAATTAGACGAATCCGTGGAGTCGAACTCTATCATTATAGACTTGGGGCAATATTTGAGTTTGCAAGGCCCATTGGATTTCATTGGTTTCATGTTAAAAATTACAGGAGGAGGAATACCAATGTGCCTCTTCCAAAAGTCCTCCGAATAATTCCAAGTGTTCTAATGAATAAATTCGCGATAAGGGACTTGTAAAAGAATAAGAACTCTACAGTTAGCTATCGTAGCCATTATGATCAGAACGCCATTGAGGGAAACGTGTCCATTTAATGAATAAACATGAAAATATTCACAACACAAGAATATACAAGAAATCTGGCAAATCAATGCAGAAAGCATCAAGTTCAAACGAAAGGTTGTAGCCAGCTAGCCTAAATATCCTAACAGGCTATAGCCAAAAGGAACTTTGAGCTGGGAACAAGGAAAAAATAAAGGTTATAGGCAGTCAGCGCGAGCTAACTAAATGGCTACAACAAGGGGAAATTTAGGCAACTAAGGATGGAGACCACAACAAGCTAGTGCAGATCACTATCAAGCCGCGACCGGGGTATAATTTGGTAAATAGTTTGTGTAGGTGCAAAAAATCTCACCCGTCGGAGGGTGTCAATTCATAACGATACAAGTATAAAAATAAATACAAGAGAGACAAAGATTTACGTGGTTCGACCATGAATGGCCTACGTCCACGGGGCTGCTGGTGTGTTTCATTAGAATGATCAGAGAGTTTTACATGAGAGTGTTTCTCTAATTTCTAAGCCCCCTTTCACAATGGGGGGTGTCCCCTTTATATAGAGTTAGGGGTTACATTAGGGTTACAAATATGGATGAGTCACAAATATGGATGAGCCCTATCTTCGTGGAGTTTCATTCCAATCCGATACTGCTCCTCGGTCTTCTCGTTTATTAAGGACTTTAGTCGTCCCTATATTGTTGGCACGTCGCTATCTTCACCGGGGTGCTCCCCACACGTCCTGCTATTCCTTAGGCATATATGTTGCCCCCACAATAGCCCCACAGGTCGCAGTTCAGCTGAGTTGATTCTGAGATGAGCTGGGAGCTGGCCCACAATCTCTTTAAACATATGCAGTTGGTGGTGTGAACTGGACTGGCATTCTTTGATCTGTCGTTCAACTTTGAAGCCTTCTTTGGTTGATCTTCTCACCTTCATAGGTTTTTAGATAAATGCTTGGCTTGAGTTGAGAGGCGTTCAATCGATATGGGGACCGGATTCGAGAGTGTCGAGTTGCCTACGTACCCTCTTGGGATCAGGTCGAACGTAGTTCATTGTCTGTTTTATTGTATGGCCCAATTTGTGAGGCTGACCACAGGCCTGTTCAGAATTTGTTTGCTGAGGCTTTATCGAGCGTGTATCAAGTTCAGGGCGTCTTCCTATATTTTGGTCTCGTATGGTCCATTTGTTGAGGCCGACCACAGGCCTATGCGTCGAGTCTTGCTCGAGCATGTACCTAGTAGGGGTAAGACCCTGCCTTAGGTTTTTCATATGGTCCAATTAGAGAGGCCGACCAGAAGCCTATGAGTCGAGCCTTGCTTGAGCATGTACCTAGTAGGGGTAAGACCCTGCCTTAGGTTTTTCCTATGGTCCAATTGGAGAGGTCGACCAGAAGCCTATGCGTTGAGCCTTGCTCGAGCATGTACCTAGTAGGGGTAAGACCCTGCCTTAGGTTTTTCATATGGTCTAATTGGAGAGGCCGACCAGAAGCCTATGCGTTGAGCCTTGCTCGAGCATATACCTAGTAGGGGTAAGACCCTACCTTAGGTTTTTCATATGGTCCAATTGGAGAGGCCGACCACAGGCCTATGCATCGAGCCTTGCTCGAGCATGTACCTAGTAGGGGTAAGACCCTGCCTTAGGTTTTTCATATGGTCCAATTGGAGAGGCCGACCATAGGCCTATGCGTAGAGCCTTTCTCGAGCATGTACCTAGTAGGGGTAAGACCCTGCCTTAGGTTTTTCATATGGTCCAATTGGAGAGGCCGACCAGAAGCCTATGCGTTGAGCCTTGCTCGAGCATATACCTAGTAGGGGTAAGACCCTGCCTTAGGTTTTTCATATGGTCCAATTGGAGAGGCCGACCATAGGCCTATGCGTCGAGCCTTGCTCGAGCATGTACCTAGTAGGGGTAAGACCCTGCCTTAGGTTTTTCATATAATTTAATGTAATACCAATTACGTTTACATTTTTCCATTTTCTAATGCCTCACATGTAAATATCCGCCTATTTTACCTTTTAGGTTGTGCCGTCACACTTCCTTAGGCCTAAAAGGCGATGGTAAAAATGCACCTGGTTTGAGGGTCATCCACCCGTTCAGGATTTTAACTGACCAACATAGTTGGCGACCAACCTGGGTTGGCTTTTTGCCTAGGGATCCCTCGTAGGGCTTTTATTGTTGCCTAGGCAACTCGTGAGGCCATTTGTGTTTGGAGATAACAAAGGCCTGTAGACGTACTTAATTTAGTGGGAACGAGCAAGAAGGCCGTCGTAACTAAATCAAGCTTAATCATGATCGTCATTTGAAAGACTAATTCTGGTGTTAGCCATGTTGGCATCTGTCTTGAGTTGAACTCTTCTATTTTTCTTTAAATGTTGTAGTGAATCTATTCATGTGTCATCGCTGTTATGGAGCCCCCAATCGGGCTATGAAGAGAAGGCTGCCTGACCGTCCATTGGGTCACTAGATCTGTATAATCGAGATGATAAGTGTGCCCGATCGTTCCTCGAGCTTTGTTGTGTCGAGGAGTGACACGTTGATCATTTGTCGAGCTGGATATAATTAAGGATTATCTTGCTCATATAGTTCCATATAATGTATCATTCCTCGGGGCGCACTTTTTTGTCGACCATGCATGGTGGTTTCGGGAGGCTGTGGAAGACTCCATATAGCTCGTGCAACTAAAGAAATTGATATGAATTCAAAGTGTCCCTCTGTAGAAATGCGTTGATCTGATATGGCGTTCAAGAAACGTTGTTCCGCTGGAGTGGATATCGTGATGTTGACGACGCGTTAATTTGTTGCTTAGTGATCGTCGATCACCATGGGTTGTCTGACGATGTTTGCTCGATACATTCAGGATGGTCTAGTGTTGTTATCAACATGTCTTGCTCGTTGACTGTGATTTTGCTGGGCGTGTGACTTCTTACAAGTTGGATTCATCCTTGTTGATAAATATAGTTGATCGTCTCTCTTCATGCTGCTTTATGTGTTATTGGATATTTGTGGTACAAATCGCTCAAATTTTCATTCGACGAGGTTGAATTAAATAAGAACTGTATTGCCCAACTGTTTGTTGGAGCTTGAGACGTGATCACACAATGTCAACTATCGATCGAAGTTGAGAGTCCGTTGAGGCAAAATTGTAAAGGACCTAGTAGATGTTGCGAACGATCCATGCCTGAGCATCTGTCGGAGTATTGATGAGATAAATGATGCCTGAATGCCTATCGAGGCAAAAACTATAGAGGATCTGGTAGATATTGCAGGTGATCCATGCTCGAGCATCCGTCGAGGCAAAGAGGACCGAGCAAGTATTACGAATGATCATGTATTGTTAGTGAAAACTAACCTTCTAATAAATGCAATGTTGATTATTAATCGACTCTGCCAACCATCTGTTGTGACTGAATACAAGAGTTATCCTTACCAACCATTTGTTGGGGATAAAATGCGACATGTGTGGCAAATATCCTCGGGACTAAATATATAGAAATATTTTGCCGAGCATTTGCCGAGATGAGCCTTGAATATGCCTGATCATCCTGCAGGTCAAGAATCATAGAGACAGATAACCCATTCTGAAATTCAAGAAATATCAACATCCGAGCATCTGTCTGTTATAAATAATATTTCCCAAGCATGTGTTGGGTCCAAAGTGGTGTAAAGTGTTCAACCATCTGTCGGAGCATTAACAAAATAAGTGGTGCCAGACTGGTTTTCCGGGGCGAAGTTGTACAGGTCCGAGTAGATATAGAGAGCGATCCGCGCTCGAGCATCTATCGGTGTGTTAATAAGATTTTCAAGAGCTTAAGATTATCGCCGAGCATCCGTCGGGACTGAATCTTATGCCTGTCGAAGTTAATAAGTTGCTCGACCATTTGTCGAGGCTAATTCAAATAGAATTCATCATGCAATATGATGTGCATCCGCTCGACCATTTGTCGAGGAAAATATTCATAGTATTGAATGAATGACATGAATTATCCCATAATTTTTATGATGGGATAGCCGCTCCCTAGCATTCGCCGGGGCTACGCTAAGTATAAGTAAAGATATTACACCGACCATTCATTGGTATAACCAATAATACCTAGACAACAATATTGAAAATTAAATGACCGGATAAATGACATGAGTGCTCTTCTAAGTGCGCCCCAATATTTATGTGGACAAAATAATTGTAATAAAGTCGAATGAAAGATGCAAAGTTTATCACATATATCCAGATGTATGGCACAGGAGTTAATTTGGAATTTTTGCAAATAGATTTAAGCAAATACTTAAAATACAAGTTTGGTTCCAAAAAATTGTTTTCACAGAAAATTTGTGTAGTGGCAATCAATTGTTTTTCTCATGTGAAGTATAGAGTATAGATAGCCCCCTGCTAACAAATTTATAATGATAAAAATCGTGAGCATAATTTGTGAGCAAATGAAGTATTATGAGGTGGAAACGAACAATGTACAAATAAATGTGTGTATCCATCAAGTGAGGTTGTGCTAAATACAAGAATTATCCTGACCAGCTATCCACTGGGGATAAAATGCGACATGCGAGGCAAATATCTTCGGGACTAAATATATAGAAATATTTTGCCGATTATCTATCAAGATGAATCTCAAATGTGCCTGACATCCCTTCAGGTTACCGAATCATAGAATCCGAGCTTCAGTCGGAGTAATAATAATTTTGCCCAAGCGTTTCCTTAGGTATAAGGTGCCATAGTGTGCTCGATATCTGTCGGAGCATTAATAAAATGAATGGTGCCTGGATAGTCCGTCGGGGAAAAGTTGTAGAATACCAAGTAGATATAGCGAGCAATTCGTGCTCGAGCATCCGTCGAAACATCGATGAGATTTCCAAGGACTTAAGATTATTGCCGAGCATCCGTCGGGACTGAATCTTGTACCTGTGGAAGTTAGTAATTTCCCCGACCATTTGTTGAGACTAAATCAAAATAGAAGTTATCATGAAAATGATATGTTCAACAAAGTATTCATAGTCTCGTACGAATGTAATAAAGACCCAATGATTTTTATCATAAAAATTTCACTGTGATAACTGTGCCCGAGCATCCGTCGGGGCTGAGCTAAATAACCAATAATCTCGCTCTGGTGAGATTAAATTGTTGTAGTTGGATGACAATATTGAAAATTAAAATGTTCGAATAAACGACATGAGTGCTATATCACTGCGCCCCACTTATTTATCTGAGCAAAATAATTTGTAATAAGATCGCATAAAAAAGTGCCAACTAAAATCGTTGTTATAAAATCACACGGTCCCTTAAAATGATTTAAATTTTAGAGAGAACCAAGAAATACAAAAATTAGTCAAATATACTCCAAGTGTAAGACAAGGATTAATTAAGAATTTTTGCAAAATTATTTGAAGTCCAAAGTGGATACTTAAATACAAGTTTGGTTTCAAAAATTTACTTTCACATGAAGATGTGAATTAAGATAAATAAAAAATTTACTATCTGGTGATGCTCCTGATACACTCAGGTAGGGGTGGATCTCTGTTGTTGTTGCCGACCAGTGATTATGGTCCGGTGGTCGCGATCTGAAGAAATGGACCGTAAGAATTGCTCCCTGCTGGCTCGTCGCAGCTCGTCCTCGCCGCCGACCAGCTGATGGTAGTCGCAAGCTGGTCGCCGACTACCAGGGGCTCCGATAAATCCCTCGCTAGTGCTCGATCGAAGAGTTGTGGTTTCCTGGCGAGTTGGGACACGGACTGGTTGTGATTTTTGCTGCCAACGTGGTCGCTGACCACCATGGATGGCTGGTAACATAGCTGAGCTTGCCCTTGTCTTTTCCGCCAACCAATGATGATGGTCGAGGAAGATCGAAGAGAGCCCAGGTCGTAGCACTGGTACAGTGGTCGCTGATGTACGCTGATGCTCGACCGGGAAGTTAGTAGGTCGGAGATGAGCTCGCTGATGCTCGATTGAAAGGATGACTGTGCTCGTCACTGTGGTACGCTGTTCGCCGACCTCGCGTTTTGGTTCAAATCACTGGTTGTGCTCGGCAAGATGCGTGATGATGGTCGCCGCGAAGAGGCCGATGATCGCAGGCCGACCAAAAATAATATTGGGTGCAGATCTCCCATAACTCTTGATGAGGATGGACGGCGCTGACCGTGGATAAAACTGGAGGAAAAATACATGAAATCCGACCAACAGGGGAAGATGCTATGTAAAGACGGTGATGAGGACTGGATCTCCATGGGTCGGTGATGATGGCTGTGATGGGCGAGTTTGCGACGACTCCTTATCTCAAGTGGGTGTGTCAGTGTACCCGGCTTGGAGATGACAGATCCAAGATGCCCGCCTCCAAATGGGGTGTTACGTGACCCAATAATTGACATCTTTGGTGGTCCAAAAATTTCGGAAGAGAGAGAGAGAGATCGTGCCCAGATCGTGATCGTAATCATGCCCAGAGAGGGAGACCATACGTTTCATATGTGCTTGACCCTGCAAGAGTCCAAATATTTGGAGTCTTCATAGACACATCTGATAACGAATTTCTTATGAAACAAACAATGAAAATTGTCTAGAATCAAAGCAGTTGTGCAGATTTGCAGATAACAATTAAATATAGGATTTGTAATTATAACTGTATGCAAAATCATGTATCAGTGAAACGATATTTGTTCAAAAAAAATAATTATATATGAAACACATAACTGCTCGTGCACAGATCAAAAAGGAAAACTTATCTCTTGATTATGTGCGCAGTGTAGGCACCATTGTTCTTGAACGTAAACCTAGATCTCTTTTAGCAAGAAGGGGACGGCCTTTTGTGCCGTTTCCCACAGACGGCGCCAATTGTAGGTGCAAAAAATCTCACCCGTCGGAGGGTGTCAATTCATCACGATACAAGTATAAAAATAAATACAAGAGAGACAAAGATTTACGTGGTTCGACCATGAATGGCCTACGTCCACGGGGCTGCTGGTGTGTTTCATTAGAATGATCAGAGAGTTTTACATGAGAGTGTTTCTCTAATTTCTAAGCCCCCTTTCACAATGGGGGGTGTCCCCTTTATATAGAGTTAGGGGTTACATTAGAGTTACAAATATGGATGAGTCACAAATATGGATGATCCCTATCTTCATGGAGTTTCATTCCAATCCGATACTGCTCCTCGGTCTTCTCGTTTATTAAGGACTTTAGTCGTCCCTATATTGTTGGCACGTCGCCATCTTCACCGGGGTGCTCCCCACACGTCCTGCTATTCCTTAGGCATATATATTAACCCCACAGTTTGTATTACAAACTTTCAAGCATTAAAAGAAAAAAAACTAAGGTATTGGCCAAGAATACCAAGAACATGTTCTTGGTGTTCTTACCCAAAGACAAAATCCAAAATGAGGGATAGGCAAATATTTTACCCAGAAAAATACCCCATATACCAAACCCTGTCATTTTTAACCTAGAATAGTGTGCTATTAACTCAAAAAGATCCCAACTTCATCAATTCGAACCCAATTTCATTTTAAACCCATAAATTACCAACAACTGCCTTAAAAATAGAAAAGCCCTAATTTACTGGGTAGAGGCGAACATTATTCAGGGGGATTTTAGCAAGCATGAATTCATGGAAGTTTAGGCAAAGAAATTCAAGCAAGCAAACATATGCGACAATGGGAATAAAAAACTTCTTAGAGAAGAAGTTGTAGAAAAAATACATGTAAACTGATGAAAAATAATTGAAATTGACAAGAAACCGCCTTGAACCACCCCGAAATCATCGCAAACCACCTTCGAAAATTGAAAAATAAAATCACTGGACTTTTGATCTTGATTTGCTCTCAAGGAATTTGCAATGGTAATGAAAGCCTCAGCTCCCTTCTGTTTATATAAGAGGGCGTTGAAAGGTGAAGTGTCATAAGCCAATGATCGTGACACCATGTCGCATCCCAAATAGAGAAGATACGAAAGTCGTGAACAATAACACCGTGACCATGAGCATATAACACAATTGTAACACTAAATCGCCACCTCTTGGTGCTAAAGCTTGGGGGCTTATTTACATACCCAATACTGGGAACAGGGTTATGGACACTACGTGAAATGTTACTGCTTGGGAACAGATAGGCCACGACCCATCTCAATGGTTCACATATAACATCGTTTCCTGGGATAGACAGGTCACGGTTAGAATTTAGGATCAATCAATTTTTGACACACAATCAGGCCACAATATCTCCTTGAATAACTGCTTTTTTGGTTAAAAGAGGTCGCGATCACTTGATCCTTCCACAAAATAACCTTCTGCGGATATTAACACGTCATCACTCACTTGATGGATGTCCTACTTCTAGGAAGATTCCACTATCTTATAACTTTTCCACATGTCACCGTGCACGTTACTCTTCCTTTTGACTTCTATAAATAGAAGTGCTCACCTCACAAATAAATGGATGGATCTAACGGTGTAGCCCTGCCAAAATCTCCATTCTACCTCTCTCTATAAACTACCAAACACTTGGGAGCTTACCTGGCCGTAGCCACCTAAGAACTTGCGTTACAGGGCACATCCCTAACTGGCACAACTCTACTCTCCTCTCTATCTCTCTTATACTCCTCTTATGGAACGATAATCTTATATTATTGAACAAACATAACGAGAGTAAGGTAATAAAATGGATATAGGCTCATTTTTATAGTAGAACCACTCTATATCTTGTGTATTTTTCCTCTTACTTTCTTTACTTATACTTTTATACTTAATATGATGGTTGGGATGATATATGTATGATTTTTCGCATCGTCGGGTCCCATCTTGGATGGACCCTATCCTTAATTATCCGAAACGAAGCACTCATAGAGCCCACTCTAAGAATTAGTGAGTGAGTATCCAAGAGGCTTATTACATAATTATGTTCTAAATCACCATTTGAAAAGTTATTTAGAACATATGGAACTATTAACCAACAAATTATGGATCAAGTTACCATTTGAAAAGTTACCATTTCAAATGGGAACATAATTATGTTCTAAATCACCATTTGAAAAGTTATTTACCAAATCACACATTATGGAACTATTAACCAACAAATTTGTTTTGACTTTGGTATGCACCAGGTGTCGCCTATTAGAGGGGACATGCGGCTAACAGAAAATAGAGATAAAAGTTACATTGTAGAGATTGTCTCTAAGAGTGCCTCATTTTTGCGCCCAAATAACCCTAATATCTACCCATAAATTGGATCATTGGGTAAGGTGAAGAGAACACTGAAAACTGAATTTAGCGTCGTTACACTATCAAAATCACACCAGAAAAGTATTATACCCCTATCCTTTTTTAAGTGTCAAAGTGTTTATCTCTTCACTCCCTTTACAACCATCACTTTTAAAAGATTCTCTCCCTCTCTTAGGCATTATCATTATTACAAAATTTACTACTCATTACTCTATTTTAAAGAATAAAGTTACAGAATAGCTCTATTATTACCAAAAATGGAAGGTTTTCTCTTATATCTTCTCTTAAGACTTTGAAGGCCTTAAAGACAACATATGTGGAAGTGGGTTATGCCTCACCCATTCCAGTTCTTCATAGACCCTAATACTACCACCCTCATGTATTTGGTGACTCCGTTGGGGATGTATCATCATTACCATGGATAAAGAAGGATATAATATTTCAAAGAAGCTAGTGTTTGAAGACATTCTAGCAGGTAATGGAGTTCAAAGTGACCAGATAACGTAAGAAGATGTTGTAGTGACCAGAGGGATAGAACCTACTCCTCAAGTGGGTACACCGTTGTAACAGCAGCTGCGCCTTTAGAGGGGGATGAACTTGATGAGTATGATATTTGAGTTTTTTAAAAAGATTAATGTTGACCTCACAATCTTGAGCCAATTTTTCATGACGCTTATAGTGGCCCCTATTGGAGGGGCAGTAAAAGAAATCGTGACCGTGGAGGCAGCTCCTTCAAAAAGGGTAGAAAAGAAAACATCAAAGATAGTGAGTTCACCAGCAACAAAGAAAGTTAAATTGGATGAGTCCCCATCTAAAATCGTTACAATAGAGGAAGTGAAGAAGTCACTCTACTCTCAAAGGTAACCCTCTCACATGTATGAGGAGTTGTAGAATCCCTACCCAGAAAGCATCAATGAGAAGACATATCTAGAGGGATACATTCCTCCTAAGTTCATCAAATTCAATGGAAGTAGTGAGAACCCTAGGGAGCACGTGAAAAGGTTTGTAGACTACTTGGGTATGCATGGAAATGATAAGGAGTTGAAGTTGTGAGAGTTATCAAAGACTCTCATAGGGAAAGCGTACATGTGGTATTCCCACGTGGTGCTGAACAACATTCCAACTTGGGATGAGATGCATAGGAAGTTCCTCCAGAAGTTTTTCTTAGCATTAGATGAGTTCACGCTGATGTACATTGCACAAGAGGTATAAAAACATGGTGAAGAATTTATTCAGTACATTAAACACTTTTGAGAAAGGGTTGTGGATTTCCATGAGGATGTGGGAAAGGCAAGGATACTATAGATAGGTGTTAAGGGGATACTAGAGGAATATAAAATCCATTTGGTCAATAAGACCAGAGATGGAACTATAAGGGAGTTCATGCGAGTAGCCAACAATATAGAGATGTTTATCAAACCTCGATCATAAAGTTAGAGGACCCAAATTACTCTAATAGTATGAAGATTACAAGTCTCCAAATGATAAGCCATCAACTATGTGGATGGAAACACAAAAGGCAATAATGGAGGCCAAGGATACAAATGTGATAGTCCAACAGGCAAAAACAAGTTTGGAGATGACATTCTACCATCACTGCCTTGTAGTGTGGAAGAAGTTACGAATTGTTACCACACTTTCAGGAGAGAAAGGGTAGAAGGTACCCCTAATGTTAATGGATAAATACCATCAGCAGAAGATAAAACAAATGCAAAATTATGTGAGCTCCATCAAAGGGTTCAGTATGTGACCAAAGATTGCTTTTATTTGTGAAGGATCATTGATGAGTAGGTGGCTAATGAAACTTTGTCAATACCTCCGATAGATGTTAATGAGAACCAATTGGTAGCCCATTATTAGGTTTCAACTAACGTGGTGGCGTCATATGATAAGAAGGGAACTCAAGAGCCTGAGGAGTGGTGCAGTAATGAGAAAATGTTTGAAAATTGGCTAGCTAGCCTAGATAAAGAAGAACAGGAGGATGAGTGGCGCGAGAAGGTGAGCCCCTCGTAAGGAAGAGAAGATGTGGTCCTTGAGATAAATGATGGAGAGATATCTGAAGCGAAGTATCTATGAAATGTGCAAAAATATGAAGTGGAGATGGACTCAGAATGTGCAACTGTAGTAAGAAGTCCAAAATACAAGTGGTTTTTCTATCAGATCGGTGTGAAACATAATACCCGCGTGGTTATTATAAAAAAGATCCTAGAGTTAGTTCAATAGTGTGGGGATCCTTCTCTAAATTGTAAGGGCCCCATAGGAGTCAAGAGGTACACTTCTGAGGTGGTCTTCTCAGATACTAATAGGCAAGTGCCATATTCTCACAATCTTCCTTTGTATGTGACAACTTTGATAAATGGAATCAGTTTCCCTAGATCACTCATGGATGGAGGGGCATCCATTAATATCATGCTTATTAGCACATTGTATAAAAAAGCATCTCTTAGAAGATAGTGTCAGTCCCGTTGGTGATTTCTGGTTTTGATAGTGTAAGGATGCAATAATTGGGCTATGTGAATGTGGAAATTAAATTCGGAAATTTTTCATCCCATATCAAATTTAATATCTTCAATGATAGCACCGACTACCAGCTCTTGATAAGGAGAGTGTGGATGGACACAATGGGATAGTGTAATCATTATTCCACCAGTGTACAAAAGCAAACAATTGAGGAATAGAGATTGTGATCAAGGCCAGAGAAAGGCCATTTTTAGTGGAAGAAACTCACTTAGTGGATGCAGTATTCTACATTGAGCTAGATGAAGAGAGAAAAAACTTGACTAGGGGTTGGAGGATCCCTATGTATCCAGAGAAAGTGATTAGCTCAAAACGTTTGTGCATGAAAGACTGAACATAACAAGGGGCATTTTACGATGAAAGTGCTGACCCGAAACTAGAATATTTTATGGTGGATGAGTCCCATATTTTTTAACATATAGAGGAGCCTGAAGAGGCACCTGAGTGCATAAAGGATGGGCCAAGGGAATAACTATAAAAAATAAACTTAGGAGTATAATAGAAAGACGACAGACCTATCTTCATCTCCAAGGGTTTGAATTCCAAACATAAGGAGGAGATTATCAACCTCCTCAAAGAGTTCACAGATATGTTCGTGTGGATATGTATGGAGATGCCTGGCATAGACCCTGATGTAAGCTCACACAAGTTGAATGTTATCCCCAATGCCCTACCAGTAAGACAAGCCACTCGCACCTACAAATATGAGTTAGACCTAAAAATTAATGCAGAAGTAGAAAAGTTATCGGCAATAGGGTTTATGAAGCTAATTCAGCATCCCATATGGCTTTCAAGAATTTTACCCGTAGCCAAGAAAGTTAAGACACAAAAAGGATTTGTGTAGACTTTAAAGACTTAAATTGGGCCTATACAAAAGATGAATTCCTGCTGCCAAACATTAACAGTTTGGTGGATGCCACAATAGGACACAAGATGTATAGCTTCATAGATGGGTACATTGCTTATAACTAAATTAAAATGAATAAAGTTGATGCTGAGAAAACTGTTTTTTGAACACCCTTGGGTAACTTCCACTACACAGTCATGTCTTTTGGGCTGAAGAATGCAGGTGCCACCTATCAGCAAATGATGATGGCCATATTTCATTACTTATTTCATGATATATTGGAATTATATGTGGGTGATATGGTACTAAATTCCAAAAAGGAACGAAAGAATATTCAAGATCTGAGGCGGGTGTTCGATAGGTTTTGCATATATAAGAGGAGAATGAACCCCTCAAAGTGTGCCTTTGGGGTATAGTGGGAAATTTTTTGGGTTTGTAGTAAATAGAGTAGGGTTAAAAGTTGATGAAGAGAATAGGAAGGCAAACTTAATGATTCCACCATCAAAAAGTCAGAGGTAACTCAAGAGATTTCTAGGAAAGGTTTCTTACTTGAGAAGATTTATACCAGCATTGGCACATGGGAATAACTATTTTTCCCCTTTGATGAAAGAGAAGGCCAAATGGATTTGGGGGAGGGATAAAAGTAAACTTTTGATAAGATAAGGGGAATATTGCCTTCCCCCTCAATGATAGTACCACCAGAAGCAGGTTCACCATTGCTCCTCTACTTGATCTTAATTGAAAGATCTATAAGAGCCTTGCTTACTCAAGAGAAGTCTGGAGTAGAGTGTCTTATGTACTACCTTTCACAGGTGATTTCAAATATTGAGCCAGATACACTAGCATAGAGAGGCATTGTCTTGCCTAGCTTTTATTTTGGAAAATTGAGACACTACCTGCTTGCTTTCATAGTTCACATCACAACCAACTATGCTCCCATCAAATAGATTTTAGCACGAACAGTCTTGGTGGGGAGAGAAGCAAGGTGGCTTAAGATATTATTAGAATATGATTTGAAATGTGTCGTCCCAAAGTCTATTAAGTGTCAAACTGTAGTAGATTTATTGGCCCACTTCCCTAGTCAGAACTTTGAGACTCCTAATGAGGAAATGACATGTGACAATTTTCAAGCCTACCCAGCGAAGGAGATGGAGGAGTGGAAGATGGAGTTTGGTGGGTCTCATGCCCAAGGGACAGGTGGGGCTGGTATAATCCTCTCAAACGAAAAGGAGAAGGTTACTCCCTCCTTCAAGTTGGATTTTAAATGATTAAAAAATGAAGTCGAGTATGAATCCCTCATGTTAGTCTTTCTAGAGTCATTGGGAAGAGGAATCATAGTGCTATGCATATGTGGGGACTCTAACTTAGTGGTGAAACAAGTTAATGGATAGTTAACTCTCAAGCATGCCAACCTAGCCCCATACACATCAATCAATCAAAGATTACTTTGCCAATTTTTGAAGGTGAAAAAAAAAAGACATGCTCGAAAGAAGAATAGGCATCTGGACGCATTGGCCATGATAAGATCAAGAAGTTACCATCACAGTGCAACGAAAAACATTGCCAACTATGTTAAAGTCATTGTTTCCAAGTGAGGGTCCACAAGACTGGAGGTGTCCTATAGTGAAATAATTAGAAACGAGAGAATGAAGCATGAAGATGTAAAATCTAGTGAATTATTTCTTGCTCCCGATGATTATTTACTTAGAGCCGATGAAGGATCCTATCAAGGTATGTAGGGGATGAAGAGGCTAAAGAAAGGTTAACGTCCATGTAAGAGGAGCATTGTGGGGATACTGATACTCCCCATTATCAATCATTGAAGAACGTGTGGGGGGAGCTACTTTTGGCCCTCCATGAGCATAGAAGCTACTCGTCTGTTACAATATGTTCAAATTTCCAAACCCAATTTGATCGAAACGCTAAGGCTAACTTCGTAGAAAATTTTAAAGATTGTAGAAAACCTTATATAGCCTACATCAAAGATGGAGAGTTTCGAGAAGAGAGAGCGAATGAAATTTACCTGAAGAAGAGAATAAATCGTTTCTACATCGTAAACAGAGAGCTCTAAAGAAAAGGATACAATGAGAGGGCACTGAGATGTGTAGTGAAGGGGGATATAGAGAGAGTTCTAAAGGAGGCTCATGAGATCCTCGTATGGGAGGTACTAAATTATATGATCAGTTAATGATGCTCGAGTATTATTGGCTAAAAATAGAGCCTAGTTTAATCCAATTTTTAAAAAAGTATAGGGCATGCTAGAGCATGAAAACATGGACCATGCCCCCTTAGTCAGCTTGTAGAGTCTAGCAGCCCCCTACCCCTTCCCCACTTAGGCATTTGATCTAGTAGGTAAGATCATTCCAGCTTATTTCTACCGAATTGTATACTAAATGGGAGAAAGCGATTCCCTTGAGGAGGGAGACTTCTCAGGCGATCCAAAATTTATTAGGGAATACATATATGCAATTTTGGTATTCCCAAGGTTATCTTTATAGATACCAGGAAGCAGTTTGTATGCAAGGAGATGGGGATTCTAATATACAAGTACAAGATTGTCTAAAATAGCTCAACCATTTCATATCCAAAAGGGAACGACCAGGCAGAGGCTATAAACAAAACACTAACCAACATCCTAAAAAAATGCGTGAAGATATGCTGGGGGCTTGGGACGAAAAAACTACCAATGGTGTTATGGGCCTAAAAAACCTCAAAAAGAAAGCCAGCAGGGTTTAGTCCTTTCCTAGCCCTAGTCCTCGTAAGAGAAGGAGGAGTAGTAGGAGTATCAATTGGTGCAGGAATAAAATTTGGCACATTAGTGTAATGATGTTTCTTCTTCAAAGGGGCCTTGGACTTGGACTTCCCATTTCCTTTATCCTTAGTTGGTTGAGGCTCAGGGCATCTTGGATAAATAGATTCCTCATTCAAAAGCCTCACAAGGATAGGAGTGACCTGCTCGAGGGGAGTCTTGGTAACTATAATGCGAAACAATAAGTCTTTTTGGGTCCCTTTGCCCAAGTATTTGTCATTGTTTGGAATTTTGGTGGGGATGGTTCGTGGGGAACGTCCTGGATATAATTTTTGATAAATGAAATCTGGTGTTTCCACAGTCTAAACCAACAGAGTCTAAATGAGGGAGAGGTGCTCGATGGACAAGTGGGGGTATGAACTCCCCGATAAAATCCAAATTGCTCCTCACTCGTTCAGAGTTATAAAACTCTACAACTTGGCCAAGCCCCATTAGTGAAAAATGAGTGCAAGGAAGGAGCATTGCCATCACAAAAATGTGGTGGCATGTAAACATAGACTTTACATCAGCAGGGAAGTAAAAAGTTCCTCTAGTAGCAGAGAAGGAGCTCCATGAGAAAACTACCCGCACTCTCTAATAGTAGAGGCGGAAGGAAAATTAATCCACATTGTCAATGAGGGGGACCAAAGGGTTCTTGGGATATTTTAGGCCACATGGTAATCCGAGAGGCATCACTATGGCAAGCACGTGCTTCTGGACAAAAATTTGGAAACCTATAAAAAAGAAAGTCCATCAAGATGAAATAATTGACAAAGTTGGTCATATCATGGTGACCACTAGATCGTTACATATCCACATGGTAATGATCTATCCAAGTGTACATAAATCCTAAAGTAAGGGATGGAAGGGGTACATCCGTTCCTTTAGAAAGTCTGACAGCCAACTGAAAGAGTAACTCACGAGGAGAATCGTCTGGCCTCCTTAAAAATAAAAATCTGCTAAAAAAGTAACAAAAAATATATCTAAGTGTGAAGGAGAACTGATTTTGGTCCCATCTTGGATCTTGGGCACTCTTCTTGAACTCTCTTATTTAGGAATGGGCTCAAAGTCCCTGAACCGATACCTCTGCACTTGGCAAAAGAATTCTTGATGGCACCCATTTTGTTAATAGTTACATAACAAGAACACTCAGACAAGGCTTGCAGTAGTTCTTGGTACATCTTCTCCTCCTCGTCATTCTCAAAGCCATTAGTAAAGACATGTCTCCCCAAGTAAGGTAGGCTAATCAGCTATCATATATCCTCCATTGTGATGGAAAATTCCCTCAGCTAGTAATGAAAGTATATGAGTCCATACACTATTGAGAGGACACCAGATTAAAAGTGGTGGAGTGTTTAGCAATAGTGCAAGTTTTTAAACTTTAAATGGTCCTTGTCAGACCAAGACCCTCGATAATGACTTTATGAGAAGGGTTAACAAGTACATGATCCACCCAGAGGTTCCACTCATCTAGGTAACCTCCACAGACATTGAGATTAATATTAGAATAGGGGAAATCACCCCTATCCACCCTCAATCGTAAGATACTATCAACCAAAATGATAGGAGCATCAGTGGACTCATTCAGACCTAGGTGGGGCCATTCATTAATCTTAGCAACAAATTCTTCCTTAAATTGATTGAGGGGCTGCATAAATGTACCCTTTGCTCCAAAATAGGGGGCAAGACAGTAAAGCCCAAGGTCCCTCTTTGAACAGTTGTCAAGGAACTCACTTTGAGATTTTGAAAGGATGATATGAGAAGAAGTACCACCAGAACCACCAGCAGTGGTGGTGGAGCGATGACGATGGTGGTTACTGTGGAGACGCCTATTACGAGGTCGGTTGGAACCATCATTAGTATGGGAAATGAACCAATTAGAAGTTCACTTATGGATGTGGAAACAGTGGTGGAAGAAACCTTGGAAGAGGAAGCCATGGAAAAGTAGGGAAAAAATTAAGAGATTGAGTTATAAAAGAATGGAATTTGAAAGAGACGGTTGTTTTTCTCTCTAAAAGGCTCTGAGTAAAAAATTTAAATGACAAAGGCAAAATGAAATATTTTGAAAAGAGGGTTTGATACCAAGATAGGGGTGCATGTTTTGATGGACAAAAGGGGGAAAATGATTACCCAAATGATGATATGTTTGTTCCTTAGCAGAAATGAGTCTCTTCGAGACAATAAATAAAGGTTGAAGTGACCATGGCATTTAATACTGAATAATGTAATTATGTGACTAAATAAAACTCTTCAAATTCCAAGAAAAATAATGACTATTTTGTGTAAAACCCTTTGGTATACCAAACACAAATACTTTTGCAAAGGGGGCCATTGTAGAGGGGTACCCATTTGGATTCCCACAAGCAGGCCTAATAGGTCGAGGGGGATTAAGGAAGAGATGGTCCAACACGAGGGGATCCATCCTCAAAATAGCCCAAGATAGAGATTTGGATGAGAGGGTCCACCACGAGTGGCTCCATCCCTAAAATGGCCCAAGATAGAGATTTGGACGAGAGGGTCCACCACGAGGGGGTCCGTCCCCAAAATGACCCAAAATAGAGATTAGGATGAGAGGGTCCATTCTGAGAGAAATTTTGGCAAGAAGGCTTACAGTGAGCATCCGTAAGTTAAATAGTCAAAGGCCAAATGTAAATGGCGAGTGGGTTCTCAACGAGCAACACAAGGATAAAAGATGATATGTGTGAGTAGATCCAAAAGTTTGAGGGGATTCTCATAAGTCTCATTTAAACAATCACTAACATTATTGTTTATCTTACACAGTTAGCCTTGAGTGAGTAAGACGGGATCGAGCAGGCGAGCTGGGATCTCTTGGGAGTTTTGGCTTGGTGGATGCGTGACAAGATTTTTTAGGCAAAGTCAAAGGACACCCACTTGACACTTAAGGATAGAGAGAATGCTAGTAGAGATACCCTAGGGGTCAGATAGGCACTCACACATCCCACACTTAGAATAAATGAATGAGTCTCACATAAGTATTTTTTAAATGACCATAGGTGAGTGGCCTTCAAGGCCACTCGCAAGTTTTTATAAAAGTTTGTAAAACAAGTTACTGTTTGAAAATATATTTACCAAATCACACATCTGGCACTATTAGATGACATATTTTATTTTTGACTTTAGTATGTACCACGTGTTGCCTATCATATGGGACAAGACGCTTACAAATAAATAAAGATAAAAGGTACATTGCAGAGCTTGTCTCTAAGAGAGCCTTATTTTGGTTCCCAAATTGACCTAGTATGTACTCATAAATAGGACCCTTGGATAAGGTCAAGAGAACACAAAAAACTCAAGTTAGCATCGTTACTGGGTCAAAATCACATAAAAAAGTATTATCTCCCTGCTCTCTCAAGTGTCAAAGTTCTTATCTCTTCACTCCCTTTATAGATATCACTTTCTAGAGATCTCTCTTTTAGACATTATCATTGTTATAAAATTTTCTACTCATTACTCTTTTTTTCAAGAAGAAAGTTACACAAGAGCTCCATTATTATTAGAAATAACAGGTTTTTACAGAAGAGCTCCATTATTATCATAAACATAAGGTTTTATCTCATAGATACTCTTGAGACTTTGAAGGACTTAAAGACGACATCGATGGAAGTGGTTCATGCCTCACCCATTCCAGTTCTTCATAGACCTTAGTACAACCACCCTCTTACAAGTGCCAAAGGTTTGATGTGACACATAAAATATTGGGGGATCCATTGATGTCGATCACATACCCTTAGCCTTTTTCATATTAGGAATTGATTTGGTTGGCCTACTGCTGAAGAAAATATGAAGATATAGGTATCTAGTCGTCGTGGTGTATTACTTCACTAAGTGGGTTGAAGCAGTGCCATTGGTTAAGATTCCTTACGAGAAGGTTTTCTATTTTATATGTAATAATATAATGTTTCAATATGGTATGCCATATGTCTTCATCATAGACCACAATACGCATTTTGACAATAGTGAGTTTGGTGATTATTGTGTACATTCGAAGATCCAAAATTGCACTCAACACCTAGTCACCCTCAATGCAACAGGCAGATTGGGGTAAAAAATACGACCCTTTTAGACGAAATGAAGAAAAGACTAGATGACTCGATCAACGAGATACATATTCTACTTTTTTATTCTAGGATGACACCGAGAATGATAACGGGTGAGACTCCATTTATGTTGGCATTTGGTAATAAGGTAATTGTACCCACTGAGATTGACTTACACAGCCATCGGGTACTCAACTTTAACTCACCCAAGAGTGATCTAATTAGAAGGATCGATTTATATCTTGTAGAAAAAGTCAGAGAAAATGCGGCACTATGGGTGGCAGTCTACCAATAAAACACTTCTCGATTTAACAACAAAAGGGTAAAATTGTGAATCTTAAAAGAAGGAGACAAAATGATAAAAAAAAGTTCATTCAAAAAGGAAAAAAAATAGAACCAAATTGTCATGGTCCATACAGGATATTTATTGTCCTACTATTGGGAAATTATGAAATCGAGACTTTGGGAGGTGAGCAGTTTAAAACCCCATGGAATGTCAAGTAATTGAGTATATATCATCAATAATGATGACCACATGACATCCCAATGAGAGCAAGAGATCAAATATGTAAACAATTTTTTATTCCTTTGTAATCGACTCTTAGTGATTAGTGAAAATCGGGATTTCCTCTATATATGTTGTTATTTAAAGATTTTCAACATTATTTAATGTCTATTTCATCGTTGTGAGAGATGAGAAAGAAGCACAGGCCAAAGACATCTCAAAATCGAGCATATCAAAGTACACAATCCAATCCACACTTCATGTATGGCCTCGTCCTTGGACAGGTGATGATCAAGAAGTTTATTCAAATTTAGGAAATCCGTTGTAGTCATATAAACGATAAAATTCAACCATAACCGACTAACACATGTATATATCCTAGTACATTTGGTTGAGTCTGGTAACTAAGTCTAACAAGTGGTCAGTACGATAATATCCCTCCATACGGACAATAAGCTGGCACAAGGATTAGTAGATCCTGATTCAAGACAACTCATGTTTGTCAAAAACTGGTAGCTAGTAAGGCAAATCAAGTCGATGAGATTCGACCACGTGATCGTAAGACAAACTACTAATAGGGTCATCTCAAATGCTAAACAAATACTAAGTTGACATTGCAAGGGGATGGAATCCAATAATTAGTCCATAAGACTAGAACTAACTGGGTGGTTGAAGAGACCAGACCGCATTAACTTTTCAAAACTATTTTTGCACAAACACTTAACTAGAAGTCGTGGTTAAAATTTAGCCGAAAAAAATAACTAACTAAAAGAGTCAAAATACATGCATGCATGAAGACAAGAAATTGAATTTCATTTAATCTCAAAATTTAAGATCACATACATGTAAATTTTCATTACAATTCACAAAAATTTATCACATAAATGTAATTGGAGAAGATCCCAAGCTTTAAGATCATGGTCAGTTACTGGGCAACTTGAAGAGTCTAATTAGTATCTGGATTGACTTGTAGAGAAGGGGAATAGTTGCATCAGTTATAACAATGTCTTCAGCAACTTTTGTAGTTAAAGGAAAAGTAGCCTTTACAATAATGGCCTGGTTGGCCTCACCAACCTCATCAATCTCAAAAGCAGACTCATCAACTTCCATTAAGTACTAAATAACTAAAGTTATGTCTTCCTCATAATCACACTCCCATTTGACTATAACATCATCAATATCATAGAAATATTTCATAACCCTCTTTTTAAATTCCTCATAACCATCAAGAAAGATGGTTATGGTCTCTATGTTGTAATCGAAAGAAGTTTTAAACTTGTCCACCCCATCCTCATCATCCTTAACCAGAGATTCATTAGCTTTTATGAGCTCCTCGTCAACCTTTGTTATCCTAGTTGGTCGTATCAAGCTTGTGTTTAGACTTAATGAGATCATCATTGGCCTTTTTTAGCACCACTTCAAAGCTATTATATTTTATGGAATTCGTCCCATCTTGGTTCTTTAGCTTCTAGATCTCCTATTCTTCCTTGTTAAGACACGGTGTCTTAGTGACCACCTGGTCATTTATGTTTTGGATCTCACCACAGGTTTATGAAACTCATCAATGAATTATTTAAGATCATCTTGTAGTTGAGTGTTTTGTTATATAAGTACTACGATGGTCTCTATCTGCTCCTTATAGGCACAATGGTTGGTGACGACTTACTCACTTAAGATAGTGACAAACATTGCAACCTGAAAGTAAAGATAAATAGATCAAGTAATAATATTTCATCTAGGGTAGACGAGCTCAAGTTTGACAAACTTACCACTGACAGATGATGTTGAAATATCTTACACATGGGGTTATAACACCTCAGAAATTTAAAGTTGCTTGAAAACTAACAATTCCATTCTATTGTTCATATGATGGAAGATGGATTGGGGGAGAACCAGGATCAAACTTGAAATCCTCCACCTCACCATAAAGGGGGGATGATCCCTGTCCACATATAAGCCAACGAGATAGACATTTGCTAATTTGAATCATATCTACAACAGAGCCAGTTGGCCTAGCCTTTTTCACCCTTAGGATTTTAGGGTCACCATGGGTAGTGGGATCCTCAAGGGGCCTTTTCTCACCAGCATTGGTGGGACCAGAAGGCACTGGAGCCTCCCCTTTGTATTTTTCTTGGACAGCAGCCTCAGTTTTAACTTACCTCTTAAAATTAATCTTAGCTTCCTTTTGGCCATCAACTTCTTCTATCTTTTGAGCATGGGCTTCTTCTTGGCCTTGGAATCATCATAATCTTTCGTCTTTGCCTCGTAATCAATTTTTTTCAATGAGAAATATCCATAGTAACACAATCGATTATTCGAGGGACCATCCCACTAGAAAGCTCAGTTATAAATCTTGAGGTGGTAGGAGTGAAAGTTGCACAAGTTAGTCAAAATCATAGTGCATGAACAAAAAATGACTTGAAATAGCCAAATCTTTTCAAGTTCTTCGATTTCATCCTCAATGTCCTCGTTGGCTTCAACAGGGACTTCTACTAATGTTACTCTAGGAGGTTCACCACCAGGAGGAGTGTGTGGTACCCAACATGTGTGAACTTAAAGACGTATAAAAGATCCTCAAACTTTGGGGGGTTGACACATAGAAACTCCCAACCACATCTTGTAGTGAAGAGGGAGGCTGTGTAATAGCTTTCTTTACTGAAAAAGTTGAATAAGAATCTTAGCACAATATCAGTTGGAAAGAAATCATAAAACAAATAAAAAAGGTTTACTAATTTTGCTCGGCCCACACCATTTTCAAGGAGCCCTACAAGACCTATTCTTCTCATGAGCTCTGAACTCCTAATAACCCTTCATGAAAATAAACTGGTTTGTTCAGCAATAGTTACTCGGCTGGATAACCTTTACCATTCTCGGTTGTGACTTCCTAGACGCAAAGTAATAGTATCCAGGATCCTTGGTGCTATCATTTATACCATACACGAACCTAAATATATCCCCAGTAATATTAAAACTAGTTCTTGACTGCCAAAAAATCATTGCCATATGCATTAAGTGGAAGTTTGGTAGAAGGAACCCCATCAACCTTTAAAATGGATCTTATAATCCAATGTAAGGGCATATGTACTCCAACCTAAAGTGCTGACAAGGGGAAGCAAATCTCATCGGCATTAAGATGATTGTAAACTCTCTCGTCATAATCAAGCAACCGATTAGAGATACTGATAGGGACATCGTACTTCTCTATCAAATCATCCAACTCATCCTCAAAAACATCATAAGCATACTATATTGCTTCAGTGTTGGATGGTGTGGCCATCCCCGATCCTCACCGCGGGCGGGAGCATGAAGGAGGATCCTCGGGTCCCGCGCGTACCTCTCCGGAGCGCTTCACCCGGCGTCGTTTGAGATGAGGTGTAAAAATGTAGAGAGATTTAGATTTGCCAGTCTATTTTACTCAAAACAGATAAAAGAAAAAGGGGAAGCCATCCCGAAGGACGGCATCCAAAGACATACTGGTGCATACGAAACTAAAATTATTCGAGAAGGATTCGGAGGCTAAGTTATGAAATGGGAAGGTGCTAGGCACCCATTCTTCCCTTTCGATCTCTCATGAATGTTTGCTATTTTCCTTTTTTATTTTCCCTGTGATATGTGTGCATGTGTATATATATAGTGGAGATAGGAATCCTCGGCTTGTATCATGGAAGAGATAAAGCGAGTCATTCGTAGGAAGGTATAAAAATAATATTAGAAAATAAGATTTACACGATTACCCTTACGTTGATCGTTATAATGGAACGATAATGCATATGGAGTAATACGTCACTAAGAACAAGTATATAGAATATAAGAAAATTGGATTTAGAGAAGATAGAAAATAAGAGAGAAAGTGAGAATAGGACTCGAGTCTCGGGTTTTACCCCGAGATGCCTACGTAGCCTATAAAGGCATCAAAGTCCACGTAGTTCACGTACAAAATGAGGGGTGGGGTTTATCCCACAAATCCAAATGGGGAATCTCTTTTTTTTGAGTGTCTGTGTGTGTAGAAAAAGTATTTTTGTTGTGAGAAAAGTATGAGAATCCCTATTTGGAATTTATGAGCAAACCCTCTTTTTCTTATTTTTTTTGGGTTTTATTTATGTGAAAATAAGAGATGTGCAATAATACTAAATAAAAAGTATATTAGGATATGTGAGATGAGATAATAAAGTGCTAAGTAATAAAACAAGTTATTACGAATTTAAGAGAATTTGAAGAGAAAATTGAGAAAGTTGGACCTTCTTGAAGATCTTGAGCTTGATCTTGACTGTTGGAAAGCAGCCCTTGCACTTGGATGATGATGGAGAGTGGATAATTCACCAAGTTTGATGAAAAGGATAATGAAAAGTGGATAATAGAAAGGGATTTGGATGTTGAAATCGCGCTGTCTTCGAGAGAGGTTTTTGGGATTCGCTGAGAGAGATTTTTATCAGATCTGGGATCCCTTTGCAAATGAGGTGAAGGCCTCCTTTTATAGGCCCAGTTCACTGTCGATCGGCATAGACTTGGTCCTACCTACCGGCATCTGCTGATAGGCAGGGTCTGGAACCTGCCATTTGGTAATGTGTTTCAGGCCTTTTCAAAAAATTGGCTGCCGAGGGCAAACAATTGGTTAGAATTGTGCACAGGGTAGACCATTGGAAAGGTAATTCAGAGACCTTTGAAAGTCCTTGGGATCGCTCCCGAGTTCGGGAGTTAACTTTGGGTTAAATATGGCTCGAAAGCATTTGTCAGTCCATTGGATGGGGAATCATTCGGATGCAAATGGATCGTTTGTCCACATGGTAAGTCCGAATCGAACACGGGGTGGACCGTTGGAAATTTTAGGATATGTAATTCAACATTCCAAAGAGTTTGACCCAATTTGCGGAGTTGACTTTGGTCAACCGGGACCTGGAAGCATTCGGTGACCTCTTGGAGTCAAACGAATCATTCGTCAGCATGGTAAGTCAGAATCGTGCATGGAGCGGACCGTTGGAAAGGGGTTTCAGTTCACTTCAAAGATTCATTCAGTCTCGGTTGAGCTAAAGAGTTGACTTAGGTCAAACAAAGCCTGAGAGAGTCCGGTGGCCTCTAGATCAAATTTTGAATGCAAACGGATCGTTCGTCCGTATGGTAAGTCAGAATCCTGCACGGGATGGACCATTGGAAAGGTATTTTAGTTCCCTTTGAGGATTCATTCAGTCTCGATCGAGCTGAAGAGTTTGACTATTTGGTCAAATGGAGCCTGGGAGTGCCCGATAGCTTCTAAGTCAGTACTCGGGGTATGACTTGGGTTTGTAGTGATGAAGGGAGGTACTAGGGACCTAAGGATAGTTAGGGGGTAATAGAATGGGGTGTCTACAAAGCCCCTCAATGCGTGAGTTTGGAACAAATGATAACCATCGAATATACACCACATGATGCTTTTGAGGGAGTATGATCGATTCAGAAGGTTGAGGCCGATTTTGAGGACCTTAGGGGTGTGTCGGGGATGGTTTGAATGATCATCAAAGGTTTAGGTCTATTTTGAAGTGATGCTGGGGGATGACCAATTTTGTGGGTCAAAGCCAAATCTACGGGCATAAGTGACGATCTAATAACTGAGGTCAATTATAACCTAAGAGTGGTGACGACCGAGGACCGAGGTCAATTCTGACCTAACTCAGGTGACGATCCAAGATCGAGGTCAATTCTGACCTAACAGTGGTGATGATCGAGGATCGAGGTTAATTCTGACCTAAGTCAGGTGACGATCCAAGACCGAGGTCAATTCTGACCTAAGAGTGGTGACGACTGAGGACCGAGGTCATTTCTGACCTAACTCAGGTGACGATCCAAGACCGAGGTCAATTCTGACCTAAGAGTGGTGATGACCGAGGACCAAGGTCAATTGTGACCTAACTCAAGTGACGATCCAAGATCGAGGTCAATTCTGACCTAAGAGTGGTGACGACCAAAGACCGAGGTCAATTCTAACCTAACTCGGTTGATGATCCAAGATCGAGGTCAATTTTCACCTAAGAGTGGTGACGACCGAGGACCGAGGTCAATTTTGACCTAACTTAGGTGACGATCTAAGACGGAGGTCAATTCTAACCTAAGAGTGGTGACGATCGAGGATCGAGGTCAATTCTGACCTAACTCAGGTGAAAATCCAAGACCGAGGTCAATTCTGACCTAAGAATTGTGATGACTGAGGACCGAGGTCAATTCTGACCTAAGAGTGGTGACAACCGAGGACCGAGGTCAATTCTGACCTAACTCAGGTGACGATCCAAGACTGAGGTCAATTCTGACCTAAAAGTGGTGACGACCGAGGACTGAGGTCAATTCTGACCTAACTCGGGTGACGATCCAAGACTGAGGTCAATTCTGACCTAAGAGTGGTGACGACCTAGGACCGAGGTCAATTCTGACCTAACTCAGGTGATGATCCAAGACTAAGGTCAATTGTGACCTAAGAGTGGTGACGATCGAGGACCGAGGTCATTTCTGACCTAACTCAGGTGACGATCCAAGATCAAGGTCAATTTTGACCTAAGAGTGGTGACAACCGAGAACCGAGGTCAATTCTGACCTAAGAGTGGTGACGACTAAGGACTGAGGTCAATTTCGACCTAACTCAGGTGACAATCCAAGACCGAGGTCAATTCTGACCTAAGAGTGGTGACGACCGAGGACTGAGGTCAATTCTGACCTAACTCAGGTGACGATCCAAGACCGAGGTCAATCCTAACCTAAGAGCGGATAATGATTGGATTTTGATTCTGCTGGAGAAAGTGCTTCGTGATTTTGATCTGAGCTGGGGAGCTGATAGGTGGGGAAGCTTTTGTTTCTTTAGGAGGCCTCACAAGGGGGAACAACCAATTTTGGTTCTGTAAAAACTTCGCTGGGGAAGTGATCAGGCGATCCTTAGAGATCCTTTGGGGCATTGCTGGGAGGAGATTCACTTGGTTTTTGAGGATTTCTCTAGGAAAGAGGGGTTCCACTTGAGGGAATGCAAAATTTTCCCTGGTGAAAATGTTCTAAATACTTCCTGGGATTTTTAGGATTTTTCGGAGGATTTTTCATGGCTTTCTGGTATTTTCTGGGAATTTTCGTACAAAATTTAAGGGGGTGTCGATTGGCATGGTATGAGGGATGCCATTCGGCAGTGGCACAGACTTTTGGACTACCTCGGGAAGGTAAGGAGTCAGTGCCGATAGGTATGGTTGGGGTCAGTGATGATCGACATGGCGTTTGGCATTCTATATAAGGGGGAAATCCCTTCATTTTTTTCATAGCTTTTTTTATTTCTCTCTTTCTATAATTTCTCTACAAATCGTTCTAGCATTCCGATCTTAAGAAATGGCCGCTTTTTTGAGAACTGCAGTTCACAAGGAGTGGTTGACCGTTGATGACTGGGCGAATGTGGAGTCGAGGGACATGGCACCTCTTGCTTTGGGGAGTGAGAACTCCTTTGATGCAATTGAACCTATTGCGGTTGAGCGGACTTTGCTGCGGGAGTCATCGCGTCATCACTCTTCGAGAGTCAATCCTGGCGGTTATGTAAGCAACTCGACCTTTGGCATTCCTTTTTTTGGTGATTTTTATTTCTTTCTTGACTTCTGATGAGATTTTTTTCTTTTTTCCAGTCTGATATTTCTTTGAAGAACATGCTCGCCCGCAGGACGATGGGCTCAAGGATGTTTAGGAGCATCTCCCACCTGTGGTGCTTTGGGTGATATCATTAGTGAGTTTTGGGAGGTTGGCATCAGCTCTGGATAAGACGCCTCGTTCGACAGCGGTCCTGTGCGCTTTGGGTAAGAGGTGGTGGGATACTACCCACACCTTCCATTTCGACTTTGGGGAGATGACTATGACTCCCATAGACATGCAACAGCTATTGGGGTTGGATTGTGATGGAGAGCAGCTAGAGGTGGATCGCTCGTTGCGAGTGAGACCGGATGCAGTGCATGCGGCACTTGGTGATATAGGGAGGATAGTTTCTGGGGATTCTATCTAACAGTCCCTACTGAAGGATGTTCTGTTGGGCAGGGTGATTGATGTGGAGGACGGGCTGCAAGTGAGGCAAATGGACCGATTATACATTTTGCTGGTGTTGGGAGGTTTTATGGTGGCGTCAAGCGGCGACGTCGTCCATTTGTGGTTCTTACCGTACTTGAGGATGTTTTTGAACATCCCTTTCTATGATTGGGGGAGTCTGACTTTGGTGACACTTTACTCTTCTCTGGATGCATTCAGCCGGTGCTGCCGGAAGACCTTTATTGGAGCCATGTACGTTGTTGAGGTATTCTTCAGTTTGCGCATTTCTTTTCATGCATTCGCATTTTCCTTTTATGCATTCTCATTTTCCTTACGCATCTTTTTTTTATGTGAATTCTTATCTTTGATAGACATGGTTTTATGAGGTGATTGGGTGAAATACCCCGCTAATCGCTCACAAGGATGACACTGGTGGGGACTCCTGCCGATTGTATTGATGGCGTAAGGCCAATCGGCAGTCGAAGGGTTCTCTCTCTAGAGGCGGTGCGTCAGGTCTTGAATGACCTGACAAGTGGCAGGGTAAGACTCTTTCCATTTTCAGTCTTGGTTTTTGCGCCTTCTGATCTTGTATTGATTTATGCATGCTTGGAGATTTACAGGTGACCTTTTATCCCTGGGGGACAGCCATTCAGGAAGCAGGGATGAATGGGGTAAACACACAGATGAGGCATTTGTTGGCGTATAAGTGCGGCCATTCTTGTTATCTTGGGGAGAGGGTAGTTCTCCAGATTATTGAGGAGGAGGTGGTGGTGCCACCTGCGTAGCCTCCTACGTCTATGAGGCGAGAGAGACTGCTGTCGGAGGATGCGAGGATTGTGGAGATGATCGACGAGTCCTACTTATTCTACACTAATACGGCTGTACCGTATGACTATATAGACTTTGTGACGAGCTGGTTGATGGCGCCCAGCATATACGATGCCCTGCCTTTTCTTCCTGCGAGTTCGAGTCAGGCGATGGGATCTTCTCATAGTGGCGGCGGTCCGACGGCATCTGCGATGGCGGCCACCTCAGAGGTTCCTTTTGTGCGATTGCACACTCCTTCGTACAACATTCGGCGGGCTGATTGAGGGATGGTGCCTATGTTGCACCATCCTCATGCGATGGATTCGGAGGAGTTGGGTTTGACAGAGGAGGTCCTCCGACCTGCGATATACCTTTCTCTTCTTCTCTTTCTTTCTTTTCCGTTTTGGTCAGCTCTGCTTTGATACCGATTTTTCCTTTTTCTTGCAGCAAGTTCGAGTGTCAACCACTTGGCTAAGAGACATCAGAGACTGGATATCTTCGGCGACTACCCATATTCAGGATGCGATTCCTATTCCTTCTTGCTTAGTGCCATCTTCTTCATCTAGAGAAGACTCTGGCTCGGGTAGTGGTGGTGCATCGTCTCGCCGTAGGGGAAAGAGAGTACGTAGCAGGGGTGGAAGCTCTTAGACACAAAGGTAGGTGAGAGAGAAAGAGAGAGAGAGAGAGAATGTGGGTTCGAGCTGAGTCCCGTTGTTTTTTCTTTTTCTTTTTATTTATACAAAATTAATGTAACATAGAAAACAAATAGATGCAATGCAATGGATTTTTTTATTATCTTTTATTAATGATGAATGAATGCATGCACATGCGCTTTTTACTTTGGTGAAGAGACCGTAAAAAGGAGTATGTTTGGAATTTTTGAAGGAAATTTTTTAATTAAAAGGGGAATTTATATAAGGAGGAAAAAGGATTTTGAAATTCTGTTGAGAATATCAATTTATTTTTATTGATTTTTCTGATTTGTCAAAAGAGGAAAAAAGGGAAATTTCTAAAAATGAGGGGTTGTCGATCGGCAAGCACCCTATCCTGTCTATTGGCAGTTCAGTCCAATCCCATCAATTCAAAGCTTTGATTGGTACCTGCTTCAGCCTTTTGTATTTTGTGGGGTAGGATTCCCTTCGTTTTCTGCAGGGATTATGTCTCTTGTGAGGGTTCTCAAGTATAAAAAGGGGTAAGGGTGGAGTGTTTTCATCACACCCTCGCATTCTTACTTTCCCACTATCTCCTAGCCTTGCAAGATGGATCTCCCTGGTAGCATTAATTTTGCTAACTACCTCGAATCCTTGGAAGCAATGTGCTCTTATAATGTCAACTATGATGCTTTCAACATGCGTCGAGTCTCCTTGTGGCGTAATCAGCCTATTGAGTGGAACATGCTGATAGCGGCGATATAATTCTGGTACCCCGAAGACCATGTATTCCTCTTTGGGTTGGATGAAGTTTGTCCTACCTATGAGGAATTTTCTGCCATGCTGGGTATAAATCCCAGTGTTATTACGACTTTGCCTGAATTTCCCCATTCTCCCAGCGATTTGTTGGTCGGGCTTCTTTATATTTTGCCTTCGACGGCCAGATCACTAGTTGATGGAGGAATGATCTCCCTCCCAATGATGCTGCAGTCCGTGCATTTGCGGGAAGTAGGTGATGTTGGCTATGCTGGAGTCGTTGCTCTGGGCCTAGTTTCAAAATTGTTATTGGTGACTGGGAACTGCTGGCGGACCCGCAACTTGCAGCCATTACTTCGTGGATGTCATATCGCTGCAATCCTGTGATGGTGATACTGGCGGAGACCCTGAATGGCCTGAATGCATGGAGAGAAGGTCGTTCTGACTTTCTAAAGAGTAGCCCCGTGATGTTGTTCATGTGGTTTTCCGAAAGACTCTGCTTGGTGGCCCTTCTAGAGTATCCTTTGTCGGTTGTACCTAACTTCTTTTCGCATTATCTTGGATATTGAGAGCTGGGAGAACTGGTTTATGGAGAATGGGGCTTGGAAAATGTATTGGTCAGTGCCTTGATGGGGGCAGTTGTTGCCTGTTCTGGAGATAAGAGAGTACTCATATGTGCGGCTGGTTGGTCTCAGACAAACTACTTTTTATTTCTCTTGGCGGATTCTGTACCAATTTGGCTGGGCACAGTTCGTGCCACCTTAGACCATAAATTTCTTTTTGATGGAAGATTTGACTGAGCATCTCCGCATGCGTCTTGGCTCCTTGTCGAAAAATCGGTGTCCGTCGACCCCTCCCTCCCAGTCTGTTGGGAGAGTTTGGCATGTCCCTGGGATTATATGAAGTGGTTGTGGAGGAGAGTATTTAGTAAGATGTTGGCAGTGGATACTGGACGGAGGTGGTTTGTTTTATTTAACACCATGGAAGGGGGTGTTGTGGTTTTTTCTAAGTTGGTTCAGGCTTATAAGTCCATGGAGTGTTTACAGTGCTCTTTTCAAGCAGGGGAAATTTGGGGACCCCGGGATGTAAATAATGAGGGTGCAGGCTCCTCTTGTAGCTCTAGGTAGGAGTCTTGGAGAGTTTATTTGTGTAATAGGGAATAGATGTGGGGATTTTATTTAGCTTTTTATGGAAGTAGGGGTAAGGGAGTTATATGTTCCTTTTCTTATGTAATCTATCATGTAATATCGTATTAATGAAATAAGCAAGTTTCTGATCATCTAGCTGTGCCTTTCGATGAATTATGCATTTTTGAATTATCTATACCGATCACTAAGGCATACATAATCCTTTTGTTCAAGTTTTTGTTAGAAAGAATTGACGTTCTCAGAGATAAAAAAAGAATAGTATTTTGTGAAAAAGAAAGGGTCGTGCTCCTGTAAGATGTATGAGCTGCCTACATACCTCTGGGGATTTTGAATGTTTTTTATTTTTCTTGAAAAATGGTTTTTTGCAGAGGATCAGGGCCACATAGTACTAGGTAGAGGGAAATGAAGAGAGTGTTTTTTTGGAATAGAAGGGAGATGAGAAGAGTCGTAGCGTGCCGAGATTCGAGAATAGGGGTAGAATTTCTTGAGATGGTCCAGGTTGACAGGACGAGCCATCTCCTCTCCATCTAGGTCAGTGAGCATGGCGGCACCGCCGGACAAGATTTTCTTCACAATGTAGGGGCCGCTCCAATTGGGCTTAAATTTCCCTCTAGGGTCCCAGATGGGTTCTATTATCTCCTTGAGGTCTAATTCCCCTTCCCGAACACCGCGGTCTTTGACTCTCTTGTTGAATGATCGCGCTATTCAGCGATGGTACCCCTGTATGTGATAAAGATCATTCAATCTCCTTTCATCTAGGAGGGTCAGCTCATCGAGATGGATTTGGCACCAGTCTTATTCGCTAACCTTGCTTTCGAGCATGACGCGTAGCGAGGGTATTTCCAACTCCACAGGTAGGACTGCTTCCATACCGTAGACCAAAGAGTAAGGGGTAGCCCCAGTAGAGGTTCGAATTGAGGTTTGATAGCCCCAGAGGGCGTACGGGATCCAGTCGGCCCAATCTCTATAGCTTCCGGTCATCTTGCTGATGATGGCTTTGAGGTTCTTATTGGCGGCTTCAACTGTACCATTGGTCTGAGGTCGGTAGGGAGAAGATTCGTGTCTCTTAATCCCATACTCGTTGACTACTTCTGTGACTTCTGCTTTGAAGTGTAACCCGTTATCTAACACTAACTCGTGTGGGACCCCATATCGGCAGATGATATTTTTCTTGATGAAAAACTTTCTTGGCATTCAATATTGTGTCTGACTTAACTTCGACCCATTTGGTGAAGTAATTAATGGCAACTAGGATGAACTCATGTTCGTTTGAAGCCTTTGGTGTAACCTTCCATATGATGTCGACACCCCAGGTGGAGAATGGCCAGGGAGAGGTCATGTTGTATAAATCTCGCGGAGGCAGGTGTTGAAGATTGGAGAATTGCTGGCATTTGAGGCATCTCCGGACATAGGCGGTGCAATCCTGGGCCATGGTGGTCCAGTAGTAGACGTGTCGATTGATCTTCTTGGCAAGCATGTGACCGTTCATGAGGGGCTCGCATTCCCCACTGTGGATCTTCTGCATTATCTTCTCAATCTCAGTCCTTGCGATACAATATAGATGAGTTCCATCGAAGTTCCTCTTAAATAGAGCTTTAAAACATATGATATACTGGGCGGCCAGTCTTCAGAGGGTCGTTCGATACCTACCATGTTTGAGGAGGCACTAGATATCATAGTACCAACAATCGGCTAGTTCGGGATCTTCGGTGGAGATAAGCTTAATATGGTAGTAGTGGGTTGGTTTGTCTTGCTTTTGAACTAGGAAGGGGGTCATTGTTATTTCTTTGGGCATGTCGACCATGGAGGCCAAGGTAGCGAGATCATCGGCTAGGTTATTCTTTGCTGGAGGTAGGTAATGGAAGGTGATATCTCAGAATCGGGAGGCTAACTCTTCTAAGTGGGCATGGAAGGGTTGGAGCGTTTCGTCCTTAACTTTCCAATTTATGAGCACTTGATCGATGATGAGGGCAGAATCCCCGTAGACATCAAGGCATTGAATACCTTTCTTAAGAGCAACTTTGAGGCCTACTGTGCATGCCTCGTATTCCTTCATGTTGTTGGTGCAAGGAAAATCCAATTTGATGGCGATGGGAGTGTGGGAGTTATCTGGGGCTATCAGAAGTATCCCAACGCCATATCCTTTTTTATTGGTAGTGCCGTCAAAGAACATTTTCCATCGAAGGTTATCTTGAGTGGTGCAGAGGATATTTTCATCTGGGAATTCAGAGATCCAGACATCTGCTTCTTCTACGGGGTAATCAGTGAGGTAGTCAGAGATGGCTCTTCCTTTAATGGCTTTCTGCGTGATGTACAGATATCAAACTTGGTTAGAAGCATCAACCATCGGGTCATTCGATTGTATAAGGAGGGTTTCTCAAGTAGGTATTTGATGGGATCCATTCAGGATACAAGTTTGATGGGGAAGGTGAGCATGTAGTGTCCCAACTTTTGGGTAACCCAGACAAGTGCAGCACACGCCTTTTCCAAAGCAGTGCAATTGACCTCATACCCGGCCAATTTATGACTGGCGTAATATATGACTCTTTCTTTGTGGGAGTCTTTAAGGTATTGGGCTAGGAAAGCCCCAGCTGCAGTGTCAGTTATGGTTAGGTATAGGAGCAAAGGGAGACCAGGATATGGTGAGCATTAGGGGTTGGGTCAGATTTTTTTTGATTCGGTTAAATGCTTCTTGACAAGCCTCATTCCAAACCTTGGTTCAATCCTTTCGAAGGAGCTTGAAGATCTGTTCAAAGATGGAGGTTAGTTGGCTGATGAACCGGCTGATATACTGCAATTTCCCAAGAAAACCGAGGACTTGTTTCTCTGTTCGGGGTGGCCGCATCTCAAGTATGGCCTTCAGCTTTGTAGGATCTACTTCTATCCCCTTCTCACTGACCATGAATCCCAAGAGTTTTCCCTTTGTAACGCTGAAGACACATTTATGTGGATTGAGTCTCATATGATACCATCGCAGTCGTTCGAAGAACTTTCGGAGAGCCGGAACATGACCTTCTCTAGTTTTGGACTGGATAATCTTATCATCCATATAAACCTTGACTTCTTTGTGAATCAGATCATGCAGGATGGTTGTGGCAGCCCTTTGATAGGTGGACCGAGCATTCTTGAGACCAAATGGCATAACGGTGTAGCAAAAGGTTCCCTATGGGGTGATGAACGCGGTTTTTTCTTTATGGTCTGGGTGCATCTTGATTTGGTTGTATCTGGAAAACCCGTCGAAGAATGACTTGAAAGCATGACTGGATGTGTTGTCCACAATCATGTTGATATTGGGTAGCGAATAATCATCTTTTGGAGAAGATTTGTTTAAATCTCGTTAGTCCACACACATTTGAACCTTCCCTCCTGATTTTGGCACAGGTACTATGTTGGCTAGCCATGTGGGATATTCGATCACATGAATAAATCCCACGTTCAACTATTTGACCACCTCTTCTTTGACCTTGAGCGACCATTCAGTGCGAAGCCTTCTCAATTTTTGTTTAACCGTCTTGTAATCTGGGAGAGTGGGGATCTCGTGCTGACCTATTTCAGGATCAATGCCAGGCATATCATCATACGACCATGCGAAGACATTCGTGAATTCTTTTATCAATTCTTCGATTTGTGCGTGCTCATGCTCGTCAAGGGTGGCCCCTATCCTAATCTCGCACAGTTGGCTACTAGAACCGAGATTAATAACAACAGTCTCCTCTTCATTAACTTGAACACGGTTATGTTGTTTATATTAACCTTATTTAGATCAGTTAAGAATTGTTCATTTGCAAAATCACCATCATCAAAAGTTTGATTAGAATCCAGATAATTAATGTAAGGCACAACATGATACTCAAAATCTTCGTTTATTTCTATAGGAGGGTACTTTAGATTATAAATGGAGGTGTAACCCCTTCTTGGTTATGGTGATGACAAGTTAATTAGTCCAAGGCCTTGGATTGATGATAGAATCATACAAATAGAAACCCAATGAAGATGAACTCAGTTTAAACTCAAATCTCTCGTGTATAACTCAGGAGATAGTAATGAACTTTAGAAGTAACTTAGGTAGAGGGAGATAGAAGTGAGCACCCTAGATACACCTTGGTAGGCAGGTAAAAACACACCATACACCTTCAAGAATCTCTCTCGGGTATTAAAAGCTTCGTAATAAATAACAATAGTGAGCGGATAAAACCCCTAGTTTGCAATAATATCTCTCCCTCTGATGTGTATCTCCAGTAATAAATCCTGAGTTCTCAAAAAAGATCATGTTCCCCTCAGGGGTGGTTGGGGTCCTTAAATAGCCCCCACACCATCCCGAGGCAACTCGGTCATTAAAGACTATGAAAGACATCCCTCATACTTTATGTCACAACATTAAATGCCTGATGCACTAGTTGCCTTCACATCATAAACATTAAATGCCAAGACATGCCTTTTGCCTAACCACTGTGTGTCAGGGGCTGTTGTCGCAGAGGTGGCTCACCAACTGCATGACAGGCCCAAATACCACGGTGGTTTACTCAAGTGCAAGTTTGACATTTGTTTAGTTGGCTAGTGACATCACCTACAGTAGATGTGACATTAAGTACAGGGCTATTTGGTTCATAACTCAACACCCGAAGGAACTCCAAGTTGCTCCGCTTGAGGTTCCACGGTCAGGGTCGCTCGATGTTTTACTAGGTGTATCTAAGATGGTCAGGACAAGCCCTAATGGTGACTTACTTCTCAATCCTCCAAACCAAGTCCCTTTAAGGTTCCCTCGGTGAGGTCATTCGATAGAGCATGAAAGCTCTCCTAGGCCCTGCCAAGCCTGGTCGCTCGTAAGTACCGTTTGACCTCATACAAACTCATTCATTATTATCGTTACGTCATTACAACCATTATAGCTTACAGTCATCAATAATGAAAATACAATATGACTAATACAACAAGCTAAAATATGAGCTGCCACGCCAAGCTGCCTCGGTTGCTTAATCTCAAACACTGTTGATGATTAAGGATTTGTCCCTAATCTTAAGATTACCTTAGAGCCCCCTCTACATTATTATTATTATTATTATTATTATTATTATTATTATTATTATTATTATTATTATTATTATTATTATTATTATTATTGTTGTTGTTGTTGTTGCTCCCCAATAATTTGGGATTGCCTGTCCAAGTGTATTATATTCTTTGGACGATATTATAATGGTATGTCTACGCATTTGATGCCCATATAATCAATCATTTATGGGTTATCTTGTTATACTTTTAACCCTTATCTTGGTAAGTTAATACAAAACTTATCCAGTTACACTCCACCATGTTATTCATTTACATATCATTAGACTCCGGTGTACCCCTTACAGTTCTATGATATTTCATTTTGTTGCCAGATTTTTGTGACATAAATATTAAATCCAGTTACTATCTAATAATACATTTTCCCTCGTACCTTGTATAGAAATAAAATTATCTACTTGTCATATCTCCTTAATTATTTTCCTTCTAGATGGACGATGAACCTAAGGAATATGAGATACCTCCCACACATTTGGACTTTTATTCTATATTACCTCAAAAAATCTTTTCGATTACATACGTGTGGGTGGTAGCACACTAAGATGGTACTCCACGCTAGAATATCTACACCACAACTTATCAGCTCTTATGATTCCCAAATGTTTTTTTACAAGTTTTACCTTATATATGGCGTGTATTTATAATTATTTATTTCTATTTATTTTAGACTCAACTATGTAATAAGATGCTAGGCAGCCCCATAATGAAAATCTTTGAATTTCTACTGCCTTTAATTTATTTGTTATATTTATTTTACTCCTTACTTACCATTAAAAACATAGAATCCGCGGATGCGACACAAGTGCATTATCGATCGTGGAGTAAGGGTGATACATGGTAATTAAGCTTCTGATTGGTAATGCTTTATCGTAACCATCAAACCTAAGCATGAGAAGAATAAGAAGGAAAAGATGGAAGACATAAAGGGAGATGCCCCTCTAAATAGAAAGTAAAGTGTGGGTAACTGTGAATATAGGACACAAGGGTGTCCCATTGATAGAATCATGGAACCATTGGAAGAAGTTACGGTCGAAGACTCTCACCCACAAAGTTGATGTTCGGACTCTCATTAAATGATCATCAAAAAAAGTATTGACAAACTTCATGTCAATATGACATTTATGACAATCATGCATAAGGAAAGACGAATAGCTCTGGAAAGGAAAAATTGGCAGAAAAAGAAGTTGGGAAACTTCTAGAGTCAAGGTCCATCAAATAAGTCCAATTCCCTAAGTGGTTATCAAACCCAGTTGTGGTAAACAAACAGTGTAATGGGAAATGGAGAGTCAACATTGACTTCTATAATCTGAATAAGGCATATCCTAAAGACGGCTTCCATTTGTCAAAGCTTAACTAATCGATCGATGCCACAGTTATCCATTAGTGAATGAGATTTATAAACACTTATTTGGCTATCATTAAATCCCTATGTCTGGCCTAACCAAGAAAAAATATCTTTCATCACTACACATGGCCTAGACTGCTACAGAATTATGTCGTTCGGACTTAAGAATGCAAAAGTGACATAAGTGGCTAGTCACTGAGATGTTTAAACATCTCTTAGGTGACACCATAAAATTTTACATAGATGACATTATTATGAAAATCAAACTTAGGGACAACCGACTTTCAGATTTAGTGAAGAAGTTTGAGATCCTATGATATTACAAATGAAGATCAATGAAACTAAATCCTCATTTGGGATTCATTCTGATAAATTCTTAGGTTACCTTGTTAGTGAAATAAGGATCGAGGTAAATCCTAATTAGATCGAAACTATAAGGACCGCCCAACCACCAAAGACTATCAGAGATGTACACAAGTAGTTTGGAATGCTTATGACACTCAATTGCTTCCTCTGCAAGTCTTTTTAGGGATGTCGACCTTTCTATTAGCTACTAAGAACAGGATAAAAAAGAAGTATAGAATGGAGAATTATCACAGTCACTTGAAGAAATTAAGCAATATCTCTACTGGTATCTTTTTCTCATAGTCCTAAACCTAGGTGATTCGGTTTACTTATTTCTTTATGTATCCGACCATACAGTCAGTTCGATTTTGGTTCTAGGAAAATAAGGGACATCAAGCCCCAATTTTCTATGTCAGTAAAACATTTCTAGATGATGAGATGTGGTACTCCTGATTGAAAACTTAGCATACTTAATAGTGATAGACTCGCATGAGTTGAAACACTACTTTCATGAACACTCCATCATCGTTATAACTTCCCTTCCGTTAAAGGTGGTCTTCATAAAGGACTATCTCTTTGGGAGTATGTCTAAGTGATTAGTGGAACTGGGGATGTTTGATAACCATTATCAACCCAGATTTTTGTAGATTTCACTATTGAGTTCACCGGAGATCTCCAACCTAAGGAAACTGAGTCTAACAATCAAGACAAAACTGTGGAAGATACCAACCATCATTAAAGATGGACTCTTTATGTAAATGGAGCATCCAACAGTAAGGGATATGATTCATCCCGAATCATAGCACTCATTACCCTCAAACTTAGTCATTTTAGCCCCATTGGGTACTTTAATGTCTATAATTATGCTCGTTAATCAGACAACCTCCATTTTATATGCTAATAGGTTATTTGAGGTATAATTAAGATTTATAGGTATTAAAGTTCTTCGTATGAAGTTTGGGCGTGTTTCGATAAAGTTTCATCACGATTTGCACGTTCAGGGGTATTTTTATAATTTTATTTTTGGGCTTTTTGCCCGAAGTATTCACGAAAGTTTATCCCTTGGGCCAAGCTTCGCATGGACATAAATGGTGCTCGAATCGGAGTCCAAACAAAGAAAACACTCACCTTTAATCGGAGGAAGAATTAAAAGAAAAACTAACATTTTAAATAATGACTTCCATGTCCCTTTTGTCTTTTATTAACAAATCCTATAATTCCTTTCATGCCCCTAACACGTTTTTACAGCAAATGGAAATGGCAATTTGGGATTTTGCTTGGGTTTTTCTCTGGTATTTGGTTTGGCCTTGTGCTTACAGCAAATTGAAAATTGAAAATGATCCTATCTCCTTTGAAATTCCAACTTTGAGTGATGATAACTCATCTCTTGTGTTTGAATTTATTTCCTCCACCTTTTCATTCTCCTTTATCACACCGTCACAAGTACCCGATGAATTGGCGCCAAATTTTAAAACGTTCAACCCTTTTACCAACGAGGAGTACTTGCTCGAGTTTTTGGAGTACCCACTTTGACATTTCCATGGCCTTGGCCATTTTTGATGGAATTTTCATTTTTGGCCACACATATCAACGTTCCAGATCCAAACTATAATAGTTGCTTATCTCGGGTTGGCATCAATGGAGGTATGGTACTCTCGGCAATACCCATTTCGGTATTTGGCATTTGGTGAATTTTTATGTGCGCAGCAAAGAGATTGGTGGGCTATCCCAGCAGGCGCGATCGATCGTCCCATTCACCACGGTCGACCGGAAAATGGGTTTTTGCCATGAGTTTCATCCAGTGTGCTCCTCCCTTTACGTTGGGACGATCGGTGTTCTGCTATTTTGGCCAAGATTTTTGTTGTTGTCATAACTCTATTTTTCCTTTTTTTATTTTCTTTACCTATTTTATTTTTATTCTTTAATTACAACTTAACCCCCTTTTTTATTTCTTTTTCCTTTTTCTTTTCTTTCCTTTTCCAACTTACTATAAATACACCCTTGGTTTATTTTTGTGAGATATGTAGTCTTTTTTATCTTAGTTTTTTTTCCTTTTCTTATCTTAGACCTAGGTTAGAGATAATTTTGGGGTTTATTGTGGAGACCACCCCTCTCCTCCATTTTCTTGGTGGTTTGACATCCATTAATGTAAGTGGACACTATTCATTATCATCTTCCTCTTATTTATGCTTTGTCCATTTATTTTCATGCTTTTCCATTAATTGTCATGCCTATTTAATTATAAGTGTGAATTTATTTAGTGTATCTTTAATTAATTAACTAGTTTAATTAATATTGTTACGTATGTGTAGCGGCTAATTTGGTCTAGGTTGTATCGGATTGAACCCACCTAGGGTTCACGGGTTTCTTTGCTTTGGTGATGGAGTCTCACGGGTTTATTTCGAGTGGGTTGTCCTAGTTATTACCCCTAGGAGATTTAATGGGGTATATCACGTATGCCCTGTATTTACGACCTTGCATGCATAACTTTCGGGGTATTTGTTGACGCCAAAATCTTAGTAGGATTTTATGAGAATTTAGGTGTGTGACAACCCTTGATTTAATTAATGGTGTTACATAGGCCCAATTATTTAACTTGTAAAGGGTCCAGGAGTAGAAGAATGCTGAGGATAAAGGGTTTAAGTACCTTGATACAAAGGTTATTATGGTCTTTGCGAAAGATAAGCATAATGATCCAAATAATTGGAAGGAGAGTTTCTTATTTATTGGCGGAGCTTGGGCTACCCAAACCCAACTGAGACAAATAGTTTCCCTACACTCTGATTCACTCCTCCGACCATGGGTAAGTTCAAATTTTTACCTCCTATTTTTTTATTGACATTATTCATTGACCTTTGGTGTGAGTTTTAATGATCTCTATCCTTTACAATGGTTATTGATCCCTCTTAGGAGGAATTAGATAGGATTACCAAGGCTCATAAGTTTTCCTCCACCCCTTTGAACTCCTTGTCACAACCAAGCATCTTTTCAATAGTGTGTCGGGTCTTGATCCCAAGCCTCTAACATCTGGGGGGGTGCTCCTACAGTCCGCAAGATTATGGTTGGAGAGGTACTAGGGTCTGAGCCCTTCACCGTAGTGCTTCCAAAAAGGAAACTCGTTATTAAAGTCTTAATTGAGGTCCATGAGGCCTTATAAGGTGAGAATGAATAGCCCAAGGACAAGGGTAAGCTCCCCTAGAACTGAAGAGGATCTTTCTCTGTCCAAGGAGGATATACTGCTAGACTCCAACTATTATCTGAGAAATTTACTTTTTATCCTTTTTTGTTATTTCCCCTATTCTTGTTTTTCTAGTGACTAACTTATATTCTTATTGTTGATTTACTAGCTGAATGGGGTAAGAAGATGATGGTCAGGAAACTTGCCCAAAATTCCCTGTTAAGATTGTGGTCAGCAAGAAGAAGAGGTCCAAATCTATCAAATGTTTGATGTTTAGTATATTCATGGATCTTCCCATTCACGATGTCTAACTTATGGAGGGGAAGATGTAACAACCCGCGATTTTGGACAAATAATAATGCAATTTAATTCGAAATTCACTACAACTTAAGCCCTCAAAATTGGATTCAACCTGCAGAATTGATCACCCCTACTTAAGCTCTCAGAGTTGGCTTCATCCCTCATAATAGACCACCCCTACTTAATCCCTCAAAATTGGCTTCGACCTACAGAATTGTTCACCCCTACTCAAGCCCTCAGAATTGGCTTCAACCCTCAGAATTGGTTACCCCTAGTTAAGCCCTCGGGATTGGATTCGACCCTTAGAATTGGTTATCTCTACTTAAGCCCTCAAAATTGGCTTCGACTTGCATAATTGGTGACCCTTATTTAATCCCTCAGAATTAGTCATCTCTACCTTAAGGTCTTCAGAATTGGCCTCGACTCATATAATTGGTCACTCCTACCTTAAGCCTAATTGTCTTCGACCCATAGAATTGGCCACTCCCAACTTAAGCCCTCAGAATTGGCTTCGACCCTCAAATTGGTCACCTATACTTAAGTCCTCCGAATTGGCTTCGACCCGCATAATTGGTCACCCCTACTTAAGCCCTCGGAATTAGTCATTTCTACCTTACGATCATCATAATTGGCCTCGGCCCATAGAATTGGTCACTCCTGCCTTAAGCCCTCATAATTGGCTTCGACCCATAGAATTGTTCACACTTACTTAAACCCTCATAATTGGCTTCGACCCTCAAAATTTGTCACCTCTACTTAAGCCCTCAGAATTGGCTACGGCTCACAGAATTAGTCACTCCTACCTTAATCCCTCTGAATTTTCTTCGACCCGCATAATTGATCATCTTCAACTCGCAAAATTGATCACCCCTACTTAAACCCTTGGAATTGTCTTCGACCCTCAGAATTGGTCACATCTACTTAGGCCCTCAGAATTAGCGGTAACCCTCAGAATTGGTTTTCTCTACCTTAAGGTCCTCAAAATTGACATCGGCCTGCAAAATTGTTCACTCATATCTTAAAAGCTGAGAATTGGCTTCGAACCGATGAATTGGTCACCTATACCTAAAGACCTCAAAATTGGCTTCAACTCGCAGAATTGGCCATTCCCAACTTAATCCCTCAGAATTGGCCTCGACCCACCGAATTGGTCCCCTCTACCTAAAGCTCTCAGAATTGGCTTCGACCCTCTAACTTGGTTACTCCTTACTTAGGTCCTCAAAATTGACCTCGGCCCAAAAAATTTGTCGTTTTAACTTAAGGTCCTCAAAATTGACCTCAACCCATAGAATCAGTTGCTTCCTACCTTAAGGTCCTCATAATTGACCTTGGCCCACAGAATAGGCCGCTTTCGACCCCCAAAATTGGTCACTCCCTACCCTAGGTCCTCGAAATCAACCTCGACCCATAAAATCGACTATCCACGGCATTACCTTAGGTCCTCAAAATCAGCCTCGACCCTCTGAATCGGTCATCGTCATCCTTTAGGTCCACAAAACTAAACTATTTCCAAAACATCATGGGGTGTTTATTCGATGGTTTTAACTTGTTTTAAGCTCACCCGTTGAGCGGATTTGTAGATACACCACATTAAAGGACCCCTTAAGTATGTCCTTAGATCCCTCGAACCTCCCCATTTCACAATAAACCCTAAGCTATACTCCGAGTAATGATCTAGAGGCTATTGAGCGCTCTCGGGCCCCGTTTTACTCCGATCAACTCTATAGTTAGAGCAAAATCTCAATGGATCTTCAAATATCTTTGAATCCCCTTTCCAATGGTATACCCCATGCATGAATCGACATAACGACTTGGATAAAAGGACCATTTTACCACCAAAAAATGATCTAGAGGCCACCGGGCGCTCTCGGGCCCCGATTTGACCCCAATCAACTTCATTATCAAGGTGAAAGCTCTTTAAATATTCAAAGGGCACTAAAACCACTTTCCAATGTTCTACCACATGCACAAAATGATAAAATTGTTCGGACGAACGATCAGTTTCCCCTAAAAATTTGATCTAGAGGTCACCGGGCGCTCCTAGGCTTAGTTTGACGAAGGTCAACTCTTTAGCTTGAATGAGACTGAATAAATCTTCAAAGGGCACTGAATAATCTTTCCAACGGTCCGCCCCATGTGCGAATCAGCCTTACAGTATGGACGAACAATCCGTTTTACTCTAAAAAGTCATCGGGCACTTTTGGGCCCTGATTGACCAAAGTCAACTTTCCAAATCGTACGAAGCTCTTTGGAATGTCAAAATACCTTACATAAACTTTCCAAAGGTCCGTTCCGTGTAAAATTTTGACTTACCGTTCAGACAAACGATATGTTCTCTATCGACAATCTCCGGTCCAACGGTTGACGAGCACTTGCGAGCCACGTTTGACCCAAAGTTAACTCCCAGACCCGAGAGAGGTCCAAAGAACTCTTGAAGGTTCGATGAATTTCCTTTCTAATGGTATTCCCCGTGCACAATTTGAATCCACAAATTGTGTTCTACGACCATTTTTTAAAAAAAAAATCTGCATGAGACTGCCGATTAGCGGGTCCATTTCCCTACCTATTGGTAGTGTGCCTACGGTTACGTTCTGATTGGCAGGGCTAGGGATATTCCAATTGGTACAAGCCTTACCCTATAAATAGAAGGCATGACCTCACCCTCAACTCAAACCTTAGATCCATCAGCATGAGTGATTTTAGCAACATTCTCTTACAATCAGCATCAGGGATCTCAACAATATTTGCATTAATTACATTAATTTCATAATTTAGTTTTTACTTTAGTTCATACACATTAACATCTCACCTATTTATTAGTTATATTGTACATACTTTATTTTCTGTAAAAAAAATAAAACAAACAAAAAGAGGGTTACACCTACAAATTCCAACGGGATTATCCATCACAATTTCTCAAAACTAAAACACATTTTCTACACACACAGAGATATAATAAAATCCCGTTACTATCTATGGGATAGAACCCACCCTTATGCCACAAGTGATCCACCAGGACTTTGATGCCTTTATAGTTTATGTAGGCATTTTGGGTTAAAATTCGAGACTCGAGTCCAATTTTCTAATTTTCTAATTTTCCCATCTTCGCATTTTCATACTTTTCATCCATACATTATTTTAATACATATTATTTTTTTGGTCCTTATTAGTGTTTTATCCAACATATATTATCGATTCATAATAGAAATCAATATTTCGATAAACGCATAAATCGTATTTTTCTAAATATTATTTTGGGAACATTCCTATGGATGACCTCACTTAATCTCTTCCATGGTATAAGTTGGGAGATTACGATCTCCATTATATATACACGCACACACACTTAACGGAGAAATAAAGAAAAACAATAACACAAGCTCATAAGAGACTGAAAGGGTAGGATGGGTGCCTAACACCTTCCCATTCCATAACTCAACCCCCGAACCATCAAACTATTAGTTTCGTAAGCATCAGTTTGTCTTGGATGTTGCTCTCTCGAAGCAGAGACATGTTTATTTTGTCTATTTTGTGAAAAATAGGCCAGATACTTCATTTAGTCCACACCGACGACGACCAAAGAGTTCCTAGAGCAGAGAGGGCCAGAGACCTTCACCCCCCCCCCCCCCACCCCTCTGGGGAGAAAGGAGATTGGGATGGCCACAATGGGGATGATGAGATTTGGGGTAGTTATGCTATCACCATAATGGTATCAGTACTTGATAGGTATGGTAGTAGTAAGTATGTCTAGTTGTGGGTAACACTTTTTAGGTATAGGACTCGTTAGTGTGTATTTTTACGGACAAGATATTTTGGGGTTGAGCTGGTTTTTTATCGTTCCATTGATTCGATAGTCTAGGCGCAAGATTAGGAAGAAATTAATGGTAGAGTATCATACTTTATGATAGGGTAGGATGTACTTGTGTTTTGGATACCTATAGGTGTAGACACCACATTCTTGTACCCCTTAACGTCTCCTTAGGTCCCTAGTACCTCCCTCCATCACAACAAACCTAAGTCATACCCCGAGTACTGACCTAGAGGCCATCAGGCACTCCCAAACTCCGTTTGACCAAAAATAAAACTCCTCAGCTTGATTGAGACTGAATGAATTTCCAAAGGGCACTAAAACCCCTTTCCAACGGTCCGTTTAGTGCATGATTCTGACTTACGGTACGGACGAATGACCCATTTTCCCCGAAACTTGATCAAGAAGCCACCAGATGCTCCCATGCTCCGTTTGAATAAATCCAACTCTTAATATCTACTGAGACTGAATGGATCTTTAAAGGGCGCTGAAACCCCTTTCCAACGGTCCGCTTTGGGCCCAATTCTGACATACGGTGCGGACGAACGGTCCATTTTACTCTGAAAGGTCACCGAATGCTTCCAAACCCCAGTTGACCAAATCCAACTTCCCAGACCAAGTTAAACTCTTTGGAATGTCAAAATAAATCTCCTAACCTTTCCAACGGTCTGCCCCATGCATGATTCTAACTTACCATGAGGACAAACAATCCGTTTGCGTTCGACGATCCCCCGTCCAAAGGACCGACGAACGCTTTCGAGCCACATTTGACCCAAAGTCAGCTCCCAGAACCTGGAGCAGTTCGAAATACTTTCAAAGGTCTCTGAAGTACCTTTCCAATGGTTCACCTCGTGCACGATTTAGATCAACAGTTTGCGCTCTACGGCCGATTTTTCGAAGGGACCTAAAAAAGACTGGAAAACGACAGGTTCCAAACGTTGCCTATCGGCAGTGTGCCTAAAAACACCTGCCGATTGGCAGGACTAGGACTGTGCCAATCGGAAATTCCCTGGGCCTATAAAAAGGAGGGCCTGGCCTCGTTGTAAAGGGAGACAATATCTGAAATCGATAACTCTCAGCGAGCTCAAAAAAAACCTCTCGAAGTCAGTGTGATTTCCACATCCAAATACCTTTCCAACCATCATTTTTCATCATATTTTCATCAAACTTGGTGAATTAACTACCCTTCATCACCATCATCCAAGTTTAAGGGTCGATCTCCAACATTCAAGATCAAGCGCAAGATCTTTAAGAAGGTCCAACTTTCTCAACTCTCTCTTCAAATTCTCCTAAATTCGCATTAAGTTGTTTTATTACTTAGCACGTTTATTCTCTCCATCTCACACATCCTAATATAATTTTTATTTAGTATTATTACACATCTCTTATTTTCATATCAATAAAACCCAAAAAAAACAAGAAAAAAAGGGTTTGCTCATAAATTCCAAACTGGTATTCTCATTCTTTTCTCACACTTTTCTCACAACTAAAACATTTTTTTACACACACACACATATAAGAGAAGTCCCCGGTTGGATTTATGGGATAAATCCCAGCCCTCATTTTGCATACGAACTACGTGGACCTTGATGCCTCTATAAGGTACGTAGGCGTCTCGGGGTAAAACCTGAGACTCAAGTCCTACTTTTCTCCCATTTTCTATTTTTCTATATTCTTTAATTTAATTATTCTAAAATATATGCATTTTCATATACATATATTTGTTCTTAGTGGCATATTATTTCGTATGCGTTGTCTTTCCATTATAATGATCAACGCTAGGATAATCACGTAAATCCTATTTTTTAATATTATTTTTAGGAACATTCCTATGGATGACTCGCTTTATCTCTTCCATGATACAAGTCAATGATTCCTATCTCCACTACATATGGACATGCACACATATCGCGGGGAAATAAAGGAAAATAGCAACAATCCATGAGAGATCGAAAGGGCGGAATGGGTGCCTAACACCTTCCCATTTCGTAACTTATCCTCCGAACCCTTTTCGAATCATTTTGGTTTCGTATGTATTAGTGTATCTTTGAATTTTGTCCTTCGGGATGGCTTCCCCTTTTCTTTTGTCTGTTTTGAGTAAAATAGACTGGCGACTCCATCTCTCTACATTTTTCACCTCACACATCGCCGACGCCGGCCGAAGCCCTCCCGAGAGGGATGCGCGGGATCGAAATCCTCTCACCACAAAGACGACACCCCCTCCTACGTCTCTCCCACCACGAGGATCGGGGATGAAAACAGTGGTAACTCCACTGGGGAATTATTTTGAGGGCTAGACTCTATTTACATGGGTGTTTTATTTTCTTATTTATTCCCTAGTTTTCATGTTCCCCTTTTCATGGGTACCTTATGCTTATCACACACTTGTAGGAGATTCTCCATGTACACTATGCACCACGTGCACCTAGGATCACATATATCCACATGTTCAACGCATCACCCATCCATACTTGGTATACCATTGTTACTTGTATTTTTGCTCCCTGTTTGGGCCTGATCAAGAAAAATACTCTCATCATAAGATACTAATAAGAGAATCATGCATGATTCACACGACATCACCAAAGAGCATTGTGATTGACCAAATTTTGTTCGGTAACTGGAGGGTCACTTCATGATGGGCACTGGATCAGCAGGGCACAGTTAGCCTAAGCGATATGACTCTTACCTTCCATTGGCCAAGTACCTTCGACGTATATCGAACGGTTACCCCGCATCGTACCACTTGACCGAAGTCATGACGGGAGGTATATAGCAGGGAAATCATTCACTTACGTCGAGTATATCGAATTTTCTCTCGCACGTACCGTCCCCACGAGGTATATAGTGAGGCAATTCACATACACTCGGGTATATCAAATGGCTTATCCACACGTACTGATTTCCCTCAAAATAAAGATGTATATCGTGGAAGCCACACCAAAGGGGGAACCATTTCTGATTCACCCAACCAACTGTATACCCACATATAGGTGTCAAGTCTAGGACACACATGTTAGATTGTCGGTTTTGACCCAAAACTCGGCCAAAATTTTGGGTCGGCCTACCGCCCAAAATTTTGTGCATTTTAAAATTGGGACCCTGCCCGTGAGCATGGTTGCAAGTCCAAACATAGCTTTGCATATGTTACAAACCTAACTTTTTCAGGCTCGGGTCCCGTTCGGCATTTCATTTTGTATTTAGGAGAATTTAATACAAGTGAGAAAATAATAATAATAATCATGCAGAGACCCGTCTCCTCAAAACATTTCTCCTTTCTTTATCAAAAATCCGAAGACATTTCTCCCTTCTTTATCAAAAATCTAAAAACATATCTCCCTTCTTTACCAAAAATCCAAAAACATTTCTCCCTTCGTTATTAAAAATCCAAAAACATTTATTCTTTCTTTATCAAAAAATCTAAAAACATTTATACCTTATTTATCAAAAAGCCAAAAATATTTTGTTTTTCAATCTCAAAAAGAAAAAAAAATGTCAAAAATATTTTCATTCTTTATCTAAAAAATAAATCCCATTTTATGCCTTCTCAGGTCGATCGCACGCCCTTGGACTGGCTCCTTATTTGCTTCGATCTTTAGTTAAATCACCTCGGAGTTCAGTTTGTTCCCCTAATACTTCTTCAGAGTTCAGAATTCATCCGCTTTCAATGGAGAACACCGATCAAGTACCAGTTGTGTTGCCAGATCTGACGGCAGTTTTAGCTCAGCTCGTGTCCAAGATTAACAACCTCCAGACTGAGGTTCGGGAGATGCAACAAAATCAGGTTCCTATTCTTCCGGATCCTGAGGCCCTATGGGTCCACCCGAGCCTATTTGGGTTCCTGAAGAGTATCAGCACGCTCCACATGCCCCTCCTGCTAATGGGCCATCGCCTACCCAGCTTCTTATGCCAAACCTTTCCCAGCCTAGGGCTAACTTGCCTATGATCATTGACCAAAAAGAGGGAGCGTTGAACAAGGTCAAAGAAGATCTCAAGATGCTAACTAAGAAGTTTGACCAAGTCAGAATCTCTAGGAATTACATGGACTACACCCACATGTCTCCTTATCCTAAGGCGAGGTTACCCGAGAAGTTCAAGACGCCAAATATCGAGAAATTTGGAGGAAGTGGACCACCGATTGTTCATCTTAGCTGTTATCACCATTCTATGGCTCTCCTAGGGGCTTCTGAAGAAGTGATAGCCCAATTATTTCAGCAAACTTTGAAGGATAGCACCCTCCGATGGTTTTTATCTCTCGAAAAGTCCAGAATCCGTAGCTGGGAGGATGTTGCTCGAGAATTCATATCGCAGTACAAATACAACAAAGACCTTGAGGTCACCCGTCGTGATTTATAGCTTCTCATGCAGAAGTCTTGGGAATCAATTAGTAACTTCATAGCCCGATGGAGGGAAAAAGTATCCACCATGACCAATCGGCCATCCGAGGTAGAACAAGTCAACATAGTGAAGAAGAACTTCTTACCCTATGTCCGAGCAACAATGGGAGGACAATATTATCCCCACTTTCGGGCTCTCAGAGAAGCCGGAGTAGAAATCGAGGAGGGTCTTGATAAAATAGAAACTGAACCAAAGAAAGTGTTGTAATACCCCGTATTTTTATGCTATAATTAATTTGGGGATTTATTAAATTTAATGTGAATTAATTATTTAATATAAATTCGGAAATTAATTATGTTATAATTATTAACGTGATGAGAGTTAGTAATTATGGGAAATTTGTTGAATATTACTAATGAGGAAAGTAATATATAATATTGGTTATATTAAATGTCACGTGTGAATAAAATGACAATTTTGGAAATTTGAGTCGGGACGCGCCCGTGTCGCGTCGGGACTAAATATTGATCAATAAAAGTAAATATATTATAAGTCGCTCCTATGGTCATTTTGAGTGCGCCAATTTGTCCGGAAGGGTCGAGATAGGTAGAAAAGTGTACCCGGGGGTTTAGTTTGGGTCTCGGGGCATTTTTAGGCTTAATTAGTACCCCGGGAGGGCATCTTGGACATTTCGCATTTTTGGGTAATTAAACCCACGAAATTTCAAGGGATATATCAGATGTCTAAGGTTGCCTTCTATGGTTGAAACAACTAAATACAAGCGACGTCCATAGGAGAGGGAAGGAGAGAGCTTCCAAAGCAATCCAAGGCCAAAAATCCATCCGTTTGGACCGCCACCACAACCAACGCGTAGATCGCGCGATGGGGAACGCAACCACACCAAAATCGTCGGCAAATCAGAACGCCAAAAATCCCAGGCAAGTGTTTATCTTGCTTATTTTTGTTAATGCATCACTTATGTTAGTCTAGGGATGATTAGGATGAGTTTTAGGGAAGAAAACTCAAATTTGAGATAGGAAATCGCATGTAGTAATGATTTGAATGTTATTCTGGAAACCCCTTCACATGTAGAGGATTAAACCACGAAATTATGATGCTTTAGAAGAAGAAAATTCTGGAAAAGATTGATTACAACCATGTTTAAGGAATTCTAGGGTTCTTGAGATTTTTATGTAGTTTTTGCCAAGAAATCCATGATTAATGATGGAAGTTTACATGCTTTACGTAGAAGATACTTAAAATGAGATTATGATGTTAGTAGTACAAATTTCTGGGCGATTGGGAATGAAATGTTTGGATTTGGAGGAGGTTATGTGTTAGATACCGTAACTGATTAACTGCAGAATTCGCCATACCTGTTTGATCGATCGATCGAGCCAAGAGCTTCGATCGATCGAAGGTTCGATCGATCGAGCCCCAGACCTCGATCGATCGACCCCTTCTGGCAAACTCATATTTCCCCTTTTCAAATTAGTTGAATTCAATTTAACGAGAAATAATTCTTGGGCACCCGTATTAAAATGTTTTGGGAGATAAAGAAGACCAGTAGGACATATGAATAATTTTGGGACCTTAATGTAAGACGAGAGTTGTATTTTGAGAATACTTACATATAAGGGACGATGAAACTAGGTATTAAAAGGAGAGACGCGTAAGATAGTTACATTGGAACATAAATGAATACCTACTGAATTTCACACTTGAGAGGATAGAGTCCATGAGTATTACGTAGTAAGTTGGAAAAATCTCTCGAATTAAAGTTAGAAACGAACCGTTATACGTGATAACTAATAATGGGAAAATTAGGATAAATGTCGTGATTATGGGTTATGAGATGAAACTATATTAATATGATAAAAGTATTATATTTATATGAGTGTGTGTATGCATATATTATATACATGTAAAAATTATGCCCGCGCTACTTGCTATCCTTGAGGTTACCGCGCTGGGACAGTCATATCTCGAATGGCCCTTCATGGGGGATATTGACTCGTACCCTAGAAGATAGGAATCCTAGGTACGGGCTATCGGATCGATAGTCGGACGGTCCTAAGAGACGTGAGGGTATGTACTAACCTCTTGGAATTGGAAACTATGCTTCGCCTCAATATTGTTGTGTATGTGTTAATACAGTTCGAGAGTGATTCCAAACTTGTATTTCCCTTAGTACGAGAGATACGGGGATTGGATAGCAGAGTATGCAAGCACCATAATTTTTATGTGGGGTGCTGTTAGAATATATATATTATACGAGTATTTAATATATATATGAAATTCTGAAATTTGGGAAACTGCCTACTGTGTTATGGTAAGTAAGACATGTATAATGACTCAAATTGGAAATACTTGTTTTGAAAAAGTATAATGGAACACTGGGAAACGTTATTAGCAAATAAGGTTTAAATGAGAACTTTGTGATCAAATGAAGTTATTTTCTTAAACAATTATATTCTTCGATTTTAAATCTTACGAGTAACCTAAGATAAGTTAAACCGTTGGGAAGGTTAGTTCGATAGGCGTGCACATTAGAAGAGATGTGAGAAATTTTCAAGAGAGTGCCGCACTAATATGTCGTTCCATTGGCCTGTAAACATTTTAAATACTTGCTAAACAAATTTTAAATCATCTACCCTATCGGGCTCTGACCTGTTTCTATTTCTCTTTCTCTCTTATATATATATGTATATATTACAGGTGCCCAGCCACAGGGGCGTCTCACATAGGATCCTTTGGAAGGAACGTGCTGCAGCTTAGGTGGGAGTTGTAGGCCCCTTGCTTAGACGACTTCATTTATTTTACTCCTCTCCTAGAATATTCATTTAGTGGGGCATGTGTCGCCCTTTCAATTATTCAGTTATTTCTAGTATTGTCACTTTGGGATTTATTACTGTCTGGATGCTTTACTTTAAGTTTTAATGTTCGGATTTAGTTGTTGAATGTTTAAATTATTTGGATTATATGTTCCAGGATTATTGTGGTGTGATTCTTTAACTATTGAATTGTTGTAAATAATTAAATCTTTGTTTTCAAAATAAAATTTGGAAAGTAATGTTTAAAAAAATGGTTTTGACACTTAGCTTAATTAATTAGGGTGTTTAAATTGGAAAAGTTATTTTTACGACAGTGATGCTAAGAATGAACCAACTGTTCACCTTGATTTTAATTTAATAAAGGAGTGATCGCCCGGTATTTAATTAGGCGGGGTGTCACAGGTGGTATCAGAGCATCAGGTTCTAGTGTCCTTAGGATCTGTACGATTTATTTCGCTTTCAGCTTAACATTTTTTGTTATAGAGCCCTATTTTAGGATTGTTGTATTCTTGCTTTTAAGTTTACGTCTTCAGCTATTTGATATTCGATAATAACTATAGACTAATGAATTTCTTCACGTTTCAGATGCCTCTGAGACGTGCATCAAAGGATAGGCGTGCCCAAGCTGAGCAGCCAGCAGCTCCGACACAGGGTACGATGAATGCTAATGAAGTAGTCGTTATTGTTGCTCAGGCGGTTAATGCCGCATTAGCGGTGGTTCAGCAGGCTCCACCCTAGATTCAGGTAGTGGCGCCAGTACCTGCACAGCTTCCATCTGCATGGGAGAGGGTTAGGTATGCCTTTCAGAAGGCGCATCCCCCTGAGTTCTCTGGTAGTTCAGATATCATCATCATCAGTTAATGGAAGAAAGATATCCAATGGCATCTTCGTATGTATGAGTGCACGGACGTGCAGAAACAGTTGTTAGCTTCCTTTAAGCTGGTGGGGGCCACTTTGAAGTGGTGGGAGTCCACCACCGCCTTGGAGGAGAGGGACACGATCCCGATTCAGTCATTTTGGGAGCGGTTTGACCGCAAGTACTTTCCACCCGCCGTGCAGACTGAGATGAGGCAGAAATTACTGAACTTGAGACAGGAGAATTCTACCGTTGCTGAGTATGAGGAGGAGTTCACGAGACTCCTCACCATAGTGCCAGATGAGGCACCCATGGAGGGTAAGAAGATAATGTTGTTTGTGGACGGGTTAGCTTGCAGGATCCGTCAGCACCTTATAGGGAATCTATCTCTGAGTACTTTCACTGATATACTCAATTCTGCTTTACTACATTGCCAGGATCACCGCTTCCATCTGTAGGGAAGTAAGAGAGCAGGAAAGTTCGGCCAGCAGGGCAGGACCGGGGGTAGTAGTGCTAGTGGGGCACCATCTCAAGGACAGACTCGTCAGCACGAGCAGAGTTCCCATCAGGGGGACCGTGCTAAGCAATTCCGTTCAGGTGATTCCAGACAGGGGTTTGGGGGTTATAGGCAGGGCCAGCAGGGCCAACACCGACAGCAATAGGGTCAGCTGCAGGGCCAACATCATTTTCATCAGGGCCAACAGGGCCAGTGGCTGGGTGGTAACGGCCAGCAGGGCCGTGGTCAGCAGGGTCAGAGGGGAGGTAACTTCAGAGGTCGATGTTTTGTGTGCGGCAAGCATGGCCAGAAGCGCTTGGATTTCCCAGAGGGTGATAGGGCCCCACAGCAGCAGGGTGCCCGTAATGAGCCACAGAGGCCACTTTTTCCAGCTGCCCTCCCAGCACCAGCCCAGGTACCAGCCGTTCCAGCAGCTCCAGTGTAGTAAGGGAAGTTATAGTATGGACGTGTCTATAACGTCCACCACGTAACAGCTCCACTGGCACCACCCGCGATTGAGGGTATGTTTCCTATCCATGGTACTATGGGTCGAGTTTTGTTTGATACTGGGGCGACGTACTATTTTATAGCTACACATTTTATGAAAGCCTTAGGGTTGTTAGCCACAGCAGAGAGCACTGTGACGTGTGTAGACTCACCACTGGGGAGTGGATCGCTTATTTTCTTTATATACCGGGGAGTGGGGTAGAGATTGGTAGGTTGGTATTACCAACAGACATGTTAGTCTTAGATATGCATGAGCACGATGTTATTATCGGTATGGATTGGCTCACAGCTTACAGAGCCATGATTGATTGTTTCGGTGGGAGTATTGTCTTTGCCATTCCAGGGCAAGAGAAGTTTGTAGTGGCGATGCCTCGCCCAGAGGGAGGCTCGACCGCTCATTTGTATTACCTAGAGGAGGATACCTCTAAGGAGGTTGTGATTCCTTTAGACTCGATCCCAGTTGTTCGTGAGTATTCCGATGTATTCTAGGAGATACCAGGCCTACCCCCCAGTCGATAGATAGACTTTGTCATAGATTTATTACCAGATACTAGAACGATAGCACGCGCTCCATACCGTATGGATCCGGCAGAGATGCGAGAGTTACGAGATCAGATAGAGCAGCTGTTAGGTCAGGGCTTCATTCGTAGGAGTACCTCACCTTGGGGCGCTCCAGTCTTGTTTGTGAAGAAACGAGATGGTTCACTGAGGCTATCTATGGACTACCGGGAGTTGAACAAGGTCACGATATGGAATAAGTATCCGTTGCCTCGAATCGATGATCTGTTCGACCAGCTGAGGGGAGAAACTTTCTTTTCGAAGATAGATCTGAGGTCGGGGTACCATCAGCTACGTATTAGGGAGCAGGATGTCTCAAAGACTGCCTTCTTGATGTGATATGGGTCTTACGAGTTCAGAGTGATGCCATTCATCCTCACAAATGCTCCAGCCGTGTTCATGGACTTAATGAACCGAGTGTTCAGAGATTTCTTGGATCAGTTTGTCATAGTCTTCATAGATGACATTTTGATATATTCACACTCCGAAGAGGATCATGCCGAGCACTTGAGACAGGTTCTGTAGACTCTACGAGAGAATCAGTTGTATGCTAAGTACGATAAGTGCGGATTCTGGTTGCGAGAAGTACAGTTCTTGGGGCATGTTGTTTCTGAGCAGGGGATAGTAGTTGACTCGAGTAAAGTGTCAGTGGTGAGGGAGTGGGGACAACCCACGACACCGACAAAAGTGCGTAGTTTCTTGGGGTTAGCCGGATACTACAGGAGATTCATTCGGGGATTCTCCAAAATAGCGAGTCCATTGACGAACCTGACTCGCAAAGGGGTACCATATGTTTGGGATGATGCTTGTCAATTGGCTTTCGACGAGATGAAAGACAAGCTTACTTCAGCACCAGTCCTTGTTTTACCAAAGTCGGGTGTGGAGTACCTGGTTTACACCGATGCCTCTTTACGGGGACTTGGGGGAGTACTTCAGCAAGAAGAGAAGGCTATAGCTTTTGCCTCCCACAAGCTTAAGACGCATGAGAACAATTACCCCACCCACGACCTGGAGTTAGCAGCGCTCATTTTTGCATTGAGAATATGGAGACACTATTTATTGGGGGGGAAATTCCGTTTGTTCACAGACCACAAGTCACTGCAGTACCTGTTCACTCAGCGAGAGCTGAATATGCGTCAGCGCCGATGGTTAGAGTTTGTGAAGGACTATCAGTTCGACATACAATATCATCCGGGGAAGGCCAACGTAGTTGCTGATGCGTTGACCCGTAGACCGGTAGATGATATAGCGGACGTCTGGAAAGCAAAGTGGAAGGAGTTGGATCACCAGGACGCAGTAGCCCGTTCCTTCATATCTGTTATGAGAGTGACACCCGAGATTGTTACGAGGGTGATACAGGCATAGACCATAGACCCGTTTTGCCAGGAGCAGATTATACGACTTTTAACCGAGGGTGCTGAGTCCTATTATGTTAGTTCTGATGGGGTTTTGAGGTTTAATGGGAGATTGGTGGTTCCAGAAGGAGCAGAATTACATCATGCAGTGATGACTCAGTCTCACGGGTCCCGATTTGCGGTACATCCTGGAGGAGATAAGATGTACCAGGATATGAGGCGATAATACTGGTGGAGTGAAATGAATAAGGACATCACTGAGTTCGTGTCCAAGTGTTCTACCTGCTAGCTGGTAAAGGTGGACCATCAGAAACCGTCTGGGTTGCTTCAGCCATTGGAAGTACCCGCGTAGAAGTGGGAAAGTATTTCCATGGATTTTATTACAGGGTTGCCTACATCACAGCAGGGACACGACTCTACCTGGGTGATTGTAGACCGTTTGACCAAGGTGGCTCATTTTCTGCCGGTGCAGACAGACTATACCACGGGTCAGTATGCTCAGTTGTTCATTGTTGAGATTGTCAGATTACATGGGGTGCCCCTGAATATTTTGTCAGATGGAGATAATATTTTCATGTGGCATTTTTGGGAAAGCTTTCAGAAGGCTATGGGTACTGAGTTGAGGTTGAGTTCATCTTATCACCCACAGACAGATGGACATACAGAGCGTACTAATAAGATGTTGGAGGATATGCTACGCATGTGTGTTCTTGATTTTGGAGGAGGTGGGGAGCCACATCTTCTACTGGTAGAGTTTGCTTATAATAACTCTTATCAGTTCACTATTGGCATGGCTCCATTCGAAGCTTTGTACGGCAGGCCTTGTCGTTCCCTAACTTGTTGGCTCGAGGTGGGGGATAACAAGTTGCTAGGACCAGAGGTGATTCAGGAAACCTCCACGAGGATTGAGATGATCAGGAGTCGCATTCGAGTATCCCAAGACAGGCAGAAAATCTACGCCGATGCGAAACAATTCTTCCAGGAGTTTAATGTGGGGGACCAAGTGCTACTACGTGTATCTCCTATAAAGGAGTGATGAGGTTCAGGAAGAAAGGGAAATTGGCCCCGAGGTACGTGGGACCATTTCCCATCATCGAGAGGATTGGTCCGGTAGCATACAGATTGGGACTACCAGAGCATTTACATCGCATTCATGATGTATTCCACATCTCGTTGCTGAGATGATATCTTCGGGATGATATGGCCCATACCCACATTGCGATAGATGAGATAGACTTACAACCTGACAGCTCTTACGAGGAGAGATCGGTGGCTATCCTAGACCATAGCGAGATAAGATTGAGGTCGAAGGTAGTTCCACTGGTACGGGTCCAGTGGGAGCATCATAATGTGGAGGAGTCAACTTGGGAGCGCGAGGCAGTTATGGGCGAGAGATACCCAGATTTATTCTTACCTGGTATGCCTTATTTTTCGAATTTCGGGACAAAATTCCGTTATTAGGGGTGGAGTATGTAATACCCCGTATTTTAATGCTATAATTAATTTGGGGATTTATTAAATTTAATGTGAATTAATTATTTAATATAAATCCAGAAATTAATTATGTTATAATTATTAACGTGATGAGAGTTAGTAATTATGGGAGATTTCTTGAACATTACTAATGAGCAAAGTAATATATAATAGTGGTTATATTAAATGTCACGAGTGAATAAAATGACAAATTTGGAAATTTGAGTCGGGACGCGCCCGTGTTGCGTCGGGACTAAATATTGGTGAATAAAAGTGAATATATTATAAGTCACTCGTATGGTCGTTTTGAGTGTGCCAATGTGTCCGTAAGGGTCGAGATAGTCAGAGAAGTGTACCCGGGGGTTTAGTTTGGGTCTCGGGGCGTTTTTTGGCTTAATTAGTACCCCGGGAGGGCATTTTGGACATTTCGCATTTTTGGGTAATTAAACCCACGAAATTTCAAGGGATATATCATATGTCTAAGGTTTCCTTCTAGGGTTAAAACAACCAAAGACAAGTGACGTCCATAGGAGAGGGAAGGAGAGAGCTTCCAAAGCAATCCAAGGCCAAAAATCCATCCGTTTGCACCGCCACCACCACCAACGCGTAGATCGCGCGACTGGGAACGCAACCACACCAAAATCATCGGCAAATCAGAACGCCAAAAATCCCAGGCAAGTGTTTATCTTGCTTATTTTTGTTAATGCATCACTTATGTTAGTCTAGGGATGATTAGGATGAGTTTTAGGGAAGAAAACCCAAATTTGAGATAGGAAATCGCATGTAGTAATGATTTGAATGTTATTCTGGAAACCCCTTCACATGTAGAGGATTAAACCACGAAATTATGATGCTTTAGAAGAAGAAAATTCTGGAAAAGATTGATTAGAACCATGTTTAAGGAATTCTAGGGTTCTTGAGATTTGTATGTAGTTTTTGCCTATAAATCCATGATTAATGACGGAAGTTTACATGCTTTACGTAGAAGATACTTAAAATGAGATTACGATGTTAGTAGTACAAATTTCTGGGCGATTCGGAATGAAAAGTTTGGATTTAGAGGAGATTATGTGTTAGAACCCATAACTGATTAACTGCAGAATTTGCCATACCTGTTTGATCGATCGATCGAGCCAAGAGCTTCGATCGATCGAGCCCCAGACCTCGATCGATCGACCCCTTCTGGAAGACTCATATATCCCCTTTTTAAATTATTTGAATTCAATTTAACGAGAAATAATTCTTGGGCACCCTTATTAAAATGTTTTGGAAGATAAAGAAGACCAGTAGGACATATGAATAATTTGGGACCTTAATGTAAGACGAGAGTTGTATTTTTAGAATACTTGCATATAAGGGACGATGAAACTAGGTATTAAAAGGAGATACGCGTAAGATAGTTACGTTGGAACACAAATGAATACCTACTGAATTTTACACTTGAGAGGATAGGGTCCATGAGTATTACGTAGTAAGTTGGAAAAATACCTCGAATTGAAGTTAGAAACGAACCGTTATACGTGATAACTAATAATGGGAAAATCAGGACAAATGTCGTGATTATGGGTTATGAGATGAACCTAAATTAATATGATAAAAGTAGTATATTTATATGAGTGTGTGTATGCATATATTATATACATGTAAAAATTATGCCCGCGCTATTTGCTATCCTTGAGGTTACCGCACTGGGACAGTCATATCTCGAATGGCCCTTCATGGGGGATATTGACTCATACCCTAGAAGATAGGAATCCTTGGTACGGGCTATCGGATCAATAGTCGGACGGTCCTAAGAGTCGTGAGGGTATGTACTAACCTCTTGGACTTGGAAACTATGCTTCGCCTCAATATTGTTGTGTATGTGTTAATACAGTTCGAGAGTGATTCCGAACTTGTATTTCCCTTAGTACGAGAGATACGGGGATTGGATAGCAGAGTATGCAGGCACCATAATTTTTATGTGGGGTGTTGTTTGAATATATATATTATACGAGTATTTAATATATATATATATATATGAAATTCTGAAATTTGGGAAACTGCCTACTGTGTTATGGTAAGTAAGACATGTATAATGACTCAAATTGGAAATACTTGTTTTGAAAAAGTATAATGGAACACTGGGAAACGTTATTAGCAAATAAGGTTTAAATGAGAACTTTGTGATCAAATGAAGTTATTTTCTTAAACAATTATATTCTTCGGTTTTAAATCTTACGAGTAACCTAAGATAAGTTAAACCATTGGTAAGGTTAGTGCGATAGGCATGCACATTAGAAGAGAGGTGAGAAATTCTCAAGAGAGTGTCGCACTAATATGTCGTTGCATTGGCCTGTAAACATTTTAAATACTTGCTAAACAAATTTTAAATCATCTACACTATCGGGCTCTGACCGTTTTCTATTTCTCTTTCTCTCTTGTATATATATGTATATATTACAGGTGCCCAGCCACAGGGGCGTCTCGCATAGGATCCTTTGGAAGGAACGTGCTGCAGCTTAGGTGGGAGTTGCAGGCCTCTTGCTTAGACGACTTCATTTATTTGACTCCACTCCTAGCATATTCATTTAGTGGGGCATGTGTCGCCCTTTCCATTATTTAGTTGTTTATTTGGACTTTGTGATTCAGTTATTTCTAGTATTGTCACTTTGGGATTTATTAATGTCTGGATGTTTTACTTTAAGTTTTAATGTTGGGATTTAGTTGTTGAATGTTTAAATTATTTGGATTATATGTTCCAGTATTATTGGGGTGTGATTCTTTAAATATTGAATTGTTGTAAATAATTAAATCTTTGTTTTCAAAATAAAATTTGGAAAGTAATGTTTAAAAAAAATGGTTTTGACACTTAGCTTAATTAATTAGGGTGTTTAAATTGGAAAAGTTATTTTTACGACAGTGATTCTAAGAATGAACCAACTGTTTACCTTGATTTTAATTTAATAAAGGAGTGATCGCCTGGTATTTAATTAGGCGGGGTGTCACAAGTGTCTGGATAGTTCACCCCCATAAAATACAATAAGTCCACCAATGCTGCAGTTTCAACCATCAATAACATTTCTCAACCAACCACTTCGTGGGAACCAGAAATCCGCCATGTCCCAGTCCGAAAGGAATACACCGAGCTCCATGCTCCCCTCTCCAAAGTTTATCAGGCCTTGTTAAGCCAAAACCTTATCAAACCCTTGGACCCCCGTCTACTACCAAATCCACTCCCAAGAAACTTCAAGGGAGATTCCCATTGCGCCTTACACAAAATTACTGGGCATACCACCAACCAACGCTTTCACCTCCAAAACATATTCCAAGTTCTAATTGATCGGGTACCATTGACCCACCATCCAATCCTAAGCCAAACACTAATCACAACCCACTCCCAAATCATACAAATGTTATCTTCCTAGAAATAAACCCAGAATTTGATACCTCAACTCAAATCATACCCATATACTTTCCTCAACCTCTCCAAACTTGCCCATACTTCCTCTTTCACCCTGCTAGCCTCGCTGATTAGGAACTGTCACTCCTTACTAGAGCATGCATTATTGTCTGTGCCCATTTTGAAAATGGAAGTATGGAATTATCAGAAGTGTTAAACCAACTCCTAGAGTTTGGGCTGAAATTGCTCCCACAGATGATCATTGATTGGCAGAGGTTCAGTACGTTGTTCTTGAAAGCACAAAACTGGGCCTAAGAGTCAGACAGTTGGGTAGTGCCAACCGATAAAGTAAGCCAAGATGATTTTGTCCAGATCATGGAAGAATATATGCAGCATGATCGATACTCTGAAGTTACAAGGGCGCCTGGTCCCTTCACCCTTATACCTCCCCACAGAATGGGAGGACATGTACAAAAAAGCCATTGAAGTTGTGGAATGCATCGACTTTACATGGAAATCCAGAATTGTTTCCACCGGATGGGGGGGAGAATTTGAAAATTCAAGTGAAGAGAAAGCTTCTGAGAAAACTGGCCTGGTAGCAGACATATCTGGGATGATATCATTTGAATAACTCCTCGGAGTAATAAACAATGTGGAAGAATAACCCGAGATCGACGAGGAAACATAATTCATGTTCTTCTCTTCTTCAGTAAACCACATGACCAGATCAGGGAGGCATTACTAGATCCCAAACTTACCACCAGCCAATAACAGAGGGAAGGGCATTGAACACCTTCCTATTCCAGAAATAACCCTTAAGGAGAGCAATATCCTCGATCAACTCGAGAAAACTAAAGCTAACATCACTCTATGGGGGCTTTTCATGTCTTCCCAGCTGCACAGAAATGCCTTGATCAAGTTGCTCACTAGACCCACATTACCTCCTTCTACCACAACAGAAGAGGCGGTAAATTTAGTTGGATCCTTATTCTCTACCCGAATGCTATCCTTTTTCGAAGAAGAAATCCCCAAAATTGGGCCAAACCATAATCATGCACTCAACATCTTCGTCGAAGTTATGGGGAATGTTGTACCACTCTCTATTATCGATAATGGATCCGACTTGAATGTCTGCCCATTAAGAACCTTCAAATGCTTAGGTCTGAAGTAAAGTGACCTTTCTCCAACCTCCACTGATGTACGTGCTACGATAATACTCATCGAGAAATGATGGGATCCGTAAAACTTATAATAGGGGATAGCCCTATAAACCCTGTCGTTGAATTCTAAGTTATTAACATCCCATCTTGTTTCAACCTGTTGCTCAGAGGACCTTGGCTCCATAGTATCAAGGGCGTGTCTTCCTCGGTCCATCAAAAATTGAAGTCCTTCGCCGACGGATGAGTCATCACCATTTTGGGCGACGACGATAATGCCGAGGGTGCAAGCACCAGCAATCCAATCCTTGAGATACAGCATGGGCCAAATGATATGTTCTTATCAGGATTCTGAGTTGAGCCACTTCTACTCCGGGCAGCGGACGATTTTAAAGAAAGGGTTTGTCCAGAATACGATCCTCATGGAAATGTTAATGTGATTTAGATGTTCAAAAACATGCACTTCATTCCCGGACTAGGGCTAGGACAAAGACAACAAGGGATAATTAAACCCATTGAAATGAAAAAAGCTTTCTCCCTTGTGGATTGAGGTATCAACCGTCAGAACAAGTGCTCAGAATGATCCGCTAGTCTTGACCAAAGAGAAGATTAGACTGCATCCAAACTATCCAAGGTGACTCCTTGAATGGACAATTCATTAAAGAGCATGAGGACTTCCCATTTTGTGGCTTTTTGAGACCCTGGTATGACTATACAGACAAGAAGATGAAGACTGGAATGGAGATATTTTTCCATGATAGCTACCTATGGGCCGAAAGTTCCCTACACATGTACAACCACTCATCAAAGATACCACAAATTCTGAGGGAAGTGACTCTGAAGATTCATTCAACTTATAGACACTGGGGATGACACTCTGCATGTTCTATTCAAGCACCACATCACTGGATCCATTCCACCTGATTAAAGTTGTTGATACACCTCTCCTTAACTGGCATGCTGCATCGATTCTACCTATTAAAATCCCAACTAACCCCCATGTTTACCCCATTTCTTCTTTTGTTGTCTATCCTTGCTTAAATTTAATCGAGACCTCCTTTGACGAGGTTCTCAATGTTATTTTTCCTATCAATGAAATAAATGAAGATTTTGAGTATCTTGTTGTGCCTTACATTAACTATTTGGATTCTAATCAAACTTTTGATGATGATGATTTTGCAAATGAACAATTCTTAACTGATCTAAATAAGGTTAATAACAAACAACATAACCGCATTCAAGTTAATGAAGAAGAAACTGTTATTGTTAACCTCGATTCTAGTAGCCAACTATGCGAGATTAGGATAGGGGACCTTGACAAACATGAGCGTGAAAAACTCGAAGAATTAATGAAAGAATTCATGGATGTCTTTATGTGGTCCTATGCTGATATGCCCGGCATTGATCTGAAATAGCTCAACATGAGATCCCCACTCTCCCAGATTACAAGCCAGTTAAACAAAAGTTGAGAAAGCTCCGCACCAAATGGTCGCTCAAAGTCAAAGAAGAAGTGGTCAAACAGCTAAACTTGGGCTTCATTCGTGTGATCGAGTATCCCACATGGCTAGCCAAAATAGTGCTTCTGCTAAAATCAGGAGGAAAAGTTCGGATGTGTGTAGACTATTGGGACTTGAACAAAGACTCTCCAAAGGATGATTACCCATTACCCAATATCGAAATGATTATGGATAACACAGCCAGTCATGCTCTTAAGTCCTTCGTCGACGGGTTTGCCGAATACAACCAAATCAAAATTCACCCGGATCACTAAGAAAAAACCGCATTCATCACACCGTGGGGAACCTTTTGCTACATTGTTATGCCATTTGGTCACAAGAATGTTGGGGCTACGTACCAGAGGGCTGCCACAACCATCCTACACAATCTGATTCACAAGGAAGGCAAGGTCTACGTGGATGATATGATTATCAAATCCAAAACTAGAAAAGGTCATGTTCTTGCCCTCCAAAAGTTCTTCGAACGAGTGCGATGGTATCAGATGAGACTCAATCCACAGAAATGTGTCTTCAGCGTTAAAAAGGGAAAACTCTTGGGATTCATGGTTAGTGAGAAAGGGATAGAAGCAGATCGTGCCAAGCTGAAAGTTATACTTGAGATGCCTACTCCCCGAATGAAGAAAGAAGTCTGTGGTTTCCTTGGAAAATTACAATACATCAGTCGGTTCATCAGCCAGCTAACCTCCGTCTGTGAACCTATTTTCAAACTCCTTCAAAAAGATTCAACCAAGGTTTGGAACGAGGCCTGCTAAGAAGCTTTTGTTTGAATCAAATAATATCTGACCCAACCTTCGTTACTCATGCCACCACAGCCTAGTCTCCCCTTACTCCTATACTTAACCATAATCGACACTGCAACTGGGGATTTGCTAGACCAATACCTTGAAGATTCCGACAAAGAGAGAGCCATCTGTTATGCCACTCGTAAATTAATCGGGTACAAAGTCAACTACACTACTTTCGAGAAGGTATGTGTTGTGCTTATTTGGGTCACGCAAAAGTTACAACACTATATGCTCGCCTTTCCCATCAAACTTGTATCCCGCATGGACCCTATTAAGTACCTACTTAAGAAACCTGACTTATCCATCTGAATGGCTCGATGGTTAATGCTCCTAGATGAGTTTGATATCGTGTACATCACAAAGAAAGCCATGAAAGAAAGAGCCATCTCTGACTACCTCACTCATTACCCAATTGAAGAAGCTGACAACTGGATCTTTGAATTCCCAGATGAAAACATCCTCTGCGCTTCTCAAGACAACCTTCGACGGAAAATGTTATTTGATGGCATTGCGATATGGCATTGGGATACTTCTGATCACCCCAGATGACTCCCACACTCCCATCTCCATCAAGTTGGATTTCCCCCGCACAAACAACATGACTGAATATGAGGCGTGTATGTTAGGCCTCAAAGTTTCTCTCAAGAAAGGAATTCAATGCCTAGAATTCTACGGGGATTCAACCCTCATCATTGGTCAAGTGCTCAAAAAATGGAAAGTTAAGGACGAGAAACTCCAACTCTTCCATACCCACTTACAAGAACTAGCCTCTCCATTCCAAGATATCACCTTACATTACCTACCTCGAGAAAAGAATAACCTAGCCAATGCCCTTGCTACCCTAGCCTCCATGGTCGACATGCCCGAAGGAATAGCAATGGCCCCCTTTCTAGTTCAAAAGTAAGATAAACCAACCCATTTCTACCGTGTTGAGCTTATCACCAAAGAAGATCCCGAGCTAGCCAATTACTGGTACTATGATATCTGGCACCTCCTCAAGCATGGTAGGTATCCTGAGGGTTCTAATAAGAAAGATTGGGCAACCCTCCGAAGACTTATCGCCCAATACATCATCTGTCATAAAGCACTGTTCAAGAGAAACTTCAATGGAACCCATCTATACTGCATCGCAGGGGCTGACATTGAAGAGGTAATGCAGAAAATCCACAGCGAGGAATGAGGGCCCCACATGAACGGTCACATGCTTTCCAAGAAGATCATCCGACAAGGCTACTACTGGACCACCATGATCCAGAATTGCACCGCCTATGTTCAGAGATGCCTCAAATGCCAATAGTTTCCAACTTTCAACACATACCTTCTCAAGAATTATACAACATGACTTCTCCATTATCGTTCTCCACCTGGGGTATTGACATCATAGGGAAACTTACACCCAAGGCCTCCAACAGGCATAAGTTCATCCTAGTTCCCATTTATTACTTCACCAAATGGGTCAAAGACGAGTCATACACAGTTCTGAATGCCAAGAGAGTGGCCCAATTCATTAAGAAAAATATCATTTGTCGATATGGGGTCCCGCACGAGTTAGTGTCAGATAACGGGTTTCATTTCGAGGCAGAAGTCACAGAAGTGGTCAATGAGTATGGGATTCAGAGACACAAATCTTCTCCCTATCAAACTCAAACCAATGGTGCAATCAAAGATGCCAATAAAAACCTTAAAGCCATCATTAGTAAGATGATCAAAAGTTGTAGAGATTGGCCCGATAGAAGCCCATATGACCTATGGGTCTATCGAACCTCAATCCGAACCGCTATTGGGGCTACCCCTTACTCTCTATTCTACGGCATGGAAGCAATCCTACCCGTGGAGCGGTAAATACCCTCATTGCGCATCATGCTTGAAAGTAAGGTCAGCGAAGAAGACTGGTACCAAAGCCGTCTTGACGAGCTGAACCTCCCAGATGAAAGGAGTTTGAAAACTTTATACCACATACAAGGGTACCATCTCCATATAGCGTGTCATTCAATAAGAAAGTCAAGGACCGTGTTGTCCAAGAAGGGGATTTAGCCCTCATAGAAATAGTAGAGCCCATCTGGGACCCAGAGGGAAATTCAAACCCAATTGGAGCGGCCCATACATTATCAAGAAGATCTAATATGGCGGTGCCTCCATGCTCACTGACTTAAATGGAGAAGAGATGGCTCATCCAGTCAACCTGGACCGTCTCAAGAAGTTCTAACCCTAGTCTGAAATCTCAATGCGCTATGACTATTCTCATCTCCCTTTTATTATAAAAAAAATATTTATTTCCCTCTACCCATAACTATGTGGACCTGATCCACTACAAGAACCATTTTTCAAAAAAAAATAAAACCTTTAAAAAAAACCAGAGGTACGTAGGCATCACATACATCTTACGTGAGCACGACCCCTTCTTTTTCATAAAAAAACTATTCTTTTCTTATCTTCGAGGATGACAGTTCATTCTAACATATACTTGAACAAAAAGATTTTGCATGCCTTAGCGATCGGTATAGATAATTTAAAATACAAAATTCATCAAAAGGCACAGCTAGATCATCAAAAACTTGTTTATTTCATGAATAAGAAATTACAGTGCAATTACATAAGGACAAAATAACTCCCTTCCCCCTACCTTCCTAAAAAGCTAAATAAACTCCCAAATTTATTCCCCATTACAAAATAAACTCTCAAAGAGTCCTACCCATAGCTACCAGAGGAGTCTGCTCCATCATCATCATCCTTATCCTGGATTCCCCAAGCTTCCCCTACCTGAATAGAGTGATGTGAATGTTCCATAGACCGATAAGCTTGAACCAGTCTCAAAAAAACTACCACACCTCCCTCCATGGTATCGGATAAGACAAGCCAAATTTGTTTAGTCTCCAGTACCAACATTTTGTTGACCACTCTTCTCCACAACCACTTCATATAATCCCCGGGGATGTGCCAAACTCTCCCAATAGACTGCGAAGGATGGGTCGATACCCACGGACTCGCCCACAAAGAGCCAAGCCACATGCGCGAATGCTCTATCAGATTTTCTAATAGAAAGAAATCTATTGTCCGAGGTGGCATGACCTGATCCCAGCCAAATTGGCACAGAAGCCTCCAAGGGAAATAGAAAGAGATATGTCTGAGACCAACCAGCCGGACGTACGGGCATTCCCCTAGATCCAGAATAGGCAGCAACTGTTCCCATCAAGGTACTGACCAGTACAAATTTAAAGCCCCATGATCCACAAACCAGTTCTCCTAACTCTCAATATCCAGTCCAACGCTGATGAAATAGTGAGAAAAGAAGTTGGGTACAGCCAACAAAGGGTATTCTGAAGGAGTCACTAAGAGAAGTCTTTCAGACAATAACATGAATAACATCACAGGGCTACCCCTCAGAAATTCAGAACGACCTTCTCGCCAGGCATCCAAGCATTTCAAATTTTCTGCCAGTATCATCGTCACAGGATTCCGATGGTAGGATGTCCATGAAGTAATAGCTGCAAGTTGTGGGTCCACCAGCAGTTCCTCAGTTACCAGCAGTAATTTTGAAACCAATCCCAGAACGACGGCTCTGGCATATATCCAGCATCACCCACCTCCTGCAAATGCACAAACCACAACACCGCCAAAGGGAAATCATTCCTCCAATAACCAAGGATCCACCCACCTAGGACGAGACATGGAGAAGTCCAACTAATAGTTCCCGAGGAGATCGAGAAAACTCAGGCATAGCAGCTGCCACACTAGGATTTACTTTTAACATGGAAAAAAATTCCTCATAAGTCGGACAGACTTCTTCCAAGCCAAAACATAACACATGGTCTTCGGGGTACCAAAATTGTACCGCCAGCATCATCATGTTCCACTCTATGGACTGATTACGCCATAAAGAGACTCGACGCATGTTGAAAGCATCATCGTCGACGTTATATGATCACATTGCCTCCAAAGTCTCAAGGTAGTTGGCAAACTCAACACTACAAGGAAGAGCCATCTCACAGAATAAGAAAGATAGAATATGAAGGTGTGATGAAAGCACTCCACCCTTACCCCTTTTTATACTTGAAAACCCTCACAAAAAAACATAACCCCAGTAGAAATCGGAGGAAATCCTTCCCCACAAGGTACCAAAGACGGGTACCAATCAAAGATTTGATTGATTAGACTGGACTGACATGCCGATAGGTAGGACAAGGGTCTTGTCGATCGTTAACCTCCTATTTTAAGAAACTTCATTTTTCCTCTTTTGTAAAAATCAAAAAACTCAATAAAAATAAATTGATATTCTCAATAGAATTTCAAAATCCCCTTCCATCTTTATATAAATTCTCATTTTATATAAAACTTTCCTTCAAATCCCAAAAATATTTCTTTTTACGGTCTCAGCAGCAAAGTAAAAAGCACATATGCATTCATTCATTCATTACTAACAAAAGATAATAAAAAACTTCATTTCATTGCATAGATATGTTCCTGTGTTACATCATTTTACAGGAAAATAAAGAAAAATAGAAAAACAACGGTACTCATCCCGAACCCAGGTTTTCTCTCTCACTTACACTTCCCCTCTCTCTCTAAGAACTCACATCCCTGCGACGTGCTCTCTTTCCCCTGCAACGAGACGATGCACCACCGCTACCTGAACCAGACTCCTCCCCGGATGAGGAATAACTCACCAAGTAAGAAGGAATAGGGATCGATTCCCGAATATGGGCTATCGCCAAAGATATTCAGTCTTTAATATCCCTTAGCCAAGTGGTGGGAACCCTAACTTGCTGTAAGAAAATCAAAATCGGTAGCAAGAAGAAAAGATCAAAAGAAACCAAAAAGAAGGAAAAGAGAAGAACATAAATATATACCAAAGGATAAAGAACCTCCTTTGTCAAGCCCAACTCATCTGGGTCCATCGCATGAGGACGATGCAACATAGGCACCATCCTTCCATCAACCATCCGGATGTTGTATGAAGGGGTATGTATCCTCACAAAGGGGACCTCCGAAGTCACCGTCGCCGTAGATGTCGACAGACTGCCACCATTGTGGGAGGACCCCACTGGCCAACTCAAACCCGTAGAAGGGAAAAGCAGTGCATCATATATACTAGGAACCATAAACCAACTCGTCATGAAGTCCATATAATCATATGGCATAGCCGTATTGGTGTACAACAGATAGGACTCGTCAATCATCACTGCGATCCTCACATCCTCTGGCAACAGTCACTCTCGCCTCATAGACATAGGAGGCCTCACAGGTGGCACCACAACCTGCTCCTCAGCAATCTGCCGGACCACCCTCTCCTCGAGATACTAAAAGTGACCAAACTAATGCACCAGCAAATGCCTCATCTGCGCATTCACCCTAGTCGACCTCGTGTCCTGAACAGCCTTCCCCCGAGGGTAAAAGGTCACTTGAAAAATATCCAGTAGATATAAGCCAATATAGAATTAGAGCACACAAATACCAGTACTGAAGAAGAAAAAAGTCTTACCCTATCACTGGTTAGGCCATTCAAGACCTAACGCACCGCCTCCAGAGAAAGAGACTTCCTCGACTTCCGATTGGACTTCCTCCACCGATATAACTGGTAAAAGTCCCCAACAGTCTCATCCTTCACAGAAATCAGTTGGGTATTACACCTAATCACCTCGCTGAACCACACCTACCAAAGACAAGAATCCACGATAAAAAATAGGCGCCCAAGGAAAATGAGAATGCATGAAAGTAAAATGCACAAACTAATGAATACCTCAAGAAGATATATAGCTCCAGTAAAAGTCTATCGGCTGCACCGGCTAAATGCATCCAAAGAAAAATAAAGGGTCACCAAATTCAGGCTCCACAAATCATAGAGAGGGATGTTCGAAAACATCCTTAAGTATGGCAAAAACCATAAGTGGACAACGTCGCTGCTTGATGCCACTAGAAATCCCCCCAACACCAGTAGAATAAACAGTCAAGCCATCTGTCTGGCCTGCAGCCCATCCACCACATCAATCACCCTACCCAGCAAAACATACCTCATTAGCGATAGACGAATAGAGTCCCCAGATACTATCCTCCCCACATCACCGAGCGCCGCTCGCACCGCCTTTGGCCTCACCCTCAAAGATCGATCCACCTCTATTTTCTCTCCATCACAATCTAGCCCCAGTAGATGCTTCATATTTATGGAAGTCATGGTCATCTCCCCAAAGAAAAAATGGAAGGTGTGGGTAGTGTCCCACCGCATCTCCCCTAAAGGGCATAATATCGCTGTAGAATGAGGCGTCTCATCCAGCACGGATGCCAGCCACCCAAAGCCTACTAACGATACTACCCAGTGCACCACAGGTGGAAGGTGTTGCCAGACATCATTAAGCCCCGTTGTCCCGTGGGCACGCATAGTCGATAAAGAAACATCAGACTGTTGAAGAAAAACCTTGTCAAAATCTAACAAAAAATGAAATCACCAGAAAAGAATGCCAAAAGCTATTTTTTTACTTACATAACAACCAGGGCTCACCACCTTAGTAGAAGGATGACGCGATGGCTCCCGCAATAAAGTTCGCTCATCCGTAACTGGATCAAATGCACCAAAAGAGTTCTCATTCCCCAAAGCAAGAGGCGCCTTGTCCCTCCACTCCACATTCGCTCAGTCATCACTAACTAACCACTCCCTGTGTACCACACTTCTCACAAAAATGACCATTTTTTAAATTGCGAAATGCTAGAATGATTCACATAAGAATATCATTGAAAGAGAGAAGGTAAGAAGTAGTGAAAAATGAGGGGAACCTGCCCCTTTTTTATAGAAAGCCAAGGGTCATGCCGATCGGCACTGCACCCCCACCTACCTATCGGCACTGACCTTTTACCTTCTCGAGGTAGTCCAAAAGTTTGTGCCACTGTCGAATAGCACTCTCCACACTATGCCGATCGGCACCCCCTTAAATTTGTGTATAGAAACTCCCAAAAAATACCAGAAAATCCTGAAAAATCTTTAGAAAAATCCACAAAATCCCTGGGAGGGTTTAGAACAATTTTACTAAGAAAATTTCACACTCCCTCAACCAAAACCCCTATTTCCCCAGCGGTACTCTCAAAGGCCAAGCGGATCTCTCCCCGACAATGTCCCTAAATGACCTTTAAAGTATCCAGAACATCAGGTTATCTCCTATTCCCCAAAGGTCTCAAATTTCCCCAAGAAATATGTCCAAACCCTGGACCACCTAATCATTTCCCCAGTGGAATGTATAGCATCAAATTGGTTGTTCCCCCGGCAAACTCTCCAAAAGATACTAGGATTTCCCCTGTAATCAGCTCCCCAGCTCAAGACAAAATCACAAGGTAATTTCTATGACAGAGTTCCTCGAGAACATCACACTTAAGCCCTCAGAATTAGCTTCGACCTGCAGCATTGGTCATATCAATTTTTAAGCCCTAGGAATTGGCTTCAACCTGCAGAATTTGTCATCTAAATTTAAGCTCTCAGAATTGGCTTCGACCCACAGAATTGGTCATCTCAATTTAAGACCTCAGAATTGGCTTCGACCTACAGAATTGGTCATCTCAATTTAAGCCCTCGGAATTGGCTTTGACCCGCGAAATTGGTCATCTCAATTTAAGCTTTTCGAAATTGGCTTCGACCCGCAGAATTGGTCATCTCAACTTAAGCCCTCGGAATCGGCTTCGACCCACAGAATTGTTCATCTCAACTTAAGCCATCAGAATGGGCTTCGACCCACATAATTGGTCATCTCAACTTAAGCCCTCAGAATTGGCTTCGATTTGTAGAATTGGTCATCTCAACTTAAGCCCTCGGAATTGGCTCCGGTCCGTAGAATTGTCATCTCAACCTAAGCCCTCAGAATTGGCTCCGACCCTCGGAATTGGTCATCTCAACCTAAGCCCTCAGAATTGGCTCCGACCCGCAAAATTGGTCATCTCAACCTAAGCCCTCAGAATTTGCTTCGACCCGTAGAATCGATCTTCCTCGGCATCGCTTTAGGTCCTCAGAATTGACCTAAATCTTTTATCATAACTTCCTTTAGATCATCCCCGGTATTCCCCCTAGGTCCTTAGAATCGACCTCGACCCACAGAATCAATCATCCTCATCCTTAGGTCCTCAGAATAGGCCTCGACCCTCTGAATTGGTCATCCTCTTTTAAAGGCATCATGCATTATCTATTCGATGCCTATCGTTTGTTCCAAACTCACCCATCGAGGGGCTTTATAGAAACCCCATTCTAGTTCCCCCTAACCACTCCTTAGGTCCCAAGTACCTCCCTTCATCACTACAAACCTAAGTCATACCCCGGGTACTGAGCTAGAGGCCATCGGGCACTCCCAAGCTCCATTTGACCAAAAATCAAACTCTTCAACTCGATTGAGAGTGCATGAATTTCTAAAGGGCACTGAAACCCCTTTACAACGGCCCATTTCGTGCATGATTTTGACTTACGGTACGAACGAACGACCCATTTTCCCCTAAAACTTGATTAGGAGGCCACCGGATGCTCCCAAGCTCATTTGACTAAAGTCAACTCTTCATCTCGATCGAGTCTAAATGTATATTTAAAGGACATTTAAATCCCTTTCCAACGGTCCACTCCGGGCCCAATTTGGACTTACGGTGCGGACGAACGATCTATTTTACTCTGAAAGGTGACCAAACGCTTCCAGGCCCCCATTGACCAAAGTAAACTTCCCAAACCGATTCAAACTCTTTGTAATGTCGAAATACATCTCCTTACCTTTCCAACGGTCTTCCCCCGTGTGATTGTGACTTACTATGTGAACGAATGATTTGTTTACGGATGTCAACCCCCTGTCCAAAGGACCGATGAATGCTTTCGAGCCACATTTGGCCCAAAGTCAACTCAGGAACCCGAGAGTAGTCTGAAAGACTTTCAAAGGTATCTGAAGTACCTTTCCAATGGTTCTCTCTGTGGACAATTTGGATCAACGGTTTGTGCTCTACGACCGATTTTCTAAAGGAACCTGAAAGAGACTGCCAAACGGTAGGTTCCAAACCCTGCCTATCTACAGTGTGCCTAAAAACACCTGTTGATTGGTAGGACTAGGACTATATTGATTGGTAATGCCCTAGGCCTATAAAAAGGAGGGCCTGACCTCATTGCAAAGGGAGACAAGATCTAAAATCCATCACTCTCAGCGACCTCAGAAAACCCCTCTCAAAGTTAGAGTGATTTCCACATCCAAATCCCTTTCCAACCATCACTATTCATCATATTTTCATCAAAATTGGTAAATTAACTACCCTTCATCGTCATCCAAGTGTAAGGGTCGCTCTACAACATTCAAGATCAAGCTCAAGATCTTCAAGAAGGTCCAACTTTCTCAACTCTCTCTTCAAATTCTCCTAAATTCGCATTAACTTGTTTTATTACTTAGCACTTTTATTCTCTCCATCGCACATATCCTAATATACTTTTTATTTATTATTATTGCACATCTCTTATTTTCATATAAATAAAATAAAATAAAAAACAAGAAAAAGGGGGTTTGCTCATAAATTCCAAACAGGAATTCTCATTATTTTCTAACACTTTTCTCACAACTAAAACACTTTTTTACACACACACACATATTAGAGAAGTCCCCGATTGGATTTATGGGATAAATCCCACCCCTTATTTTGCATACGAACTACGTGGACTTTGATGCCTCTATAGGCAACGTAGGCGTCTCGGGGTAAAACTCGAGACTCGAGTCATACTTTTCTCCCATTTTCTATTTTTCTATATTCTTTAATTTATTTCTCCTAAAATCTATATATTTGCATATACATATATTTGTTCTTAGTCGCGTATTATTCTATATGCGTTATCGTTCCATTATAATGATCAACGCTAGGATAATCACGTAAATCCTATTTTCTAATATTATTTTTAGGAACATTCCTATGGATGACTCTCTTTATCTCCTCCATGATACAAGTCGATGATTCCTATCTCAACTACATATGCACATGCACACATATCATGGGGAAATTAAGGAAAATAGCAACAATCTATGAGAGACCGTAAGGGAGGAATGGATGCCTAACACCTTCCCATTTCATAACTTAGCCTCCGAACCCTTTTCAAATCATTTTGGTTTTGTATGTATCAGTGTATCTTTGGATACTGTCCTTCGAGATGGCTTCCCCTTTTCTTTTGTCTGTTTTGAGTAAAATAGACTGTTGACCCCATCTCTCTACATTTTTTACCTCACACATCGTCCACACCGGTCGAAGCGTTCCCGAGAGGGATGCGTGATACCAAGATCCTCTCACCATGAAGACGACACCCCCTCCTTTGTCTCTCCCACCGTGAGGATCGGGGATGGACACAATAGGTATGGTACTAGGGGTAGGTTTGAGGAATAATTCTCTATAATAGGGTGGGTCTAATATAAAGGAATGAGAAATTGAGAAATTGAGAAATTAAGAATTAATGCCTAAGATAGTAAACGATTGTTAAAATGAATTTGCGACGTGAGTATGTGTCGGGCTGACAGAATATGGGTCGGCTGGCTATAGCTATGTGGGTGTGTGTTGGCGTCACGAGTATGTGCGGGACTGATAGAATACAAGTCGATTGCCTATAGTGACGTGTCAAGTGTGGAACCTCAAGTGTATGTGTAGAGCAAACAAAAATCGGGTTGACTGGCTATAGTGAGGGGAATGAGTGTGATGTGTAGAACTTTAAGCGTGCCAAGAGTGTGTGCTGGACCGATAAGGGGTCGACTGGCCATAATGATGTCGCATGAAAAAAATAATTGAATGATTAAACTAAGTAAGGATAAGAGCTAATTTTTAAATTATAGTGCTAATGTAAGAATTGGGTTTAAACTTGTGGGGTGGCATAAATTACGTGATTTGATAGTAGTAGTTTATTTTACTCGCATGTTAATTAATATCTTATTTAAATTAAAATACTCAATTGTGGTGTTTATCATGTATAATTCTATTGTCCGGATTTACGGACCCTAATTGGGGAGAGCAACTAGTATTCATGTGGTGGGATCTGACCCATTGCATTGACTAACATTTTAGGTATAGCGCTAGAGTACATGCATAGGAGTGACTGGATATAGTTTTGGGGATGTAGAAGGAGTTTTATTTTAGATGATTTAGTAGTTTAGGAATGTTTTTTATTCCGTCTCTTTCATTATGAGACTGTTATTTATTTGGGCTAATCAGTTCCACAATTGTTTATGATTTTTATCAGATATTTACAGTTGGATGATTTAATTTGAGTTTATACTTATTTGGAGTTGGATTTACTTTGGAGATTAGCATGGTGATGGATTTTAATATTGCATGAATGGTCATAATTATTGGATGAAATGCGGAAAAAAATTTATATGTCTCGTATATCTGTCACATGCTAAGGATGATATTTAATTTAGTAACGCTCGGCGTAGTCATGGTGACGATCAATGCCGAATGCGCGGGGTGTTACAAATGGTATAAAAGCATGGTCTTAGGTCTCGTAGGTTGTGAGTCCATTTGTCTTATGTGTTATCGATCTTTGTTCCCCTTTATTTATTTGTACTCATTAAGGTATTAGTTTTAGCATATGTGCTAGCCATGTTTCTCATAAATAGGGAGTTTTATATTAAGTCCATTATAGGCATTGAGGTTAGAAGTAGTAATCATGATGTGAGGATCCTCAAAATTGATTTTGGAGAAGATATTTATTTGTCAGATCATTAGTATAAATTTTGGGTATACCTAGTATTGATGTAATGATGTGATTTGATTTGAGGATTTAAGTTTGTGATGTCTTTTGGAGATAGAATCGAGTGGTGATTCGTGTGGTAGCATGGTATGTAATTATTTTCCTAGATATGCATAGTTAAAATATGTATATATATATATATATTGTATTTTGTTCGCAGGGTAGGTGGATGTAGGATTGGGGGTGTGGGCGCTCAAGCGTGGTAATCTACGGGTAGGTTTATTTAAGACTTATTTTATTTACACAACTGTATGTTTACGCTTTGTCGAAATATGAGGACGAAATTCCTGTGCTAGAGGAGAAGTATGAAACAACCCTTGATTTCAGACCAATAATAACGCAATTTAATTCGGAATATGGAAAATAAAATTTTGGGGTTTAATTATTTTTTGGTAACTTAAAAATTTTGGTTCTAATATTTGGAGAATAGGATTTTAATCAGAATTGAAATCAGGGGAGAAATCGGGCTTTTTTTATACATATACATTTTGGGGGGCAAGCAGGTGACCTGAATAGGTCTGGATCGATTCGGACTTAGGGGCAAATTGATTTTCTTAGGACAATGTCGGCACTTTTTTTTATTTTGTTAGAGTTTAAGTTAATTAAAGCTCTTAACATTTTCTAATATAGAAGTAACTCGGGGTTAGACTTTTCTAAACACTTTTTCACAAACTTTTAAACTAAGTCTTCCACATCTTTACCACCACTCATTTACAAACCCTAGTCCCAAATTAAATCAAGCTTTAACCCATGTTTTGAAGGCTCAAATTGTGTTTTCTCAAGATCGTTCAAGAACGTGTCTTTACTGATTTTTTGAGAGGAATGCAACCATTCAATCAGAATTTTCAACCGACTTTTTCTAAGGCATGAACACTTATATTCTTCATCTTTAGTATTATGCATTTTATATATCGCCTAAACATTAAATTACATATTTTTTTTTAAATACACTAGAAACCTTAACTAGGGAAAGTGAAATCTATATTTGGACTATTTTTATGACAAATCTTAATATGAATTAAGACTCATAACCCTTGTGTGCTTAGGGTGGAGGCTGGATTTTTTGTTAATATGGATGTAAATTTGCGTGTAGAAAATCGTAGTAACTTTATTAAATTGAAAAGGACGTGTGTAATCACATAAAATTATGTAAGTGAGATAAAAGGGAATTTTTTGGTGTGCACTATAAATTTGAATGATGTTGGAATTATATTAGTTGCATAAAATAAGTGGTTAAATTACGAAAATTGATTGAACGTCTAAAATTGGATTTATTTGTGATCTTATGAGGAATTGGTAGGATTGTTAATAAAAATGTCTTATGCGAATTATTGATGTAATTATATTGGACATGGTGGGGACGATGAGATTTTGGGTAGTTATTCTCTCACCTTAATGTTAACAATACTTGCTAGGTATGGGACTAGTAAGTATGTCTAATATGGGTAACACATTCTAGGTATGGGGCTAGTTAGTGTAGATTTTTATGGACGAGATATTCTAGGGTGGGGCCGATTTTTGTGTCGTTCCCTTAATTTGATAGTTTAGGCGCGAGATTAGGAGGAAATTAATGGTAGAGATTCATCATATATTATAGGGTAGGATGTACTTGTGTTTTGGAGACCTCTAGGTTTGGGACTAGGGTTAGGTTTGAGAATTCATGCTCTATAATAGGGTGGGGCTAATATAAAATTATGAGACATTGGGAAATTGAGAATTAATGCCTTAGATAAGAAATGGGTATTAAAATGAATTTGCGATGCGGGTATGTGTTGGGCTAACAGAATACAGGTCGACTGGTTATAGCGACGTGGGTCTGTGTTGGCGTCACGATTATGTGCGAGGCTTATAGAATACGGGTTGACTGATTATAGTGACGTGTCATGCGTAGACCCTCACGAGTATGTGCAGAGCTAATAAAAATTGGATTGGCTAGCTATAGTGAGGGGAATGGGTGTGATGTGTAGAACTTTAAGTGTGACAAGAATGTGTGCAAGACTGATAAAGGCTGACTGACCATAATGGTGTCGCATAAATAAAAATAAGTAAATAAGTGAAATATGTAAGGATAAGAGCTAATTTTTAAATTATAGTGCTAATTAAAGAATTGGGCTTAAACTTGTGGGGTCGCATAAATTACGTGATTTGATAGTCGTAGTTTATTTTAATCGAATGTTAATTTATATCTCATTTAAATTAAAGTACTCTTTTGTGGTGTTTATCATGTATAATGTCACTGTCTGGGTTCACGGACCCTAATTGGGGAGAGTAGCTAGTATTCATGCGGTGGGCTCTGACCCATTGCATTGACAAACATTTCAGATAAAGCGCTAAAGTAGCTGCATAGGAGTGATTGGAGATATTTTTGGAGATGTCACTGGAGTTTTATTTTAGATTATTTAGAAGTTTAGGATTGTTTTCTATTCCCTAATTTTCATTATGAAGCTGTTATTTATGGATTTGGTGGTCCAATCGGTTACATAATTGTTTACGATTTTTGCCACATATTTACAGTTGGATAATTTCATTTGAGTTTATATTTATTTGGAGTTGAATTTATTTTGGAGATTAGCATGGTGATGGATTTTAATATAGCATGAATGGTTATAGTTGTTGGATCAATTTTACTACTATCTTATGGAAATAAATTTATATGTCTCATATATCTGTCACATGCTAAGAATGGTATTTAATTTAGTAACACCCAGCGTAGTCTTGGTGGCGGCTGACACCAAAATGCGAGGGGTGCAATAAAAGAGCTGAGGTCTAGCCTTGGTAAAGGCTCAATGATGGAGTCTACAAAAATCCTACCCTGGCTTCAAGCAGACTCGAGGTAGGTGGGATCATTGGGGTAGCCTAAAGTTATCCTTCTATTCTAATGGACTTACAGGCCCGAATCTCAAAATTTGATGAAGATTTATGTGATCCCATTTCAAAAGGAAAGGTTGTGGTGGTAACCCCAAAAGTAGGGGAGTCTGAAGGAGTAGTTGAGGTATTAGGCCAACTTTTATTGTGAGGGAGGACTTTTCTGGACCCTAGGGTAAATTGGTACTCAAGACCTCCATCTACTGAGGAGATGAATTCTTATGCTTTAGTCGTGGATGTCTTTCACTTGATGGCAAACACAAATTGCTCAGATATGGTGACCACCCTATGGGTTGAAGGGACATCTATCAATACCCAAGAATAAATTGATTTCCTCAGCAAGGTAATTTTTAATTTTTGTTTTGTCTTTTACTTAACATAATTTTGTTCTTTACACTTTGTTATCATATTTTTTTCCTTATTATCAAGCCCAGTACTTGGCGAAGGCCCTAATAAAGGAAGCCAATAATGGAAGCAAAGGATTGAACAAGTCTATTAAGATGGCAAAAAATGGGACCATGTTCAGTTGGAACTAATTAAGATAATTACAAACCAAAGTATGGAGGTGGATGTTTTAGAGAAGGAAAGGTTTGGTCTGAGGTCCAATAGCACCCCATTGGAATATGATAAGTTACTTAATAATAAGACTTTTAGGGACAACGCTTCTCTTCTGGATGGTGCTCAGAAATCTTTAAGTAAGGTTGAAGAAGGAACTTATTTGGCTAAGATTGAGCAGAATGTGATGGTGGAGGCACTCCAAGGACAAACCCTTAAACTTAATAGTGCTTAAAATAATATTCTTCAGATTGAGAAGGATATGATTCTTATGAAGCAACATGTTGTTAACCTCAATGTTGTGAAGGATCGGTTGACCTCTAAGTGCCCAAAGCTAAAAAAAGATTATGATGAGGTCCTAATGAAGCACTCTAAGATCCAAAGAATAATTCATTCCTCTGTGAAGATAAAGCTGGACATTTATCTTGAGTTTCATCTCTTTAAAAAGTTGATTTTCCATAATTACAACTTTCGTTTGACACTTACAGGGCTAAGGTTCAAAAAATCTTTCTTGATGTGGACATCTATAGTTTTCCCCTCAATCTGGAGATAAGAGATCAAATGATGAGAGCAATAATGTTGAAGATGTTGTTGAAGACTCTGATCCCTTACCCAAAAAGTAGAAGCCCATAAAGAAGCCTCCACCTCTCAGCCCCAGTCAAGCCCTCAAAAAAGTGAAGCTCCTATTTAACCCATTAATCCTAAGCCTTGATAAGGTTGTAGTTTAATTTGTTTTCCTATTGAATTGTTTGGGTCTTGGATTTTTTAATGTAAACCTCTAATCCCATATCGTGGAATGAAAATGGATTAGTTTCTTGACAGTTTGACTTATGTGTTTCTTTGCTTTACTTCATACTTGACACAATGCTTATTTTTACTTTATGCTTGCTTTGATCTTTCTTTGCTAAAGAATTTTTGCATAGGATCCATCTGTATGAGGTCTACTAGTATATAGTACACCCTTATCCCCCATGATTCTTGGTAAAGAAAAATACCCTAAGTAGGAAATTTGTTGAAGTTTTTAAAGTCAAATTTGAGGTTTTGAAATGGGTCCTAAGACGTTAGAACCATAGGTTCCCTAGTACTTGTACATTTTTTGGGACTAAAGGCCCAAAATACAAACACTAAGCCCCAAATTTTTGGGGGGGAATAAAGATCAAAGAGTAAATCTATTAATGGCCATAAGACGTTAGATTTAAAATTCAAACCTAAAATGTGTTCCATAAACTGTCCTAAGACCTTTTAAACATGTTTTCCTAAGAATGAAAGCCTTAGGATATAAAATTTAATTTTGCTAAGGATCCCGAGACCTTACAATTTAGAATGTTTTTAACCCTTAAGCCCCTCAATGGGTTCTGAGAATTCTGGAATGAGGCGTTTTGGAAACTGAAGCACACTAAAGACCATTAAGGGGTCCTAATAACTATGGAGTTAATGTTTACAATACTGAAGTCTCACAAAAGGTCATAAAACCTCTTGAAATAATGTTTATAAAGTCTATAGTACCATGATGGGTCGTTAAACCTCTAGACATGTAAACTCTCAAACTTGAAGTCCCCCAAAAGGTCATAAGACCTTTAAACTTGACAATTTTGAATTTTTTTAAGTTCCATAATGGGTATTAAGACCTCTTTACTTTTTCCACTAAAATGAAAGCCTTGTGTCATAAGTTTTAGGTTCCACGATGGGTCTTAAGACCTCTGTACCTTTGCTTATAGGGTTGGGACCTTGCACTTTTATGAAAACTCGCATTTTGGACAATTATTTGCATGTGAACACCTATCCCTCCACAAAAAAAAAATTGAAAATGGAAGTTTTCCTAAGTCTCAAATTTTTCACCTTGGATTTAAAAGAGACCTTCTAAACTGTTTCAGTTGGTTTTTTCAAAAGAATGGGGTAGAAAGATGGTTGTTGCAAGTGTTTTTCCCTCTTGTATGATTTTGTGTTATTTAAAAATGTTTTTAATGCGATAAGGTTCCTTTTAATTGATGACATGGGTCTTTAGACTTTAATCAATTAAAGTGGAATCGGAGATGAAGGCTTTGGTAATTCCTTTAGTCTTTTTGGGATACTTGGACCTTTGACTTATTAATTCAATCCAAGGATTGAATCTTGAAACTCTTGATGGATCAATATAGACTTTGGGGACTTTATGAGTCAAGGATTGAACCCTTGAAACTCCATGAGTGTTTAGAATGACATTGTGTGGGCCTTTTCCATGAGTTTAGATCAAAGGATTGACGCCATAAAACAATTATTGGGCCATTAAAGCCCTTGGGGATTTAGGAGTCAAGTATTAAAGCCTTGGAACTCGATGAGTCATTGGACTGAGGTTGCGTGGACCTCAGCCATTAGTTTAGAGCAAAGGATTGAAGCATTGCAATGGATTTTGAACATGGCATTAAAGCATGAATTAAAGGTATTTGATTTTTACCCTTGAAATTTTATTTTCTTACCATATGGGAACCCAAGGTTTGGCATCATGGAAGTTTGAAACTAAAAAATTCATAAATAATTAAAAACTGCATTTAAAAATATCCTCAAATAGTTTAATAAAAGAGTAGTTGTGAAGCTTTTTGTTGTAAAACTTACACCAAAAACTATGTGTTAAGGTCATAATTAACATAAGTAATAGGAGCACCCTACTAAGTAAATGAAAAGTTCAAATTCATTTTACTAGTATCGATATAAACTAATGTGTATTTATAAGCACTATTTTTAATTAAATTATAAATTATAACCCTTATTTATAGCTTCTTTTATTCCTCATTTTGATGTTAGTAGGCTACCCATGATGGGAAGGCCAGATATTCCTGTTCAGAATGGTTATGAAAAGATGAATTTACCATATTTAAATGTTTAAGAATAATGCTAAAGACTAATATTGTTACATAAACCAAGAATTACAAAGAAAGAATGAAAAATCCCAAGTGTCATATGACGCTATAGTCTGTTGGATGTTAGTTATAGCGTTGTAACACTACACAAAAATTGGCCACTTGTCATGGTCAAAAACTTTTACAAGTCAACCTTGTCATGGTCAAAAACCATGACATGGCCACGAGTGACAACAAATTTGTCAGGGATATATCGCGGTCAAAGTCCATGATAAGTTTTACCGTGTTACGGATATGTCACAGTCAAAAATTTTGACAAGGCCATGATATGGCTCACGGTGACAATATAACTGACACGGACGTGTTACGATCAAAGTCCGTGACAAGTAATCATTATCACAGACGTGTCACTATCAATGATTGTGACAAGGTCTAACTTGTCACGGTCTTTACCTATGACATGTCCTTAACAACTATAATTGTCACATACATGTCATGGTTGAAGTTCGTGACAAGTTATCCTTGTCATAACATTGTCACAGTCAAAGTACTTTACAAGTATGGGCATCTGTATAAAAAAATTGTTGGACAGTATGGCCACTGCCACTGTCAACAGTATATTATCACCTGTAACAGCAAATATATGACATATTTTCTCAATAACTAACATTAACAAATATTTAAAAACTTTAATAATCAAACACTAAACAAATATAAATAAGAAACTAGGCTACATAATATTCGTTCATCATATCAAACACTAAACAACATTCAATATTCATGATAATCAAACACTAAACAAATAATAATCAAACTATTACATATTATTTGTTCATTATCAACTAGAAGGAGAAAGTTATGTCATACTACATAAGAATTGACACAACCCACAATAGTCCGTATGCCGCACTATTCGTTCAACCACACGGCTTCATTATCTTTTCCCACCAACACTTTCGTGACGTGAACTCGAGCCTCATGTGGTTACAACGGACGATTATGCACCAAGGAACCTGGGTGTATATTTGGGTCCCTCAACCCCGTGGCTATTCTATCTCCACCCCGTAAGTCTACTGAATACACTCTAGCCTAACCAATTGTAAATTGCCTAGTTGGGAATATGGGGTATGTGTGGGGATGGAGAATATGTCATATGGAGACGAGGGGAGTATCGGTAAGGGTGAGGGTGAGAAAGAGGGAGCAATGGTCCCCTCATCCACCACTTTATCATTGTCCTTCCCTGAGATGGACTCGTCTTGGCCTTGAATAAAATGCTTGGTAAATAATAAAATTGTATTCACTGTTTTCTCCAAGTTGTCAAACTTCTCGGCATTGTTTGTATGCAACTCGTCCACCTTATGTGTCAACCTAGTGCTGCTCGACGCAATCCTGGTGAGCCTCAACTTCCCCATCTGAGAAATCACCTCATGAGTACGACCTTTATGATCCCGTCGAGCATGCTATGAACATCTTTGAGTTTTCCCTAAAATAACAAAAAGTACACGATTAGAATAATTAATAAAAAAAGTATGTGATTATAATTTTTTAATAATGTAATTAAAATTATAACTTACAATAGTGGCATCCACGGTCGGATTCACCTCTTTATTCTTCCCTTTCTTCGTTCGAATTGCCATAGAGGCATCGAGCCTATGTGTCTGCCCCTAGGACATGCTTAGAGAAACAGTGTTTAAAGAACAAAGGAACCAATTGCATGATCACATTCCAATCGTGAGACTTGCACTTATGTAAATCATGGGTAGCATAATTAACAATCCTTTGCAAGTTGGATAAAAAATTAAAGGTATCTTTAAAATTATATATTGTGTCAAAAATAACTTTTCTTTCCTCACTCATCAAAGTAAACACACCAGGGGAAATTATTTTCCTTTCACTACTATATTCTTTCAACCATAGTGAGGCTTAAGTTTCAATGATTTAAGGTCTTTTTGTGCATTTTCTCTATCCTTAGAATGACTCCCCAAAGGCATGTGACCATAATATGTTCAGTGATGTTCTTCTCTGCATGCATCACATCCAATACAGGGCGCACCAGGTTACGCTTCGAATAAGGAAAGTTAAATAAAATGACCTCCTAGACCATGCCTTTCTTGTCTCGGTTTCATCCCTAGTTGGTATCTTCTTATGTTTTAAATTCTTCAATTTAGGATTCTTGTCGGGTATATTGGGTCCATAATTAGAAGATTTACTCTCAATTTTTGAACCTGAAAGTTTTATCGGAGGTAGCCTATGTTCAACCCTGCTTGGTAAAAATTTGGAACCTTTCTCAAATCTAAAACTATGATTGGGAGGTAAAAACCACCTATGGTAATGGTATACATTTTTTCCAATAGCGTTAATACATAGAGATCCAGTCTTTTCTCCCTAAACGGAAACCCCAAATAACCATGTACTACACAACCGAATATTGTCCTATAAGATGGAAAATCAAGAAATTGCCCAAATCAACATCGCTTTCAGCGTAAACTCTTCTTTTTTAAAAGAGTCAAATGCTTTCACACCCTTTTCCCATAACTTATTAAAATATTCTACCAAAGGAGACATGTAGACATTGATGTCTTCATTGGTGCCTTTGGCCCGGGTATCAATAAAGACAACATCAAAAATTCAGGTCTCATACACTATAAATGAGGGAAGTTGAGTGGTGATGGGATCACTGGACATACACTCTGATTAGTTCTTAGATTTCCAAATAGATTGAAACCATATGTTGATATTGTCGGACGAATGTTATGCGATTCTCGAGTTAAATAGGAATACTCATAATTTATCCTCTTCCAAGATTTAGAATCAATAGGATGACACATGAGATTATCCCTTACTTATTCTGTAGTATGACAAGTCAGTGCCTCCGCTATCCATGGTACTGTGAAAAATCTCTTCAATCTAGGCCCAATGGGAAAAAATATCAATACTCTTTTAGGCACTTTTGATCTTGTGCCTTCCTTTCTAATAGATTGCACATATTTAGGTTCCTTGCATACCGGACACCGATCAAGATTTTCATATTCCTTCTTGTATAGTATGAAGTCATACATACAAGCATGGATTGATTTATACTTTATTCCCAAACCTTTCAAGGTGTTATTCATATTAGGTTAGCTATTCGAAAGAATATTCTTCTTGGGTAGAAAGCCCTTCACCCAATTCAACATTCTTGTCACAATATTGCTTGACAAACCATATTGGGTTTTCAAACTGTGCAAACCAATTATGGAATGCAAATTTGTTTGATATTTGTCATTGTCAAGGTACAATGGTTAGGTCGCCTTAGATTTCAAACATCTATAGTCATCGTCAAGGTTTATCCCGACATCTTCATGAGAAACTGGAACTTGTGCATCGTCAGCGACCTTATGTTCTTCCAGTTCATGAACTCCATACACATCATTAACTAAATCCTCTGCCATATTATGATCTACATTATCCTCCTGGCCTTATACATCTATCTTATTTGATGATTGTTGTGAATGTTGATTGGGGACAAAGGGAACATGCAAATCCCTATGAAAACCCACAACCCATAATTATCTTTCATAACCCATCTTAACAGATGTTGTTCAAATGTTTTTCACTCAAACACCTTACCTTTTCTACACCTAACACACGGAAACGGGAACTCTTCATCATTCCGACATCTCTTTGCGAATTTCATAAATTCATTAGCACCTCTACGAAACTCATCCCCGAGTCTATTTGTCTCACCCATCGACTCTTTGTATAGAGGTTATCCCATTACAGCTACTACAAACAATCACCTATTATGGGTAAGAAGCATATATTCATATATTAGTATAAACAAAAGTGTGAAAAAATCAAGAACCCTATAATAGGTAACAAATATAACATATTTATATTTTATAGATAGCGAACAAATCGATATGGTCGTCTGAATTAATAGGGCTATATTTTAGAGAGAGAGAGAACAAATCAATTTGGTCATCTGAATCGATAGGGTTATATTTTAGAGTGAGAAAAAATTGATTTGGTAGCCTGAATCAGTAGGTTTATATTTTGTTTATGTCATCATGGTCGTGTCAGGGTCAAAGAACATAACAATAAACAATCGTTGTCACATTCTTTGACTGTGACACGATTGTTACAAACACATTTCATCTTTTAGTAATTATAAACCAATGGTTCATTGATTGGTATAAACAAAATGGTGAAAAATTCAAGAACCCTATTACGGTTAAAAAAATATAACATATTTATATTTTAGAGAGAGAGAACAAATCAATCTGATCGTCTGAATCGATAGGGTTATATTTTAAAAAAAGAAAGATAACAAATCGACCTGGTCACCTGAATCGATAGGATTATATTTTAGAGAGAGAGAACAAATCGATGTGGTCGCCTTAATCGATATGGTTATATTATCGGGAGAGTACAAATTGATCTGGTCTCCTGAATCGATTGGTTATATTTTGTTTTGGTTATCACGGTCGTGTCAGGATCAAAGACCGTGACAACAAACTATCATTATCACGATCTTTGATTGTGACACGATCGTGATAAATACATTTCATATTACAGTAATTCTAGACCAAAAGTTCATGGATTAGTATTAATAAAAGTGTGAAAAATTCAGGAGCCCTATTATGGGTAACAAATATAACATATGTATATTTTAGAGAGAGAAAAAATTGATCTAGTCACCTGAATTGGTAGGGTTATATTTTACATATATAGAGAAAAAATTGATATAGTCTATTGAATCGATAAGGTTATATTTTATAAAGAGAACAAATCGATTTGGTTACCTAAATCGATAGGGTTATATTATAGGGAGAGAACAAATCAATCCGGTTGCATGAATCAATAGGGTTATATTTTGGAGAGAGAACAAATCGATTTGGTCACTTGAATCGATAGGGTTTTCTTTTTTTGGCACAATCATGTTGGGGTCAAAGACCGTGAAAACAAACAATCGTTGTCACGATCTTTGACCATGACACGACCGTGACAAACACATTTCATCTTTCAGTAATTCTAGACCAATGTTGCATGGATTAGTATAAACAAAATTGTGAAAAATTGAAGAACCCTATTATGGGTAACAAATATAACAAATTTATATTTTAGATATATATATATATATATATATATATATATATATATAGATAGATAGATAGAGAGAGAGAGAGAGAGAGAGAGAGAGAGAGAGAGAGAGAGAGAGAGAACAAATCGATCTGGTCACCTGAATCGATTGGGTTATATTTTAGAGCGAGAGAGAGAATAATTTATTTCATAAAATTTATTTTCACTAAATGTTTTACTTCAAGAATTACACAAAGAAACACATTTCATCTTTCAGTAATTCTAGGCCTCATTTTGTGCTAGCACATGTATTAATTGTGACATTGCGTTGGTTTTCTAGTTTCATTTTTTATTACAAATCTGACACCTCCCCACGATTTTACGGACAAAACTGCCCCCGCTATTCCAAGCATGGGTCCTCAATTTAATTTAATTACATTATCAATCATGTATGAATTTAGTTGGGGGGTGTAAAATCGTTTAAACAAACATTTTCATACTAAAGGAATTGATACCTCCAAAACATGCATAAGATAACATTAAAATCTCTAACTATCTTACTAGACAAAATGAAGTGAAATTCTAAGAAGCTCAAATTATTATAATTCATATCCAACACATTTAATAATCTGATTATCAGTTATCAAAATGCAAATAATCAAATTCATATCAAAATCGAATAAATCTAATTTATATTCAGATAAAGAGGATCAGATAATAATTACTAATCATAAAATTGGGTCATTAAATTGCAAAACATGAATCCATACCCTAAATGTTACAAAAGCCTACGGCTAACCAAATCAATGTCCAACTAAATGTTAAAATTCACAAGTCAACAACAACTCAAGAATCCCAAACAACAATATGATCACTTTTCGACAAAATCATAACCAAAAAGTATAACCCTAATGAAATTGCTAAAAATCAATCGCAATAAACAGTAGCATTTCCTTTCATCATACCTGATTGGCACCGAATTAAACAACCACACTAGCAATCTCAGTGATCCTCTCTAAACAATCAAAAGAAATTTAAAACTCTTTTGGACAATTGATAAATTTCATATAACAAAAGAGAAATTCATATAACAGAAGGTCCACTGAAAGAGGAATACCTCTAGAATCCAACCCACAACTCGTCTCCTTCTGAGATGCCAAGAACTTGCCACCCACAACTCGTCTTTTGTTCAGATGACAACAGAAGGTCCAACTTCTAAATAACTAAACAAGATTAGTCAACATAAACTCACACATACATATAAAGATAAACAACTCATGCAAAAGTAAACTCTAAATCTATATCCATTCTTTATACACTTAAATTTAAACATGAATGAGTATAAAAATTAGTTTTAACGTAAAATCATGTATTTATCCGAGTGTGAGTGAGTGAATAGTGTATACATAGTGGTTATTTTTTTATCATCCCAATTTGGAAAAAAAGTTCTAATTTTGCACAAATGTAATTATAAATAGCATTGCATTTAATCATCGAAATACCTTATATATTCGATACAACAACTAATGAAATCCACCCACTATTATCAAACCCTATACAATATGACCATTAACAAATTTCATAATTATTAAACAAAATTAGAAGCATATACATATAGAAAATCAGATCTATAACAAAATAAGCAATGATGTGTAAAATTCTTCAAACTAAATTGGATCGATATTTAACAAAATTGAAGAATGCCCACAGCTATGTATCCATATTTAACCATTCCATGGCCCCAAAATAGTACAATCATAATCACATGGTACGATTCTCCTCTCGTCATCTCAGCACCTCTTTTACTCCCTTTATCTTCTTCTCTAACCCTTGAATTTATAGAAATATATTTGTCTTTTATATTCCTAGTGTCTTATAATCATATATAAAATGTTATATATCCTTCTATAAAGCCATCAGTGTTGTAATACAACATATTTATACTAAGAGTTGACTACCTAGGGCTTTAAATTTATGAATCTCATTTTTCTTACATGGGCCTCCACTAAGGTATTCAAATACATATATTTATCCAGTAATAATTAGCCTAAAGGGTCTCATAACCCATGGACACTTATTTTTCTTATTTTGAGTGTATATTGCCCACTAACAAATTCCCAAATTAGGTCACGACAAAAATTATCTAACTAAACCATAATACAAATCTGACTACATAAATTAAAAATATTTCACTTAACTAAATATTTTAATCCATAATACAATTTATATAATAATAAATCAAGTAATATATCTTACGTCCAATATAAATAAAAATAGATATGAATTAAGCTCACACGTATACTTCCAAAAATAAGGGGTATTACATTTTTAGGCATGGGTATAGCTTTTCCATCTTTAATGCATGAAATAGATGCTTCCATTCATCCCAGGGAAACCATGACTCTCATTATCAGGTTGCATTCTTACAACATCTGCTGCAATTGGTGTGTGATAATACTCACATCAAAATAAGTTCACCACAGCATGAGAAAACTGATTTATAGTTTCAGTTGTTATTGTCGATGCATTTTTTAAGTATTCATCTTGTAAATCCCCACAGCCACCATAGGTTAACAAGCGTAAATAACACACTACCTTCTGATGTGTGCTTAGTCCCATCCAACAATGATAATCACACTTTTTCACAAAGTAATGACTCTTTTCTCGAATCGCTTCAAAAGTACAATCATACATCGATTTTTTCATCCTAAATCGATGCCTAAATATATCATTGTTATAGTTTAGATTAACCTTAAAATAGTCGTTACATAAATTTTGATGATACAATTCATGGTCCTTTTTGACAACTCTCCTTGTATGGATTTCCCCACTGCTATATAGTATCGATTATTGGTATATTGTGATTTGTGTGACACCCCGCCTAATAAAATACTGGGCGATCACTCCTGTACCAAATTAAAATAGGAGTTCCATATGGATCATTCTTAGCATCACTGTCAAAAACCAAATTAATTACTAATAACCTATTAGGCTGGCGTCAAAATTTTATTTAACTAATCTTTTTAAACAAACTATACAATTAAAACATTCACAAAGTTTACGAATAAATGAAATCGGAAAGAGATAAACTAATCAAACACTCGGTTCAAATATAATATAACCAAATCGAATGCCACACAAAAGGGCGGTAAAAGAATAAATAAATACAATTGGGCTTTCGGCCCGAAAGTTACTACAATGCTTCCTACCTAGATCACAAGAATATAAGCGTCGAAAAATAAACCTGCATGCATCCACAGCTGCTGCAGCAGACGTCTGACTCGAAAGGATCATCATCCAGGCGTCCCTGTGTCTGGACACCTATATATATATATAGATATAGCAAAAGAGAGGAAAAGTAGATAAACGGGTCAGAGCCCGAGTTGTAAAAAATATTTTGCAAGTGCATAAATTCCTTATTTTTAAAATATGTTTTATCTCATATTTAAATTGGTATCGCACTCCCATGAGATACCCCTCACCTCTCTTCTAATAATGCACACCTAGCGCATCCCTCAAAACATTCTAGTCAAGCTACGCTACCTAACTAATCTGTCACCCCCAACTCTAGAAATCCTAAGCAAACCAAGTACTAAGCGATAAACTTCTCCCCAGTCTCAACGCTATACCATGTTCGTGTCTGGGGTGTCTCGCGAAGCGAAATCCAAACAAGGAACCCCCCCGATACACTACTACTTGGCAAGGCCGATTGTCGAGATCCATTAGACCCTCAGTACACAACATATATATAGATATAGTCATATAATAAAAAACCCAAAACTAAAGAACTAAGGATTAAAATTCTCCCCAGTCTCAACACTAAGCCATGTTCGTGCGTGGGGTGTCTTGCGAAGCGAAATCCAACCAAGGAACCCCCCCGATACACTACTACTTGGCAAGGTCGATCATCGAGATCTAGTAGGCCCTCAGTACTCAACTTATATATACTCATACAAATAAATATACATAACCTCCTCATTCATAATACATATCACAATATAAGTCCAGATACGATCTCCCGGAATGAGAATTAAATGTTTTTCCTTATCTCTTTACTCTAATAGAGATATATAATATCTTGTTCTCTTGCACAAGTAATATACTATACACACCAGTATAATAACCATCGCAACAAGCTATAACTCGAGGATGCGGTCTCTCAATGCTATCATCTTCCAGGGCATCACTCACATACCATCTTGGGGACCAGCGGTCGGACACAATATCACTGACATCGCGGTCATAAATCACAATGTCTGGGAAGCGGTCATAGTTCCTCCCAGAAAGTGACACAAAACATACCCACCATGTCTCACCCCTAATAAAAATCACACAATATAAAAATGGACGCTATGACCTGGGGACTATACGCTCCATGCTCCTCAAACCAGGGGCCTCACCCACATCGCACAACTTCCCATGATAGCATTAGAGGGGGTATGCTTCACATATATATACCATCCACACATAGATATATATACATATCTGTATCATATAATATATATACTTTAATCACATAGTATATATATATATATATATATATATATATATATATATATATATATATATTCCACATTGTTCCTCAAAGATTCATATAAATGGCCATAGTTGCCAATCACACATAACGATGACCAATAATCCCAAAGATTCTCAAAATTAATAATATTCAAGCATTCGCAAACTCACGATACTAAACCCAAAAGTATTCCCTCACTTGACAGATAATGTGTACCTTATTCACGTTTAAGGATTTGTATGATTTCTCCAACTATGCTAATTCATACTAAGTAAATAAGTATCTTCCCAAATTCATCCAAGTAGTCTCGTAGGATATACTCAACCACAATCGATATAATTATGTTTTCTATGCGCACAATTATATAAGCCTAAATGCCCAAAAAATTATCCCAAGAAATGTTCGTCACCAAACACCCTTAATTTAAATAGATCGTGGATTCCGTTTTCACAAATCCAAGGACTACATTTTTTCCAATTAATAACTTAGAGGTACCCACTCTATTCTTGTGAAATCCAAACTCTCTAATTCATCAATTTATCTATTTCCTCAAAAATATAATTTTTTTTGTGTCACACACTTAAGACACTCTCTTAGCCCCCATAAATTTCCTCAATTAGATAAATATATCTTCCTTAGTTATGTCTATTTATTTCCTCAATTAAATATGCTAGAAATCCTTAATTTGGGAATTTATCCCATATAAATTGAACCAACACAAATTGCCAAAATATCTGTAGGATCTATCGATCGATCCCAGGGCCTCGATCGATCGATCAAACAGGGCAGCCGAAACTGCCTCTTCTCTATGGATCCATTTCAGCCATTAACAACCCCCAAACTTTATACCTCATCTTCCACCAACATCTAACTAAACCCAACTAAATATACACAAAGGAAATAGGTTCTAATCATCCTAAAACATAGAATCAACCATTAATTTCTATAATTTTCTAAGTTTCTCCAATTTCATAATTTTTGGGATTTACCCGATAAACTTCTGAAAAACCCGTTTAGGGTTTGTTATTACCAATTATGATATGATATTTATGCTCAAAATTAAATAAAGCACGTAAACACTTGCCTGGAGGATAAAATCCGACGACCCCGAGTCGAATCCCGCAGAGTTTGGCCCGAAAATCCTTTTTCTCTCTTCTTTCTCCCTTCTTTTATTCTCTTCTTTGTTTCTCGCCTTTTTCTTTCCTTTACCCCATTCTCCCATGTCTTATATAGGAGAGAATAAGGGTTTACCCCTTTAAAACCTAAAAATGACTCGTTTACTCAATTACGAGTCCCTTTTAATCCAAAAATTCTCGAAACTCAATTACGACCCCAAAATACTCTATTCTAACTATCTCAACCATTTCGAGACTAACCGTGCACTCGAAATCTCCATCTGAGGTACTTGACCCCAAATCACTAATTTAACACCACACAGCTTAATGCGGTATTCCCATTAAAATATTATCCTCTGTCACTTTACCCAACTGCGACATATAATTAAAATACTCTGAGTTATTTACTTAATCCCAAAAGTAAATATAACACACATTGAAAATCATCCAATCCTTGAAAACTCCAAAAATTTACTATTCATGATACTATTTAAATATTCAAATTACACTGCAATATTGAATTTAATTTTCGATAAAAGTGCGGGGTATTACAATTTGTAGTCGCTGATGGATTGTTAAAACTCCCTCATCTTCATCGAGGTTGTAATTTTGGGTAGTGAAATCTAGTATCATTTCTTCGATATCCTTATTAAACATGATTTGTATTTTATGTAAATTTCTTCTGAAAGAATCTTCAGTTAAATGATAACTTAGTCAAGGTCTAATGTGATTATTCAACTCGAAATTGCTATATGTTTATAGTATTTTGGGAAGAAGGGTATTTTCAATGTCTTTTGGCAATATCAAATAAATCTCTCATTAAATTTTATTTGTGAACATAACATATATAAAAATGCACACAATGGTATAATAAATTCTATTGCATTTTTATTTTAGCAAAAACAACTATAATTGTACTATGGTACATGTAATTTAGAGCATAGCATAGATTGTTTGAACAATGACCATATTGGGGATTCACTAGTATTGTGCCTCTAAGGCATCCTTTGATTTCAAACTACAAAAAATATATTTTCCCCAAGTTTAGTAATGAAAAATTCCATTAATTTTTTCAAATAATTAATCCACTTTACCACGTCGACAGGCCCATCATATACTCCTGCAAAAACCTTCTTAATTGTCATGTATTGGAGCGAAATTGCAAATAGCCTTTTCAATTGGCACCCATCATGACTTCAGTGCATGTTTTTTTTGGTGTCTAGGCTTCCAACTCTTTATTAAACTCTATGACAATATGATCCCATAACGTAGGTTAATAATGAAATGCCCTAGTAGCATAGTTGTGTACATCATTTAGCCAATAGTGGCATAATTTCCCGTCTTGCCATTTTGACAATACATGCATGCTATCTATATGGTATGGTTCAAACTTATTAATTGAAGTCCATCATTATGTTGATGAAAATCCATCTTATATGGTGCGATTTAGATAAGAAGTGACAATGATATTTCAATATAATTGATTGGATATAACATCACCTTATTTACACTATAGGGATTAACTTTACGTACTTTAAATTTCGTGAAATCCAATATCATATATCTTGCAAACAAAGTTAAATGTATTAAACTATATCAGGAAAAGTTTGAATAATCTACCATATAAATGAATGATGATTGAAAAGTGTGGAAGCCCCCAATTTTAAAATTCAAAAGACTTTTTATACTTTGAAATCAATTTCCTTGTGAAATATATGCGGAAGCATTAGGTGACGGTTCAATAAAACAAATTACAAATTTTAATTTACTTTTTAAAATTAAAATTAAACCAAGTGAAATTAGATTAATCCATTAAAACATTTTCACTTAAACATAGTTAAATAATCCAAGTCCAAGAATTTGCCTAAGTCATATTTATCAATATTTCCAAATTAGGCCAAACCAGTTTTAATGATAAACTTGAATTAAATAAACATTACCCAAATTTAATTAGCACCAAATTAAATTAAGTGTGACAATTAAAACTAATTTTATCTTGAATTATCCTAAGCATGCGTTCTAAGTTATTATGCAAGATAAAAGTAAATTAATCACACTACGCCGCGATGTACGAGGAAAAACCCACAACGGGAAAAACCCTCGGATGACCTTAGCCTCAAATCCACTAAGTACGGAATTTACATTTACAAGACAGGTGACTTACCTCCTCAACTTGAACCATCTCAAGCCTTGACGTGTCTTCTTGTAACCACCTCTTCCTAGTGGATAATCACGGAGCTCAACCGTGATCTCAGACTCACCGATCGGACAATAGGTACACCGTCAACCACACATGGTGCCTTTTACCATGTGAGAAAGCCGCAGCTAAACAATTCTTCTTCTTTGAGGGATTTAGAAGAAAACCCAAACAATCTCTTCAATTCGGTGTAGAGATAAACCCGGTGCCAAACTCCAAGCAAGATGTATATATATGAACTTGGATAAATAAAACTATGGGTGAAAACTAGAGTGGTAGATGAATTTGTCTTTGAAAATTATCACTAAAAACTTGATATTTTTCTCTTTATGATTTTTCTCTCAAAACATTCTCTAGGAGTTAGAAGGATATTAAAAAGATTAGTTAGAAAAGTCCTTTTTCGCACTTAAGAAATCTGTTAAAAAGTTAGTGGGAAAAACAAGTGGGAAGGTGGGTCAAACTTGCTTAAAACTGCCATTTAAATGTTCCCGCCAAATCTCGTTCTAACGAGATTTGTCGTTCGAATGACATCTCGTTCGAACGATACTTCTAACGAAGTTCCATTGTGAACTCGTCAGAAATCTCATTGGAAATATCGTTCGAACAACAATCTGGTTCGAACGATATTTTGAATGAAGTTCCAATGGCCAATATGGGAACTCATTGGCAAACTCGTTCGAACGACTTGTGGTTTGAACGACAATCTCGTTCAAACAACATATCGAACGAACTTCCAGAAAGTTTCAAAATTCTCATTTTTAGTCCTGAAAACTTTATAAACTTTATTTAAAGTTTTAATTAATTCTTTCTGAAAACAAAACACAGTTTTAATTAAGCCTAACACCCAATAAACTTGTTCCAAGCTCCTATATATATATATATAAAATGCATTCATACCTTGGGAGCATGGAACCACTATTGATGATGTAGAAACGAGGCACATAAATTCGGCATTTGATGAAGCTTTATACTCTTTTCCGCTACGTCTTCAACTAAACACGTCATAGGCTTGAAGGATGATCAATATACTCTATCGTATGACTCAAACATTTTTGTTCAGAATTGACCAAAACTACAAAGGACTCAATTGGAAATTTGTGTCCTTACAAATCTCCCCCTTTGGCTATTCCGGGACAAAAACCAACAAAAATCCTAAAGGGCCGTCAAGCTCTACTAGACTGATAAAAATGTCCCACCCAAAATAAAATTACTATGCTTGACTCAAACAACCCAAGGATCACAATCTTTGCCGGTGAAAGTTGCCACTTATAATATAATTCCTGCACACTTAAGCAAACACATTACACGCATAGGGAATATCAAAATATTTAATGCAATTAAAGTAAGTACTCCCCCTAAATTAATTCTCCCCTTTATCAACTATGATCTACCTAAGAAGGTCATGATTCCCCCTAAGTTAAATCTCCCCCAAACTAAGATATGATTACAATAGGATTAGATACCATTTCTCCCCCTATCATTCTCCCCCTTTTGTTCAGGAATAGACAAAGGTTAAAGAATCAAACATTATCCTATCTTACCTAATTAAAGCAAATACACCCTCTAAACTAAGCAAGAGATAAACAAAATGGGATAAAAAGCTAAGCATGCAAATGTGCAAAAGTGATGAGACCATTAAAGCATATGGGCAATAAAAGCACAACTAATCCAACAAAAATAACTAATACCAACTAGGATGCAAAAAAAATGATACCAATAAGATACATAAAGTATTAACCATGTAATATCAACAAAGAATGCAATAAGATAGATACTAATTATGATTAAAGCATATATGGACTAGAAGACAAGGCAAAGACTAAACAAAATATCATACATATGTATACAATAGACGCAAGTACACATATATAGATATAAACTCACAAATGACACAAAATACGATAAGCTTTTCACACTCGTATGGCAAAAATGTGTCATATGGAAACGAAAGTGTTGGGGTGTGAACTTGTAACAGTTAAATTTAGTCCCAATCACTTAAAACATCTTCACGGAGTTCTCAATTTATTGCAAACTTCATCACATTTGAATATAGCCTCATGTGACAATATAGATTGAACTCAATAAACAAACATACACAATGCATACAAGCCTAGCATGTTGATGATTCTACAAACCAAAAGAGTCATGACATTGATAGCGCAACTAGGATAAATGGGCATTGTGCAAACCGTTGATATACCATCCAACCTCCCTCAATAAGCATATATATTCTTTTTATATTGAATGAATATATGAATTAAACATAGGCCTTGGCAATTATTTTTCTTTTAGTGCCATTTTTTTGTTTTTAGGCCTTTGGACCACGTATTTCTTTTTGGTCCAAACAAACGGTGGCTTACTATTCGCAAAGGATAAAGTCCTTTCGGATCCCTTCCCCGTGCACATTTATTTATCATTTTTTAATTTTCACACAAATCTCACGTGTAACGGATTTTGACATGCACTAGTCCTCCTAGGTCACAATTATGTAGATGACTAGATTGGTAGGAGAACACCTCACAAAGCTCAAATATAACATGTGACATTAAAATTTCAAATGAGCTCGTTCATGTGTGAAAAGAGGCATATAAAAATAAAATCCATTTAAGCAATGCAAAAATCCAACTACTCCATGCAAGCATGGTAAAGAACATAATAAGGATTGACAATCTAAACCAAAAGTTCTAGCCATATGGGAGCGTAAAAGATGGGATTCTAGCACAAGTCTACGCCACATAAAATGTGTTAAACTAAAACACACACAAAATAAAAATCTTTTTGAGTTTTTGAAAATTTTAACCAAAAAAAATATATACTCAAAAGACAAATAAAAATCTTTTGAATTTTTCATTAAGCTTAAATTATCAAGAAATAAAAACTCAAATGAGAAACAAAAATCTTTTTGTATTTTTCATTTAATGCAGACAAACATGAAAAAAATATAATACAAAAGATAAACAAAAATCATAATTCTAGTATGTGATTAAGCATGGAGCATAGACTAGAAAATGATTAAACAAGAATTCATTTAGCATGATAATAGAGCATGAAGCACAAAAGCTAAAGTATGCAAACACTAACACATTCATCCTTTAGATTTAACACGGGAGCAAGCATGTGAAAGTAAATGAGAATCAAACGTCCTATTTTGCAAGGCAACCAAGTCGGATTTCCTAACCCAAATTAATGAAGAATGACTATCTTGGGGTGTAGGAATTTTAATACCTTGGTTTCTTTACGTTGGGATTTTCTAGGAATTCGTTTAAGATCAAAACAAAATTTCCTAAGATGACCTTTTCGACCACAATGTGTACAAGTAAAATTACGTTGAAATTTGGTACCTAAGGAATGATCTCTAAAGGCTTTCCTAGTAGATTCTCCTAAAACATTGGTTTTGGCTTTATGAATAGATTCATTACAAGTATTGAAGCCTAAATCACAAGTGTCATTTTTAATTTGGACTGTTCCTAATATTTTATCTAATTTTTCCGAACGACACTCCAAATCAAATTTGACATTACTAGAGTCTTTTAATTTATTTTCTAATTCTAGGATGTTAGACTCTAATAAAACATTTCTCTCTTCGAACTCGAGAATCTTCTTTTTCAAGTATTCCATTAAACCTCTAAGGCTATCTCTCTCGCCTTCTACATATTCAAGCTTCTCTCGAAGAGTCCTCTCACGCGTTCTTAGGTTTTCTATCAACATACTATCATTAATGACCTTGACACGCTCTTTTAAACTAGCTTCTAACTTCAAATTAGCTCTTTTTAATTTAATTGATTCTTCATATAATTCTTGAAAAGCATTTTGAAGTTAACTCACATTAACCTCTTCTTCATTTTCACTCTCTCTTTCTTCTCCACTCTCACTATCATCAAAAACAAGGGAATCATAAACTATGTCCTTGGAAGTGTCATGTGTTAAAGTTTCATCAATCGATGAGTTCTCACTATCACTCACATGACTAGCCATAAAAGCCACAAAGTTGGTCTTAATGGGGGAATGGGGTCCCTCTTCCTTATCACTATCACTAAGGGTCGCATTGTTTGACCTCATTTTGGGCTTTTAAAGCAACGCCCCTTTCAATTTTCTTTTCAGTTTTAGAGGAAAACATGTCTAGTTCATAGGTTTGTAAATCACCTACGAGCTCTTCTAATTTCTTAGAGGCTAAAGTTGGTAAAGACTTTAAAACGGTCACTTTTGGAATAAATCTATCGCGAAGGGACCTTAAAATTTTCTTTACTACTCGGTTGTCGGGTATTTTCTCTCCCAAGTTAAAAGATGAATTAACAACATTCGAAAGTCTAGCATAAAATTCATCAGACGTTTCTTTTTCATTCATTTTGATTGTTTCAAATCGAGTGGAGAGGTTTTGGAGTTTCGAAGCTTTAACGACACTTGTACCTTCATAAGTGAGTTGTAAAATATCCCACGCTTCTTTAGCGGTCTCACACATCATAATACGTCAGAATTCATTTGGTGTGACAGTGCTAAACAAGGCATTTAAACCTCTGGAATTAAAATTATAAATTTTAAATTCACCCTCACTCCATCTATCGGCCGGTTTGGGAACACGTTCATTATCTACTAAATGAGTTGGTGGAGACCACCCATTAACTACCGATAACCAAACCATCTCGTCGATAGATTTTAGTGCCGATTTCACACGCGCTTTCCAATACGCGTAATTCAAACCATCAAAAATAGGAAATTTTGAAAATGGGGAAAATTCCATTTTAGCTAAAAATTAGTTAAAGGATCTTTAACGAAGTGAATTATCGTTTTGGCTCTGATACCAATCTGAAAAGTGTGGAAGCCCCCAATTTTAAAATTCAAAAGACTTTTTATACTTTGAAATCAATTTCCTTGTGAAATATATGCGGAAGCGTTAGGTGACGGTTCAATAAAACAAATTACAAATTTTAATTTACTTTTTCAAATTAAAATTAAACCAAGTGAAATTAGATTAATCCATTAAAATATTTTCACTTAAACATAATTAGTTAATCCAAGTCCTAGAATTTGCCTAAGTCATATTTATCAATATTTCCAAATTAGGCCAAACCAGTTTTAATAATAGACTTGAATTAAATAAACATTACCCAAATTTAATTAGCACCAAATTAAATTAAGTGTGACAATTAAAAGCAATTTTATCTTGAATTATCCTATGCATGCGTTCTAAGTTATTATGCAAGATAAAAGTAAATCAATCACACTACGCCACGATGTACGAGGAAAAACCCACAATGGGAAAAAACCTCGGACGGCCCTAGCCTCAAATCCACTAAGTACGGAATTTACATTTACAAGACAGATGACTTACTTCCTCAACTCGAACCCTCTCAAACCTTGACGCGTCTTCTTGTAACCACCTCTTCTTAGCGGATAATCACAGAGCTCCACCGCGATCTTCGAGTCACTGATCGGACAATAGGTACACCGTCAACCACACATGGTGCCTTTTACCATGTGAGAAAGCCGCAGCTAAATAATTCTTCTTCTTTGAGGGATTTAGAAGAAAACCCAAACAATCTCTTCAATTCGGTGTAGAGATAAACTCGGTGACAAACTCCAAGCAAGATGTATATATATGAACTTGGATAAATAAAACTATGGGTGAAAACTAGAGTGGAGGATGAATTTGTCTTTGAAAATTATCACTTAAAACTTGATATTTTTCTCTTTATGATTTTGCTCTCAAAACATTCTCTCGGAGTTAGAAGGATATGAAAAAGATTAGTTAGAAAAGTCCATTCCCACACTTAAGAAATCTTCTAAAAAGTTAGTGGGAAAAACAAGTGGGAAGGTGGGTCAAAACTGCTTAAAACTTCCATTTAACTGTTCCCACCAAATCTCGTTTGAATGAGATTTGTCGTTCGAATGAGATCTCGTTCGAACGAGACTTCTAACGAAGTTCCAGTGTGAACTCGTTAGAAATCTCGTTGGAAATCTCGTTCGAACGACATTTCAAACAAAGTTCCAGTGGCCAATATGGGAACTCGTTCGAACAACTTGTGGTTCGAACGACAATCTCGTTCGAACAACATATCGAACGAACTTCCAGAAAGTTTAGAAATTCTCATTTTTAACCCAGAAAACTGTATAAACTTTATTTAAAGTTTTAATTAATTCTTTCTGAAAACAAAACACAATTTTAATTAAACCTAGCACATAATAAAATTGTTCCAAGCTCCTATATATATATATATAAAATGCATTCATACCTTGGGAGCATGGAACCACTGTTGATGACGTAGAAACGAGGCACATAAACTCGGCATTTGATAAAGCTTTAAACTCTTTACCGCTACATCTTCAAATAAACACGTCGTAGGCTTTAAGGATGATCAATATACTCTATCCTATGACTCAGACGTTTTTGTCCGAAATTGACCAAAACTACAAAGGACTCAATTGGAAATTTGTGTCCTCGCAATGATATCACACATTGCGCTATGGGAAGACGTTAATCTTTTAAACGTAAAAAAATGTTTGATATTTCATCCCGAAAATAGTTGATGTGATTACACACTTTGTCCATCAATTATTTTGTAAGACTCTAGTATTTCAAGCATATAAATCAGTCTGAAAAAGGGAATTAAAACAGTATGTGGGATTTTGTTTACAGCAGAACAGCCATGCTTAATAATGTAACTGCACCTCAAAATAAAATATAATATTATAGTATTTATTTTGGATGGAAAATTTTTTTCATTCAATAATATCATGTTAATTTTTGGTAACATAATAATATTGGTTACAATCATCATGAATTTTTCAGCCCACATCCATAAGTACTAGTTTTATTTTAGTTCGATAACAACATAAATTGTGTTGTAATAATCGAATTAATTGTTAATAATAATGGAATCTTCCTTACCAAATGTATGTACGACATTTGGACTTACACAAACTCGTGTGGAAATTCATGGTTTGGTATTAAGAACTTATTTTCAATAACTCCCATTAATACAAATAGACATTTTTAACATGATTATCGTTATGTATTCCTATTTGCGTCAATTCCAAAACCAAAAGAGGAGGTTGAATCAACTTATGATCACCTTGCCCGGCCTACATGATTTGACTAGTTGTATGATCTAGAGAATCTATGTCGATACCACCAATTTCCTATACCAAAAAAACGAATTCTCAGCATTGTAACCACTAAGGCACAATGCGCAATGTTATCTTGTGAAAATATTCAACAAGAATTTCTTTACATTTACAATGAGAAGTCACTAGCCTCTGATAATGACCTTTTTTAATACACCCATTCCCCTTATTATTATTATTATTTGAAACTGAAGCGTGAGAATGATGACAAGGATTATGAGACTCGGACTTCCAACTACAATAAGATTTATGATGACTCTATTGATCAGGGATCTTACTTATCAAAATGTTTATTGCATTACAACAAACTTTTTGTGTACATCCACTAGGTTTGATCTTAGTGCTTGAAGAGTTCCTTCCAGTGTAGAATGTATCCATGTTAATGATTGTTTGCTTTATTTCCTTTTTCCATTAGGTTGTTTAGTAAATATGCTTAGGTATTGGTGTTATAACTTGTAAGACCCCCTATTTTTCACATATCAGGTGGCCAAGACTCAACATTGAAGATAGGGTATGTTAAACAATGTATACAACTCTCAGCAACATTGAAAAACAAATAACTAAAGTCAACCATACACGACAGTAATATAAATAATAAGAAAAGGATAAAACCAGATAATAAATATGAGTCCAAAATTTGAATCATATAAATAAACAATCTCCACAATATTGAATGTCTCAACTAAAAAATAAACAACTTCATAACCTACCATCGACCCATAAATAATCTTTGATAGAATTAATAAATAACTAAGAGTTTCATATAGATGAAATTTTGAAGATAATTAAAATCCTACTTATGAACACTGAGCAAAAAATCAGTTGAAATACAAACATGATAGCTCAGCCATGTTCCTCCTTCTTATGCACACCTAAAAATTCTTTTTGGGAGAATAAAGTGGATCAAGTCCTATAATTTTCAATAAATATCTTACTTTATCATAATAGTTTCAAATGTGTCTCATTTACGTATCATTCCATCCCCACCAGCACTCAAATCTAAAATACATCACCTCAACTTTAACAAAGATATACCCTGATCGTATACCAAACTATTACCAAAAAAACACAAGAAATCATATCCCCAAAATACGGGTATATTAAGCGTAAGCCTTTCCTTGGACTAAAATGTAATTCCATCACTGATAAACTCATATTATGCCATGATCGAACCAAAGTATCCAAAGATTTATCATCACTGATAAACTAGTACCCAAACTATTGCTAGTCTTGTAGTGTACCAACACCACATGATGCCCAACTAGATTAAGTCCCTCTTTACAAACCATCTACTACCCTACACCATATTTACATAAGTTATATTTGTTAAACGGAAATGTAATTAACCCTTTATTAATATTTAATTAGTCTAATTATAATTAATGAACATTTTAGTTTAATATAATATATTAATTTTGATGATTCCAAATAAACTTTTATTATGTGATTATGAAAATATTTCTTAATATATATATATATATTATACAATATTGTATGCACATATATAATATTGTTTGGAAAATATTAAATTATTATGACTATATATATCCCATCTCTTCTATACAATATATACAGATATTTCAAATCCTTATATATGTGAAAATATGCTTTGGGACACGCATGTAAGTTGTAAATTTTCATGAGATTTTATCTTATTGTTACTTTAAACTTTTATGCCTTGTGCTGACATAAAAACATACATTACCATATGTGCTTTTTACTATTTTTATAATGCTAAAGAACCACTTTCTTTCTATCTACCTGTTCACATCTTTTCTGATACATATATTATTATTTACTTATAAGTTAACAAATATATTTTGGTGTTATCCTTTGAAGGTTAATAAAAAAAATTGTTTTTTCTGTTAATAAATTTGTTGAGACATTGCGTTGGTATATATTTATTTTGTTGTTGGTACATGCAGATAATTTTCTTTAATGATAGGTGTTATCTCAGTTTCTTATTTGATTCAATCCATTGTGTAACCAATATTTATGCACGACTTTTATACCCTTTATGCTAACTATGTTGATGCGTTCACATATACATAAATACTTGCCACGATCGTTTATTATTTTTGACAGAAGGCTACATCCAAGCCTAATACCTACATTGGCATAAAATTGATGGTATTTCTTTTTTATAGTTGGCTACACGTTTGACCACCATTTTTATAATTCTTATTGATTATATCTATATATATTCAGTCCTTTCACTTATTGTTATTGAAGATTTGTTTCAGCCTCTTTTTAACACCATGCCTAGTCCGATCACCTTTTGTGTTGAGTTATCTTGCATACCCCATCTTAACAAATGCAGCTCAAAAATTTTCCACCCAAACACCTTACCATTCTCACATCTAGCACACGGAAACTCTTCATCATTATGACATCTCTTTGGGTATTTCACAAATTCATTAGCACCTCTGCAAAAACACATCGCCCAATCTATTTATCTCACCCACTCTTTGTATTTAGGATATCCCATCACAACTACTACAAACCATCACCTATTAAATGTAAGAAGCCTATATTCGTGGATTAGTATAAACAAAACTTACATTTAGAGTATGTTTCATTTAATTATGTCTTATTTCTATTCGATTTTTAAATTTCAAATTCAATTTCAATTTATAATATTAATTCCTATTTCCTCCATCTCCTCTAAAGGGTGAGTGGTCCTATCCCATTCAAAACTGCATATTTTTGTAATATACTTAAAATCTCATGCACATTGTTACGATTTGAGAAAGATTCGGCAGCATATCCCCATAGTACTCCAAGTACTCGACGTAGATTCGCAAGTGTGAGCGTTATTTCAATTTATCAATTGAAATAACACTTAACATCGCATCATCTAGTATGTACCCAGAGAACATTAAGATATGACTGCAGAACTTCCTCTAATAATAACAACTTTGAGCCACTAAGAATATTATTATACAGAAACTATACTGTCCCAAACTGTCCAAACGAGACAATTAGAGAGATCTCATTACAGGGGTAATGACTCTCGAACGGGTCTAAGGGCTATTGAATGGGTACGCATAAGAACTAGAAGGCTAGTATCAATGCGCACTATATGTAATTTCAAGTATGTTTCCTTTAATTATCATAATTTCGTGGTCGTATCACTCTCTATAGAGGGGGCTTAAAGGTAATACTGAGATTAGGGATAATCCTCCTATTAACAACAGTGTTTGGGATTTAGGCAGATCAAGCGTGGTAGCTCAAGCGAGGCAGCTCAGCGTGGCAGCTTAAGTGAGGCAGTTCAGCGTGGCAGCTCAAGCGAGGCAGCTTAGAGTGGCAACTCATACTTTAGCTTGCTGTGTTAGCTAGTCATATTGTATTTTTGTTTATATTGACTATGAGCTATAACAAATGTGATGATATAATGAGAATGATAATAACTTGGTGTGAGGTCGAACGGTACTCGTGAGAGACCAGGCTTGGCAGGGCTTGGGACAGCTTCCATGCTCTATCGAACGACCTCACCGTGGGAACTTCAGAGGGACTTGGTTTGGAGGATTGATAAGTGAGGCACCGTTTGGGCTTGTCTTGATAATCTTAGATACATCTGGTAAAATACTGAAGGACCCTTACTGTGGAACTTCGGGTGGAGCTGCTTTGAGTTCCATCGGGCGTTGAGCAGTGAACCAAACATCCCTCTACTTAATGTCACATCTACTGTAGGTGATGTCACTAGCCAGCTAGAAAATGTCAAATATGCACTTGAGTAAACCACCATGGTATTTGGGTTTATCAGGCGGTTGGTAATCCACCTCTGTAGCGACAGCCCCTGACACACAGTGGTTAGGCAAAAGGAATACCTTGGCATTTAGTGTCTATGACGTGGAGATAACAAGTGCATCAGGTATTTAATGTTGGTGACATAAAGTATGAGGGATGTCTTTCACAGGCATTGATGACTGAGTTGCCTCGGGAGTGGTGTGGGGACTATTTAAAGACCCCAACCACCTATAGGGAGAGATCATGTTGTTTTTGAGAGTTCAGAAGTTATTGCTAGAGAAGAGATATATAAGATAGAGTTATTACAAACCAAAGAGTTTTTACTCACCCACCATTGTCAATTTATTACGAATCTTTTAATACTTGACAGAGTTTCTTGAGGGTGCTTGGTGTATTTAGGTTGTCTGGCAAGGTGTATCTAGGGTGCTTACTTCTCTATCCCTCTAAATGAGTTACTTCTAAGTCTGTTGTTGTCTGATTGAGTTATACATGAGAGATTTGTGTGTTTATCCCAGCTTTCTCTTCACTAAGTTGTGTTTGCGTCCCCTACAGTTAATCCAGGGTTTTGTTAATTAACTTATCATTACTATAAGCAAAAGGGGTTATTCCTCTATCTTATTTAAACTACCCTCTTACATTTGGCGACTCTGCTGGGGAGGCATTATTCTAAGTAAGGAGGTTGGCGCAGGATAACATTAATCGAAGGCTCAACTTTGATGACATTGAACACAATGAAGAATATGAGGCAAGAGAACTGGAGGCTCTAAGGGACGGGGCCCCTCGAATAGAAGTACCTCTAGTTCAGGCGATAACAGGCGTTCCAGGGGTGACACACTCTTCCACGAGTGCTGGGATGGGACGAGCCCATATGGAACTCCTCATGAATAAGTTTTATGAGTTTTGGAAAACTCTGATAGCTGCAACGGTGTTGGGAGGACTTGAAGACAACTCCTTTATAACACTGGGGGCAGCACCAACGGCCCCACCAAGCGCAGGCATAACGGGAACAATCCCAGCAAGTATACCCTCTGTTGTAAATCTAGCAGTGGGATCATCAGGAGTATCAATGGCTCCAACTGTGACGATCTCTCCAGCCGCAACGGGCACTCAGCCCGTGGTCCCTCTGGTTGTTCCCTCAACAGTATCAGCCATGGAGAAAATGAGCAAAAAGATACAGAAGGAGAAGTTGAAATTCATGCAAGCTTCCTCATAATTTGCGGGCGAGGTAGCTTCTGTCTATGATGACTTTTGGACACCTTACCCCAGGAATACAATGATAAGCCCTATTTGAAAGATTATATACCTCCTATCTTTGAAAAATACATAATAAAAGGTGGAAATCCGAAGGAACGCATTAAGCGCTTTGTTGAACACTTGGGGGCGCATTGCAATAATAAGAAGCTCAGGTTGAGAGAGTTTTCCAAATCCTTAACCGACAAGGCATACACCTGGTATTCTCACTTAGCTCCCAAGAATGTTTCCATGTGGGAGGAGATGCACGTTTTGTTGTCCAGAAGTTCTTTCTGGCAGAGGATGAGTTTACTTTGACCCAATTGGGAAGGGAGAAGGAGCGATCCGAGGAAGAAGTGTTGTCTTACGTTCGATGGTTCAGGGAAAAGTTCCCTCGATGTGAGGGAGGAGGCCAAAGAAACCAAGTTATTATAGATATGCACGGAGGGGTTTCTTTCTGAGTACATCTTCCATCTTATCAATGAGACACGCGAGGGGAGTTTTTTGGAATTCTTAAAGGAGACAAGAAACATCTCGTTGGTAGTGCGGCTAAATCCAGTGGTGGTGCCCAAGATGTTTAGGCAGTCGATAAAAACTGCGGGGGGAGGTCTTAGCCCCCACAGGTAGGGTACATCGAGGGAGAAAATGGGGGTAAGGCATCGAAGAAGGACAATAAGAGGAAGTTTGGAAGAGACATGGAGGACCCACCACCATTGTCGTGTACGGTGGAGGAGGTTGTCAGGTGTTACAATGCAACGGTCCAAGGAGGAACGATTTACAAACCAAAGGGAATTCCCGTTGGGGAACCCAATATGGCAACGAGGGCGGATCCCAAATATTGCCAGATTCATCGGAAGATCCAGCATCCAATAGAGAGTTGTTTCACACTGAGAAGAATCATCGACAAGTACGTGAAGGCAGGGACATTGCAAATCCCTCTGTAGAATGTTAGAAATAACCCACTCCCAGCACATGGGGACAATCTGGTGGTGACCTATGATGAAGAGGCAGAGAGAGAAGAAAGAGAGCCAACAACGAAGCAGGAGGAGTTCGAGGAAGCCTTGGAAATTTGTACTAAGGAAATAGCTAACGTAGTATTAGCCTACGATGAATCAAGCACTAAAGACGTGGAGGATGTAGAACGTTGAAGGTGAGGAAGCAGACCCAGTCCTAGAATACTGTGCAGTTTCAAAATCCCCAAAGTTCACCTGGTTTTTCGACCAAGTGGGGATACCGAAGGAGAGTAGTTTGGAAATAACCCAGGTAATACTTGACATTATGAGGAAGAATGCGGTCCCCTCACTGATATGTAAGGGACCCATGTTCAGGTTGGTGAAGAAGTTCTATTAGAACTAACCTTCATTGATGCAGATAGGGCTGTAAGATTCCCTCATAACATGCCATTGTATGTAACCGCCATCATCAACGGAGTTAGTTTTGCAAGGAATCTTATGGATGGGGGAGCTTCCATCAATATCATGCCAATCAACTCCTTCCACACAGCCAACATTCCGGAAGAAAGGTTGATCCCCATGCCCTTGGTGATTTCCAAATATGACAACCACTCTTCTAAATCCATTAGGTACGTGAATGTTGGGATTGTAATGGGAAACCTGAATTCCCATATCAAGTTCCACGTAATAGAGAGTGCAACTTCCTACCATCTACTGATAGGAAGAGTGTGGATGCATAACCAAGGGCTAGTTCCTTCGACATATCACCAATGCGCTAAGGCAAATATCAAGGGTACAAAGGTGACCACTAGGGCTATAAAGAGGCCCTTTGATATCGAGGAAGCTCACTTGGTAGATGCATCCTTTTACATAGAATTGGTGGAGGATGTTCGCATCCTAACGAGAAGAATGGAGGGAGCATGGGTTCCCTCGATCAAATAAAGGATGGGGACCTTGAACGAGCAGAATAAGAGGTTACAAGCAGTGCTAGAGTGATTATCAAAGAAGCTCACTAGGTGGTCCCTCGGCCCCCAAACATCTTGAAGAAGCTCAAAGACAGGATGAGGCCCAGAGTGGATCTGATGGAACATGAGGTCCAACGGCAAAGCGTGCTGAGCCAATTTTTAAGAAAAAAAGTGGTTGAGGCTTATAGAGAGAAGAAGCGGAAGGCAGTTGCATCTATTAGTAGGCAGTGCAAGAAAGTCATTATAGAAGGAGGAAAGATGGTATATCGATTATAATGGTGCGAATGGGCGGCCGAAGAAGTTGATAATGAGGCTGAATCGATATATGAGTGCTTTTTGGTGGATCAACGGGGACAATGTATGGTGATAGACAACTCCAACATACAGGAATTTATGGAGGAAGTCCCTCAGGAACTAGATTAAATGGCATATCGATCGAAACTGCAGGCATAAGAACCGGTGCAGTTGAACCTGGCAAAAGAAGAGGGGGACCCAAGGCTAATTTTTATCTCGAAAGATCTCAGTAACGAGAAATGATAGGCTTGGGTTGAGTTGATTCAAGAATTCATAGACATTTTCGCGTAAAAGTACACAGAGATGGAAGGGCTGGATAAGGAAGTGAGCTGCGACAAGTTGAACGTGATGCCTTCAGCCATTCCAGTGAAACAAGCAACAAGAACGTACAAGTCTGAGCTAGACTTGAAGATCAATGAATAGGTCCAACGTTTACTGATGTCAGGGTTCATCAAATTAATACAACACCCACTCTGGCTATCTAGTATTGTCCCGGTGGTAAAGAAAGATAAAAACCAAATAAAGATCTGTGTGGATTTTAGAGATTTGAATAGAGCTTGTCCCAAAGAAGAGTTCCCTCTGCCCTCCATTGACAGCCTGATAGACACAATGGTTGATCATACGATGTACATCTTCATGGATGGGTATATAGGGTACAACCAGATCAAGATGGACCCCATGGATGCAGAGAAAACGACATTTAGAACCCCATTGGGCAACTTCATGTACAAGGTGATGCCGTTTGGACTCAAGAACGCTGGGGCTACTTACCAGAGAACAATGATGGCCATTTTTCATGACTTATTTCATAAATTTATGTGATTTTATGTGGATGATTTAGTCACCAAATCAAGGAAGAAGGAGACCCATCTGAGCGATTTGAGGAAGGTGTTTACCCGATGCAGGAAGTATAAATTGAAGATGAACCCACTGAAGTTCATCTTTGGAATAACAAGTGGAAAATTTCTACGACTTATGGTTGATAGACAAGGGGTGTAGATGGACCAGGACAAACAGCGAGCAATCTTGGAGATGCCAAGCCCAAGAACAGCGAAGGAGCTGAAGAGCCTCCTCGATAAAGTTTCCTATCTTAGGAGATTTATGCCTGGATTGGACGAAATGACACACCCATTGATGCAGCTATTGCAAAAGAACAAGGAATTCAAGTGGGAGGAGTCTCTCGCTGGGGTGAAGAAATTGCTCGTTTCACCATAGACCATGGTTCCCCTAAAGGCGGGAATACCGTTGCAGTTGTACCTCACATCCACCACGAGGTCCGTTGGAGCTTTGCTGGCATAAGAGATTGACGGGAAAGAACGACCAGTCTACTACCTTAGTAGGATCATCAATGGGCCTGAGGTCAGATATAATAGCTTGGAAAGGCATTGTTTAGCCTTAGTCTTTGTAGCGCAAAAACTTAGACATTATATGTTGTCTTTTACAATTCATATTATTACTAGATGTGATCCTATTAAGTATTTGTTGGAAATAACTATATTAATTGGTAGGGAATCTAGGTGATTCCTTATCCTCTTGGAATATGACTTGAAGTGTGTGGTTCTCGCACTCAAAATCCAAGCGTACGCCGACCTATTGTCAATCTTCCCCTTAGGAACGTTTGAGCCACCCAAAGAAAGTATTCCAGGAGACAGTTTGCAGGCCCATCACCTAGATGCAACTGATGAGGAATAGATAATGCAGTTTCATGGATCTTTGGCAAAAAAAAAGGAGAAGCAGGGGTTATTCTTTCAAAAGTAATGGAGGAGATTTGTCTTTCCTACAAGATAGATTTCCCTTGTTCCAACAACGAGGTAGAATATGTAGCATTGGTGCTGGGTTTGCTAGAGGCTCTTCGAAGATGAATTAGTTCACTTTGCATCAAAGGTGATTCGAACTTGGTAATTCAGCAGGTGAACGGAGAATATGTGTTAAAACACATGAGTCAGGCACCATAAAGGACAATCATTCAGAGGCTCCTCTACCAGTTCCATCAGACGAAGATCAAGAGACATCCCAGAACAATGAACCGCCATCCAGATGCTTATGAGACCATTTCCCAAAAAATGTTCATTAGGAACAATGCAACTATCATCGTCATCCAACGAAGAATAGCTCCTTCGGTAGTATAGTCAATTCTACCGATGGAGGAGGACGCAGATTGGAGGGGAGAGATTAGGAAGCAACTGGAGTCTGGAAAAATAATGATGGGGCTAAGGGAATTATCCCAATACTTCCCTAACCAGGGGAACCTTTACCACAGGAATGTAGGAGGATGGTTGTCAAGGTGCAACGGCCCAGAAGAAACAGAGCGAAGATTGAAGAGAACACATGAAGAGCACTATAAGACAACTAAGATACCTCTCTATCGAAGGATTCAAATAGAGGGGCATTTTTGGTCTAGAATAAAATAAGATGCGGCAGAGCTACAATAGAAGTGTGACAAATGCCAATTATTCTTCAAAGCAGCGGAATGTCATTTCGTGGAAGCTCGAGCTGATTGGAGATAGCCCCATATTGACTTCATTAAAGATGGAGTTGTCCCAACAGATAAGATTGACGTGATGGGACTTAATTGAAGGGCCCCAAGGTTCTATGTTCAAGAGGGGCATCTTTTTCGAAGTGCCTACTTCAACAGGCCGTTGAGTATCACTAAGGAAGAGGCGACCGAGGTCCTCAAACAAGCGCATGATCTAGCTCACATAGGAGGGGCCAAGTTGTATAACCAATTGATGATGTTGGGATATTATTAACCAACATTGGAGAAAGATTCTGCTGAGTTCATTCGAAAGTGCAAAACTTGCCAACTTCATAGAAGTATGATCCATGCCCCATCGGTAGATCTATACTCCTTGGTAACGCCTTATCCTTTTCACACTTGGGTGTTCGACCTGGTATAGGCAATACATCCTTCTTCTAGGAGGAAGATATGGATACTAGTAGCAATGGAGTGCTTCACAAACTGGGTTGAAGCGATACCACTGAGAAGGGCAATAGTGGGGGTGGTGAGCAACTTCATCAGAGAACACATAATTTACCGTTTTGGTATTTCAAAGGTTATTCTCTCGGATAATGGAACCCCTTTCATTAATTCATAGGTAACGATTCTCACAGACAAGTACTCCATTGTTCATCATACTTCAACGGTGGCATATCCAAAGGGAAATGGTCAATCCGAGGAAACTAACTAAACCTTGGTTAACATTTTGGCCAAAATGATGGGGAATTTCCTAAGATCATGGGATGACAAGATACCAGTTGTAGTGTGGGCCTATCGAATAACCAAGAGGAAGCCCACAGGGTATACTCCGACCTCCCTTATTTATGGGGCTGAGGAAATCCTTCCAGTGGAGTTAGAAGTTCCCTTTGCTCGTTATACCTTGGGAAGTAGCATGATCCCTCAGAGTAGACATGTTCAGCTTGAAGCATTGGATGAACACAGAGATAATGCGATGCAACACTTTTAAATGTATACAAAATAGCTTTTCAGGGCGTATGATAACTTGGTGAGACCAAGGAAATTCGTGGAAGGAGACCTCGTTTTGAAGGAAGTGGTGAAGCACATCAGGGGGATTCCTCTACCCAAGTTTGCAGTGAATTGGGAGGGACCTTTTATTATAAAAGAAGCGCATAACTCAGGTTATGGCTTAATTTTTAAGATAGAAGAAGACAAGCCATTCAAGATCAACAATAAATGGTTGAAAGTCTATCATGTGTAAGCGATTAGGTTTGGACCACTGATGTATCTAGCCGTTGTTATGAATATACAAGTTATTTTTATTATAACTTGAATGGAAATGAAGGAATTATAGAACTTCATAATGTACACAAACAGTTGTAACACAAAGAAATGACATGGGAAAACATACATTTTTTTCAATCATAAACTTTGGGGCATTACAAAATTGGGAGCTATTGCCCAAGAATTTCATAAGAAGAAGAAAAGAAAAAATATTTACAATAAATCATTGACCTAAGAGGAACCAAAGATCTGGAGCAGAGAAAAAATCTCCAGGAAGGTGCGAAGAAGCTGCCAGGCAAGACTGTTGGGCATTTATAGAAACCTCCAGCCTCATTTGCACTTGTGTATGCTCTATGAGAAGTCTCTCTCGCTTCAGCTTTGCCAGACGCAAAGCTTCTTCGATGTCCCCAATATCTTTGTTAACAGATACAAGGAGAGGTGCTAACTCAACTAACTTAGATTCCTCAGCTCGTTGCTCCTCCTGATGTTTTCGGAGCAGTTCCCTCTGGCTATCCAGTCCTTGGCCCTTCAAAGTTTTCAAATGCGTGATAAGCCAATCAAAACTAAAGCAATCGCGACCGAACTCTCTCAGGTAGCCCAAAAATTGGTTGAGGATGGATCTGGTAATGTTTGAGGTCGGAGATTTTAGCAACAATGGTAGCCATGCCCTGAAGCTTGTAACTCATCATGGAGATATTGGAACACAGGCAACCCACAGTGAAGGTTTCAGGGTGGTGTCTTGCAATATGCTCAAATACCAAGCGATGGTTGGCAGGCATTTGAGTAGAACACTGAAGCACCATCAGCCAGAATACATGAGGAACCGTGTCGGGTGGAGGAAGATCACAGCCAGATTCTCTCTCAGCGGCAGCACCAGTCATTGAACCTTGATCATTGTGACTAGAGTCTTCTGAGATAATGGGTTCTCGACGGGGTGAGGCAAGGGGTGAAAGAACTGGTGGAGAATCCTCCCGGGCAACCTGAGAACAGGAAGGAGAAGTAATGAATTTATGCAAAACCTGAACAAGTGTTTTCGTTGTTAAGTCACAGATATAGGTGGAGTTTATGTAAAAATCTTAACAAGTGTTTTCATTATTAATTCACCGATATAGATGGAGTTTATGTAAAAATCTTAGCGAGTGTTTTCATTGTTAAGTCACCGATATAGGTGGAGTTTATGTAAAAACCTTAACAAGCGTTTGCGTTGTTAAGTCACTGATATAGGTGGAATTTATGTAAAAATCTTAACAAGTGTTTTCATTGTTAAGTCACCGATATAGGTGGAGTTTATGTAAAAATCTTAACAAGCATTTTCGTTGTTAAGTCACCGATATGGGTGGAGTTTATGAAAAAATTAACAAGTTTTTCCCTTCTTAAGTCACCAATATAGGTGGAGTTTACGAAAAAATCTTAACAAGTGTTTTCGTTGTTAAGTCACCAATATAGGTGGAGTTTATGAAATAAATCTTAACAAGTTTTTTCATTGTTAAGTCACCAATATAGGTCGAGTTTATGGGAAAATCCTAACAAGCATTTCCGTTGTTAAGTCACTCTTATAGGTGGAGTTTGTGAAAAAATTTAACAAAAATGCAGAGAAATTAGCGAAGTACCTCAGCAGTTGCAGGAGAGAGAATTGGAGTCACCATGGAGGGCATAGCGGCAGGAACCGTTGGGGGCAGGATTACTTCCTCAGAAGCCTCAACGGTGCCCTTATCTGAAAAAGCCTCAACGGTCAGCAAAGCTCCCGTGCCAGCAAAAGGTACCAAGGCCAACATAGGAGTTTCGCTCAAAAAAGATGATGGACCTCCAACCGATACCTCAGCACGGTTAGTCACTAAAGAACCATCACGTTGGGCAGAAGTATTGACCCTGGCCTTAGAAAGAGGAAGACCACTAAGAGAAAAGGGCGGGGTAAGACTTAGCAAAAGCTGTAAACATGAAGACGGGGAGAAACTATAGGAAAAAAGGGAAAAATGCATCTAAGTGTTACTTACCCCCGTTATGGCACCAAAAAGGGGAACCGCAGTTATGAGTCTTTAGCATAGTGGGGAGAAGAATGCCAGGTACCAAAGACGCCATTTCCACGTAAGTCATCTCATCATATTATAGTTCAGCATGAAAAAAAGGGGGATGGGACAAGCAAAGACATGAGCCATGAGGAATAATTGTTTATATTACCTCAGGGGTACTTTCCTCAGCTACAACGATGGGTAGAAGGACCTCGTGCGGAGATGAAAATTCAGAAGGGGCTGGGGGAGTTATCTCTGGTTGAGAAGAGATGCCCCATATTCAACGAAACCTCCCCCCAGAGTAGCGTCCTTCGTGCAACGGGAGTAAATAAGACCGATAATGGAGCAATGGGGGGGAGGAGTATCATCTTGAGAGATATCAAAATGTCCCCCCACAAAAAGGCTCACGGGGGGACTGGGGGGGACCGAGCCTTTCTTCTTCAAAACCTCTGCACCAAAGTTCTCCAAAGATAAGTAGATGCAGATTGCCTTAAGAAAAATGTGAACAAGAGAAAAAACATACACACATACCTCATATCCAGAAGGATAATGAGAAGGTATAACTCCCAGCAAAGGAGGAGAGGAGGCAGCAACCGAAGGAGCGGGGGAAGGATGTATCTAGGGAGCCCATTTTTTTTGGGACTTGGTACCCAGAGTTTTCTTCCTCATACCTGTTTCACCAGCACCTGGAGGAACCCTCGAACTTTTTACCTCTTTGTTGTTGGCTCAGTTGGATCAACTATGATCTTGAGGAAGGTGGCCGAAGGAGGAACGATGACTGTGTGTTATTGAAACTTAGCATTTATTCTTTTAACCTCAACCTGAACCTACCTCCTCAGCTCTTCACTTACCTCCACAAACATGGGAGGGGGAACGGAGGCAATGGGGAATGCCTCCAAAGGGGTTTGTGCTTGAGATTGGGACTTGGACTTTGAGGACTTAGATTTTGAGAAAGTCCCACTCTTGGACTTCCTAGTCTTTTTGGCTGGTGGCTGGGAAGGACCTTCACCAGTAGCAGCTTCGATGGAAGAGGTAGGTTGTTTGGGAGTTGAAATGGCCTTGGGCTTCGATGTGGTAGTAGGGATCATCAGGCAATAAGGGGTTAGTTCCTGGGGAGGTTATTTAATGGTTTTATTCAAAGGGAACTCAATTCCAAGAATGGAGTTTCCCTTGAGACCCAGTTCGAAGGCAGTGAAAGAAATGACTAGGGGATATTGGGGGGACTCTGTATAAACTCACGAATCCCAGTCAATTGCACCAGATAGAACTTGGTGGCATAAGAGGTAGATACATCCCCATTCTTAGTGGAACTGGGAAGGGTGACTCACCCATCAATGGTAGAGGTCACACCAAGCATCTCTGCTGAAAGATAGATGGTGCAAGCTTCAGCGAAAGTGGACCTTGTATGGTTTTGTTGAAATACAGGTCGAGGGGCCCCCTCATTAAACCCAAACTGCCTGTTGCATCTATCGGGGTTATAAGGTTCAGAGGTGTATCCCCATTCAGTAAAGGAACGAAGAAACCCAGGGGTAAACAAAAGCTCCATGGCCTGCGAGTGATCATTTACAACCGGGATGAACTTGATCGTTGAGGCTACAGAAGGAAAAAAATCCCAACAATGGGCAAATGTAGACTCGCTGTATGGCCTCATTATAAAAGAGTCCAAACGATAAAAAAAACTCGATTATATCCTTCCGACTCAGTTTTTTATGGAAATATAAGAGGTGTGGGGGCTTCATACCTTGGCTCACAGGGAGAGAGATAGACTTAGCAGCAATGGCAGGAAAACGGGTGTAAAGGAAGCCTGTCAAGATAATGGTGTTAGCAAAATTAGCCCAGTTATAATGAACCAGTGACCATGCCATGTCGATATGAGTTCGATTCAGCCATTTATACAGGGACCCCAAGTCAATGGCAGCCAGAGGAAGGTTAAAACCCCTATCCAAACGGATGAAGATATTTATGAGGTCCTTCCTTGGATGGTTGTTAGTTTTCCCAGTCAGGAAGAAGCATGAAATCAACACAAGAATGTAGGCTGGTAGTTCTATAGATGTAACTCTACCTAGTCCCGTTGCAGCAGTGGCATCCTTTGGAGTTAGAGCTTCGAAAAAAATAACTGATGAAGGGAGTAAAAGTGGCCTTATTAGAAGACCCAGTGCAACTACAGCAGATTTAATCAAGCTCAACTCGATCATCATTCTCTTCGGCATCCAAGGTCTCATCGTGTTATGAAAATTCACCGATGGGATCAAACCCAAGTAGCTCACAGACGTCCTCCAACGTGATAGTGAACTCTCCCCACGCAGCGAAGAATGTGTGAGTTGTAATGTTCCATTTGGAAACTAGTACTTAGAGTGCAGCGTTATGCTTAGAAAATGTGAACTCCCCAAACTAGTAGGCTCGATGAAGACCAGCCTTCACAAGAGCAGCAGCGTGAGAGATCTTCATATATGTGTGCCAGGAAGCAAAATGGGTTGGTGACCCCAAAGGTGCCTTGAAGTCGATCTGAGAATTGGGGAAGTCACCACGGTCCAACTGAAAGCCAGAGTCCCCTCTGGGGGAAGATAGCCCCACTTTGACGAATCCTCATCCTCATCACCCGACAGAAAAGGGTCATACTTAGCTGAGAAATAGCAGGTCTTATATGAATCATAGAATTCATCATCTCCATCAAATATAGGATATTGGTGGTAAAATCGTAGTTTCTTTTGACGAGCAGCATTCAGGGTAGTGGTGCTAGGGGTAGCAGCGGCCCTAGAGGTGGCAGAAGGGGAGCATGGCTGAGTAACGGAGGTGGAAACGTTTGAGGGACTTGAAGAAGCCATAGTAAGTGGCGATTAATGAAATATTTTGGTAAGAAAGGCTAGGAACAAAGATGGAGGAGCACAACCACGGGTGGTGGCGCAAAAGATGAGAGAAGGAAGAAGCTAGGGAAAGAGCTGGACAACAATGGGATTTTCGCGCAAAGTCCTCTATCTAAAGAAAACGGGAGCTTGAAGAAGATGAAGGAAAGAAAAGGGTTTAAAAAAAGAGACGTTTGAAACCTTTTAAACCTGTCTATTGAGTTTCCCACCACCGCACATGCAAGGCCGCCTATAATCATTTCAAATGAACACGTGGCACTTCGGGAAGTGTTTTTGTAGCTGAAAAGACATCCTCGCGTCATTTATGAAGTGACGCCTTGGGAATAGAAAGCGTTAGCTTCTTAAGCAAGTTTGAGTTTTGGCGCCACAATTTCTGTCAGACATATCCAATAAACTCCCAACGAAGAAGTTGTTCCAACGATTCAAAAAAGCTACGATGTCCCCTCACCCCATGTCTAAACGTTATTTAAATTGTGACTCGGCTACATCGGGGAGAATTTATGCTTTTTCAAACATAGCAAAGCATTACAAGGGATAATTTCACAAGTCCCAATGATAGGGGCAGTCCCAATGCAAAAATCACTACTCACAATTGTACTCCACAACGGCATGAATGGGAGAATTTCACTTCCCCAGAGCAAAAATGAGTATTCAAGAAGCTTAAGAGGCCTTTCGAGAGAATTTAAAATATTAAAGCTAGAACGTTTGAGGTTCAGTGTAAGGAAAAAGTGGCGATGTCCCTTTGCCAAAGCACCAACAAAGCCGCAGCACTTCGGCTCAGAATTTTTTCACGCAGAGAAGGTTCATCGGATTGAGAAGTTTTCATGCAGACATTTCTTGTTCCAACAAAAAAATCTCCCCACGAAGGGGAAAATGTTGATGGGGCTTGAAGGTAATCCTGAGATTAGGGATAATCCCACCATTAACAACAGTATTTGGGATTAAGGCAGCTCAAGCGAGGCAGATCAGGGTGGCAGCTCAAACGAGGCAGCTTAGCATGGCAACTCATACTTTAGCTTGTTTTGTTAGTTAGTCATATTGTATTTTTGTTTATATTGACTATGAGCTATAACGATTATGATGATATAATGAGAATGATAATAACTTAGTGTGAGGTCGAACGGTAATTGCGAGAGTCCAGGCATGGCAGGGCCTGGGAAAGCTTCCATGCTCTATCGAACTACCTCATCGTGGAACTTTAGAGGGACTTGGTTTGGAGGATTAAGAAGTGAGGCACCGTTGGGGCTTTTACTGATCATCTTAGATACACCTGGTAAAATACCGAAGGTCCCTTACCATGGAACCTCGGGTGGAGCAGCTTTGAGTTCCATCGGGTGTTGAGCTGTGAACCAAACATCCCTCTACTTAATGTCACGTCTACTGTAGGTGATGTCACTAGCCAGCTAGACAATGTCAAATCTGCACTTGAGTAAACCAACATGGTAATTGGGGTTGTCAGATGGTTGGTAAGCCACCTCTGTAGCGATAACCCCCTGACACACAATGGTTAGGAAAAAGGCATACCTTGGCATTTAATGTTTATGACATGGAGATAACTAGTGCATCAGGTATTTAATTTTGGTGACATAACGTATGAGGGATGTCTTTCACAGGCATTGATGACTGAGTTGCCTCGAGAGTGGTGTGGGGGCTATTTAAAGACCCCAACCACCTCTGGGGAGAGATCATGTTCTTTTTTAGAGTATAGAAGTTATCGCTAGAGAAGAGATATACAAGAGAGAGTTATTACAAACCAGAGAGTTTTTACTCACCCACCATTGTCAATTTATTACGAAGCTTTTAATACTTGATAGAGTTTCTTGAGGGTAGTTGGTGTATTTGGGTTGCCTGCCAATGTGTATCTAGGGTGCTTACTTCTCTATCCCTCTAAATGAGTTACTTCTGAGTCCGTTGTTGTCTGATTGAGTTATACATGAGAGATTTGTGAGTTTATCCTAGATTTCTCTTCACTAAGTTGTGTTTGCGTGTCCTACAGTTAATCCAGGGTTTTGTTAATTAACCTATCATTACTATACTCAAAAGGGGTTACGCCTCCATCTTATTTAAACTGCCCTCTTACACTCTCGAAGGGGACGTGACACGAAGTAATTTTAGAAAAAAGTTTAAAACTCTCCCTCCCCACATTTTGACAATAATCCAGTGGTCGTGCCACATCCAAAAGTAACCAACCCAACAAATTAAGGCAATATAATTATTTAAGGATTTATTAGTGTTAATTAAATTAAGGATTTAAAAAAAATTATACAACCAACTTCCATATCCAACCACATTCGTTCAATATAATCCAACAAACCAACAAATGTGTATTCCCTACTCCTTCGAATTCATCTACTCAATTAATTCTACATTAACAATTTCTAACCTAAATAAAAATATAGAAACAATATTTATAATATCAAACTAATTGTATTCTTTCAACAATAAGATTCAATCAATATTAACAATACCTATTAATTTCAATTCTAACTAACATCCCCTAGTCAATATTAACAATTAATTTCAAGTCCTAAACTACACATTAATTTCGAGTCCTAAATCAACATTAGCATTTAATTTTAAGTCCTAAACTAAACATTCATTTCAAGTCCTAAATTAAGAATATATTCAATTCCCAAACAATCACCAATAAATTTCAACACACACACACCTCCCCCCCCCCCCCACCCACCCACCCACCACACACACGCGCACACACACACACACCTGCATGCACATATACACACACATGCATACACCCCCCACCCCCATATCCCCTGTCCCCCTACCCCCCACCATACACACACACACCACTTCCATACCCCCTGCACCACCACCCCCTTCCCCCCCCCCCCACCACATACACACACATACATATACACACACACGAACATATATACACACATATACACACATATATACAAATCAAAGAGAAAGAGAGAAGAAGCATACCTTAAATCATATATATATATATATATATATATATATATATATATATATATATATATATATATAGAGAGAGAGAGAGAGAGAGAGAGAGAGAGACCAGTCGCTTAGAGAGAGAAAATGAGAGGGAAATGAAAACGGTGGGAAAAAAGAAGAGGGAATGGTTTTTTTACCGTCAAACTTGTCACAGACCTATCACGGTCAATGACCGTGACAAAGGATTGTCATTAACTTGTCACGGTCATTGACCGTGACAAGGGTGGCCGACTGAAATGTGACAATTTGGCCTTTTTGGTGTAGTATTTAATCATTCCCTTTCTTGTCTTTGTCTACATGCTAATTGATTTTCTCATCTTTTAAAGGGAAAGATACTCACTTTTGGACTTGTCTATATATATATGACGAAAATATTCATTTTATGTGTATTCTTTACACCAAATATCCTTGGTAAGCCAACAATGAACTGCTTTGAGAAATATTCTTTTTTTAGAGACAAATCTATTAGTTTATATATGTTCTAAATGTCAAATCCTCTTCATTCATATATTATCTTAGGCAAGACCTTGGGCCACGCACGCTTGTCAATTAGCCATTCTAGGCCACTTTTTTGTATAAATATTGAAACTCTCAAGCCCCACATTTTTTACGGTTAAGATGCATGTTTATTTCAAAACTAAGGGACTAGATATGATAGTATAGTAAAGTCATATTTTAAGTTTTTTTAACAGACTATTTACACGCCTATATTAAATTAATTGCCTCATTTAATGACTTGTCCATTTTATCTATTTTAATTTTCTACCTTGAGCCCAAACGGCTTTTTTGTCTTGTAGAGATGTTATCTTTGATATATTGACTAACTGATAAGAAACTCTTTTAATATTTATTATGTGTCCTCTATCTACACAAAAACATTTGCAATTTCAATGTATCTTTTTTCTTTGAGTCTACTAATCTCTCCCTCCTATAGATATAATCTACATTTTTTTTCAGCAAATCAAGAGAGAGTGGCTTAAAATATACGTTTTTCCTTACAAAGATCTGGTGCATTTAATGATTTCATAAGAAAAACATTTATGGGGGAGAACTCAGTGTATATCATATCTCAACGGTTATATTTTATTGAGAAGCAAAATGAACCTTGAAGATCATTTTCAATATAATTTCTATGAGGAAAATCAGGAGCATTTAATGCTCACAATGGTTGTCTCTAATAGCTAGTTTTTGAAGTTGCTACTTAAGCATTTAGAGAGCTGCATTGAACACACAAGAATGAGAATATGAGAAAGAGCTAGAGAATTTATTGAGAGCATTTTGAATTTATTATTCAGCTACTACACATTCAAGAGAGCAATTAATTATTATAATCTGCTCAATCATTGAAGAAAAAGACTTGAGCCTCTTTATTGAAGTTTCATTAAAGAAGAAGAAACTCAGATTTCAAATTGTATTTTAAGGAGCTTAATTATTCTACATTGTACCAAAAATTTAGATTTGTTTGAAGCTTTGTTGAAGCTTCGGTTGTAACGGTGACTGGTGCCTACCCTCAAGTGGACCAAGGTCTTGGAGTTGGTATTTGCTTCAAGTATTTGTAAAAGTGGTGGTTTAATCCTACCGTCAAGTGAATCATGGATAGTGAAGCGCAAGTAGTTGGGATCTGCTCTAGGCATATGGACATAGGCCAGATTTTGGCCGAACCACCTTAAATTCGGTGTCATTTATTTTTTCCGCACTTTATTTTCTTATTTATCTGTGCTTGCTTTAATTTATATTTTTCAGAGCTGAAATTAGAAAATATAATAATTTCAAAAGCTGATAAATTTAATTTAAGGCTAAAATAATTATTTTAAAATTAATTAATTTATTTCATAATATTAAGTTACATTAAATACGAAAATTAATTTAATATTTTTGGAGTGTTAAAATCAGTATTTTAGTTTGTTTAAATTAATTGTTGCATTTATTTGATATTCTTGGCTTTAATCTTTAAAGATTTATTAATCTGAAAATTGATAAGGTGTTATAAATTAAATATTTTTCTGAAATATTAATTTGAATTACAAATTTACTAAACTCAATTCACCCCCCCCCCCCCCCCCCACCCCCACCCCTCCTGAGTATAATCTGGGCAACAATTAATATAAGAGAAGTGCTCTAATTATTTTTAAATTTAACAATCTTAGAGTTAAAGATCATGGCAAATGTTACAACATCCCTTAATGAAGGCCAGTCTATTTTGAAACCTCCTTTATTTTCTGGACATGATTATAATTATTGAAAAAATATAATTAAATATTTTATTCAGTCACATGATTATGAAGTTTGGAGAGTTGTTATACATGGTCCCTTTATTCCTATGAAAATGGTAAATAATGTTTATGTTCGTAAAGAAGAAAATGAATTGAATGAAGGCGATATTAAAAAAATTCAAATAAATACTAAAGCTATGAATATATTTCATTGTGCCCTTGATGTAAATGAGTATAATAGAATTTGTTGTTGTGAATCCGCTCTAGAAATTTGGGACAGACTAGAAGTCACATATGAGGGAACAAGTCAAGTTAAAGAAGAGAAAATAAGTATGCTTGTCATAGTTATGAGTTATTAACCATGAAATTTGATGAATCTATTTCTGAAATGTTCACTTTATTCACAAATATTATCAATGGTTTAAAATCTCTTGGAAAAACATATACTAACAATGAGTTGGTAAGTAAAATTCTCAGGTCATTACCGGTAACTTGGATGACCAAAAAGTTTACTATCAAAGAGGCAATAAGAGAAAGATCAATCTCTCTTGATGATCTTTAAGGTTCTTTAATCACTCGTGAGATGGAACTCAAAGAACTTGCAGAAGAGGAGAAGTCTAAAGAACGTAAAATTATTTCTTTCAAATCTTCAAGTAAGGCGATAGAAAGTGAAGACAATAATGATGTTTCCCTATTGGCTAAAGATTTCAAAAAATTTCTTGCTTCCAAAAAGAAGGCCAAGGAAAGAAGAAGGAAAAATTCTTCAAAAGAGTTCAATGCTGATACTCATTCCAAATCTGAATAAGGATGCTATCATTGCGATGAAGTTGGACATATTAAACCAAATTATCCAAAGTATAATAAAGGGAAGAAGGCATTGAAGGCCACATCATGGAGTGATTCGACACTAGCTCTTTCGTTGAAGATTGAAACGAAAATGAAGTTGCTCATATTTTTTTCATGGCTATGGAAAATGGGGTACATTCTAACCTTGAAACTTCTAGTGATAGTGATGATGATATTGATGATTATAAAGAATTACAAAATATTTTTGATAAATTATGTGAAAGTTTTGAAGAAATTAAAAATAAATATATTGAACTCAAAAAGTCTCATTTTTTACAATCTACAAAATGTGATTTATATTCAAAAGAAATTAATGAGTTGAAATTAGAAAAATCACACATTAAGAAGTAGAAGTTTAATTTTTGAAAATCAGAATTACTTGTAACATAACTTTTGAGAAACTTATACTTGACAATTCATAATTGAAAAGGAAAGTTGACAAATTATTGCATATCTTGTCAAATTTTATAAATGGTAGAGATAATTTAAACATGTTGTTAGACAATCAAATATGGATGTTTGATAAAGATGGAATTCGTTACAATACTAATGAAAATGAGAAAAACTTTCAAAATTATTCCAATCATCAAGTTAACTCTTTGTGCACGTATTGTGGTAGACACACATATTTTTCATATTTGTGTCCATATAAATTTAGAAAAAGAAAATTATCTTGGGTTCCTAAAGGAACTAAGATGTATACTAACCCCTATGGACCTAACACATTTTGGGTGCCAAAAGAGAAAATCTCCAAAGTTGTGTAAGTTTCATGTTGAGATGGAATGTGTATTTTCAAGGCATGTGATTTAATATCCTTGAAAATTTCAAGTATCATTGCCCAATGTTGGAAATGCCACACTTGGAGAAATTTTCATGAAAATATCTTTGGTATTGGTAAGGTGGTAACGAATGCCCTTCTAAAATGTTGAATATCATAATGATGATTTAAAGTGTGATCATAGTTGATATTTTTTCATGCATAGAATATTTGTTAAATCATATGAGCTTGTTGTTGATAATTTAGTCTTCATATGTAAAGCTGTACATTTATTATTTTTGACAATTTTATGTTGTATATACATACACTTGATTTTAATGATAAATCTTTTAAGATAAAAATTCATATTTTTTTGTGTTACATCTTGACATATTTTTGTGAATGATAATATTGAATGAATTCATGACTTTATTGTATCTTAATTTGAAACGAAAATGTCATTTGAGAATATTCTAGTACACTAGTTATATGAGCTACATGTTAATATTGAAACTTTCACTCATTGCTTTTGATGATATGAACATATTAATATTTATTAGTTTTATTGCATGCTACATGATTAGTGTCATTATTTGAATATTAGTGACATTCATGAAGAATATAATTTTTTATAGTAACTGTGACACCCCGCTCAATGAAATACCGGGTAATTAGTCCTATATCTAATTAAACAGGAATCTCAAATGGACCATCCTTAGCATCACTGTCAAAATTTTATAAAATTTCTAACCGCCTAGTATTCAAAGTGGATGTCAAATTTTAATCTTTATTAATCAAGATAAAAGTAACTATGAAAAATAAATTAACACAATCCATGCCAATAGAAACCATCATCACAAATAATAAAATGTCATGCCGAATAAAAGATCGGCTAAAATCCCATACAAATGTAAAGACATATAATAAGAATCTTATAGTATCTGAAATGAATACTAAATAAAACTGTGAGCGACATGCTCGAGTATCCGATATAAAGTCCCTATTCGAAGTATAGAAGAGATAGAGGCATCTATTCAAATTCTACAACATCCACATATACTGCAGCAGCGAAAACCCTAGAATGAATTAAGTCTGGCGTCCCTATGGCTGGACACCAAAAAGGATTTAAAAATAGTTTATTGCAAGGGTTAGGACCGAAAATATTTTGAAAACATTTATCAAATGATTAACTTCCAGTAATATAAAATGCATGCATGCGCTTCATATTTAAGTTAGTGTCACACTCCCTTGAGGACATCCTCACCCCTCCTCTAATGTGCACACCTAACGTCACTTTATATATCCCCAAGTTCTCTGCCCCATAACTAGATAATAGATATAACCCTCTCCAACCACCCTACTCTAACCGAGTACGCTTAAATATATGATTTATAAGTTATTACTAGCACTAACTTAATTAATCATTTTCCTTCTTAAATTTATATAACTTTCACGCCCGTTATACACATAATACAATTCACATCATGTATTAAATTACCCGCATATAATTATTTATCCCATTATATTTGTATAACTATATTAAAACATTTGCACATATGTTGAATATAAATAATAGTCATCCTACCGAGTAATAAATCACCGGATGTATTCTCTAAAGTGCTATCCCACTAGGTGTACTTGCATAACCTAGTTACCCCAAGTTAGAAGCGCTCAATAACTTGGCCAAAAAACTAACATATTGGAGGCTCTCATATTCCTTACTTGAAAGTGAAATAAGCCCCTCACCCATATAACGGACGCTATGACCTAGGGATATACTCGCCCTACTCCTCAAGCTAGGGGATTCACCTACTCCGTGCAACCTCCCATTGATAGCACTAGAGTATCTTTTTTAATAATATTCAGTCACTGATATTTATAATCACATCATATATATATATATACACACACACACACTAGGGTATGCCCGTGCCTGAAGGCAAGATGAAAATTTCCAAAGTACATAATCGTGAAGCGGTAAAAATTTCAAAAGTACGTAATTACGAAACAGCAAAAATTTCCAATAAAGGCACGCGTAAAAATTTTAAAAGTAGAAAGTCGTGTATAATATAAATAATAAATTTTTTATATATTATAAGTATAGATTTTCAAAATATTGAATCGTCTAATTTAATTTATAAAATTTCGTTTCAATACAAATGTGCAAACAATTTTAAAAAAATGGACAGAGTTCCCTTTGTTTATGGAACTATCCACCCTATTTAAGAAATAAAAAATTAATCAAATAAAACAAATAATCCGTTTTGGACCTCATATAAGCAGCTGATAAGATTGGATTGAAGAAGTCCTTGTTAACCGTAGAGAATGATCTGGTTGGGGGAGAATCCCCAAAAAATTCCTTAACAGCCACCACTCTCGAGGTCATCTCCTCCTTAATTTTGTCAAAGAACTAAATAAAAAGACAACAAAATATAAAATTTAAACAAAAAGGGGAAAGAATCATGGTATAAGAGTGAACCTTTGCTATTCTTCATTTGTTGGAGCATGAACTCCTCATTACACAGTTGACATAAACAGAGCTTGTTCAAATGCATTTTTGTATGCCATTGCACCCACACACGTCTGTCCCAACGCTTGAAACGTGCACTATATAAGAGATATGAAAGACAAAAAACTAAGTCAAACAAAAGTGAACAGCGTAATAATATAAAAGATATGAAAGTGAACATCCCCTATCAATTTCTTCAATAAGATCGCGTTGATGTTGAAGAGGTCATCATGGCTCAAAACTATAAGAAAATAACCCTAACAAAAATAATTGGACATGAAAAAATCCTATCAACAGATAACACATACAAGCAAGAAAATATGAAAACAAACCATCCAAGTAACTTTAAACAAACCATCCAATCAACCATCCAACAATTAATATGAAAATATGAAAACAAACCATCCAATCAACCATTAAACCTGCATATCCTATAATAATAATCAGAACTTAAAAACAACTATGAGTATAAAATAATTAATAGGTCACCATCCAAGTAACTTCAAGTTTGACCAAAATCCAGACACTCCCTGCAATAACGAAGTAAAATAAATTCCAAAATGCGTAATCCAATGATGAGACAACTACACATTATCTTTGTCTTTTCAGTATCTACATTCGTGAGTGATCATGTCTTCAGATCAGCGTATTGGAAGAAAAAAAATGGAAATAATATACTAGTATATTGGAAGAAAAAAATGAGCGAAGAAGGGAGAAACGAGGACTTCAAATAATAGTGAAATTCAGTGCCATTATTTGGATACAAAAGTTTCAATGATTAAAATTGAACCAATTAGTGTCTTCAAAACATCAGTTATTTTTATTTTAGTCTCTCCAATGGTTTTGGGGTTCTAAAATAAGAAATTGAATAGGCATATTAAGGTATTCAGGCATTTGTCTCTTTAGGAAATATACGTATCTACAACTCATGAACTAAACGAAGTAACTATATACAAAAGCACAATATTTCGATAAGCCCCTTCTCATATGCCTAAAACAACAAAGTCACAAAGTTCAAGATGCATGAGAAATACAATTAATAAAAACCATGAAACACACATCAAAATCCCAGCTAAACTGTTATTTATCATATAAATCAGCAAAGGAAACAAAACAATCTAAGAAAAAGGGTTAAGATCGAAAATTACCTTTATTATTAAAGATTTTAGATCTATCTCGCAAGCCTTGAGTACGTGATTTCTTCCTATTATTGATGTACAACAAAAAAATAGGAAGAATAGTTGTTATTGATGTATTTCGCAAAAAAGATTTCGTACAGCAAAAATAGGAACAACAAAAAGGATTTCGGATCTATCTCACAAGTTGTTATTGATGTACAACAAAAAAATCGTTGTTTAATGAAAAGTTATATAGAAAAAACAATTACCATAGTTAATGGGAGGTTGAACAGTTTCTCTTCTCCAGAACAAAGAACAAAGCGATTAGAGAAGGAAAGAACAAAATGATGAAAAATGATTAGAATAGTCGGAATAGTCACCGTTTTTGTGGGCTCGCCAACGTGTGTAGGTGTTTCTGGCGACGGGTCGATTTTAGGTTGGAAGGTCACGAGTATAGGTAGTCGCCGGCGTATATACTCTATGATTGTTCATTGTTAATCGTAGTGTTGAGAGAAACAAAGGGAGAAAGTAATTTGAGGAAGAAAAATAAAAAGACGATAAAGGGGTAATAGGGCAGGAAAGTGTGAGAATGGTACAAATACTATTATGCCCTCATCTTTGAATTTTGAAAAAAAGGGGACACAAAGTAAAGTGGGTCAAAAGAATGGGGAAATCAAAAATTTGAGGGGTAAAATTCGGAGTGCAAAAAAAAATTATATTGATGACATCATGAATCAAATATGTGACATACATAAGTTTTAGACTTTATTATATATATATATATGTATGTATAAAATATCTCATCTTTACCGTGTACCAAATCCCTAACACTAACCTATATGTGTATCTTGAGTTTATGGTGCAACTCTAATTATTAATTAATTTGCACATTAATTAAGTCAATTATCTTGATATCGCCCAACCATAGTACTCGAACTCGCCCTCGTGGCCCGAAATTAATATATTACCCGAGTCTAATCCCCGACTCCAAATTAATTAGTTTTCATCAACAATTAATTTAAGTTAGTAGTGTTACCCTACTACCATATCCGAACTTATTCACCCAGTCGGTTATTTTATTCTTTCATAATTTATTTCTCAAAATTCATTCGAAATGTGTCGCCCTAAATTTCCCCACCACTCCCAATTATATTAATTCCTTTATAATTTTTAATAATTAACTCCCATAATTAATTTTTCTATCTTAATTATACTAGGGGGAAATTTCATCTAAAAATTTTACTCATATAAATCCTTAGGCCAAACTGCCGAAAAACCTGAAGACCCCCAACCGTCGATCGATCGATCGAACAGGTGATCGTCTTTTCTGCCTTGTTGTTTCCCCCATTAACAAAATTCTCCAATTCCTAATTTTTCCCTTGGTCTAACCCAAGCACAATCAACATCATAACTATACAGGAACATGATCAGGACCTCTCATAGAACCTCAAACATAAATTTAATCTCATAAATTTCCACCTTTCTGATTTGTAGCAATTCTCGAGTTTTTACTCGTTAGGTTCCAATTTCATCTAATTAACCCAAATTCGCCCATAATTTCTACTGGGTTTTTCTCATGTAAATAAAATATCATCATAGAACCATGTCACACAATTAATTCCCACATTGAATCTTATTTAACTATTCCTTTTATAAAAACCCCGTTTTGTACCCATTTGTACCCAAAATGAATTTTTGATTTCCACATCACAAAAATATGAATTGAATAACATCAATTAATATCACAGCAAGATAACCACTTGCCTTTTGGGTTCCTAGGGTCTGATCCGAGGGTGTAATTTCCAAGCTTGATGATGAACTTCCAATTGGTTCCTTGTCTTGTCTCCAAAAGACCCCAATTTGCATTGTAACCAATCTCTATGGGTTCCTCTCAATACCCTAGGTTCTCTATTGTGTTTTATGTAATTTTTATTTTCTCCCAAATTAGGTATTAAAGCTAAATCTCGTTCTTAGCCTAATGGGCCAATCTCGAGTGATCCAAATACCACCGTGTGGGGCCTACTATGCCTAAAAACACCCTGAGACCCATTTACTACCCCCGGGTACTCTTTTTTTACTATCTTGGCCTATCCGGACTCAACCATGCACTTAGAATTGGCATCCGAATTAATTTAGAGAATTTCTTATCTCACACCTAACTTAGTCTATAACCGACTCCCGGCTGAGATAAGTAAATCCCACATCACTAATACACTTATGACGTAAATTATTATTAATATTCACTTAGTAATTTAATTCCCATAAATATTAACCATTTATTCTCCCAATTAATATTTATATAAAGATTTCCATAATTAATTCTATTAAATTACGACATGCAAGAAATTTTAATTTTTACCCGAATTAATTAATTTTTAAATGCATAAAAATACGGGGTGTTACATACTCCCACCTTACAAAGGAATTTCATCTCCGAAATGAGGTCATACCTGCAGTGAATAACTCTAGATACCGCTCCCGCATATCCTCCTCTCGCTCCCGGGTAGACTCATCGACGCTGTGATGACCCTACTGTACTCTCACTAGTGGAACAACCTTGGATTGCAGCTTGCACTCACTATGGTCCTGAATAACTATCGGTCTCTCCTCATATGAGATTTATGGATGTAAGTCAATCTCCTCGAATGGAACATGCCAAAAGGCCCTCTAGCTCCTCCCATATTTCTTCAGCGATGCCACATGGAACAGGTCATGTATTCGCTGAAGGTGCTCTAAAAATCCTAGTCTATAAGCTACCGGTCCCACCCTCTCAATAATAGGGAAGGGCCCCACCTACCTCAGTGCTAATATAACCTTCTTGGCCAACCTCATCACCCATTTTATAGGGGACATTCGGACAAATACCTGATCCCCGACTTCCAACTCTACATGTCTCCGTGAAGCATTAGCATAACTCTTCTTCCTATCCTGAGCTATCCAAATCCATCCCCGAATTAGCTCTATCTTGGCAGTCGTCTTTTGGACAATCTCCGACCCCAATAACTTATTATACCCCCCTTCTAACCAACAGGCGGGCGAACGACAATGTCTCCCGTACAGTGACTCGAACGGTCCCATGCCAATCATAAACTGGTAAGAGTTGTTATACGCGAACTCTACTAAAGGAAGATATCGCTCCTATCCTCCCCCAAAGTCTAAAATGCACATCCTTAGTACGTCTTCCAACATCTGATTTACTCTCTCAGTCTGCCCATCTGTCTGTGGATGATAGGCGGTACTCAACTGTAACTCTATGCCCATAGCCTCCTAAAAGCTCTGCCAAAAATGGGCCACAAAAACCTTATCTCTATCAGACACAATATTAACCGATACCTCGTGAAGCTTAACTATCTCCGTTATGAATAACTGCACATAACGCATCATCTCAAAGTCTATGCAAACCGATATGAAGTGGGCTACCTTGGTCAATCGATCCACAATCACCCATATGGAATCGTGTCCCCTCTCAGATGTAGTCAACCTGGTAATGAAGTCCATGGAGATGATCTCCCATTTAAATATGGGAATCTTCAGTGGCTAGAGCATACTTCAAGGTCTCTAAATATTAACCTCCATAAGCTAACACATGGTACATTTCCAGACAAACTCTGTTATGTACCATTTCATTCCTGCCCATCAATACTACCTCCTTATATCTTGGTACATTTTATCCTCGTCGGGATGTACTGCAAACCTCGAACCATGGGACTCTGTCGTAAGAGTGTTCCTCAAATCCTCATCTTCCATCAAAATCAACATCCCATTAAAGCGTAGGCCTCCCTCCGAACTAACCGAATAACCCTCTGCTCCCTCGACCAGTAGATGATGTACTCTATCCTGGAAGATCTGGTCCTCCACTTATGCCCTCACAACCCGTATAATGATCTCTAGAGTGATGGATAAATCTGAAATACACGCCCTGGTAACATCATCATCATGCCGAATCTCTCTCCACTTTTCTTTCCAAACCTCTGAAATCTCCCCTGTAGGCCTCCGGCTCAACGCGTCTACCACCACGTTAGCCTTACCAGGATGATACTGGATGCCAAACTGGTAGTCTTTCATGAATTCAAGACACCTCCTCTGCCTCATAGTCAGATCCTTTTGTGTGAAGAGATACTGAAGTGACTTATTTTCCGTGAATAGAGTACACTTGTCTCCCAAAATATAATGCCTCCGTATCCTAAAAGAAAAAATGATCTCTGCTAACTCTACGTCCTCAGTGCAGTAATTCCTCTCATGGGGCTTTAGATTCCTAGATGCATAAGCTATAGCCCTCCCCTCCTGCAGTAGCACACCCCCAAGTCCCTGTAAGGATGCGTTGGTGTAGACCCGATACTCCAGTCTTCCCCTCGGCAAAGCAAGGACGGGTGCAGATGTCAACTTGTTCGTTAGCTCATCGAAAGCAAGCTTCCAATGATCACAATAAATAAAAGGTACCCCCTTGTGAGTCAAATTCGTCCCACGATCTTTGAAAACCCCTTAATGAATCGCCTGTAATAATCTGCCAATCTAAGAAAACTACGAACCTCGATCGGTGTCGTGGGATGCCCCCACTCCCTCACCGCCGATACCTTACTCGAATCCACAGCAATACCCCGATCCGACACCACATGACCCAGAAATTGTACCTCCGTCGCCAAAATTCACACTTCCCAAATTTGGCATAAAGCTGGTGGTCTCGTAGCCTCTATAGAACCCTATGCAGGTGCTCTGCGTGCTCCTCCTCAGTGAGCGAGTATACCAAGATGTCATTAATGAACACAATAACAAACTGGTCAAGGTACTCTCCAAAAACCATGTTCATGAGATCCATAAACATTGTTGGCGCATTGGTGAGCCCAAATGGCATCACTCTAAACTCGTAGGATCCATACCGCGATAGGAAAATGGTTTTAAGAACATCCTCTTCTTGGATTCATAGCTGATGATACCCTGACCTCAAATTAATCTTTGAGAAGTATGATGCCCCTCTTAACTGGTTAAATAAATCATCGATTCTAGGTAACGGATACTTGTTCCGTATCGTCGCCTTGTTCATTTCCTTGTAGTTTATGCATAACCGAAGCGAACCATCCTGTTTCTTCACAAAAAACACGAGCGCACCCCACGACGATGTGCTCTGCTGAATGAAACCCTGACCCAGGAGCTGCTGAATCTGCTCTCTCAGCTCACGCATCTCTGAAGGTTCCATGTGGTAAGGTGATCGAGAAATCGTCCTTATACCCGATGTAAAATTAATAACAAACTCGATTTTCCTACGGGGCGACAATCCTGGTATTTCCTGGAACACATCCTCGAAGTCCCTTACTACTGGAATCGAATCCAACAGAATCACCACCTCCTTTGAGGTCTCCTCCTCAATATATTATAAATGCGTGCGCAATCCTCCCTAGGGTAGAGGCATCACCACTAGGAACATATCCTATCCCAGAATGGAGAACACGAGGGTTCTCTCAAAGTAATCTATTATCGCTCGATAACCTGCCAACTAATCCATGCCTAGGATGACATTGTACCACTCTATATCTAACACTAAGAGGTCCACTGCTAAACTCAGTCTCCCAATCAAAATGTCCATCCCCTACAAATGGAGCTTATCAATGACTCACTGGTGACTCTACACACATCTGAAGACTACCCGCGATCTCTAGCAAACCGACTACTATAAAAAATTTAGTTTTAATAAATGAATGCAATGCTCTAGTATCAAAAATTATCCTACCCACAAGCCCATGGATAGGAAACGTACCCTCAACTGCTGGCGGTGCCTGAGGTGCTGGTGGAATGGGAACATCCCGGACGTTGTACACACGTTCCTAGTGCATCTATACCTATTATTGTGGGGCTGGTGGAGCTGGTGCTGCTTGTGGCATCTGACCTTGTTGCCCGTGTAAGGCACCCTGCTAATGGCCTGTACCTCTCTGTGGGCACTCTCTCTTAAAATGTCCAGTCTGGCCACAAACAAAATAATTCCTCTGATCGTCTCCCTATCGTTAGCCCTGTTGGCCCTGACGAGGCTGGCCCTACTGCCACCTCCATTGCTCCCTTGGCCCTGACGGCCCTGAGGAACCTGCTGCTACCGATTTGGGACCTACTGGCCTAGCCTAAACCCCTGTCCTCCCGATCAAAAACCTTCATGCTTAAATTTCTTAGCCTGATTCCCTTGCTAACTGTCAGACTACTGCTAAACACCACTAGTATCACCACCAACTTCCTTGCCCTGCTAGCTCGGCTCCCCTCCCCTCTTGCTTCCCTTCTCATGGAAGCGATGATCCCGACATTGCACTAAAGCAGTGTTGACAACATCAGTGTACTCACCAATGCTGGATTACCGATCAAATGCAGCCTGATTCTCTAGGCTAAGCCATCCATAAACCTTGACTTCCGCTCCTCATCGTTCACCTCGTTTGGTATAAAATTAACCAAACGAGTGAACTCCTCCTCATAATCAGACACTGAGCGATCACCCTGAACCAACTCGCCTAATTTCTTCCTTATTTATGCCTCTACTGCCGGTGGGAAGTATTTGTGGTCAAACCGCACCCAAAAATCAGATATCGTCATCAAAGTCCCTCTCTTCGATAGTGGTAACTGAATCCCACCACTGTAAAGCTACCCTTAACAGACGAACGGTAGCAAGCATCTTTTTTTGCCCATCGGTACACTCAAGCATGCGCAGATAGCGCTGAATGTTCTTCTTCTAGTCATAAGCTTTTACCACATCAGTACTACCCCAGAACTCGGGTGGGTGAGCCTTCTAAAAGGTCTTCCTAACTCGCTGCTAAGAAGGTGGACCTATTGGGGCCTGAACTGTTGGTGCCACTATAGGCGGAGCCTTGGGCTGAGGAAAATGGGATTTCATAGCCCTCATCGTTGTCTCGGCTACCTGAGCCACTATCACTGCCACCTGAGTAGTTGAGATCAGGTAGTGTGGTGGTGGTGGTGACAGTACCGGTGTCTCCTGATAAGCCTCACTCAACTCATCCCTGGCCTAGACCCTCTTCGCTCGCTATCTCCTCGGTGGCATCTGAAAATAGATCGAATTGTATAAGTACACTATATATATAGAAATCCAATAGTAGAAGTAAGATATCTCAAAATCGGAAAATGAATCAATAGTCCTAATAATGGGGCTCTATAACAACCGAACGCTACGCTAAAACGTAGTAAGTTGCACAGATCCTAAGGACACTAGAACCTGATGCTCTGATAGCATCTGTGACCCCCCACTCAATGAAATACCGGGTGATCAGTCCTATATCTAATTAAATAGGAATCTCAAATGGACAATCCTTAGCATCACTATCGAAATTTTATAAAATTACTAACCACCTAGTATTCAACGCTGATGTCAAATTTTAATCTTTATTAATCAAGATAAAATTAACTGCGAAAAATAAATTAACACAAATCATGCCAATAGAAACCGTCATCATAAATAATAAAATGCCATGCCGAATAAACCATCGGCTGAAATCCCATACATATGTAAAGACAGATAATAAGAATCTTAGATTATCTGAAATGAATACTTAATAAAACTGTGAGTAACATGCTCGAGTGTATGATATAAAGTCCCTATTCTAAGAATAGAAACCCATCCAAATCATGCAACATCCACCTATGTTGCAGCATCAAAATACGTAGAATGAATCAAGTCTGACATCCCCGTGGATGGACACCTAAAAGGTTTTAGCAAGGGTTATAACCCAAAACATTTTGAAAACATTTAGCAAATGATTAACTTGCAGTAATATAAAATGGATGCATGCGCTTCATATTTAAGTTAGGGTCGCACGCCTTTGAGGACATCCTCACCCCTCCTCTAATGTGTACCAAATCCGTAACACTAGACTATATGTATATCTTGAGTTTATGGTGAAACTATAATTATTAATTAATTTGCACATTAATTAATTCAGTTATCTTGGTATTGCCCAACCACTATACTCGGACTCGCTCTCGGGGCCCGAAATTAATATATTACTCGAGTCTAATCCCCGACTCCAAATTAATTAGCTTTCATCAATAATTAATCTAAGTTAGTAGTGTTACCCTACTACCATATCTGAACTTATTCACCTAGTCCGTTATTTTATTCTTTCAGAATTTATTTCTTAAAATTCATTCGAAATGTGTCGCCATAAATTTCCCCACCACTCCCAATTATATTCCTTTATAATTATTAATAATTAACTCCCATAATTAATTTTTCTCTCTTAATTATACTAGGGGGAAATTGCATCTAAAAATTTTACTCATATAAATCCCTAGGCTAAACTCCCAAAAAACCTGAAGGTCCGATCGATCGACCCCCAACCGTCGATCGATCGATCGATCGAACAAGTGATCGTCTTCCGGCCTTGTTGTTTCCTACATTAAAAAAATTCTCCAATTTCTAACCTTTCCCTTGGTCTAATCAAAGCACAATCAACATCATAACCATATAGGAATATGATGAGGGCCTCTCATAAAACCTTAAACATAAATTTAATCTCATAAATTTCTACCTTCCTGATTTGGGTAAATTCTCGGGTTTTTACTCATTAGGTTACAATGTCATCTAATTACCCCAAATCCGTACATAATTTCTACTATTTTTTTTACATGTAAATCAAATATCATCACAGAACCATGTCACACAATTAATTCCCACGTTGAATCTTATTTAAGTGTTCCTTTTACAAAAACCCCGTTTTGTACCCATTTGTACCCAAAACGAATTTTTGATTTCCACATGACAAAAATATGAATTGAATAACATCAATTAATATCACAACAAGATAACCACTTTCCTTTTGGGTTCGTAGGGTCTGATCTGAGAGTGTAATTTGCAAGCTTGATGATGAACTTCCAATTGGTTCCTTGTCTTGTCTCCAAAAGACCCCAATTTTTAGTGTAACCACTCTCTATGGGTTCCTCTCAATACCATAGGTTCTCTCTTGTGTTTTCTATTGTTTTCCTTTTCTCCCAAATTAGGTATTAAAGCTAAATCTCGTTTTTAGCCTAATGGGCCGAGCCCGAGTGACCCAAATACCTCCGTGTGGGCCTGGCTATGCCTAGAAACACTCTGAGACACATTGACTACCCCTGGGTACACTTTTTCGACTATCTCGACCTATCCGGACTCAACCGTGCACTCAGAATTGGTATCTGGATTAATTTACAAAATTTCTTATCTCACACCTAACTTAGTCTATAACCGACTCGCAATTGAGATAAGTAAATCCCACGTCACTAATACACTTATGACGTAAATAATTATTACTATTCACTTAGTAATTTAATTCCCATAAATATTAACTATTTATTCTCCCAATTAATATTTATATAAAGATTTCTATAATTAATTCTATGAAATTATGACACGCAAGAAATTTTAATTTTTTCCCGAATTAATTAATTTTTAAATGCACAAAAATACGGGGCGTTACAGTAACATTGGTTTTATTTGTGCTTATTTTAAAAGTCTTATGATTATTGAAATTGTTATGATTTATGAATATATCGAAACTTGTTGAAAATGATTATATGAAGTAAAAATATGCACCTTATTCATTATATGCATATATGTCGTGATTGGTATCCCTTAGGGGGAGATAATTGTTTATTAAAAATTATTCTAAGAAAAATACTTGATCATGACCTTTTATGCATTATTATGAATATTGCAATATTATTGATATATTTCGGGAATTTCAGCTCGTATCTTGAAAACGGCAAAGCATGAATAAAATCGAATATTCGTATCATTATATTTATGCCGCCAGAGTTTAACTCATGTTGTGCTTTATTCAAAATAATTTGAAAACATTGAGTTATGAAATATTTTCACCATTATACATTTGAATTTATTGATCCTATCATTTTGGTGACTTGTGCATTATTTGATGATATTCTTATCTGTCCGAAAAATTAAATACATGATGTGAAAATTTTATGAGACTCTTTTTTAATATGTGCGTATTGAAAATTTCACATGCCTCTTACAATTTATGGATGAATCCCATGAAAAAATTGTTTTTGATAGGGGGAGATTCCCTTTTACTCTTGATGCTCGATTTACATGAAAAGGGATTGATAATGTCAAAAGGAGGAGAAATATGTATGATTCACTAATTGTGTGCTTAATTTATTCATTTTATGGATTAATGTGAATCATTATTTTTCATCATCAAAAAGGGAAATATTGTTAAACTAAAATGTAATTAACCCTTTATTAATATTTAATTAGTTTAATTATTATTAATGTACATTTTAGTTTAATATAATATATTGATTTTGATGATTCCAAATAAACTTTTATTATGTGATTATGAAAATATTTCTTAATATAGACACACACACACACACACACACATACACACACACACACACACACACACACACACACACATATATATATATATATATATATATATATATATATGCACATATGTAATATTGTTTGGAAAAGATTTATTTATTGTGCCTATATATATCCTATCTCTTCTATACAATATATACGGATATTTCAAATACTCATATCTATTAAAATATGCTTTGGGACTAGGGCTGTCAATGGACCGGGTCTGGACCCGGACCCGATCCGGACCCGACCTAAATTAACGGATCTGAGCAAATTTTATAGACCCGATTATCCGATTACCCGATTACCCGTTTACCCGATTAGTTAATGGATCGGATCTGGATATACATGACTCCGATCCGATAAGGACCCGACCCGAATGTGTATATATATAATATAATAAATATATATTTATATATAATATTATATATATATATATATAGTCTTACATATAGTTACTAAATATATATATATATATATATATATATATATATATATATATATATATATATATATATATATATATATATATATATATATATATATAAGTTATATTTATATAAAACAAAAACAGTTTTATTTTATATAAAAACTGTTTTTATATATATATATAAGTTATATTTATATAAAAACAGTTTTATATAAAAAACTGTTTTTATATAAAACTGTTTTTTATATAAAATTGTTTTTATATAAATATAACTTATATATATATATAAAAACAGTTTTTATATAAAATAAAACTGTTTTTGTTTTTATATAAATATAACTTATATATATATAAAAACAGTTTTTATATTGTTTTTATATAAAACTGTTTTTATATAAATATAAGTTATATTTATATAAAAACAGTTTTATATAAAAACAATATAAAAACAGTTTTTTTATATATATATATATATAATCGGGTCGGGTCTCCGGGTCCTTAACGGATCCGGGTCTGGATCCATTTTCTGAGACCCGTCGGGTAATCGGGTAAGACCCGATCCGTTAAAAATATACCCGGATCGGATCTGGATATACCCAGACCCGATCCAGACCCGACCCGTTTACACCCCTATTTGGGACACGAATGTAAGTTGGAAATTTTCATGAGATTTTATCTTATTGTTACTTTAAAATTTGTATGCCTTTGTAACACCCTGCTTAATTAAATTCTGGGTGATTAGTCCCATACCAAATTAAATCAGAATATACAGTTGGATCATTCTTAGCATCATTGTCGAAAATATTTTATAATCACCTAATACTTAAATAAACAGGTGTTAAAAACTTTCCAACTTTAATTTAAATAAATTCTACTTATCATAAAACCATACAACATCAACGATAAATACACAACATGCATAATAAATAGATGGGACCAACATGTAGCGTTGTCGGAGGGAGAAAGGTCAAGCAATCTAGGAACAATAAAGACAAGGCAGGAACTTCAAGCTCAGTTAATGCTCAATGATATGGGTATTCAATAGATGTGGGAAGTCATGTTCTCATAATAGCTCTCGTCTATGGGGGAAGTTGGGCAGCAATTCTAGGTTTTTGAATCCTCCTTCCATTAAACTATTTGTATGGTGTATTTATATCGCGAGCTAGTTACTCGAGTGAACTTGCCCGCGTTCAATATGATCAATCGTATTAAATGCCCCAGTATCTCTCATTAATGTAGAAGATATTGCATTTAATGCATGGGATCTCATAATTTAGAAAAAAACTATTTCGTTGGCTAGAGGTATGGTGGGCATTATTGAGGGATGTGACATGGAAACTTGGATCTTACCTTAGGACAACTAGAGGGTCAGGTTTTGTGAACTAGACCTACTATGCTAAGAATAAACTCACTTGAGTGCTATAACTTTGAGTCCCTAATTTCCAGTCGCAATGACGTCAGAAAGTGGTTAAATAGTGACTCTGGTAGGTGTATAGTCACATCAGTCAGGCGGGATGGTGTCTTTTTCAAACATTGCTCGATTGATAGTTAGCTCGAGTGTTTAGTTTCTGTTTGTTGTTAAGAACTATCTTAGAACCAAGATGCAAGATTGAGGTACCTTGAGAAGTTTCCCTCGAACAAGTATAAGTTGAGGTGGCTCGGCTATAGTGGCTCGAACTAGTAAGTGAATTTTTGCCCAAGTGTGCCAAGAAGGTTGGTAATTGTATTCCCAATGTTGCCTTACCCTCAATCCTCCAAACCATATCCCTACAAGGTTCCCAAGAGGAGGCTGTTTAATAGAACTTGTTATCTCTCCCATGCCCTGCCAGGCATGGTCCCTCGTGGGTACCAACATCCTCACTCAACTTATATTACAAGATAAAATACATGATACAGATCATTCTGAAAAACGTTGCTAATGCCGTTTAATACAAGATTAAATTGTATAAGCAACTCCGAGATGTTTGTTGAAGAAACCCTTGACTTTTGAAAATAAAAATTATAAACAACAAGATGTGTTTACAAAAACTTATGTACGAGAGTAATCAGGACTTTGTAATCAGTTTTTAAAACTAAGAAAGTTTCAAAAATTCAGCACACTATAGAATGAGATGAGTAGATGAAGATAATCAGAACACACAGTTTTTAACGTGGTAAAACCTCTCCCAATAGAGGAAACATCCATGGTGACTTCTAAGTCACAAAATTAAAAATCCACTAACAACAAATAGCAGTTACAAACAATACAACATACATGCACACAAATCAACCTATTCTAAGTTTAGGAATATACCCCACTTGGTGTCCTTCTAACTTCTCATAGATCTGATTGTTGATTATGTTCTTCCAGTTTGATAACTTATCCTTTGCTTTAGCTTCCTTTTGTCAACTCAATAATCTTTGATCTTATTCACAACACTTCCAGTGTAGTAGTGTGTTAAGTGTTTGTGAAGTGATTCCTATCAACATGCATGAACTCACACACACTTAGTTTTACAGACAGTCCTAGAAATTACATATAAAGTCTATATGCTGTGATTTTCTTTTCTTTCTTTCTCACAGAACTTGAAACCGTTTTGACCTTTAAATATATCCCAGATTCCACGGATATCTTGCTTTTAAATTGGTCAAGATCTTAATCAATCTCTGTTTTAAAAATATTTTTGAGATTGAAAATCTCCAAGTGTGAATCCAACTAGGTCAAGGTTAAGTTTCGTAAGAATAGAAACCATAAAACATTTTCAAAACTAAATCAATAAAGATTTTCTTAAATCAAGAAAGAAATATGCAGATCTAGTGAAATGTAACAAGCAGAGTGTAGATCTATAATTTCTATGAAGAAGAAATACAGATCTTCACACGAATGTTTAAGTTGGTAATAAGATCACAGATTAAGAGGTTACAGCTTCAATATGAACAAACCACTCTCTCTCAATCACTCAAGGTTGTGTTGGGGGTTGTGAATATACGAAGGTTTGAATCATAAATGAAGTGTTTAGGGTTAGGGTTTGGCTAACACAGTTTTCCTTTCTCTCTCTTCTCTCTTTTCTTTTCTCTCTTCTCTCTCACTTCTCTCTTCTCTCTATTTTTTTCTCTCAGAAATGACGAATGCCAAAAATCTTGAAATGTTGAGAAATAGAGGGTTTTTATAGGAGTGGAGGAAGGTTCTGGATATTCGAAGGAAATCAAGGGCTAAGATCAAGTCTTCCTGATATTGACTAGATCCAAGGGTTATAAGAAGGCGGTGGTTAAGTTGAATGTGATTGGTTCATAGGATAGCACAAGGATAGGTTTAAAACACATGCAGGCCATCGATAAAGATTGATCCAACGATCAGCAATCCACCAGGCAACCCTCTCACATAACAAACACAAATTGATGCATCAGGAGGGTGACAAGTGTTGACATATAAGTGGCTTACAAACGCGCGTCAAAATAATTACAGGTAGCACCCTGAAGTCTCTAGTGCATTTACATTCTACCCAATCAAACATTCTAATGAAAAATGAAGTTTTCAAAATAGCATATTAACCCCACATTTTTTATAATCACATTTTTATTAATGAAAACATTATTTAAAAAAGTTTAAAAAATGTTTAAAAATTCCCAAAAAATTATTAAAGCACCATTTTAAGGGGAATTATTCACACAATCAATTTTAAGCAATATATACACATGTATGCACTTCTAATGTGTGTAGTGTGATTCAATTTATACCTTCTTCGATTATTGAAGAGGATTTAGAGAGAATAATTCTGAGGTTCTTTGGATTCTAGGTTGGACAACCAATTTTGTCACTATTTCCAAACTAGTTGAACACTTATACAGTATAGACTTAAACAAGTCAAAGGTATAAGGTTCTTCAATCTCCCCCTTTGGAAATATGAGACAAAATCTCCTTTGAGTTAGCTTAAAACTCGTAGGGAACCAAAAAAAATAAAACCTAGTCCTATACAAAAGATACTATCTACCCATTTCCTAGAAAGTCAAAAATTACATAACTCAACTATTTACAAATTTGTACACTAGAAATGGTAGACAATCAGTAGAAGAGATTCCTGCAAATATGCACACTAAGATCAAGCAGTTTAGATGAAATGTGAACAAAACATTGAACTCGTAAGACTCAAATTTCTCCCCCATTTTGTCTCAAATGGACAAAGGGTAAAACTTAAGGTCTTAAGAGTTTAATCAGCGCATACCATACCTATAGAATTTCGCAAATACAGAAATCTGTTATAGTCTAGAGGTTTAGTGAACATGTCTGCAAGTTGCAGATCAGTAGGCAAGTAATGGATTTCTAACTCCTTAGTTTCAACAAGTTCGCGTATAAAATGATGTCTTATTTTAATATGCTTAGTTCGCGAGTGTTGAACCGGGTTTTTAGATATGTTAATAGCGCTTTGATTGTCACAATACAATTGTAATTGATCTTCTTTAATCCCATAATCGCTTAACATTTGTTTTATCCATAACAATTGAGCACAGCAACTTCCTGCTGCTATATATTCGGACTCAGCCATAGATAAAGATGTGCAATTCTATTTTTTGCTACTCCAACCAACTAAATTATTGCCGACATAATAACAGGCACCTGATGTACTTTTACTATCATCAGTACAACCGGCCCAATCAGCATCAGTATAACCTATGATGGTGCTGCAGGTATCATTAGTATACCTAAGTCCAAGATTAAGAGTGCCTTTTATGTACTTTATTATACGTTTTACACGCGATAAATGGCTCTCTTTAGGGTTATTCTGGTAACAAGCACACAGACATACAACATACATTATGTCTGTTCGTGAGGCAGTTAGATAGAGTAGGCTACCAATCATACTACGATAAAGTGTGGAATCAACGGACTTTCCATTTTTATCTTTGCTTAATTTAACAGTAGTACTCATAGGCATTTTGGCAACTTTAGCATTCTCTAAACCAAATTTCTTAACAAGATCTAAGGCATACTTGGTTTGAGAGACAAATAGACCATCAGAATTCTGTTTCACTTGAAATCCTAAGAAAAGTTGTAGCTCCCCCATAAGGGACATGTGAAACTCCTTATGCATAATAGCAGAAAAAGATTTAACTTCAG